>JARHVA010001549.1:1525000-2250000 GCA_037957365.1 Torreya grandis
TTATCAGAGATATTAGAGTTTGTGAGACTCATGCTCCATAGAGCCTTATATCTTGTAGTGTATTTTTTGTTGAAACATTATGCCAATTCAAAATGTAATTATTTACTCATGTACATTGAAAAGAGAGGCTATATTATTATACCAGCTATGGTTGGAAATATGTAATTACTTTCAATATGTAGTTATGTTTTGTTTCATGTGATGTTAATGATCAATAACTAATTGATGTTACATGTTTTATTTTATGGTTAACAAACTTAGTATACATACTAAGGTCACTAATTATATTCGTGGTGTAATCTAATGAAATATATATATATATATATATATATATATATATATATATATATATATATATATATATATATATATATATATTATTCTAGTAAATATCAGTGTGGATGTTACAAGCCTAGAGCTGACATATCCTTATTATCCTTACATACCAAAATAACCTATTGTAAAGCACCTTGGCCAAGGGAGAGATTGAGACTTGGTGGGTTCATCTTCAAAGTTAAGTATTCCTAACTTTGTTCCCCCTTTGTTAAATTAGATAGATTTGCATTTGTTGCATTATTTGCTTCTCTCCTATGTATTAGTATTTTTTATACATTGGCTTAAGTATAGATCCTCTACGCATGCTTAATTTTATGTTTATTACCCCTATTTTATGCCACAAGCTTTGGTGATCACTAGGTTAGATTTTACTTTACTTTGTGAATATAAGAAAACATAGGACCTAGCAAGGGTTATCTCATGGTGTTGCTTGACTAGAGGCTTTGGAACCCTCCCTAGTGATATTATTGTGGCAAGGTACCCCTTGGTTAGGTATAATAGTTACTTATTGGTCATGACCTCGATTATCTAAATGTACCAATAAGTAGAAGTGTAAGTGTGATTTATCTTTTTTGAGCTAGGATTGATTTGTAGGTTAGATGGAGTTTCACTTGTATACATAAAACTCTATCCTTAGTAGGTAAGTTTCAGGTTTATAGCAAAATCCTTTCATCCACTCATGTCTACTCATCCTCATGTTACACCCCCTCTAAATATTTTTATAAAAATTTATCAAAGGTACTCAAAGATTTTATTTGGGATAATGTTAAGAATACTAGAGGTTACCACAAGGTTGTTTGGGATATGTGTTTCCTTCTTCATGACAAAGGATAAATTTGAATCATTGATATCTACAAAAAAAAAATTTCCCTCTATGACAAATGTGTGGTTATGGATATCAAAGGTAACTAGGATTAGAAAATCCTTCTAAGACATAAGAACAGTGGTTTTCACACTTTATTGATTACCATTACCCTTGTCAAGATAAAAGGTTTTTTTTGTAGTCAAGAGCATTTGGAAACCATTCAAATCTATTAAGCCCTTTTTGAAATGGGTCAGGGATGGATATAATTGTGAACTTTGCTTTAACGACCATAATATTTGGTGGACCCCTATTATGACCAATACTAGTCTTCCTTTAAAAAAAAATTTAGCTATGAAAGATCTATGGTTTTTAAGAAAAATAAATCACACTATTAAGGATTTGACTTCCTCTCTAGATAGATCCCATGACATCTACTAAAATACAAATATGTTAGGATATATGCTAGTGTAATATATATCCTATATGAATTGAAAAATGAGATAAGATAGAAAATAGAAATTAAATCAACTAAAAAAAATGTAAACCATTCACAAAATGAAGACACCAATATACACATTTCACCAATTTGGCTACGTCCACAAAGGAATTGTCCAACTTTATTATTGTAGAAGTTACAAAGAGAATACACTCTCTACTATTATCTATCTCCTTCTTCACACACTCAATATTTTAACCAATATTGTAACAAGACTTCATTGAGTCTTCACACCTATTCATCTCTCTTACAAAAATGTAACACAATGCATCAAATCTTACTTAGGTTTTTTTCTCTCTTACTTTTTTCTTGCTTCCAAAACTACAAATGAGAGATTAAACATATATAGAAAATAAAAATGAGAGGGAGAAATCAATGAGAGAGAAATAATTTCAACACATATCCATGTGGGCCAAAGGAAACACTATTGGGCATGCTTGAATCCAAGTGCTTGAGTCAAAAGGTAGGTGGCATCTTCATGATGCCCCTTGACTTCCTCCATATGCTTCCAAAATGAGTGAGAATATCTTTTCAAATTTGTACCCACTTCAATAAAGAATAGTGACTTGATGCCCCACTATCATATGTGCACACACATGCCTTCACAAGATTCCAATTACCTTTTGATTTATTCAAAATGACTTTACATTCCATGTATTCCTTGTCTTCTATTATCACCAAAAGACAAAAGAATGTGAATTTAAAATTGATAAAAAATTATAACATTATGGAGTGGTACACCCTACTCCATCACATGGGCTTTATCACATGTGGAATCATACATGGGCCATTCCGCATCACCAATAGCCATGTAACTTGCATGACACCTCATCATGACACATCATCATGAATAGTACCTATGAATAGTGATTCATGAATAGGGTTTGTGAATAGTGACTTCACACTTAATAATTCTCCCACTTGAAGTTAGTATTCATAACTTTCCACTATTGCATCTATTGAACCAATTTATCATCCCAATCTTCTTCATCCACAAAGACCAATAGAAGTTAAACATAACTTCAATTTCACTTTTTCCACTACCTTTATCATCATGTCTATAAGATTCTCATTGGTATGAATATTCTCTAGCTTCAGTTGCTCCTCCACCAATATTGTCTAAATGAAGTGAAACCTCAATTAAATGTGTTTTATCTTGAAGTGAAATGCTGAGTTATTTTCTAAGTTATTAGCACTCTGACTATCACTGAAAAGTATTTCTTTTACTTATCAATGTACCAACTACTCCATTATCCTTTGTATCCATATCATCTCCTTGTTTGCTTCTGTAGAAGCAATATACTCAACCTCTATGGTAAAAAGTGCCACCACTTTCTATAGACATGATATCCAACTCACTATTGTACCACCCACAGTGAAAGCATACTTGGTAGTGCTCCCCATACCATCCAAATCTCCTACCATGTTTGAATCTATATATCCTTATAGAGTAACATCTGATCTACCATAACATGACACTGCATTGGTAGTCCTTCTAAGATAATGAAGAATCCACTTAACTGCTTTCAAGTGTTCCTTTCCCAAATTACTCATGAATCTACTCACTACTCCCACTACATGGGTAATGTCTATCCTTGTACACATAATTGCATAAATTAAGCTACCAACCACTGATGACTAAGGTGTCTTGGACATGTGACTCCTCTCTTCTTCTATCTTGGGACATTATTCCTTTGTAAACTTGAAGTGGCCCACCAAAGATGTCCCAATTGGTTTAAAATTTTGCATACCAAATGTCTCTAATACTTTCTTTATGTACTCTTTTTGTGATAGTGTCAAACTCTAATTATTTATATCTCTAGCTATTCTCATCCCAAGGATCTATTTAGTAGCACCTAGATCCTTCATAGTAAAATAATCTCCCAACTATCTCTTGAGTACATTTATATTCTACATGTTATAACTTACCACTAACATGCCATCCACATACAAAAGCAGGATAATATAACTGCCATTTTATAATTTCTTAAAATATACATAATGGTTAGGATGACACATTGAATAACCTTGAACTGAAATAAAATTATCAAACTTAATATATCATTGCCTTAGAGCTTGATTAAGGCCATACAAGCTCTTCTTCAATTTTCACACAAAATTCTCCTTACCCTTGACTTCAAAACCTTGTGGCTACTCCATGTAGATATCCTCCTCCAAATCCCCATGAATGAAAGAAGTCTTCACATACAACTATTATAGATTCAAGTCCTCCACTAAAATTATACTTAAAATAGTTCTAATAGAAGTCATTTTAACAATAAGAGAAAATATTTCATCAAAATCAATACCTTTCTTTTGTACAAACCTTTTCACCCCTAATCTAGCCTTGTATTTATTTTTATCACCATCCTCCTCCAACTTGTATACCCAATTATTTTTCAATGCCTTCTTGACCTTTGAAAGCTTCATCAAATCCCATGTTTGGTTTGTCATGAGAGAGAGTCATACTCCTCATCCATAACATGTTCCCACTTCTTCTTAGCATCCACCTACACTACTTCATATCTCTCTAGCTCACTACCATCAATAAGTAACAAATAATTTAATGAAGCGGGAAAATGTTCAGGTGGTCTACTTACTCTAGTAGATAATCTCACAAAAGGGGTTTGGGGTTCCTATTGTTGTTGCACATTTTTCACTGGTACCTTTGGAAGATCTTCATTTGTGATGTCCTCCAACACTGTGTATTATTTCTTGGCTATCTATTCTTTATTTTCCAATAAATGTTCCTTGTACATGACTTTCTCATTGAAGACAACATATCTACTCCTGATGATTTTCTTATCTTCCTCATTCCACAACCAAAATCCAAAGTCATTATTACCATAGCCAATGAAAGTATATTTTGGAGATTTAGGCTTTAACTTGGACCTTTTATTTTTTACAATATAAGCAAAAGCTTCACAACTAAAATTTTTCAAAAAAGAATAGTATACCTTCTTACTGGTCCATACCTCCTATGGTATACCACCATCTAAGGTAGTTTAAGGTCCTCTTTTTATGATGTACATAGATGTATCAACTGCATCTACCCAAAATTGCAATTATAATCCTACATGCAACCTCATGATATTAACACATTCCATTATGGTTCTATTCATCCTCTCTAACACACCATTATGTTGTGGTGTTACTAGAACCATCTTATTCCTACAAATTTCATTTTTTGAATAATAGTTAAACTCCTTGTTTTAGTACTCTCCACCATTATCCAACCTTAGGCACTTGAGCTTTAAACCTATTTCATTATCAACTAAAACTCTCCATCTATTAAATGTATCAAATAAATCACATTTAAATTTAATGAAATAAACCCAAACTTCTCTAGTTGCATCATCAATAAATGTGACATAATACCTTGAACCACTAAGTGAAGATACCTAAGCAGGTCCCCATACATCCATATATACAATCTCTAACTTCCTTATCTTCTTGGCTGGTCCAACTTTCAAAAACCATGCACATTTTTGTTTCCCATATATACAATGATCACACAAGTCCAAGTTAATTTATTTGAGCCTAAAAAATTCTCCTTTGAGTGAAGGATCTTCATTTTTTTCTCACTCATGTGACCAAGTTTATAATGCCACATAGCTGCATATGTACCTAAAGTAACTAAATCACAATATGCATTAGTATTGACTATATCTAAATACAAAGTGATAAATTTCTCACCTATTTATACCAACAAATCACCCTTGGTAACCTTCCATGAGTCACTATTAAAAGTGACCACACATCCATCACTTCCCAATTGTCCTGCAGAAATCAAATTTCTCTTCAAACTTGGAACATGCCTAACATCCTTAAGCACCCAAGTGTTCCAATTCTATAATTTCACATGAACACTTCCTTTTCCAAAAATTTTGTAGGGTTAATCATCACTAAGGTAAACATGTCCAAAATTACCTTGAACATAATCTCTAAAATAATGTCTATGATTAGTAGCATGAAAAGAAGCACCAGAATCTAAAACCCAAGATTCATTAGCATTGTCTAGAAAAAGAATACGAGCATCTTGTAACACATCACTTGTTACATTTTCCTCTTTATTACCTTCTAGTTTCTGTTTCTTGGCTAGTTTTCTTGGCTTTCCTTTTAGGAACTAGCAATCTTTCTCTTTATGTCTTGGCTTCTCACAATGCCAGCATTCCATTCTACTTATTGAATTTTATCTTGACCTCGTCTTTGATTTTCTATGGTTTGATCTTCATTTGTTCTTTTATTTCCATCTAGACTAAACTATGAATGAATTCTATGATGTGTAATTTTCACTAGTGCTTATTCTTCACATTTCCTCGCTTAAGATCACACCCAAAACATCTTCAAACTTTAGTTTGGTGTTTTTAGAGATAGAGTTACTCACTACCATGACCAAGTTATTCCAACTTTTAGGAAATAACACAAAATAAGGAAAGCCATAAAGTCATCATCAAAGTCAATATTAATAGAATTTAACTATCTTGTAACCATGTTAAAATCATTTAAATGATTTGCTATTGAACCATTTTTAGACATTCTCATATTAAATAATTTCTTCATTAAGAAAATTTTATTGGAAGTAGATGGTTTTTTGTATAACTTCCTTAGAGCACTCATAAGACTTTATGTAGTCTTTTCTTGAGAGATATTAAATGCTACCATTGATATAAGACATCTTCATATGGTTTTGAGTGCTTTTCTATCCAAAAACTCCCAATCTTCACTGGACATTGTTGTTGGATTCTTGGTTTTACCTTCCAAAGGCAAGTAGAGGTTTTTCTAAAAGAGGTAATCTTCCATTTGAATCTTACATAATCCAAAGTTTTATCTATTGAACTTTTCCACCTTTGATTTTTTATCATTTTCCATAGCTCCCACTCAAACTATAATCCTTAGATCCTATAATTTAAACTTTAGCAACAAACAACATTTGATCTGATACCACTTATTAGGACATATGCTAGTGGAATTATATCCTCTATGAATTGAAAAATGAGAGAACTAATAAAATGAAAATTAAATCAACTAAAACAAATGAAAATCATTCACAAAATGAAGACACCAATATATGTGGTTCACCAAATTGGATATGTCCATGGAGAAATTATCTAGCTTTATAATTGCAATAGTTACAAAGGGAATACACTCTTTACTCTTCTCGACCTCGTTGTTCACACACTCAAGTTTTCAAATAAGCTTGTAAAAAGACTTCACTAAGTCTTCACACCTCTTCACCTCTCTTACAATAATGCAACACAATGCATCAACTCTTACTTAGGTTCTTTTCTCTCTTAATTTTTTGTTGCTTCCCAAAATACAAAAGAGAGAATAAACATATATAGAAAATAAAAATGAGAGGGATAAATCAAGGAGAGAGAAAGAATTTTGACCCATATCCATGTGGGCCAAAGAAAACTCTATTGGGCATGCTTGAATCTATGTGCTTGAGTCAAAAGGTAGGTGGCATCTTCATGATGCCCCTTGAATTCCTCCACATGCTTCCAAAATGAGTGGGAATCTCTTTTCCAATTTGTCCCCCACTTTAATCAAGAATAGTGACTTGACACCCCACTGTCCCATGTGCACACACATGATTTCAAAAGATTCCAAACACATTTTGACTTATTCAAAATGACTTCACATGCCATATATTCTTTATCTTCCATTATCACCAAAAGATAAAAGAATGTGAATTTAAAATTGACAAAAAATTATCACATTATGGAGTGGTATGCCCCACTCCATCACATGGACTTTATTAGATGTGTAATCCTACATGGGTCATTCTACATCACCAATAACCATGTCACTTACATGCCACCTCATCATGCCATATCACCATGAATAGTACCTATGAATAGTGACTCATGAATAGTGTTTGTGAATAGTGACTTCATAATTAATAAAATATAAGCTTTCTAATACAAACTTACCTTCCATTTTATGTATCTAAGAGTTCATCACTGATGTCATGGTAAATAAGATGTGATTAAAACCTACACATGCATGATGGAAGGACTAGAGATGGAATTATGATACTCATTTTAGAAATTACTCTCCCAATCTCATTTACAAAATTATGAGACGATTTTTTATGCTCTAGACAAGCTAAATAGGCATTGGAATTTATTTTTCTCCCAATACTTGGAAAATTAGAATTAAAAACATATAAAATGCCATTTTGAGCCCAATCTTTCACATTTTCTTTGGTGTTTGTAATATCAAGGCTTTCTTCTTGGGGAGCACATCTTACACATTAGAATTACTCAAATAAAATGTTTGGTATGCTCTAGATATGATTCCTTAAAACATCTCTTTTAGATGTGTCCAAGAGCTCAATCTACTTAGAAATGTATCCACAACATTTTCCAACCTTTCCACCCAAAGCCCTTATCTTGGTGCATGGTTTTTAGGGACAAATATCAGTGGTCGTCATATGTCAATTGAATATAGAACTTTTTCAAAGTTATAATTTTATTTTAGCTATGGAAATCTAGAAACTCTACCATTTTTAAAAACAAAAAACCATTTTTACATTTTTTGGTTAATAAGATATAGATCCAAGCTCATGTGGAAAAGGTGCTTTTTTGGGTTTCAACACATTTAGAAGCTACTCAACCACTATGGAGGACTCCTTGCATGATGAACTGAGTCCCCCCATACCAACCACCTCATGGGTCCCCTTATCCAAAACCTAGGTGTTAGGGGATCTGCTCTCATAGTTGGATTCCTCCATCACCACCATATGGGAAGCACTCTTTTTTCCCATCATGATAGAGTTTTCTTGTGTTGGGGGTGGTCTAGTTGGGATTTATATTCAATCACCTTTTGGTTGGGACATCATAGTTTCTCTAACATTTTAAGCATGAAATATATTGAGAGTGGGGGGAGGGTAAATTAGTATATTATATATCTTTTTACTTAATCTGATTTCTTTTCTTTAACCACTTAATCACACATTCAAGATATGAAATAAAATTGAAACAATAATTTGCACCACATGAGAGAGAGAGAGAGAGAGAGAGAGAGAGAGAGAGAGAGAGAGAGAGAGAGAGAGAGAGAGAGAGAGAGAGAGAGAGAGAGAGAGAGAGAGAGAGAGAGAGAGAGAGAGAGAGAGAGCAAATTTTTACGTGGAAACCCAAAGTGGGAAAAAATATAGAGAAAAATCTCAAGTATATAAATGAGCACCAACTCAAAATACAAAGTTTGTAAGCACCAACTTGCAGGAGCACCAACCCCTTTGCCGAGCACCAACATAGAAACTATTTGTGAGCACCAACCAATAAGAGCACCAACCCCTTGCAAATATTTGTGCACACCAACCCCTCTTATGTATAAAACACAACCATCTCTTAATGTTTCTTACTCAATAAATGATAGAGCTCTAAAATATCTCATGCTTTTCTCTCTTCGAAAAAAAATACAAATCATGCACTCTCTTGCATATTACAAATGGCTTCTCAAGCCTTTATTTATAGCTTTTCAAAAGACCTTTGGCATTCACCCTTTGTGACTCTTCAATCCTCATGGAAAATGGTACCAAACTTGCATGACCCTTCATATCCTTGCATTTGAAAAGTCATATGGTGACCCTTTATAAGCAAAATCATCCTTTCCTCTTTTATCTTTATCTTGGTGACTGTTCATATTCTTTAAAGTTTACCTTCATGGAAAAATGTGTCATACCTCTTTTGTCTTCACATGGTGACTCTTGAAATTCCTCAAGGTGACTCTTCATGAGAAAATGCATCCCATTCCTCTTTCATATTTTACCCCGTGACTCTTTGACTTCTCCATGGGCCCTCTTTTGAATTATATGCAACCAAAAATATATTCATTAATATTAAATAAATATTAATACACATTAGACAAGATATGAATATTAAAAACACCAATAATGCTAGACCTTTAACATCAATAACAATATTTCTAACAATCTCCCCCTTTATCATTGATGGAAACCTCAAATTGAAACTGCCATATCCTAAAACCTACATATAATGCCATGTAAAAAACATATAATAACTCCCCCTTACTGTAACAACCTGTACCTATTTCTACACTTGTACCTATACCTATTATTCTCCCCTTTTGACATCAATGGTAAAGGGCCTACCTGGAGTTAACACTTAGCTCCCCCTCAACTGATGTTGAACCTTAATGGCAAAAAGTAAAATAAATTACTCCCAACTTTTCTTGTAGATACTCGAATGTGTCTTTTGGTAGTGCCTTTGTGAAAATATCTAAAATCTACTTTGTAGTACTAATATATTCCATCTTAACCCGTTGATCTACAACTTGCTCCCTTAAGAAGTGATATCTAATGGGAATATGTTTTATTCTTGAATGCATTACTATATTTTTTTAAATATTATTAGCACTTGTGTTGTCACAAAGAATAGAAATAGGTTCATCATATTTTACCTTGACATATTGTAAAGTTTTTTTCATCTAAAACACTTGAGTACAACACAAAACTATTGTAATATATTTTACTTCAAATGTAGAAAGTGATATTGAATTCTTCTTTTTGCTTAGCCATGATACTAAGCTATCACTAAGAAAGAAATCTCCTCCACTTGTAATCTTTGTATCATCCAAGCACCCTACCCAATCTGAATCTATATAAGCAACCAAAGTGAAATCTCTACTTGTGGGATACCATAATCCATAATCCAATATCCTTTTGATATATCTAAATATTCTCTTTACCAATTGAACATGACTATGTTTTGGAGATGACTGATATCTTGAAACCATACTTATTGCATGCATGATATCTGGCCTTGATGCTATCAAATATAAAAAACCACCAATCATAGATCTATACAAAGATTGATCTATAATAGGTGAATCTTCATCCTTGCTCACCTTATTTTTTGTACACATTTGTGTGCCAACTAGTGCATAATCCTCAAAACTAAATTTCTTCAATATTTTCTTGGCATATTTACTTTGAGATATACAAATTCCTTTATCTGATTGAAATATTTGTAATCCTAAGAAAAATGACAATTCTTCAAGCATAGACATCTCAAATTAATTTTGCATATTATCAAAAAATTCTTTTGTCAACTTTTTAATATTTCATCCAAAAATGATGTCATCAACATATACCACAACAATAAATTGATGCTTACCTTCTATTTTAATGTAGAGATTACTATCAGTAAATCTTATCTTGAAACCTTGATCTTGCAAGTACTTATCAAGTCTTGCATACCAAGCTCTGGGAACTTATTTCAATCCAACAATGCTTTCTTCAATCTGCATACATGGCTATTAATATTTGAGAGAATAAATCCCTCAAGTTGCTCAATGTAAACCTCTTCTTCTAGATTCTCATTCAAGAAAGTAGATTTGACATCCATCTGCAACACTTTGAAATTTTTAAACACTGCATATGCAAGAAACATTCTAATAGCCTCTAACCTTTCCACTAGTGCAAAAGTTTCTTCAAAATCTATTTCGTAAATCTGAGCATATCCTTTACATACTAATATTTCTTTATTTCTAGTCACTTCTCCATTTCATTCAATTTATTTCTATAAACCCATTTTATTTCTATCACATTGTGATCTTTTGGTCTAGGCACTAATTCCCAAGTATCATTATTTTCTATCTAATTCAATTCTTCATCCATAGCCTCAACCTAATGCTTATCATGTCTAGCTTTTAAAAATGTTCTAGGGTAAATTTTGGATAACAAAGAGATATTAACTTGCTCATATTCACTTACCACCATTCTTCTAGTGTGAATTCCTTCATTTATGTCCTTGATGATGTCGCTTTCATTATGATTTATATGAACATATTTGGATGGAGTTTTGGTTTCCTTTTTCACCTTCTTCTCATCTTCATCTAATTATTCAAAATCTTCCTCTTTAATGATTTCAAGAATGTCTACTGGATCACTGATTCTTTGTGTTCCATCTTCTTCTATCCTGACACTTGCACTTTTAATAATTTTCATGGTTCTTTTTTTATAACATTTATAAGCTTTAGTTTTTCAAGAATAAACAAGAAATATACTTTCATCTACTCTAGATTCAAAATTACCAAGTTTTTCATCATTTCTCTTTATAAAGCATCTTCTGCCAAAAAATTTAAAATAATCAACTATTGTTGGTTTGTCTTTCCATAACTCATAAGGAGTCTTATCACTATTGACTCTCAATAATGATATATTCTGAATATGCACTACTATAACAACTGCCTCTCTCCAATATTTATCTACTATCTTAGATTCATTTAGCATTGTCCTTGCCATCTCTTGAACTATTATACTTTTTTGTTCAACTACTCCATTTTATTGTGGAGTTCTGGCTACTGAATAATGTCTCTTTATTTCATGGTCTTTAAAAAACTCAATAAAATGATCTAACATGAATTATCCTCCTTGATCTGATCTTAGACAATCTTAAAATTGGTTTCATTCTTAACTATGCTTTGACTACTTTGAAATGTCTGAAAGCTTCTAATTTTTTCTTTAAAACATTACCCAAGTCATATGTGAAAAATCATCAATAAACAACATGAAATATTCTCACCTTGAGTATTTTGAGTTCTCATAGGTCTACACAAATCGATGTGAACAAGCTCTAGCATCTGAATGGTCGAGTACTCTTTTGTTTTGAACCACCTTCTAGCCTGCTTCCCATGCTAATAAGGTTCACAAAGCATGTCTGATGGATTTGTAATTTTTGGAAATTTTTTGACTGCTTGCTTCTTACTAATGTTGACAAGATTTTCAAAAATTGTGTGCCCTATTCTCCTATGCCATAGCCAACTTTCTTCAATCTGACTCAAATAACATCTTTGACCTTTGATGTCTGATAGCATATACAAATTATTGCTTGTTCTCTAAGCATCTGCAACTAACACATCTGAATCTTTTCTTCTAATTTCACAACCTTTTGCATAAAACTTTAGTGTGTGTCCCTGATCACATATTTGACTTACACTCAAAATATTATGCTTAAGACCTTCTACATACAAAACATTTTAAATTTTAATTCTACCATTATCCAAACTTAGTGTACCTTTCTTAGCAATTTTGGCAATAGTATTATCTCTAAATTTCATTATGCCAACATTGATCTTCTTCAAGGTTATGAACTTGCTCTTGTCTCCTATCATGTGTTTTAAAAATCCATTGTCAATGAACCATATCTTTTTTTCATTTCTTGCATGCAAAGTTGTCTGAACCAACATAGATTTTTTTGGTTGTTTCTTTTGCCAAGAACCTGTTGGAAATTTCTTATTGATGAATGGAGCCTTGAAACTCTAGTCCTTCTTGACTGACTCAAACACACTTCTATAGTACCAAGCTATGTATCCAAATTGTTTTCACTTGTAACATATTATGGCCTCTTCATTAAATCTTGATAGAGGAGCAAAAGAGTTGTGGCTTCTACTTGACTCTGTATGAATTTCCTTCTTATTTTTGAAATTATTAGCCCTTTTTTGACATTTTATTTTCTTATGACCATATCTACTACAATAAAAATAGTAACCATAAAAATAGGACCTTTTTATGTATCTCTAACTTGATTACCTTTTGTAGCTTTGTTCCATTCAGCCTTTTTTGTTTGAGATGTCCTTTGTATTCTTAACTTCTTCCCTTTTTATTTCTTCTTTTGTAAGAGCTTCAACATAGCCCTTTTCATTTTTTTTGTCTGTGAAAGTAGTGACCTTCTCTTTCTCATTTTCAAATATAATATATGTCTTATCTGACATTGATCTTTAATTTTCTAATATCTTATTCAACATATTAGTGATATTCTCAAATTTTGAATCATTGGATGTTTTATCATTGATTGCTTTATTTATTTTCTCAAGATCTTCTTTTAAAGAAGCAATTTCAATAACATACCTTTCACATTATTTACTTACTATTTTTAACTATGCCATTAGATCTTCTTCATTCTTCTTGGCTTCTTCAAAGTGTGCTTGTAGATCTTCAATTACTTCTTTTGACTCATTTTCATTTTTCTTGATCTAGAGCTTTAATCTTCAATTTTTATTTTCAAGAGATTTTAACTCTTCTAAGGCATAAATGAGTTCTCCTTCCAAATTCACTTTGGATTCATCATATTATTCTTCTTGATCATCTATACTTTTTCTTATGGAGGCATCTTCATGTATGGCCATGAATGGAATCTCTTCTTCTTTTGAATCACTAACTCCACTATCTTCGACTGAGCTAGGATCTTTAGAATACAAACTCTTCTTTTTGAATCCCTTCATAAATTTACCTTATAAATTCTTCTTGTATGTAGAATTTTCTTCTTCATTATCATCATTACCCTTATTTGAGCATTTAGCTACAAAATGTCCAATTTTTCCACAATTAAAACATTTAAAAGGTAATTTTCCTTGATACTTACCTGTGCCCTTTTTTGGCTTGCAAATGAAAAGGGCTTTGTTGTCATCTTCATCATCACTAGAACTATCACTTGATTCTTGAATCTTAGCCTTCTCTTTCTTTGATTTCTTGAAAGCAACTTCTCTTTTTGAGGATTTATCTTGTTTAGTCCGCATCTCATATGCTATAAGAATACCATGAAGCTCACCCATCTTTAGCTTGGCTAAATTTTTCATCTCTTTAATTACCAAAAATTTTGCAACATATCTCAATGGTAGAGATATCAAAACTTTTTGAACCACAGTTGATTCTTCTAAATTTTCTCTAGGACCTTGAATCTGATTAACTATTTGATCAACCTGTAAAAGATAACTTGCTATATTGTCTTTTTTTTCCATCTTTAAACTCTCAAACTATCTTCTAAAAATATAAAGCTTAGCTTACTGAACCTTTCCATCACCTTTGTAAATATTCTTAATTTTTACCTAAGTTTCATGAGCAGATTTACATTATATAACTTGAAAAAATTCTGATTCACATAAACCACATAAAATAGCATTTAAAGCTTTAGCATTATTTTTACTTGCCTTCTTTTTTGCTAGAGTAGTTACAAGTGTATGTGGCTCTTCATATTCCTCCACCACTATTTGTCATATGTCAAATCTAAGGCCCATCAAATAAGTCTTCATACTTATTCTCCAAAAAACATAATTCATCCCATCAAATAAAGGTGCCTTATTTGTAGAAAAGCTTTTATGTGATCTAGCCATCATGTTTTCTTGATCTACCTGTAAGGTGCCTTATTAATAGAAAAAGAACCTTCTTTGATACTAATTGTTAAGCATAAAATATACTGAGAGGGAGGGGTGAATCAGTATATTATATATCTTTTTATTTGATCTGATTTTTTTATTTAACCACTTAATCACACATTCAAGATATGTAATAAAAATGAAACAATAATTTGCACCACACAAGAGAGAGAGAGAAAGAGAGACACCATATTTTTACGTTGAAACCCAAAGTGAAAAAAACCATGGAGAATAATTTTAAGTATATAAATGAGCACCAACTCAAAATACAAATTTTGTAAGCACCAACTTGTAAGAGTACCAACCCTTTTTTCAAGCACCAACACAAAAACTATTTGTGAGCACCAACCCACATGAGAACCAACCCCTCAAAAATATTTATAAGCACCAACCCACAGGAGAACCAACCCCTTACAAATATTTATGAGCACCAACCCATAGGATCACCAACCCCTCTTATGTATAAAACATAACTATCTCTCAATGTTTCTTACTCAAGAAATGATAGAACTCTATAATATCTCCTACTTTTCTCTCTTCAAAAACAAATACAAACCATGCACTCTCTTGCATATTACAAATGGCTTCTCAAGCCTTTATTTATAACTTTCCAAGAGACCTTTGGCATTCACCCTTTGTGATTCTTCACTCCTCATGGAAAATGGTGCCAAACTTGCATGACCCTTTGTATCCTTACATTTTAAAAGTCATATGGTGATCCTTCATAAGCAAAATCATCCTTTCCTCTTTTATCTTTATCTTGGTGACTTTTTGTATTCCTTAAAGTGTCCCTTCATGGAAAAATGTGCCATACCTCTTTTGTCTTCACATGGTAACTCTTAGAATTCCTCAAGATAACTCTTCATGAGAAAATGCATCCCATTCCTCTTTCATCTTTTACCTTATGAATCTTTGACTTCTCTATGGGCCCTCTTTTGACTTATTTGCAACCAAAAATATATTCATTAATATTAAATAAATATTAACACACATTAGCTAAGATATGAATATTAAAAATACCATTAAATCTAATGGGGCCTTTATCACCAATAATGCTAGACCTTTGACATCAATGACAATATTTCTAACATAACACTCCGTGAGACCACTTGAGATGGTTAGGTGATGGTTGATCTTCCTTTAGATAATATTTTTGCTCAGAGTGCATAACCTCCCAAGGTTGATCCACCTTTGCCACCTTATAGGCTTGTAAATTTTGAATAATGATATGTACCTTAATTATTTATATGTAATCTTGTGATCTTTAGGTTGTTGTGTGTTGCCACCTATTTTTTGTTCCAAGCTATGTTTTCTTACTGGTGTGGAGTTTAGGTCATGCATATTAATCGACTACTTTTTTATTGTAACTATATTATTATTATTATTATTATTATTATTATTATTATTATTATTATTATTATTATTATTATTATTATTATTATTTGATTAATAATTATTTATTAATGTCCACCAAAAGCCAAGATTGGCCCATGGGACTACAAAATATATAATGTAAAGAAGATGGGGGAACGTAGTAGCACACTCAAAAGAATACAAAATAGAAACTAAATTCAATATGAATAAATAAAAATAAATAATCAAACAAAGTAAGATATCATGAATAATATCAAAAAGAAGAGGGCCCTATGTAGTGAGCTAAACCTTGTTGTTCTAGGTAAATAGTTCTAAAACTTAAAGTGGGGAAGAAGTGTGTGATGATTTTGAGACCATGTAAATTATCGAGTTTACAAAATTCTATTGATATAACATATAAGTTTGGAATATGTTCAAGGGGTCTCTTCTTATTGATGATGTTAGATGGCTAGATGTAAGATAAAACCCTGGTGCATGCCCTCCTTGAGGACTTGTATTTGATAAGTTTTTGGCGAAGTTCTAACATCTTCCATAGGAGAGGGATGAACATATTTGGTATTCATAAGCCATGAGTGTTTGGAGAGAGCCATTAGAATCTCTGAAAAATCAAAAGAATCATCCCCTTACCTCATAATAAGAAAATCATATGAAAACAAAATAATCCTTAGTCCCAAAATCCAAAGAGAAAATCTAAAAAATACAATTCTCCCAAAGGATATGGTGGTTTGTCTCAATTTAAAGTTGATGACAGACTCTACATTGAGAAATGAAAACTAAGGTTATAAGGTAACTATAGTTTTATGTATTTTAGGGGTTAGATGAACCCATAAGTTTTGAGGTCAGAGACTCTTTAGGCTAAGACCATGTGGACTAGGATTATTCCCTAATGCTTTTAATTACATTGAGAGCCCTCAAAGAAACTTATTTTTAAGTTTTAACATTATTATTAAGTTAAATATTAAATCATCAAAAACTATACAACTCTAGATACTAAAGGCCCATCACTGCTCTTATTATATGCAATTTAAGTTTTAACAATAAAGAATGGTTTTTAACTTTTATGCATCTTTTTTTTATTTGAAACAATATGCAAACTCCTACAAAGATATTGTATTGTTCACCCAAAGGATTCATATTAATTATTGTAATATGATTAATGTAAAACCTACACAAATGTTGCCCAAAATATAGTTTGGGGTTATAGTTAATTAAAAAAAGTAGGTTTATTTTTATTTTTCCTCTATATACATTATTTATTATTGAAAGTATGTTACAAAAAAAATAGATAGGTTTTCTCTAAGATAGATTAACGACATTGAGAGGATTATTTTGGAGTAGGATTAATATATTTAGACTCAACAGTAGGAGGATATGAAAACACATAGTTTGGGATTGAAATTTTACAAAATTTAGTGTACTAATGTCATATTCACTATCCTTGTTGAGTATTTATTTTAATAGATCCATAAGTTCATAAAATTACTTTTAAGAGCATTAAAATTGTGAATTATAATAAATATAATTTTCTATTAGTGTTGATGATGTGAAAGTGTATATGTGCTCATAAAAATTATAAAGGCCCACAATATATGAATCCTAACCCATGGTACCAAAAACCAACCAAACTTCATAGTTCATTCTCTCAATATTCATATATTTCTTTTTGTCATCATATTTGAAAGTTGATATATTCAACATACACCCTTCTTGCTTATATGGCACCATCATGGCTTGTGTGTGTGGTCCTTGGCATTCCATGTTTGTGTGACATTCACATTTCCCTTATATTAATCCTCTTAACCTTATGTATGACATTTGTGAAAGTTTTATAAATATATGCAACATCGTACATGTCCATTGTATGTGGAATTTGTGCCTTCTTGCATGAAATTGAGTGAATTTTATTACATGTTCATTACTTGATACTATGGTGCTATAATGCCTATCATTCACTACTAAGTATTTATTACATGCATCTATGGTACCATGATACACATCATGCATATAGTAATTATTTGCTTAAAATGATTAATTTATTCAATACTATGCTTATAATACATATACAAGACTTGTAATTTTTTTACATGTATCATACACTACTTCAATGCTACATTAAATTAAAATGATGTAAAGCAATATCCAAACTTTTCATATGCTTTAATGTTACATATTCTAGATAATCACATGTTATTAATTGATTACATATTTCACAAATACTCTCACTTTTTTAATTTTTAGACAAGTGATTTTCAAGAAATTTTCCTCATCTCAAAATGGGGGAATTGTAAAGGGATTATCTCCAAGATTTCACAAGCAATACATTTAAAATTTGAAAGTTTATAGTATGAAAAATTAGAATTTTCATATTTTGGGGGTAGTCAACTTGCTTATTCACTCTCTTAAAGCTAATCAAGAATAAATACACTTTTGGAAAGATAGTTACAAGGTTTAAAATATTTTTCAAAATATAAAATTACCACTTTCTATAGTATGGGGGCATGATATGCATTCATGTCCAAACTATTACTTTAAAAAATTCAATTTCTCTTTTTCAAGTATTTGTAGATGATAAAATTTGATTTATATAGTACCTTAGTATTGTAAAATTGAAAAATACCTATCATGGTTGTACCTTTTAGTTATAGACCATCCCACTACCGAAAGGCTCATGTTCATTATCTCTTTGTGCCTAATTATTTATCTCTAAGTTTGACCATTTTTATTCTAATGATCAAGCCTTTTATATTATGGAAACAAAATCTATAAACCTTATTATTATACTTCATTTCCATTTTAAGACCTGTTGGGTGAATATTTTTTTACCAACATAGTGGTAGCAAAATGGTTATTTCAGCCACAGTGTGATGAGATGAAATCTCTCCTCAAGACAAGGGGAGGTTCCCTTCCTATTGTTAATTAAAACAAGTTATTATTTACAATTATTTACACTAATTTTATCATAGTGGGTGTCATCATATCATCCAATCCTCTTTTTTTATAATTTATGTTTAATCACAAACTTTCTTCCATTCTTTGTGATATATTTTGAAAATCTAAGATTACTTGATGGACCAAATACAATCAATATCCAAATTTGTTAGCCAAATGATTAACAAGAATAATACCAGCAGAGTAAACTTAAAAGATAGAATAAGGTTCAGCCCAAAGTCTTTTCCTT
Organism: Torreya grandis; assembly: GCA_037957365.1. Taxonomy (NCBI): domain Eukaryota; kingdom Viridiplantae; phylum Streptophyta; class Pinopsida; order Cupressales; family Taxaceae; genus Torreya; species Torreya grandis. Next base: position 1,544,372 of record JARHVA010001549.1, read on the forward strand.
ATTTCCAATAAATATTAAAATTATCAAAAAAGAATAACTGGCACCCCAAAGTCTCCTCAGTAATTCACTTTCAATGATGAACACAAACCCAATAACTAAAAAGTAGCTCAAAGACTCTAAAATCAACTTTCTGGCACCTTTCATTTTATATAAATTTCACACCACGATCCAGTCAAAGTATAATAGAATTTAATTTAAAATACATAAGAACATCTACAACACATCACAAGTTTATCTCAACACAAAGATTGAAAGATCACTTGATTCTCTTATATTGAATGAAATTCAAGATTTACAATATGAATACAAAGTTTCAAAATTGCTTCTCAATTCAGCATCATTTCCTCTCTATATCTCTTGGTGATCCTTTTTACAAAGAGCATCCTCCTATTTATAGAGAGGAGATATGAACAAAATTAGGAAAAACATAAATACATTGATTTATTGATTGACATAGTAATATTTGACTTAGGACTATGTACTTTTCCTACGTGTAATTTGCACTAAACAAAATTACATATGAAAAGTTACAAAAATAAACTAAATGTCCTTAGACACAAGATTTTTTTCCTTTTTATTCTTCTTAAAATATTCCTCATATCTCTTAAATGTAGCTTGGACCTTACTGTTATCTGGGCTTGATGTACTCCTGGAGATGGCAAGGACCCTTGTGATAGAATCTTCTAAGTTAACTGGCAAATCCTTATTTTTTTCCAATTTTTTTTGTAATTTATCCATAATGACTTGAAATTCAATCAATTTCTCAATATAATCCAATGTGAACATTCATGTTTCAATCTTTATTTGGAGCAAAGATGTAAACTCTTGAACCATAGTCTCCATAGGAAGAATTTATTGGGAGTCATTTCTAACCTGAAAGGGATGCTCTCTAATTTTATCCACAAGATATAACATATTATTATTTCACATGTATTAATTTTCTTTGAGATATTTAACTAGATTCTTGAGAACTTTTATTTTATTCTTCATGGCTTCCCTATATTCAATGAACATTTTTCTATTTGGAATGACTTTTTACTCAACTAGGAGATCCAGCTTGAATTGATGTAGTTGAGTCCATGTATCAATGTCTTTCTCAATCAATTATAAATTTTGAGTGAGTGTTTTAATTATTTTTTGAATTTATATTTTCACTTTACTCAGGTTCTTAAAAGATCCAATAGTAGAACATAACTATTGAGTAACCTGTGTTGATAATCTTTCAATCTAGGAATTAACTACCCGACCCCAAGATCCAATTTTATCTACTTATTGAAGTTCCTTTTCAGTATTTTCATGTAAAACAAGCTAAAAGACTCAAAATATTGAGTGATCTTTAGTAAAATAGAGGTCAAATGTTCTACTTACACTTTGAGTTGATCCTTGATCTTCTTGTCTTTGTCATATCTTTCTAACAAATATGCCATAGTTGCTTGCAAATATTCTTTTGCACCTTCATGTGTTTGCTTCCCCAAGTTTATCTATGTAACTACATGATCAGACACTTAAATCTCTTCAATGTTTTTATCTTCAAGAGGCACTATAACTTCAACATACTTGTGCCTAGATTCAAATATTACCCTTGACATAGTTTTGGCCTTCTTTATTGTATTTGGATTTACTGGCACAAGCTAACCAAAATCAAAGTCTTTCGGTGCCACAACTCATTTCTTCTTCTTCTTATGTGTTTATGATGTCAACCAAGGGGGAGGATAAGATGGATCTCCTTGTGTAGATGATGTCAAAGCTTGGGATGTTGGTATAAGATCAAGCAGTAAGTGGAATGTAAAGTGGGATGGAGGTAGCGGGTAACAAGATGGATACTGATGGAATGGTAGTTATGATAGGTGAAGTTAGAGTGAGAATGACAAAAAATTTAGTTATTTTTGGCAAGTTGGAAATGGGGGTGGTGGAGGCCTTGGTTGTCAATTTGGAGGATGAAGTAGACATGAACTTGTCCACATCTTGCTAAGTGATATATAAATTGGTGTCTAACTCTATTGACTTATAAGGGATAGGAAAATTAAATAAAGAGTAAAAAACTTAGTCCAACATACTATATTGAGGAACTTGAAAAAGAGTAGCACTTAGGGGTGAAGGAGGAGATGAGAGAAAAGTTTGGAGAGGTACTATGGAAGCATCTAAAATAATGGAAATAGAAGGAGGAAGAGTAGAAGATGTTACCTATGAAGTTGTTATTTGTGATAATTTAACTTGATAAATTTACCTTTGATAGGTCTCTGCTTGGGAGGTCATTGGTGGTGAAATTTCAAGTTAAACTGGTGCTTCACTTGTGATTGGATTTTCCTCTTGACCCAATTGGCCATTCTTTTTTGTATCTATTTCTTTTCCTTTTCCCTTACCTCAAAATTTAAACACAAACCTAACTTTTTGTGTCGAGGTAAAGGCATCTTATTTTTTTTGTTCTCATATCTTCACATTTCTTTGCCATCTCCTCATCATATTCTTCTTCTGAACCAATCTTTAATGACTTCAATTTGATCTTTTGTCCTTCCAACCAAGCATTAGTTCTTTCAAGAATGGGTTTGAATCTATCTATAATAGAAGTGGATTCTTTAACTAACCATTAGATGGGAGGGAGAGGAGTTTAAGCCACTTGATTTTGATCATATGATGGATCTACTATATTCCCATCATCTATCAAATCTTTGAGAATAACTATCAATTTACCAACCAATACTAATTATAATCTTGAAGCCTTTTTTATAGGCATTTGATTATTTTTTATGCCAACTCATTACTTTTTTGCACATCTCTATTAATACTAACTTGTCACTTGGGTACCTAGGAAGCATGTAAGGTTACTCATCAAACCCTCCTACCCTGATATAGGTAAAGGTTGGGAACTATAATAAAATGTAACCAACCCTATTGACCTATGCCCATGCTTTATCTGAAACTCTCTTCTTTTTTAGATCCTTCTCAAAAGTACAAATTAATTTGTAAAATAAAGCATCATTAACTCTCTTGTAATGTTTGATGATTTCCTTCAGAGTCAGTTGTAGATTTTGGTCATATATAGGAACATTTCTTCTCTCACCAATATTATTTAAACCCAATAAAGAATTCATATTAGCTACAACATACAAAAGATATGAAGTCATATAAAACTTGAGTGAAGAGGCCACCTCAGAGAGTTGATGACAAATAGCATCATTGATTTGTTTACCCCATAGGATCCTTTACTTGTCCCTTTTGATAACCCAAATGTATTGATACATCCATTATTGGAAAATGTTTAAAATTGGCAATCCTTTCACTCTACTTAGGAGGGTAATAAAATCCCTTACCTCCTCTAGAAAATCACTATGGTATAGATACTTGGGCCATATAGCAAAGGTGGGATGAGGAGTCTTCAGCCATTTGGAGTTGATTTGATTATTTCACTTCTTAGGATCTCTATCATAGTATTCTTGAGCTAATCCCATAGTTAAGTTTGAGTACTCTTCAATCTTAGAGAGGTGGAAGAATTTATCAAAATATTCATGATCGAGGCAAATGACCACTTTACCCTTTGAATCCTTGACTGGTTTGCTTTCCTTATCAAAATGTGTAGCCATGGTCAAGATGAATTCAAAATCCTATGATGACGTGTGAAATGTGGTAGCCAAGTGGATTTCATTGTTAAGTATTGGTTGTATATGAGATGTAATAGGATCTCTTCCTAGTCTCTATAAGAAATCAACCATGTCCACATGGCCAATATTTATGTCCCCAATCTAATCTACATTTAAATCAACTAAAAACAATAGAAGTACACCCTAAAACTTGTACTTCATTGTCTTCTTGTTTAGAGAATTTTTTGACATTGATCAGATAGCTGTAAGTAGGAAAATTTGGTTATTCAGAGTTAACATTTTTTATTCTTTTTGGGAAAAATTAAGGATGGAAAAAAACAATGCTCCTACATGAGGTATGGTGAAGGTTGTGTAGTTCAGAGAATTTTCTCTTAACTACACAGGAGTTGGAGGGTTTTGAGATGTAAGTCAAAGAAAATTCTTTGACTTGCATGAGATTGGTTCTTTCTTGACAAGTGTAGGTTAGAGAAAATTTTCTAACTTGCACATGAAGGAAGTTGGTCTTTGGGATGCAAGTTGGAGAAAATTCTTTAATCATGGATCTATTTGAAGTTTTTTGGGATGTCAGTTGATGTATATAAGAGAATTTTCTCTGAATTACATCAAATGAGAACGTTTAATTCGAAGAAAATTATCTGATGTGCATGGGGAGAAAAATAAAAATGAATGAATACAACTCGAAGAAAATTATTCAAGATTTATGGAATTAGGAAAGACAAAGATGCATCTTGGAGAAATTTATTTGAGTTACACTCATAAAAAATAAAAACAAGAATGGGGGTAAAGACTTGGGACACAAAGACATATTACAATGAAACATAAATCAAAATAATAAACAAAAAATGTAGGCAACATAAACTGATCAATAATGAATAAAAAGAAGAAGAAAGAAAATAAAAAAGAAAACCCTACTTGAAATGAATGAGGGGAACTATGAAAATGATAATAAGAGGTGTGTTGTTGAACTCAAAAACAATGATGGGAGGACTGCAAGAGAGCTTGAAAACACTGAGGAGGGAGATGTGAAATAGTAAAAATAAAAAATTGCCAAGTGTAATATATATAATGCGGTAATTAATGCCTATTAATTACCATGGGTGGCTGGTCCCATGTGCAAGATTAGAGAAAAATATTTACCTTGCACATGGAAAGTTAGAAAAAATCTCTGATATTAAATGTGTAATGTTAGGAAAATTCTCTGACATTACATATGCAAGGTCAGAAAAATTCTCCACTACAACACAGGCAAAGTCAAAAAAAATCTCTGACTTTACACATAAAAAAACAAAGTGTAGTTTAGATAAAATTATCTAAACTGCACTAGATATAAAATTCCCTTAAAAGATCAACTTTTTTAGGAAAACAAATACAAAGAGTTAGTGATCAGCCTCATTTTGCATGCTTAGATCCCATGGGCTAAAAAATGGAAAAATTTCATAGGGGTCATCCTATGAATTGAGCCTACTAAATTCAAGGATAACAGTTGGCTCTGACTTGGGAATTTCCTTCAAGCATTCTTTGAAAATATTGAAAGAAAGAGAATCTCAAAACTCTAAGTTCCTTTCTCCATTGGGCCACAGAGTCAGGTGATTGACTAAACTAAAACAAAAACAAAGAATATATAGATATTTATAATATATACAAACTTATCTAGAACCTTAATAAGTGAAAAGATTTATATGTTGCCCACTATAGGATAGGGGTAATGGTGTTCCATCCAGGTATGCCAAGATAAAATTGTGTTCTCAAGAAAGATGATGAGTGAGGAATGGACCTCTCCACAAAGAATCAAATTTTCCATGCATTCCTTTTGGTTCTCTTCTCTTGTCCCAAAAAAGAACTAGATCTCCAACTCAAAAATCTCATGACTTGGATTTCTTATCAAAAATTTCCTTGATGTGACTTTGATGTTTAGTAATGCATTCCACTACCTTTTTACGTTACTCTTCTATCTTGACAAGATACATAATACACTTGTCTAGAGAGCTTTCAAATGTTGCATCTTCAATTGCCTTTGCCAGTTTGAGTCCAAGAACATCCAATGTGATATGTATTTTTTCATTTAATCCATACAAAGTTTATAAAGGAGACATACCAATTTCTCAATTAAGAGTGATGCGATCAACCCACAATACATCATACAATGCTTTATGCCAAGTTCTTGGATTGTTCTCTACCAAATTTTTAACAATAGTAACCAAATTATTATTACTTGACCCAGTCTAACCATTTCCTTAAGGGAAGTAGTTTGAGGAGAGAGACAATATGAAACAAGTAGCATTATCAGTCATAATTTTCTTTGAGGAAGTTGTAAACAACCTTTGAAGTGGCATGTTTGGTCAAAATTGCCTTCACCCACTTGGTGAAGTAATTTGTAGCTGTAAGAACATAACTATGACCTGCACTTGACAATGGGTTCACTATACCAATGAAGTCAATACCCCATTACTAAAAAAATTCTTTAATGACTATTGGCTTGAGAGGCAGGGCTACTAATTTGGGTTTCCCCACAAACTACTGGTACTTCTCAAATTTATGCACCCAAGCATATGCATCATGAAAAAGTGTTGGTATATAATATCTTTCCCATAAAATCTTGTGAGATGTGATCAAGATTGAAAAATGTCCTCCACAAGCTAAATCATGAAAAGATTCCAACAACTTACCTTGTTGTGCTTTATCTATGCATCATAAAAAAATGTCTCAAAGGATGAAGTTTTTAGCCTTAAGCTTGATTATCCTCTTTTCTTTATGAGAAAAATGTTTTAGACACTCTCCATATGTGAAGAAATAAGTAATGTCATAATACCATTCATCCATTGTGCTCACAAGCAAGACCATGGGAAGTTATTCCATATCTCCCTCATTGCTAGGTATCTCTTTTGGTTCGATCTCTGCCATGAGTTGACACAAACCTTTTCCATGCACAAGTTTTTTAGGCTTGATATCCATATCATACTCTTGGATTTTATAAATCCAATTACCTATTGTTTCTCCAAATTCTTGTTGAGTCAAAATGGACTTGACTATAGAATCTGGTACTAATACAATGATGTGAGAGTTGAGGATGTAATACCTGAAATGCTTAACTGATTTCTCCATAGCATAAGCATGTTTTTCCATGGATGAGTAATTGATTTCATTAGCCTTTAGAGGGAATCTCATGAATTCTCTAGGATATTTAATCCCCTCTTCATTTGGATGTACCAAGATGGCAAATAAGGTATGCTCTAAAGCATAACTATACATGATGAAATTCTTGGCATAGTCAGGGAAAACTAGGACAAGAGCAATTGCAATTGCTTCCTCAATCTCATGAAAGACCACTCTCTCCTCTGTGTTCCAACAAAATATTGATTTTCTTTTCATCATATCCACAATATGTTATGTCTTTCTATGAAATTAGGTATAAAACTCCATAGGAAATTGAGTTTCTCAAAGAAAGAATGCACTCCTTTCTTACTTGATGGCATAGTAAGATTTTGAATTTATTTGACCCATTCAAGATCAATCTTGATTCCTTATTTAGACATAATGTGTCCAAGAAGCTTACCTTAAATAACCCCAAAAATGGATTTTTTAGGATTAAGAGATATCCCATGTTCACGGTATCTTTAAAGCACTTGCTGCAAATATTCACAATGATCTTGGTGATTTTTTGAGAAAATGATTAGATCATCTAGGTAGACTACAATAAATTTATTGATTATATCTTATAAATCCAAGTCCATATCCCTTGGAAAGGTAGCACCAGTATTGATCAATCCAGAAGGCATTTTATGATTTACAAAAGTGCCCCATGGAATAGTGAAGGTTTTCTTGTGTTGATCTTCATTACGAACCTCTACTTGATTATATCCTGAGAAGCCATCTAGCATGGATAACATTTTTGAACATTTCACTGTTTGTAGTACTTAATCCACTACCAACAATGGGTAATTATCCTTAAGTGATAATTGGTTAAAGTTATGAAAATCAATGCAAATGTAAATTTCTCCATTCTTTTTCCTCATAGGAACAATGTTAGCTATCCATTTGGAATGATGTATAGGAAAAATAATCTGAGAATTCAACATCTTTTGAATTTCAACAAGGATGGTACCTAAAATTTTGAGATTATACTATCACTATTTTTTCTTGTAAGGCTGAGACCTTGGCTTGAGAGGAATATCATGTTGCACCTCCTTTGTTCAAAAATATTTAAGATAAACATATGAATATGCTAATACATCAATGTACCGGCATAGAAATCTCACCAACTTCTCTCTTTCCTCTAATGAGCAACATTTCCCAATATTTATCATCTTGGGGTCACTCTCTATTCCTATATTAACTTGCTTAATTTTTGTAGATGAATTTGATTTTGATTTTTGTCATTTAATGAATCGATCATGTTTATCAAAAAGTCTCTCCAAAGATACCAACCCTTTGGGAATCCCATTCCCTTTCAATTACAAGATTTCTTCACCAGTTTCCTCATTAACTTTGGAGATGGACTCTTGAGGGGTAGATTCACTTCCTTCAAAATATAACTCACTAAAACTTTCCACCTTCTCCAAGAATGAGATGACTTACTCATCATTATTGAAAACTTGCCAATGATTAACATTATCGGGAACACTAGACTGAAAAACCAACTCAATGGTATTTGTTTCCTTGGAAATCTTTGTGAAGAATCAGGAGAGTGATTGAAACAACCAAGGAATCAACTCTATCATTATATTCTCTTAGAACTACTGATATATTGAAATTATCAAAAATTTCCTTGCAATCCCAAAATTGATTACTGTAATGCCATAGCATTTCATTCTTTATTTGATATAGATTCTTGACTTGACAAATGACTAACTCAACATCACCTAGAGCATGGAGGTTTTTAATTCCTTTCCTTTGTGTAACATCTATCCCTAACAACAAATATTCATACTCAAAAGTATTGTTAGTGTTATCAAACTACAACTTGAAAGAGAAAGGAAAGATTTTTCCATTTGTGGATATGAGAACTATCCTAGCTCTAGATCTAGTTGAAGAACAACTACTATCAAATTCCAAATTCTAAACATCATTTGAACTTTTAACTCTGATAGTTTAAAAATATGAAACTTCATTTGAAGTAGAGGGCTTATCTATTTCTTGATATTTTTCTAAAATGTCATTTTAAAATATTAAATCTTCATCTATGGTTAAGAAATACATACCCATTCTAGAAGTTTCAAAAAGAATTTGGGCTTTCATATTCTCAATATTTGTCATAGTATACTTTGCTTGCTTCTCTAGGTGAATTTTTTTCATAACACCCTTAACAAGTATCCTATCCTTAGACCAATCCATGTTGATCTCACCACCAACATCTTTACAAAATTTGTTTCCTAATAGAACTCCATATGAGGTTGGAACGTCAGCCACTAAACTGTCATCTTGATCTTTTTCTCTAGAAATGTAGTAAATGCAAATTTTTCATCCTTGATTTGGCCTATGAGAGGCACTTGTTTAGTTTTCATTGAGAATCAATGGCCAAAATTCTTTTTTAAGGTTAAGCCCAAGGTAGTAGCCACCTTGGCAGGCATCATATTATCAGAATCACCTAAATCAATAACATAATTATTGAGCTTATAACCATTGATAAATAGGGAAATATAGAAAGGTTTTATTTTTCTAGAGTTAGATGTAGGAGTTACAACCAAGTTATATTACTTTTGTTTTGGCTTAGGGTCAATTGGTACACTCTTAGATGAATTCTGATCAAGATTGACCCTTTACCCTTTACAAAATTTTGCCAATATTTAAAATTGGTCGAGATTAGATTAGAGGTACTCAACCTCTAAAATTTGGATTTTTGTCTTCTTAGCATGGTCTATGATATCAAAATTTGGGTATAGAGAAGCCTAGGAAGATGTGATATTTTCATTTTTAGGCTTCAAGTTTTGGGCACTAGGTCTAGACATAAAAGGAAAAGTAGAATGATGAGAAGTACTTACATGTTTATCCATCACTATGTCCTTTGGTTAAACTGGAAAGGGAGTTATTCTTTTAGTAATGGTAACTTCCTTACATGGTTCATCCTTGGTTTTAGCTTTATCAACCTTCTGTTGTTGATTTGTTTGACTTTGTGAATGGGTAAAGATGGCATAAGACTCACCTTGTATGTCTTCCTCTTGTTCATCTTCTTCTTCTTCAAAGCTTAGAAACTTGATATTGGAGTCACTAGATTTTACTTCCTCATCTCCTGTGAAGGGATTAGCATCTTCTTTTAGAACATATTCCAATTCTAGAACATCATCAGTTTTAGGTTTCAACCAATTGACTGTTGCATTATCCAGAGGTACCTCCAAAGCAAGCCTTGCTTATGGTGGAGGAAAGTTATTCTGATTTTGATTCCTTACAACATTATTAGAATAATTAGAAGCATTTGGGTATGTCCTCCTTGGAACATCCTTGTATGGAGAAAAAGGCATGCCTTGAGACATTTGTTTCTTAAGTGCTAACAACTCATTTTTTAACTTTTGAACCATAGGAACCATAGTGCTAGTAGAAGGTGAAGTTGTAGAAGGCTGCCCTCTAGGATTGATGGAATTATTTCTCACTTTCCCTATTAAGATCAAATCATATTCTACTACAGTGGTTAGATTTTGAGCAGTGTCAAGGTCAAATGGGGCTACTCTTTACAAAAGAAAACTCACTTTAGGTAGCTGAAAATTGATGAAGAAGCACTTTAAATTCTTAGGTGTAGGTTGAGAAACTATTGAAATCCTATTCCTCAACTTTTTGAACTTTGCTACAAACTCACGCATGGGTTCATGTGTTTCTTTCTTAATTTGTGTAAGTTGAGCCAACAAGGCATGAACATCTTCTATAAGATTGAACCTTGCCTCAAACTTAGCCTTAATTTTTGTCTAACTAGTGATGATTCCTGTCACAAGATGATAAAACCAATCAAAAATAACACCTTAGAGTGTTTCTACAAACAATATTATAGAAACATCCTCATGTTCCACTCCAAGAACTTTTCATGCAATGTAAAATGCATCAATGTGTTCATTTGGATGTTGTTTTCCATCATCATAAAACTTTGGGAAATTTTTTCATGAACCATGAGGAAGTTCATGAGATGGAGGTGTTAAGCTCAATGGACCAAAAGCAGTCCCCCATGGACCTTGAAAAACCATTCTGTGTGGATTGTAGGGAGGAATAATAAAACTTTGCAAAGTCAAAATAGGCAAGACCCTAAAAACATTATAAACTTCCCTAGGTATATGAGATCTTGTACTGGTATGTAGAAAACTTCTATTATATTGAAGAGGTGATCTCGTATGTGTCAGCAAAATATCAAAGTTATACTCTTGTAATAACTCAAATGTAGGATCAATGTGTCCCACTACCCTTCTATCATGAGTGTAGCTTCATTCTGATAGATCATGAAAGTATTCAAAAAATAAAAGAGATTAACTACAACAAAATAATAGCAAATAATAAGGTGTTCATCCTATGTCAACTGAATGAGTGTAGAACTCAGTTACATGTTCATGTTCCCCAGCAGAGTCCCCAAAAACTATTGGGTGAATATTTTTTTACCAACACAATGGTAGTAAAATGATTATTTCAGCCACAGTGTGATGAGATGAAATATCTCTTCAAGATAAGGGGAGGCTCCCTTCCTATTATTAACTAAAACAACAAGTTGTTATTTACACTAATTTTATCATAGTGGGTGTTGTCATATCATCCAATCCTCTTTTTTAGAATTTATGTTTAATCACAATTTTTTTTTCTTTTTGTGCAATCTATTTTGAAAATATAAGATTACTTGATGGACTAAATACAATCAATAGCCAGATTTGTTAGCCAAAATATTAACAAGAATAATACCAACAGAGTAAACTTAAAAGATAGAATAAGGTGCATCCCAAAGTCTTTGCCTTATTTCCAATAAAGATTAAAATTACCAAAAAAGAATAACTAGCATCCCAAAATCTCCTTAGTAATTCACTTTCAATGATGAACACAAACCCAGTAACTAAAAAGTAGCTCAAAGACTCCAAAATCAGCTTCCTGGCACCTTTCATTTTATAAAAATTTCACACCACAATCTAGTCAAAGTATAAGAAAATTTAATGGAAAGGACATAAGAACATCTCCAACACATCACTATTTTATCTCAATACAAAGATTGAAAGATCACATGATTCTCTTATATTGAATGAAATTCAAGATTTACAATATGAACACAAAGTTTTAAAATTGCTTCTCAATTTAGCAGCATTTCCTCTCTATATCTCTTGGTGATCCTTTTTACTAATAGCATCCTCCTATTTATAGAGAGGATATATGAAAAAAAATAGGAAAAACATAAATACATTGACTTATTCATTGATAGAGTCATATTTCACATAGGACTATGTACTTTTCCTATGTGTAATTTACACTAAACAAAATTACATATGAAAAGTTACAAAAATAAACTGTCCTTAGACATGAATTTTTTATTTTTTATTATTCTCTAAATATTCCTCATATCTCTTCAATGTAGCTTGGACCTTACTGTTATCTAGGCCTAATGTACTCTTAGAGGCATAAAGGACCCTTGTGATAGAATCTTCTAAGTTAACTAGAAAATACTTGCTTTTGTCCAAGATTCTTTGTAATGTATTTATAATGACTTGAAATTCAATCAATTTGTCAATAGAATATAGTGTGAACATTCTTGTTTCAATCTCTATTTTGAGCAAAGATGTAAACTCTTGAACCACAGTCTCCACAGGAAAAAAATTTTGGGATTCATTTCTAACCTAATAGGGAAGCTCTCCAATTTTATCCACAAGATCTAGCATCTTACTATTACACATGTATTCAGCTTCTTCGAGATCTTTAACTAGATTCTCGAGAAATTCTCTTTTATTCTTCATAGCTGCCCTATATTCAATGAATATTTTTATATTTGGAATGACTTTTTGCTCAACTAGGAGATCTAGCTTGAATTGATGTAGCTGAGTCCATGTATCAATGTCTTTCTCAATCAATTCCAAATTTTGAGTGAGTGTTTTAATTGTTTGTTGAATTTATATTTTCATTTCACTAAGGTCTTAAAAAATCTAATAGTAGAATGTAACCATTAAGTACCTTGTGTTGTTAATCTCTTTATCCAGGCATTGACTTCCTGACCCCAAGATCTAATTTTCTCTACCTTTTAAATTGCCTTTTTAGTATTTTCATGTACACCATGCTCAAAAGACTCAGAATATTGAGTGATCTTCAATAAAATAGAGGTTAATTGTTCTACTTGCACTTTGAGCTTATCCTTGATCTTCTTGTCTTTGTCATATCTTTCTAACAAAGATACCATAGCTATTTGCAAATCTTCTTTTGCACCTTTATTCATTTTCTTCCCTAAGTTTATCTATGCAAATGCATAATCAAACACTTGAATATCTTCAATGCTTTAATATTCGAGAGGCACTATAACTTTAGCATTCTTGTGCCTAGATTCAAATATTACCCTTGATATAGTTTGAGCCTTTTTTTTTGTTTTGGGCTTTACCAGCACAAGCTAACTAAAATCAAAGTATTCTAATGCCATAGCTAACTTCTTCTTCTTAGGTTTTTATGATGTCAACCAAGGGGAAAGAGAAGATGGATCTCCTTTTTTAGAGATGCCAAAGCTTGGGATGTTGGTAGAAGATCAATGGTTTGTGAGGTAAGTGGCATGAAAAGTGGGATGGAGGTAGTGGGTAATGGGATGGATACTGAAGGAATGGTAGTTATGATAGTTGAAGTTAGAGTGAGAATGGAAGAAATTTTAGTTATTATTGGCAAGTTGAAAATACAAGTGGAGGAGGCCTTGGTTGTCAATTTGGAGGATGAAGTAGACATGAACTTGTCTATATATTGCTGAGTGATATATAAATTAGTATCTAACTCTATTGACTTACAAGGGCTAGGAAAATTAGACAAAGAGTCAAAAACTTGATCCAATTTAATATACTAAGGAAATTGAAAAAGAGTAGCACTTAGGGGTGAAGGGGAGATGAGAGAATAGTTTGGAGAGGTATTGTGGAAGAATTTGGAATAGTGGGAATGGAAGGATGAAGAGTATAAGATGTTACCTATGAAGTTGATATTCATGATACTTCAACTTGAGAAATTTCCCCTTGAGAGGTCTCTACTTGGGAAGTCATTGGTGGTGAAAATTCAACTTGAACTGGTGCTTCACTTGTGATTGGATTTTCCTCTTGACCCAATTGGTCATTATTTTTTGTATCTACTTCTTGGCCTTTTCCCTTACCTTGAATTTTAAACACAAACCTAAGTTTTTGTTTCAAGGTAGAGGCATCTTCTTTGTTCTTTGTTCTCAGCTCTTCACATTTCTTTGCCATCTCCTCATCATATTCTTCTTCTTAACTAGTCTTGAAAGACTTTAATTTGATTTTTTGTCCTTCCAGCCAAGCATTAGTTCTTACAAGAATGGGTTGGAATCTATCTCTAATAGAAGTGGATTCTTTAACTGACCATTGGATGGGAGTGAGAGGAGTTGAAGCTGTAGACACCTAAAATTGGCCATCGATAACCTCTAATTAATATTTTGACCAATTTCTTCCTAAAGTGCACAATTTGGCCTAAAAGTAATAAAATGCATTAAATGAGTTGAAATTGATATATTCAAGTGCTTATTTTAGATAGGCTATCCCTAAATGATATAATGAAATTTATGGGCCAGCTAACTTTGATCAGATCATTTTGAGTCAAAATGCCAATTTTGCACCTAGGTGCTTTGGATTTCTCTTTCATATCAAATCTCTTGGACAAGACACATGCCTTTGTTATTTGTTGCTAATAATATCCTAAATGGGATCATGGATCTAATGCATCTAACATTGCCTTCCAATTCCAATCTAGTCAAAATTTTAACCAATAATAAGGCATTCTGATCAATTTGAGTAATTTGTGTACAAAGTGCTTAAACTGCTTAAGAGATAATTAAACCAAAGTAGGGCCTAATCAAGAATTCCATGGAAACTTGTTGAATAATTTTTTAGGGAAATGAATATTGAATATCTGCATCATCAGGTGACCTCATTTCTTGGGAAGACATCCCTAGGCCATAAATGCCACAAATATCATGATTCATGCCTCCCATGCCTCATCAAAGCCCTCCATGCCTCTTAATTACTCTGTTATCCCAAATATTAATGAGCCTTTTATCAATTTTAATTGCAAAAATTGTATTAATTCTTAGACGCACATCTCAATCCTGAGATGGATGGTTTAGATTGATTCTTATCAATCTCAAAAATCTATAAATAGGAGGCCTTACCACATCATTAAAAAATCTTAATTTGTTCAAAGTTATAATGCAAGATTAGTTTTAAAAGCTTCATGCAAACTAGTGTTACCATGCCAATTTGATTCCAAACCAAGCTAAGCTAAAGCTAAAGGTGCCAAGGAGAGATGGAGGTAGCCAAGCTTCCATTGATGAGGACTTTATGAGCATAAACTAAGCAAGCCAATTGAATAATACTTTTGGAGCATCAAGGAAGGTAATGAATGTGTGTTTTCTTATATTTTAGTTGTGCTTTACTCATTTTTCTTTCTTCACCAAGCTCACCTTAGTAACTAGGCATGAAGATGTTAGTTTAGTGTGTTTTTTGTCAATTTGTTTTATTCATTTTGTCACTAACACAACACTAATCTCCTCTTCTTAGTAAAATTCCTATTTCACATAATGACACACCTGGTGGGACCTTCCTATCTTCACAAAAATAACCATGAAGCTCTTTCAAGTAACCTACTAATCTTTTCCTTATAGAATCTTGAAGTAAGAAGCCAAAAAGAGTGAAAATTAGAGTTAAAACACATTTTTTGGGAGTCATGGGTTTGTTCTGACATAGTCACAGTATTGTTGCTTTAAGTCATAAGATTGTCCTGTAACTCTTGGTATTGTGCTAAGCTTCTTTTTTGTCAAACTAACTTTGTCTTTCTGTGTAGTTTCAATAATACTGCTACTATCTTAGTAGTGAGATTATTCTATAACTCACAGGGTTGCCAAACCAAGTCACGATATTGTCTAACCACTAACAGGTTAAATGATAATATCACTACTTTTAAAGTGGTGGGATTGTCCTAAAAGTAGCAGTATTATCATTGTGAGTCGTGGTATTGTAGTGTGCAAAATAGATCATTTTCTAGAGCTTCATTTGGGGTCATCCAAACTCCATTTTTGATGATTTTTTTTATAAAACCATGTTTTTTTTCCCTAAATTTTCATAATATATATTTAGTTTAGCTTAAAGTTATGTATTGTTTTTTAAAAACCTCATTTTACCCCAATTAGTGGGATTATGACCCTGAGTGATAGAATTGTTGTTTGAAATACC
Source organism: Torreya grandis (assembly GCA_037957365.1). Classification (NCBI taxonomy): domain Eukaryota; kingdom Viridiplantae; phylum Streptophyta; class Pinopsida; order Cupressales; family Taxaceae; genus Torreya; species Torreya grandis. The sequence continues at coordinate 1,560,339 of JARHVA010001549.1, forward strand.
ACAACTTTAAAAGTTGTAAGATTGTCCTACAAGTAGCGGTATTGTCGTTCAGAGTCACAGTATTATGACTAAATGATTAGAAGTTAGTTACAATATCACAACTCTTAAAGTTATGAGAATGTCCTAAAAATAATAGGATTACTCTATCAATTAGTGGTATTGCACCACTATGACAACTTGAGAGCTCCTTTTTCTAACTTCATTGTTTCAAACTAATTTTAGCTTCAAAGCTTAACCTCTTGCTAACATTTTTCTTGTAAGACCAACTTGGAAAATTGCAAAAACATGTTTAAAACATCTTTTGCATGATTTAAAATGAAATAGGAACTTTATTTTGGTGCTTAATGTAACATTTAGGTGCTTAAGTAAGTTTTTATCATTAGTTTCAAAGTTCACAATCTTAAGACCAAGGGGTCAAATGAACACCACCACATCTTTCATTTGGGCCTAAAATTGAACACACATGTCATTTTTGTCTTCAATAGTTTCTTGATCTAATTTTTTTTAGAAAAGAGAGGGGTGTCGCATGTATGATCTTCTATTTATCCCCTTTAGGAAACCCTTGGAATCAAAAGTGCCATTCATATTGCAAATTGCCTAGTCCAAGGCATAGAAAGAATGTCATCTAAAGCACTCCCCAAAAACTCATCAAAGTTTGGGTGACCTTGAAAATGACCTTAAAGTCTTTTTATTTTATGATTTCTTTATTTTTATGTAAACTTGGCTTGCGAGGGGGACTTCATCACCTCCTGCGAGTTTTGTAGGGAAGCTTTGACCCAGGGTTTCACCTCTTGGCCTTAACTTTATTTGGCTCCATATTGGAGTTACACATGGGACATATCTACATTTGGACATCGCACTACACTGATTAAATAGTAGGATGTAGTGGTTATAAAAAGGACTAGACCTTTTTATAACTAGCCAATACCGTGGTCACCTAGTTTTTGTGCTTGTCTTTTGCATTGTTTGACATGAAAGTCATTATGCAATTGATTCCCGTAGAAACATTCAAAAACTTGATAGTTAGTTAGCCCCACATTGCCATACCCTTGTTAGGATTTGGATGATTATACTTATTTTATTTTGGTCATTTATCTTACTTGTTATTTTTGAGACTAAAACTTGTTTGTTTGTTCATAAATCCATGTCAAAATCAATTTCTCTATACATTACTCTTTTGTCTAAAGAGGCATTATGTTGGCCATTTTACACCACACTTGTGCCTTGAAAGTTTTGCTAAACTTGTTTGTATGTTTTTAATTTGAGTTACGGAGGGTAACGTTATGCTGCCTAAATCATGTCAAAACATTTTGAGGCTTTTGAGTCTTTGAAACATAACATTGACCACATTATTCAAGTATGCTTACACCATTAGGCTTCTCAATTTATTTCAAGACTTGTTTACCATTGTATCAAAACCATGTCATGTATACCATTTAGACCTTTGTTAGGTGCCATCATGTTGCCCGATCTTGTCTAACTTATTTGGTTAAATCCTAGTTTTCACCATTGAGTTTTCAATTAGCCTTGTCACATTTGGATTCAAACATTGCTTGATTTTTGTTTAGGCCTTAATTCATGGGACTGATACATAAATCTCTCTCTTTTGGGTTGCATAACTTTGGTTAAACAATTACACAAATTGGAAAACTATTGATGGTTTGTTTGTTCAGTACCTATCCTTGTCATTGTTTGTGCCTTTATTTAAGAAAACATAGTCTTTCTTCAAAGAGCCTTTTGCCTTATGCCTTATGCCTTATGCCAATTGATCATGTTTATGTTTGATTTCGTGTGTCGAGTCTATGTCAAAGTTATTTTCAAACTTGTTAGATTAAATCAAATAACATCATGCATTTGTTTTAAGTATAGATTTTGATGCCATTTGGCCAAAAGTCCTAACATATACCTATTTTTTTGATCCTAGATTTTGACTCCACATTTGGACAAAAGACCTAGCAACTCAACTTTTCTCTTTCCTACTTTAGACCTTATTTTGAACACTTTGACCTAGACTTTTGACATGCTAATTTTTATTCAGACACTTGACCTTTTGTGCATATGACATTTAACATTAGACATTTGATGTTAGAATGTTTTATACCAAGTCTTAGAATAAATCATTTTGGAGATACAGCTCCACTTTAAGACCACATTGAAGATACAACACCACCTTCGACTAAATTAGACCAAGGTTGAACCATTTATCTTTTGGACATAGTTTTTTAGAGTTTCTAGAACTCTAAATCTTATTATTTCAGAGCTTTCATCATTTATGCAAATATGTCTAGCTATACTTATGGTGGAGTTATTTATAATCCAACTTATGATAAAATGGCCACATAAAATCCCATGAGAAACCCTTATAAAGAAATATTTTCTAAGGAGTTTTAATATTCTTCCTACAATACTCCATATGGGGAACATAGTCAAAATCCATAAAATCCAAATCAAGACCTTGATTGGCATGAAGAGGCTTATGAGGAGGAATTTGAAGACCCAACTATAGATAATGTTGTTTGGGATATGGATCCATACCTTCTTAATAATAATTAGTACATGGAACACAAACAAGAACCAACTTATGAGCTAACTCACAACTAGGATGATATGGTTTATGAGGAAGACTTGGATGCTTTGACTTATATGAGTAATCAAGCTCTACAATGCGCCTTCATCATTCCAAGACCTAGTCCTTTAGCTTGTGCAAGAAATCAAACCCCACAATGCCCTAGCGTTACCATTTCAAGACTTCATCCTTTGGCTCATGTGAGCAATCATACTCCACAATGCCCTACCATTATCCAACCACAAGTCATTTCTCATATAGTACCAATCCCATCCAAACTTCAAATGATCCAATCATTCAAAGACTAAGCTATGTTCAAAATTGGTATCTTCCAACTCATTGGAAACTAAGGCCAAAATAGCCAACCAATCCAAGATATTTTCATTGAACAAATCATTTGTGATAAGTCAACCTATGATGAATCACCTATTGATCCTATATCAGTTATCGAGGAGTGTCACTCTAACGAGCTAGTCTTTGCTGAGTCACTTCTTAATGATTATAACCTCCTTTGGAAAAATCATTACCTTAACCATATGCATATTTTTCAAGAGCCACCTATTGATAAACAAGTCTTTGAGGAGTTATCTCTTGACTTTTTTTCCATCCTAGAGAAGTCTCACTTTGATAAACTAGTCTTAGTGGAGCCCATCATGTCATTACAGGTTGTTACTTATCCAATACTAAACATTCAACATGACATCATTGTAAGATAGTACTCATCAAATGAAGAATCAAAGTTATAGGTAGGTTTTATTCTTGGACTGACATTGGATTTACCAGTAGAAGTTGAATCAAAAAGATTTAGAGTCCCTTGAGCTAGAATCAGATTCAAAAGAAGAATATGTTTATGGTTATTACAACATTAGTTATGCATGCCTTGTAGATCAATTTGAATACATTTGTGATCCTTCTATAGTTTTTTAGGATGAGTACTTCAACATCAACATAATTTCTCCTAGTATCTTCTATAAGGATTGTGATGCCAACACCCATTCCATTACCATTCCATAGGCCATTACCATCAACCAAGATAGCCATATTATTGACATTCTATCTCCCATAATTTTTTATTCGAATTGAAAAAATCACACTTTATTGAACTGCATCCATGGTGACATAGTATTTGAAGAAGAGCAAGGAGGACAAGAACACATTCATATAGCAGAAGAACACTCTCCTAGTGAAACCTTTTCAGAGGTGCTAGGATACAATCAAAGTTCTAACTCAAAATCTTTTATTAATTTTTTTTCAAAAGTGCTAGAAGAAAATCAAAATTAAAATCCAATGTTCATTGGTGAAAATTTCTCGAAGGTGCTATAGGACAATCAAGACAACTTCAATAGTGAAAACCTCATTGAGGCACAAAAACTAAGCACAAAATTTCTTCACTACTTGATGAAGACAAAATCACAGATAAATCAAAATGGCTTCCAATTTATAGCCTAATCAGATGTTAGCTACTCTCAAGATCAAACAATAGAAAAATCTATTGGTCCTATTGAGAAAACAAGTCTTCGGCCCTGCCACAACCAAAGTTATGTTGAATCTAGCCTTATACACATTACGTATGACTGAAAGTCCCAATCTTCATTTATTTCTCCACTATTATCCATTCCATTATTATTTTCCATTATTTTTCACAAACAAACATATCATCCATTATTTTTCCTTATTTAAGATCCATGGTCATACTTTCCTTTGTAGAGGCTAAAAAAATACCTTGTCTCGACACTTGAAGGAATCAAAATCAATGACTAATAAAGATAATAAAATCATTTTTGACAACCAGATCTGCATCAAGTTCTTGATAGAGTATCTATTTAGAGGACTTGTGGGATAGTAATTAAGATGATAAAATATTTCAATTTTTGATTAGGACGTGCATCTCCCCATCAAACAAGAATAATAGAATCAAAAACCACACCCAAGCCAAAAACATGTACCATACCATTTCATTTCCATGCCATTGCCATTATTACATATGCCTATTTACCATTATCATATATCTTTATATTCATCCCATTACTTCCACAGGTTAATTCCAACCACAGGTTAATTCCACCTTTCTTCTTGTTTCTTTTTGAGGGACCATCCATCAACATATGTGATAGCCACTCCCTCAAGGGGGCATCATCATAGGCTTCCCAAAATCATTTTGAGATTTATTCTTTAATCATCATCTTATTTTTGGCATACAAGTCATGTCTCATTATTTGAGAAGACATTGATTTTCCTATGGTTTGCAATGCCTTTCCAAGTAGGGGCAAACTATAGACACCTAAAACTAGCCATCGATAACCTCGAACTAGGATTTTGACCAATTTTCACCTAAAGTGCACAGTTTGGCCTAAAAACACTAAAATGTATTAAATCAGTTGAAATTGATATATTCAAGTGTTGATTATAGCTAGGGTATCCCTAAATGGGATAATGCAATTTATGGGCCAACTAATTTTGATCATATTATTTTGAGTCAAAATACTAATTTTGTACCTAGGTGCTTTGGATTACTCTTTTCTATCAAATATATTGCATAAGACATGTGTCTTTGTTATTTTTTATTGATAATATCCTAAATGGGATAATGGATCCGATGCATCTAACATCACCTTCCAATTCCAAACTACTCAAATTTTGGATCAATAACAAGACATTCTGATCAATTTGAGTAATTTGTGCACAAAGTGATTAAACATGCTTAATAGATAATTAAACAAAATTAGAGCCTAATCAAGAATTCCATGGAAACTTGTTGAATAATTTGTTTTGGAAATGAATGTTGAATATATACATTATTAGGTGATCTCATTTCTTGGGAAAACATCCCTAGGCCGTAAATGCCATAAATATTAGGATTCATGCCTCCCATGCCTCATCAAGGCCCTCCATGCCTCTTAATTTCTCCTCTATCCCAAATATTGATGAGCCTATTTATCAATTTAATTTCAAAATTGGATTAATATTTTACCACACATCTTAATCCTGAGATGGATGGTTTAGGTTGATTCTAATCAATCTCAAAAATCTATAAATATGAGGCCTTACCACATTATTTAAAAATCTTAATTATGAAAATTTATAATGTAGGATTGGTTCTAAAAGCTTCATGAAAACTAGTGTTACCATGCCAAATTGATTCCAAGCCAAGCCAAGCCAAAGGCAAAGGTGCCAAAGAGAGATGAAGTTAGCCAAACTTCCATTGATAATGACTTCATGAGCACAAATCAAACAAGCCAATCAAAGAATACTTTTGGAGCATCAAGGAAGGTAAGGAATGTCTATTTTCTTGCATTTTAGTTGTGATTTGTTCATTTATCTTTCTTCACCAATCTCACCCTAGTAACTAGGCATGAAGATGTTAGTTTAGTGTGTTTTTTGTCAATTGGTTTTGTTCATTTCATCACTAACACAACACTAATCTCCTCTTCTTAGTCAAATTCTTAGTTCAAAAATGGCATGCCTAGTGGGACCTTCCTAGATTCACAAAAATAATCATTAAGCTCTTTCACTCAACCTACTAATCTTTTCCTTGTAAAATCTTGAAGTAAGAAACCAAAAAGAGTGAAAATTGGAGTAAAAACATGTTTTTCTAGGAGTCACCAGTTTGTTCTGACATAGTCATCGTATTATTGCTTTGAGTCATGGGATTGTCCTGCAACTCATGATATTATGCTAAGCTTCTTTTTTGTTAGACTAACTTTGTCTTTATGTGTAGGTTTAAAAATAATCTTACTATCTTAGTAGCAGGATTGTTCTACAACTCACGGGGTTGCCAAACCAAGTTGTGATATTTTATAACTGATAGTAGGTTAAATGACAATACCACTACTTTTAAAGTGGTGAGATTGTCTTTAAAGTAGCAAGATTGTCACTATGAGTCACGATATTGTAGTGTGCAGAACAAGTCATTTTCTAGAGCTTCGTTTGGGGTGATCCAGACTATATTTTCAATGATTTTTTATAAAACCATGTGTTTTTTCTTGAGTTTTCATACTATGTAATTAGTTTATCCTGAAGTTATGTATTTTTTTCAAAAACCTCATTTTACCCCAAGTAGTGGGATTGTGATCCTGAGTGTCAGAATTGTTGTTTTTAATATTGTAACTTTGAAAGTTGTGGGATTATCCTTCAAGTAGTGGTATTATCATTAAAAGGCACAATATTATGACTAAATGGTTTAAGTTAATTACAATACTCCAACTCTTAAAGTTATACGATTATCTTGTAAATATCAGGATTGCTCTGTCAATTAGTGGTATTGCACCACTGTGACAACCCAAGAGCTCCTTTTTCTAACTTCAATATTTAAAACTAATTTTAGCTTCAAAGCTAAACCTCTTGCTAACATTTTTCTTGTAGGACCAACTTGGAAAATTGCTAAAACATGTTTAAAACATCTTTTTCATGCTTTAAAATGAACTAGGAACTTTATTTTGGTGCTTAATATAACATTTAGGTGCTTAAATAAGTTTTTATCATTAGTTTCAAAGTTCACAATCTTAAGATCAAGGGGTCAAATGAACACCACCACATCTTTTGTTTGGGCTTAAAATTGAAAACACTTGTAAATTTTATCTTTAATTGTTGTTCGATCTAATATTGTTTAGCAAAGAGAGGGGTGTTACGTGTCTGCTCTTCTATTTGTCCCCTTTAGGGAACCCTTGGAATCAAAAGCACAATTTTTATTGTAAATTGCCTAGTCCAAGGCATAGAAAGAATGTCATCTAAATCACTCCCCAAAAACTCATCAAAGTTTGGGTGACCTTGAAAATGACCCTAAAGTCTTTCTATTTTATGATTTCTTTATTTTTATGCAAACTTGGCTTATGAGGGGGACTTCATCACCTCCCATGAGTTCTTTAGGAAAGATTTGACTTGGGGTTTCACCTCCTGACATTGACTTCATTTGGCTTCATATTGGAGTTACACACAAGACATATTTACATTTAGACATCACACTACATTGAGTGAACAATAGGATGTAGTGGTTGTAAAAAAGATTAGACCTTTTTACAACTAACTAACGTCGTGGACACCCAATTTTTGTGCTTATATTTTGCATCATTTGACATGAAATTCATTGTGCAATTGATTCCACTAGAAACATTCAAAAACTTGATAGTTAGTCAACCCCACATTACCATACCCTTTTTATGATTTGGATGATTATACTTAGTGTATTTTGGTCATTTATATTACTTGGTGTTTTTTAGACTAAAACTTGTTTGTTTGTTCATAAAGCCATGTCAAAACCAATTTATCTATACATCACTCTTTTGTCTAAAGAGGCATTATGTTGGCCATTTTAAACCACACTAGTGCCTTGAAATTTTTGTTAAACTAGTTTTTGTGTGTCATTTGCGTTGTGGAGGGTAGTGTTATGCTGCCTAAATCATGTCAAAACATTTTTGAGTCTTTTGAGTCTTTGAAACATAACATTGACCACATTATTCGAGTATGTTTACATCATTAGGCTGCTAAATTTATTTCAAGACTTGATTACCATTGTATCAAAACCATTTTTCAAACCATGTCATGTATACCATTTAGACCTTTGTCATGTGTCGTCATGTTATTTGATCTTGTCTAGCTTGTTTGCTCAAATCCTAGTTTTCATTTTTGAGCTTCCAATTAGCTTTGTCAAGTTTGGATTCAAACATTAATTTATTTTTGTTTAGGCCTTAATTTTTGGGGCTGATACATAGATATTTCTCTTTTGGGTTGCATAACTTTGGTTAATCAATTACCCAAATTTGAAAACTATTGATGGTTTGTTTGTTTAGTACCTATCCTTATCATTATTTATGCCTTTATTTGGGAAAACACAGTCTTTCTTCAAAGAGCCTTTTGACTTATCCCTTATGCTAATTGATCATGTTTATGTTTGGTTCCGTGTGTTAGGTTTATGTCAAAGTTGTTTTCAAACTTGTTAGATTAAATCAAGTCACATCATACCTTTGTTTTAAGTCTAGATTTTGATGTCATTTGGCCAAATTTCCTAGTATATGCCTATTTGTTTGAGCCTAGCTTTTGACTTCACTTTTGGACAAAATACCTAGTAACTCAACTTTTCCCTTTCCTAGTTTAGACATTATTAGGAACACTCTAACCTAGATTTTCAACATGCTATTTTTTATTTAGATGTTTAACATTTTATGCATATGACATTTGGCTTTAGACATTTGATGTTAGAATATTTTATGCCAAGTCTTAGCATAAATCATTTTTAAGATACATATCCACTTTCAGACAACATTGGAGATACAACACCACCTTTGACCAAGTTAAACTAAGTTTGAACCATTTATCTTTTGGATATAGTTTTTTTGAGTTTACAGAACTCTAAGCCTTTTTATTTCAGAGCTTTCATCATTTATGCAGATATGTCTAACTACACTTTTGGTGGAGTCACTTACAATCTAAATTATGATAGAATGGTTGCACAAAATCCCACTAGGAACCCCTATAGAGAAAGATTTTCTAAGGAGTTTTATTATTCTACCTACAATACTCCATATCGGGAACATAGTGAAAATCCATAAAATCCAAATTGAGACCTTGATTGGGATGAAGACTCTTGTGAGGAGGAATTTGAAGGCCCAACTATAGATAATGTTGTTTGTGATATGGATCCATACCTTCTTTGTAATAATCAGTATATTAAACATAGTCAAGAACTAGTTTATGAGCCAAATCACAACTAAGATGATATGGTTTATGAAAAAGACTTGGATGCTTTGGCTTGTGTGAGAAATCAATCTCCACAACACCCATTCATCATTCTAGGACATGGTCCTTTGGCTTATGTGAGTAATCAAGCCCCACAATTCCCTATCATTACCATTTTAGGACTTCATCCTTTGGCTCATGTGAGAAATCATACTCCATAATGCCCTATCATTATCCAACCACAAATCATTCCTCGTCTAGTACCAATCTCATCCAAACCTCAATTGATCCAATCATTCAAAGACAAAGCTATGTTCAAAACTAGTATCTTCCAACTCATTGGAAACCAAGGCCAAAATAACCAACCAATCCAAGATGTTTTTGTTGAACCAATCATTTATGATAATTCAACCTATGATGAATCACCTATTAATCATATACCAGTTATTAATAAGTCTTGCTCTAACAAGCCAGCCTTTACTAAGTCACTTCTTAATGATTATAACCATCTTTGGGTAAATCATTACCTTGACCATATGTCTATTTTTTAAGATCCACCTATTAACAAACTAGTCTTTGAGGAGTTGTCTCTTGACCTTTTTCTCATCCTAGAGAAGTCTCACTTTGATAAACTAGTCTTAGTGGAGCCCATCATGCCATTATAGGTTGTTACTTATCCAATACTAAACATTCAAAAATACATCATTGTAATAGAGTACTCATTAGATGAATAATTAGAGTTAGCATCAAGTTTTATTCTTAAAATGACATTGGATTTACCATCAAAATCTAAATCAACATCATATTTAGAGTCCTTTGAGTTAGGATTAGATTTAGAAGAATAATATGTTCATGGTTATTACAACATTGGTTACCCATGCCTTATAAATCAATTTGAATATATTTGTGATCCTTTTATAGTTTTTGAAGATGATTACTTCAACATTGACACAATTTATCTTAGTATCTTCTACAAGGATTATGATGCCAACACCCATTCCATTATCATTTCATAGGCCATTAACATTAACCAAGATATCCATATTATTGGAATTCCATCTCCGATAAGTGTTGATTGGGACTGCTAGAATCACACTTTATTGAACTACATCCATGGTGACATAGCAGTTGAAGAAGAGAAAGGAGTCTAAGACCACATTCATAAATGAAAATAACACTCTCCTAGTGAAACCTTTTCAGAGGTGCTAGGATACAATCAAATTTATAACTCAACATCTTCTAGTGAATTTTTTTCGGAAGTGATAGAATAAAATCAAAGACAAAAGCCAATATTCATTAGTGAAACTTTCTCGAAGGTGCTTTGGGATAATCAAGACAACTTCATTAGTGAAAAACTCATTGAGGCACCAATCACTGAGCACAAAAGTTTTTCATTGCTTGATGAAGACAAAATCAAAGATCAAATCAAAATAACTTCTAATCTATAACCTAATCAGATGGTAGCTACTCTCAATATAAAAAAATAAAAAAATATGGTGGTCCTATTGAGAGAACAAGTCTTCAAACCTACCACAACCAAATTTATGTTGAATCCAACATCAACAACATTATGTATGACTAAAAGTCTTGATCTTAATTTGTTTCTCCACTACTATCCATTCCATTATCATTTGCCATTCCATTTCACAAACAAACCTATCATCCATTATTTGTCTTTATTTACCATCCATGGCCACACTTTCCTTTGTAGAGGATACAAAAATACCTTGTCTCAACACTTGAAGGAATTAGAATCAATGACCAATAAAGATCATAAAAGCATTTTTGACAACCAGATCTACCTCGAGTTCTTGATAGAGCAACTATTTAGATGAGGTGTGTTGTAGAAATTAACATGATCAAATATTTTGTTTATATCATTTGTTGAACAGGACGTACATCTACCCATCAAATAAGAACAACATAATCAAAAACCACACCCAAGCCAAAAACATGTATCATGCCATTTCATTTCCATGCCATTGCCATTGCTATATATGCCTATTTTCTATTATCATAGATCCTACCATTCAACCCATTACTTTGGGGCAACCCTCTTACCATTTTATCCATCTTATCATTCCATTCCTATCTATACCAAACCCTAATTTTACTCATCCTACCCAATCCTATTTTGATCTTGGTTTATTTAGTTCTTATTGTACTTTTCACCAAGGGATTTGATCAAGTTTCAATAGTAAATCAAATCCATGTTTACAATGACAGTGTATGAAATTAGTGTGACAGTTGATCTAGAAAGATATCTTTCATCATATCAAGCTTGTTTATGTGAGCTTGATTATAACTGCCAATGGGCAAATCAATGTTTCACCAGTCTTTCTACTAATTATAAATACCTATGGAAAAATTAGTATCATTGACCTATGTCATTGTATCCTAGTTATAATTGCCTATGGGAAAACTAGGGGAAACACTTATTTATCATGCATTGTCACTTCACCTTGCCATTACTATTTTCATTTGACTAGTCATTTGCCAGTTTTGAAAATTTGTTGTGACCTAGTTGGTTTTTCCTCACCTTTTGTGTGAATGGAATTACTATGACTTGAGGTCATTTTGGGACTATACAAGTCATGCTTAATTCATGTTGAGGTCACTTCATTCCCCATTTATATACACTCTCACCATTTTGTGAGTAACCTCAGCCAAGTCTCTCACCATTTTATGAGTAGGTATCTTGTCATTCTCTAACAAGTTAAGATACCTAAAATTTTTAATAACATTCATAACATTTCAAAAATATAAGAACATTTATCTTGTTTAATCCTAGTCAGTTATCCTCGATCCACCTTACTAGGGCATGGCCATTGTTAGGATGTTTTTTTTTGCTTTTGTTTTTTTGCTTTTTATTTATTTGTTTATTTCAAGTTGTTTGTTTATTTGTTTGTTTGCTTACTTATTTGTTTTATTTTTACACCTTTGCCTTGACTCAGTCTATATGTGTTCATTGGGTGATTCCTTAAAAACATTATTCTCGAGTCCATCCATATTCATACGTCAAAATTATCATCATGGTTTTTATCATTAATGTATTATTTTTGAGTGTTTATTAGATATCAGGAGTCAGTCCTTATGCATTTTTGGGCCAAGTCTTCATGGTGTTCTATCATGATGCCTACCATCACATGCTACATTAAAAATTAGCTTCAAGAAGGTATATAATCAATGAATCCATAGAAGTTTCTCCTTGGCACCTTGGCAAATCCTTCTATCCCACCCTTGATCAAATTAACCCATTGGTCATTCTAGTTATGTCATTGCTAATTAGGACGAGCATCTCTTCATTGACAAGTATAATTGAATATTTTTTGTTGATAAATATTATTCTTATTTTCTATCTTTCATTATTTTGTGCCCACTCATCTTTAATCTATATTTCAGGTTATATCCTTGAGTTATGCTTGCTAATCAGCCCTAACTTGGGCACCATCATATTTGGCCAATCTAGGTCCTCTTAATGATTATAACCACCTATAGGCAAATCATTATTTTGAATTTTATTCTTGATTATAACCACCTTTGGGAAAATCAACATCCTTTTTAAATTAATGCATGCAAGCATTTTCTCATTTGGATTAATCACAACCATGGGTTAATTCCACCTTTCTTCTTTTTTCTTTTCGAGGGACCGTCCATCAACATATGTGATAGCCACTCCCTCAACGGGGCATCATCATATGGTTACCAAAATTATTTGGAGCTTTGTTCTTTAATCATCATGTTCTTTTTGGCATACAGGCCATCTCTCATTATTTGAGACTACATTGCTTTGCCTACAGTTTTTAATGCCTTCCCAAACAGGGGTAAACTATAGACACTTAAAACTGGCCATTAATAACCTCCAACCAGGGTTTTGACCAATTTCCACCTACAGTGCATAATTTGGCATAAAAACACTAAAATGCATTAAATGAGTTGAAATTGATATATTTAAGTGCTAATTCTAGCTAGGGTATCCCTAAATGGGGTAATATAATTTATGGGCTAGCTAACTTTGATCAGATCATTCTGAGTCAAAATGCCAATTTTATACCTAGGTGCTTTGGATTGCTCTTTCCTATCAAATCTCTTGCACAAGACACATACCTTTGTTATTTTGTTGTTGATAATATCTTAAATGGAATAATTTATCTAATGCATTTGACATTGCCTTCCAATTCTAATCCAGTCAAATTTTGGACCAATAACAAGGAATTCTAATCAATTTGAGTAATTTGTGCACAAAGTGCTTAAACATGCTTAAGAGCTAATCAAACTAAATTAGAGACTAATCAAACTAAATTAGAGCCTAATCAATAATTCCATATAAACTTGTTGAATAATTTGTTTTGGAAATGAATATTGAATAACTACATCATCATGTAACCTCATTTCTTAAAAAGACATCCTTGGGCCATAAATGCCACAAATATCAGGATTCATGCCTCTCATGCCTCATCAAAACCCTCCATGCCTCTTAATTGCTCCTCTATCCTATATATTGATGAGCCTATTTATCAATTTTAATTTCAAAATTAGATTAATCCTTAGCTACACATCTCAATCTTGAGGTGGATTGTTTAAGTTGATTCTGATCAATCTCAAAAATCTATAAATAAGAGGCCTTACCACATCATTAAAAAAGCTTAATTTGTGAAAAGTTATAAAGTAAGATTGGTTTTGAAATATTCATGAAAACTAGTGTTACCATGCCAAATCCAAAGGTGTCAAGGAGAGATGGAGGTAGCCAAGCTTCCATTGATGAGGACTTCATGAGCACAAATCGGGCAAGCCAATCAAAAAATACTTTTGGAGCATCAAGGAAGGTAAGGAATGTGTGTTTTGTCTTTATTCACCAAGATCACCCTAGTAACTAGGCATGAAGGTGTTAGTTTTGTGTGTTTTTTGTCAATTTATTTTATTTAGTTTGTCACTAACACAACACTAGTTTCCTCTTCTTAGTCAAATTCCTAGTTCATAGGAGCCACTTGATTTTTATCATATGATGGATCTAATATATTCCCATCATCTATCAAATCTTCAGGAATATCTACCAATTTTAAATTGATAATCTAATTAGTAGTGAGGTGACTGTAATCAAGTCTTCTTATATCTTCATCATTTCTACATTCTACCCAATTGTCTTCAATTCTATGTATATGAGTGATATTATGTTTGATCTTGTCCTTTATCAGCCTGTAATCAAATTTTTCTTTACTCTTGAATTTATTGAGTGTACTCCACTACAACTTAGTTTCCATGGTTTTAGCCTTTGAAGTAGTGGCGATTATGTACCGACCAATACTGATTAGAAACTAGAAGCCTTTTTTGTGGGCATCTGATTATTTTTTATGCACACTCTTTACATGTTTACACATCTCCATTAATACTAAATTTTCACTTGGGTACCTAGGTAGCATGTAAGGTTTCTCATCAAACCCTCCTACCCTGATATAGGTAAAGGTTGAGAACTATAAGAAAATGTAACCAACCTTATTGACTTGTGCCCATACTTGATCTAAAACTCTCTTATTTTTGAGATCCTTCTCAAAAGTAAAAATAATTTTGTAGAAGAAAGCATCATTAATTTTCTTGTAATATTTGATGATTTCCTTCAAATTTAGTTGTGGATAGTGCTCATAAACATGAACATTTATTCTCTCACCAATAGTATTTAAACCCAAGAAAGACTTCATATTGGTTGTAGTATAAATGAGATATGAAGGCATATTAAATTTGAGTGAAGAGGCCACCTCAGAGAGTTGATGAAAAATAACATCATTGATTTGTTTACCTCAAAATATCCTTTGCTTGTCCCTTTTGATAACCCAAATGTATTGATACATCCATTCTTGGAAAATGTTTCAAGTTGGCAGTCTTTTCACTATGCTTAGGAGGGTAATCAAATCCCTTACCCCCTCTAAAAAATCAATATGGTATAGATACTTGGACCATCTAGCAATGGTGGTCCCAAGAGTCTTGAGCCATTTGAAGTTGATTTACTTCTTGCACTTGTCAGGATCTCTATCATAGTATTATTGAGTTGATTCCATAGTTAAGTTTGAATACTCTTCAATCTCAGAGAGGTGGAAGACTTTATCAAAATATTCCTCATCGAGGTGAATGACCAATTTACTCTCTAAATCTTTGACTGATCTACTTTCCTTATCAAAATGTATAGCCATGGTCAAGATGAATTTCAACCAAGTAGATTTCACTATTAAGTATTGGTTACATATGAGATGCAATGGGATCTCTTCTTAGTCATTGTAAGAACTCATCCATGTCCACATATCCAATATTTGTCTCCCTAATCTAATCTACATTTGAATCAACTATAGATAATGGAATCACACCCTAAAACTTGTACTTTATTGTCTTCTTGTTTGGAGAATTATCTAGCATTGATCAAATAGCTACAAGTAAGAGAATTTGGTTATCTAGAGTTAGCATTTTTTATTCTTTTTGGGAAAATTTAATAACATCAAAAAACAATGCTCCTACATGAGGTATGGTGAAGGTTGTGTAGTTTAAATAATTTTCTCTGAACTGCATGGGATTTGGAGGGTTCTAAGATGTAAGTCAGAGAAATATCTCTGAGTTGCATGAGATTTATTCTTTCTTGAAAAATGCAGGTCAGAGAAAATTCTCCAACTTTTACATGAAGGAATTTAGTCTTTGGGATGAAATTCAGAGAAAATTATCCATCATGCATCCATTAGAAGTTTTTTAGGATGTCATTTTGATGCATATCAGAGAATTTTCTTTGAAGTGCATCAAATGAGAACGTGCACTTTAAAGAAAATTCTCTGATGTGCATAGGGCAAAAAATAAAAAGGGACAAGTGAAACTCAAATAAAATTATCTAAGATGCATGGAAATATCAAAGATAGAGATGCATCTTAGATAAATTTCTCTGAGTTACACTCGTAACAAATAAAAATAAGAAGGGGGGAAAGACTTGGCACACAAAGACATATTAAAATGAAACATAAATCAAAATAATAAACCAAAAATGTAGGCAACATCAACTGATCAATAAAAAATTAAAAGAAGAAGAAAGAAAATAAAAATGAAAACCCTACTTATAACACATGCTTAAGATTCCACGTATGAATGAGGGGAACTATGGAAATGATAATAAGAGGTGTGTTATCGAGCTCGAAAATGGTGATGGGAGGAATGCAAGAGAGATTGAAAATGGTGAGGAGGGAGATGTGAAATGGTAAAAATAAAAAATTACCAAGCATTATATATATATATATATATATATATATATATATATATATATAATGTGGTAATTAATGCCTATTGATTACCATAGGTGGTGGGTCTCATGTGCAAGATCAAATAAAAATCTTGATCTTGCACATGTAAAGCTGAAAAAAAATCTCTAATATTACATGTGCAATGTCAATAAAATTCTCTAGAATTACATATGCAAGGTCAAAAAAATTCTTTGCTACAACACATGAAAAGTAAAATAAATTCTCTGAATTTTCACATAAAGAAATAAAGTGTAGTTTAGAGAAAATTATCTGAACTGCACTATATGTAAAATTCCCTTAAAAGATCAACTTTTTTGAGAAAAACAAATGCAAGGAGGAAATGATCAGCCTCATTTTACATTCTTAGAGCCCATGGGCTATGAAATGGAAAATTTTTATAGGGGTTATCCCATGAATTGAGCCTACTAAATTCAAGGATAATAGGACCTATACCTATTGTATAGCTTTCTCAACACTTGCATCCCAGATAAACACGTATATCAATGTAAGTGTCTAATTTTCCTACAAATTTTCTAGTACCCAAAAGTCATCTAATTTATGCATGAAAATTATCCTAAAGGTCAGCCTAATTTATTTAATGCAAGATATATCTAAAATTAATTGTTATATATAAAATATCAAACCTCATTCATTCCTCACCTATCAAACACATAAATCACATACAACTCATAAAGCCATATACCAGGAAACACTCAATCAACCATTTAAGTGAGCAAAATATCATATTCATACCTATTTTTATATTATTCATAGAAGTAAAATTTATATAGTTTTGAAGCATTCAAGGAGTAACCATGAGACATATATTCCAAGTTACAATCTAGGTCACTACTATAGACATTATTTTATGAATTATATAGGACCTCAATCTTGTATTGTTGGTAAAAATAAAACCTTGGTTTCTCCTCTTAGTTTTGGACTTTTCCCACTTTTAGAAGTTTCACATCTGCTTTATCTTATTCCTCTTGGTATGACTAGTATTATGTTGATGACTCAGACTTTATATCTTTCCTAAAATGCTTAAAATGTACTTATCTTATGCCCTTGTAAGTTCTGATCATGTAACTACTTTCCTATTCCCTAGACACTAGTATCCCAAATAGACACCTACATCAACATAGGTGTCCTAATTTGATGTAAATATCTAGTGTACTAAAGCCATATAATTTAGAGATGAAATGTATCCTAATGGTTGGCCTAAGTGCTTTAATGTGAGTTACATCTCTAAAGGGATTGATATAAATACAATATCAACCCTCATTCATTCCTCACCTAGAAAAGACCAAAAGGGACTAAGAAAACTTATCAAAATCATTCTATCAAATTTTCAATTGAGCAAAGCTTCCCTATTTTATCCTATTTCCATATCAATCATATGGACAACACATATACATGTTTGAACACTAAAAGAGCATCCCAATATTTATATTTTCCAAGTTACAAGTTAGGTCATTGTTGTACTTGCTTTCCACATATTGCATGATTCACACACAATCCAACACATAGGGGAGAACTAAATTAGTCTAAGACCCTCTTCAAAGTATTATATATGTAGGGTGCATGTGTTAATAGAGATGGATTTGGGGTTAGTTTTAAACTGCATTCCCATGAACACATTTTTTCCAAGGTCATTATAAAGATGAAGAATCGAGGTTTTATAATTTCATGAGGAGTGAGAGTCCATGACCAAAATATAAATGCACCAAAGAAAGGACAAAGACAAACTTAGAAGCATCCAAGTAGTTGCATATTTTTTAAATAGGTATTTTATACAACATGCATCAGGTTTAGACAATAACATCAATGCAATCATTTAAGGCTGAGACTAGTGTCTGCAGCTATAGAGGCACTCAAATCAAAATTTGGTAACTTTTCCAAAATCATCTTCTAGTCTACTTTATTCATGTTCTAGATCCATAACTATATTAGCATCATAACTAAATAAGTACATAATTTCTTTATTATTTCCATATCTAACATAATTTTATTTACTATTTTTAGCCTATTTTAGTTTAATGAATTCAACATATATTATCTCTAAGTTTCAGCATCTAATAGGCTTGATATAGAGATAGTTTATCACCCTTTTACCTTAATCTATCTTTATCCTCTTTAACCATAAATAACCCATATCTATAATTTTTAAGGTTAAACATTTGGTAAAACTTACCTTCGAAATCCAAACCCTAGGTCAATTAGGGTTTTCTAATTTTTCTATTTTCTTGATTACTTTACTTTGTTGTAAATTTTAAAATTTAAATTTGTGAAGAAATATAAATGTTAATGTGAAAAATCATCTTCAAATGGAAGATAAAGAAGCATTGATTATTCATATCAATAATAATACGAGCTTAATGGATGGATTTTTTTATGTTACAAGAGATGAAATAAGTAAACATGATAAAACTAAGTCTTTTTCACCTAGTAATGGTGAGTCCTTACAAAGTACTATAACTGATTCAATACCAATCAATATACATACATATAATGGAGGCATAGATTAAGTCTTCCAACCTTTATTTCCTGAAACTCCTATTGTCACATCTACCATGGAATTACCAATTGTTTCAACTCAAATATCAATTTCAATGCCTATTATTACTCAAACCATGTTTACATCCATTTTAATGACTACTCAACTTGCTAATATAAATCCTAATGGGTCCACATTTCAAACACTCCTTCAATTTATAAAGACCTTGGAGGACAAGGTTACAAACATTGAAATAAAAAATTTAAATCTCCTCATGAGATTGATTCACAAGATGTGTTGCATAAACCTCTTACACTTGAGATATATTTACACCCTTTTCCAACTAGTTTTTTTTTTACCTAAATTCCCATTTTATGATGAAAAGGGTGATATTTAATAGTAGCTTTGATCCTTTTATGCAACATGCCTTGACTATGCCTCCAATGATAATTTTTTGACAAAATTATTCCCAATAAGCCTCAAGTACTATGATTTGAGGTGGTTCTATGGTTTACCTCTCCAATCTATGAAAGCATTCAAACCTCTTTTAGATCATTTTTTAGCATAGTTTTCCATTAATATTTCTAAAAGTTTCCTATTCTCAAATTGCCAAAACCAAACAAGGAACAAATGGACTTATCAATGAATATGTCTTGAGGTACAAGACAATTTTGGTTAAAATGACCAATTATATGGTATATAAAGAGTTTTAAGACATATTCAAGAAAATTTTACTTGTTCCTTTACATGAGTCCATTGTTTTCAATAAGTTCAAATCATTTGATGACTTATGCCATGTGGTACATGACCATGAAATAAGCTTAATTCATTAAATAATCTCAAGTATGAAGCAAATACACCATATGCATCTACATCTAGTACCAAATTTATAATAAAACCAAGTTATAATATAAAATCACATAAGTTTAAAAAGGAAACAACCACAATGGTTAACATAGTGTCACAACAACCTAATTGGCATGTTTTATCCAATGCACCAAAGAGATAGTTATCACATTTACCTAAGTATCTAGCTTCATTATTCTCATGGTTAATAGAGTTTTAACTTATATCTCTCCCTCATACTATATAGGTTTATATGAATTGGCCTTTACCCAAATAATATGATGTGAATGTTTATTATGATTATCACTAGGGACCAAGACATTATCTGAATAAATGTTTTACATTAAAGCATAAGATATAAGATTTTATCAATTACCAAAATATTTAATTTGTTGATCCTCCAAAGGAATCAAGTTCACAACATGGTGATCAACTAAAATAGAAAATGCTTAACAATTCTTTACATGATAATTCAAACAAAAATTCCACATTATAACATGCACACACTGAACACCCCAAGAGTTAGAGTAAACATATTAAACATCATCCATATCAAAAAGATTTAAAAATTATAGTATTCATAGGTGGTGCTTATTTTTGGCATAACTATATTGATCTTACACAAACAAAAAACTACTTGTAATGTGAGGTGTTTACAATAAATTGGCCAAATAATCTATAAATTAAATATATGCTAATGGTTATCCTAAGTACTAAAATGTGATTTAATTCTCCAAAAGGATTGATATAAATGCAAGATCAACCCTCATTCATTCCTTACCTAGAAAATACCAAAAGTGACCAAGGCAACTTATAAAAAGCATTCTATCAATCATTCAAGTGAGTAAATATTCCTTATTTTCTCCTATTTCCATATTAATCATAGGGATAACACATATTTAGGTTTGAATTAATGAAGGATCAACCCAAGAGCTATATTTACCAAGTTACAAATTAGGTCATTATTGTACTTACTTTCTACATATTGTATGATTCACATACAAGCCAACACGTAGGGAAGAACTACATCAGTTTGAGGTGACTATTTAAAGTATTGGATATGTAGGTGATGCTCATTGATAGAGGGGTCTTTGGAGTCAACTTGACATATTGTTCCAACTAACCCATTTTCCCCAAAAGTCACTATGAAGATGAAGAACTAGGATTTTGTAATGTCATGAGGAGTGATAGTCCATGACCCAGATCTAAATGCACTAGAGTGAAGGTGAAGACAAACCCAACATTTTCCAAGAGGTTTCATCTTTTTCTAGGATGTTTCCATACAAGACACCTATGTTAGGTTTAAACGGTAGAGTCACCACAACCATCCAAGATTGAAGTAAGTGTTTAAAACTCTATAGGCACTCAAATTAGAATTTGGTTTCTATTATAGAATCATCTTCCAGTTTGATTCCTGCATGTTCCAGATCAAAAAATATATTAGCATTATAACTAGCTAAATACATTTTTTTTTTGTTATTTCCATATCTAGCATAACTATACTTCCTATTTTTAGCATGCCTGAGCTAACTAGATTATTTATTTGTTATTTATAAGGTGTATGTATGGTTTAGAGGGAGATATTTCATAACTTTAGAGATCCACCCTACAATATGTAGTTAAAAATATGAAATAAATGATTATTAGTCTTTATGATAAAAATTTGTTTACCTTTTTTTGCATTCATGTCATGATAAAGTCTTGCAAAAAAAATTATGAAATTTGATCTAATTTATCATAATCTATTAGTTAATATGGTCATTAACCATATTCTTAAACATGGAAAAAAATTATTGTCTTATCAAATTCTTTATCAATCTCTAAAATAAATTCAATAAAAAATAGAGAAAATAAAAAAACGCACCCCCTCCCCCCCTCCAAAAAAAAAAAATCTTGGGATTGCTTATCAAAGTGTGGAAAGAGGATGCATATAGGGTCCACTACACATCTAGTCAATACATATGGAAATATAATTCTTGCATACACACATGCGTGCATCCATAAACATATGAGGTATGTTAATACTACTTAGCCCAAGACAAACATCCACAAAGGATCATATAGGTAAGTTTGGAGCCCTTTGAGAATATACAGTTCAAGATGTATCTGTTTGCAGTATACATGGATAAACTTTGAACTCCATATGCAGCATATGCCTTCTACATATGACTGATCAAGGAACTTTAAACTTAATTAAGGGTCCTATCCTCCTCATTAGATTTGGTTCTAACATTCAAGAGGCATTTGTAAATCAATAACACTATAGGTGATAAGGGTATTTGAGTAGGTGCTACCCACCAAGATTGTATATTTAAATCTTAGGTTGGGGTCCTTGCACTCTAAAACCCCTACCATCTAATTATTGGGTAAGGATTGTCTACTTGCAGCATTGGTATAAGAATAAAAATAAATTTTAATAATAATTTCAGATTCTATGAATTTATTTTACTCAAGGACCAGCTTCTCAATTTATTCCCATTTAAAGACAACCATCATTGCATTGGTTATATACAATAACCCCAAGTTGATTGTTCTTATTAAGGGATAATTACCCCTTGTGAGATCTAATGCAAGGAAGTTTTTGTATAAATAAGCCATAATCTTATGAGATACTTTAGAAAAGCAATGAAACCATTCAACTAGATATTAATTTATCATAGTGAGAATTATTATGTAAATGCATAAGAATAAATCCTTGTCATAATGTTACCCACTGATTTAGAACATAACCCTCAATGTTTGGGTCCTCGCATTAGGTTCTACTACCACTTAATAACATTGGATTAATTAGATTGCATTGGCCAAGTAGTGATAGTATGAGCATAAAATGTATGAGTTATATACTAGATATTATAAGTAACCTCTTTCATCATTTCATAATGACTAAAAATTAGTTGAGAAAACTAGAGGATTTGTCAATAATTATACTTGCCATTAATGTAGTTTTTATATCACTAATTGAAAAATTGGTGTAAATATAAATTTAACTTATCCATGAATGGTAATGATTCACAATGTAATTTATGCCACCACAACCTTCAAGGATTGTCTTTGGGCATAATGAAATGCTATGACTATCATCCATAAAAAAACATGTCTATGCAATCATTAAATTTCCTTTGTTGCATAATTGAAACATAATGTTATCTAAGTTTATTATAACATACAATCAATAAACACATATTCCTTGCAGGAGGTGCAATTTATTTTTCATAGAAGAAAACAATTAAGAACTAGTATGTTTTGTTATTCATTACAACCATGATGGTAGTCACAAGTGAAATAATTGTAATACTTAGTTCAACTGAAACAAGTATAGTTTGTGGTTGTAACAACATGTTGTACCCATGCATAGCATATAAGATAATCAAAGAGGAGGAATTTATTAAAATCAATTCATATCAATATATCTAGTAATCCATAGTACGAAACAATCATAATATAAATTTTAGCTACAAGAGGAAACACATACTAAAGAATAATTACTTTTAGCATAACATCACCAAATGTCAAAGAATGAAAGCATAATATAAATTTACAACATCCACTATATGTTTGTACGTGCCTATTTTATACTCATTATAATGAAATAAATCATCTAACTTGGCTTTAGATGTTTGTAAACTACAACCATTACACCATACATAAATAAAATACATATTGGAAAATAATCAACTCGCAATCCAATTCATAACTTATCCAACTACTACAAGTCCACATGACATGCTATCAAGTGAAGTGCAATCTATCATATGCATGTAAAAGCCTCTTAACATGGCTGTCCATAACTTTTATTTATACCCAAAAAAATATGAGAAACATATAACCTAGATGTAAGTGTTCATCTCCTGTAGCCAACACATTTGAAAAAAAATCTCACCATGCATGTTTATGAAACAAAAAATTTAACAATGCCAACCAACTATAAAATATTTTAAATAATTATAGTACAAAAAACATGATTTAGGAACAATAATATCCTATATCAGATGCCATATATCATTATGCATCTATCAAATGAGTGTATAATCACATTCTCAAATGTAACCAGTAATATTAAATAAGAAATAAGAAATTTCATGATACAAGAGAATCTAAAGAAAATTATTTCACTAATAAGAACCATTTGAACATACTTTGGTACATCTGTGAGAAGAGATAAAATTTATAGAATCTTCTACCAAGTGTTTTCCTCATATGAATCCAATAGAGAAGCATATCTACCAACAAGAGGGCAAACCCATACACGTAGTCCAATAAACCATATAGTGGCACTCACTACCCCATCCATCAACTGGATGGTAGATTTGGTAGTAGATTAAGAAATAAAGTTGAAGACTCAACAAGGATACTAAGCCACTGAACAACTCACATAAAAAATGAGCAAGCAAGCATTTATAACAATCGCAATCCAATAGACACAAAATAATATTAAACTCACAAGGATCCTAACAGTTCAAGATATCCTCTTGGCATTTAGGTGAACTTATAGAAACAAATTAAGGCCAATTAAATTCCCTAAGTTCTGAAAGGGCATGCTAATAACTAATAAAATGGTCTAATGCCACCACAAAACTATTTTTAGAAAGTAGGTGCATTTTACAATGAACCTAACTCATTAATTTGGGTTGATTAACATTCAAATGATTCAAAACTAAAACCATAGGTAAATGACACATGCATCCATCATAGACACTCAATGAACCATAAAATAGATAATAATTTTAGTGATGGGTTTCCAAGTTAATGAACCCAATAAATGATTGTTTAATCAAATCATGCCATGGCATCCAACAATCATGCAATAGAAAACCAATTCTAACCAATAGTTACCATAAGCCCATAAGGATGTAATTAATTATACTAAAACAATTTTGACCAAAGTTTTATTATAACAGTTATCATAAAAGGTACCATTAGGTTTCAGAATTCATTTATCATCCAGTACAACCCATACCTTTCAACAAGCTATACGCAATCAATAGAAACCTCACAAAAATCCTCAAAATTGAATTTGTTCTTAATTTTGGTAAATTAAATGGAGGTTCAGGTAGTCTTTGGGTAGGGGGAAAATTTATTTAGGGACTTTGGATTCCTCATTAAATCCCATGAATTACTAAGGAACCCCCAACCCTTCTAATAAATTAATAGTTTGAAAACAAAAAAAATAGCCAAACGATACTTCTAGGAAATTTAATCAAAGCCATAACCAGCCAAGCACAACTAGTAATTTTATTTATTTATTTAGTTATTTTAAAAGGTTTAATGGACAAGAAAACTAAGATTTCCCTACATAGGGTTTGAAGCCAAACTTTGTTGTTCATCACACAGGGAATGAAACTACCTAGGATGAGTTTTTCATACTCATATTATTCCCAAAGCCTAATTAAGTCTATTAAAATATAGACATTTATTTTATGCATAAAATCTTAAAATTTTCATTCACCAATAGAATAAAATTGATTTCCAACAAACACCAATTATTATTTTTATTTATTTACAAATTTACTTACTTGGCAAGAAGGTGGGTTTTTTTGTTTATTGTAATGGAATAGATTTATCTTTACCATCTCAGCTTCCTCTATACTTTTCTTTACTACTCTCTCTTTTTTTGTCCTCTCCCAAAGTTGTGTGACACACTCCTCCATCACCCCCTCTCTTCTTCTCTTTCTCCTTCCTCATATCCCATCCCCCTTTCTCTCTCCTACATCCCAACTCCTTATTTCTCCCTCTCCTTCTCTCCTCCATGTGACCCTTCTCTACCTTCTCCCCCCATGCATCATAATCCTTACTCTCTTTCCCCATGTCTCCCTCACTCCAATTGAAAACCCTTGACATCCCCCATGTCAAGTCTATTCTCTCCCAAAAAGGGGAAAAGTTAAATAAAAATAAAATAATAAATGAAAAACCCCCTTCCTTGCATCTTTAATATGTTATTTTATGTTTTTTTAAGCTCTTAGTATTTACATATAAACCACTTTAGTATTCTAACCATATACAAAATTATGCCCAACTAATACACACACACACACACACACACACACACACACACACACACATATACATATACATATACATATACATATACATATACATATACATATACATATACATATATATATATACATATATATATATATATATATAGATATATATATACATACATATATATATACATATATACATATATATATATATACATATATACATATATATATATATAATGTATATATATATGTATATGTATATATATATGTATATATATATACATATATATATATATATATACATATATATATATATACATACATATATATACATACATATATATATATATATATATATATATACATATACATATATATATATATACATATATATATATATATATACACATTTATACACACACACATATATATATATACATATATACATACATACATATATATATATATATATATATATATATATATATATATATATATATATACAAATTGTTAAATACCAAAATTGCAACAAAAATAATCCCATTTATATATATTAATTTGTGTGTGTGGGTGTGTGATGGATGATTTTTATAATAAATTTCCATAGTCAATGCCATTTGCCCATGACCTTGGATTATCATCTGAGTCATTCAAGACTGTCTTGAAGGCATGAAGAGATGAAATTCATGAGGATGACATCTAAAAAGGCAAAGACACAGGAATGGGTCAATAAAGAGGATACCAAGAGGTTCAATGACAACAATAAAGATATCATAACCAAGACAAAAGACACATAAGATCAAAAGAGCAATAATAGAGTCAAACTAATAATAACAAAAAAAGACTCAACTAACCAATGGATCTAGGATCCTTGTTCCAATTATTTTACCTATCAGAGTCACATCCAACTACAAGTTAATATCATTATCATGTTTACTCTCTTACCAAAGCATCCATCGAGCCTATCTCATTGTCTAGGTTCCTACATCCACTAAAACAATACATTAGCAATATATGCCTGAGTCATAATATCAATAATAATAGATTCTAAACTAAACATAATAAAAGAATGCTAGAGCTAAATGAACACAATCATTCATATCCATAATGATATGAATGATAACTACTAACAAAGTACTAACATATCATATCCAAAACCATAATAAGATATATAATAATCAATCAAAATACCAATTAGAACCCAATGAAATATATTGTTGTATTGTATCTAATAGTTATAGACATATTCCAATTGGAGAGGTTATAGCATCCTCTCCTCCTTAAAGAGAATCCATTTCGGTGACTAAATAAAAATCATGAATAATGTTACATCGAAAAGATACTTTATCACTCTTTTTACAAAACATTTACACACTACATAAAACCAACATATAAGCTCTAGAATTCAATCAATCCAATGGATAAATTCTATCAATTGTTATCAAAATAAATGTCATGTATACTACATACTTGTGTAGTCCGTCATTTAAAATAAGGGATCTTGCCTTATACTTACCTTTTTGGTATATCAAGCATATGTGTTAAACTCTTATAGTGCAAATATGCAGCCTTACCTTGTTGATATTTACAACTTCTCTTAGGATAGCCATGTCCTTCATTTAACCAAACTAGAAAATTGTATTTTCAACTTGGTTACCCTTTTGTAAGCTAAGGTGATCAAAATAAGGTGTTGTACACACTTTTTTCAATCATAATATTCTAAAATATTCAAACTTTATATATATATATATATATATATATATATATATATATATATATATATATATATATATATATATATATATATATATATATATATATATCACTCACAAGGCTATTATTTTCAAAAAAAAAAACCATTAATGTTTTTTGCAATAAGTTTTCCATCTCAAACCTACCCTTACTTTGGCAAAGTTTATCGGTAAGGTGTTGTTTTTAACGTAGTACATATACATTTTACTTGATTTCCAGCCACCTATAAAATTATGTAATTAAATAATTCGTGAAAAATTATGAATTCTATGTTGTAATTTTCAAATTCACTTCAATATTTACTAACAAAATAACTTTCAATACCTTTTAAGGCATAGTTTATAGTTGTCATCTCATACAATACAAAAGCATTCAAAAAAATTTAGTTTAAATATGAATTCAAGATCAAAATTTTTATAATAAAATAGTTTTTTAGCTAATCCTTCTCCTAAATATGAGGCAATATTATCATATAATTTTGAAAATACTTATTACAGTAGTTGTAATAGTCCAATCCAACTAGATTTTCAACAAAACTTCCAGATTTGTAATGATGTTTTCCCACCACATTTTTAGTTAGGTATTATGCATAGATTTATATCATTTACCACAAGACTGTTAAGGTGTGGAGCTAAAAGCTTCAACTGTTTGCAGACACAAGGAAAGATGTTGAAGAACCAGATCCACCGGTGTTGGCAGTATGACCGACGTCGGTCAAATGCAGTGGAGAAGGAGACCGGCGACGGTAGGGAGTCGGCTGATGTCGGCAGCACTAGACAAGCAGGGACCGGTGTCGGTCACCTGTGTATTTCCATAACTGCTGTTGACGAATAGTCAGTTAAGTGAAGTGAGTGTTTGCATGTCAAATGACTAATTATAGTCATGAGCTACATGTCTAATTATTGTAACTAGAGTTCTATTTTTGTAAGCATGGGATCCTATTTAAAGACCCATAAGGCATGTATTGTATTGATCAAGAAGGCAAGTAAAAGCATTGAAGCTAGCATGGTCAAGGAGATCAGCTAAAGCATTCAAGGAGGGATAGCAACTCAGGTTGTAGAGTTGGTTTTGTGTTGAGCAAGAGAGAGAGGGAAGAAGGTCTTGAGGTGTGGCAAGCCTTTGAGGTGGAGGAAGAAGTGGCATCTTCCTTATTGTATTTTCTTCTAGTAGTATTTAATACAAAGAGTGTGTATTGTCTCTCAAATTCTTTGTTGTCTCAAGTTTCTAGTTACTTTATCATTCTGGTATAATTCCATGTTTAATTGCTTATAAGAAAGTAATCAATTGTGCTTCCATTGGATAAGGGGTCACCTAACAGTTAGTATCAGAGCATATTGATTGTTGTAGGTATTTCTCCCCTGACAAGTGGTATCAGAGTTACGGTTTGCAGGAAGCAGGGTATTATTTTTTGATTACAGGTCATTCACAGGGTTTTCTAATTGAGTGGGAGTTTAGCAATGGCAGAAGAAAGTAGGCTATGAATTGAGAAGTTTAACGGCAAAAATTATCAACATTGGAGGATGCAGATTGAGGACTATCTGTATCAGAAGGATTTGTACTTACCGTTGGGTGGGGTTGCATGCAAGCCCATAGATATGAAGGATGAAGAATGGAACGTTCTTGATCGAAAGGCTCTTGGTTCCATAAGGTTGAGCCTTGCATCATCTGTGATTTCCAGCTTATCACAGTGCAAGACAACAGAAGAGTTGATAAAGTCCTTGGCAAATTTATACGAAAATCCCTCGACTTCTAACAAGGTATATCTTATGAAGCAGCTATTTACTTTGCAAATGTAGGAAGGTGGATCGGTACATACTCATCTCAGTGATTTCCATGGTTTGGTAAACCAACTAGCTTCAATCAATATTGTTTTTGATGATGAGGTAAAGGCTCTCTTGATTTTATGTTCTTTGCCTGAAAGTTGGGATGGTTTGGTTATGGCAGTAAGTAATTCTGCATCTGCTTCTAAAATCTTAAAAGTTGATGATGTTGTGAGTGTGATCTTGAATGAGGAAATACGCAGGAGAAGCACAGGTGAATCATCAGGGAATGCTCTAAGTGCAGAAAGCAGGGGATGGCAAAGGGAGAAGGTTGAGCAAGGGAAATCAAGGTCAGGAAGGAGATCTGAGTCCAAAGGTATTACCTGCTGGTTTTGTGGAAAGAAAGGACATACGAAGGAGTGTTGGTTGAGAGATAAAGAGAATCAACATGCAGGTATGGAAGAAGCAAAGGATGCAAATATTGTGATGCAGGATGCTCTCATACTTTCTTTGGTAGTCAGGTAGGATCATGGATTTTAGATTCTAGTT
The DNA here is from genome assembly GCA_037957365.1 of Torreya grandis. Lineage (NCBI taxonomy): Eukaryota > Viridiplantae > Streptophyta > Pinopsida > Cupressales > Taxaceae > Torreya > Torreya grandis. The sequence goes on from JARHVA010001549.1 coordinate 1,590,233, forward strand.
CATCTTTTCATGCATCCCCAAACAGAGATTTGTTCTATGAGTATGAACAAGGAGATTTTGGAGTGCTCTATTTAGGGGATGGTACGCCTTGTCAGATAGTTGGCAAAGGGAAAGTGCAGCTGAGATTGCAGATTGACAACACATGGGTGTTGAAAGAGGTCATGCATGTTCCAATTCTGAAGCAGAGTTTGATTTCTGTAGGAAGGTTGGGAGATGAGGGATGCACAATAACCCTCACAGCGGATTCTTGGAAGGTTACCAAGGGAGCACTTGTTCTAGCAAGAGGTAAGAAAGTAGATACTCTTTATCTGTCTACTTGTATTACTAATTCTACTTCTGGTGTAGATTCAAAGATGTGGCCTAATAGGCTTGGTCACATGAATAGGAAGGGAATGAAAGTTCTTGATTCAAAAGGTATGTGTTCAAATTTGGAAAGCATAGATAAAGTTCATTGCAGAAAGAGGAAATTTGATGCTTTTGACAGGAACAAAGAAGCCTTGGTGTTTACGAAGGAGATGAAGGACAGAGATCAGTCACAGGGGCTGAATAAATCTGAGCAGGGCAGCATGGACAGAGGTTTGATCCAAGAAGAGCTCACAGATGAAAATTTCATCACTTACAGGAACACACAGACACCGATGTCGGTCGCTTGGCACCGACGTCAGTCATCTAGATACCGACATCGGTCATGTGTAGACCAGCAGGGTCGATAGGTCGGGCAGGAGAAGTCCGACGTCAGTCATAAGGACCGACATCGGCAGGGGGGACACCGGTGTTGGCCAGGGAAATGATGTCGGCAGTCAGGGTCAGTACAGGGAACTGACATCGGTTGGAAGCAGACTGGGAGATGGCCGAGATCGGTCACTGGAACGGATGTTGGGTGAATCAATAAGTCTCAAACACCCATGTGGAGGTCAGGAAAGGTATGTGAACCTCATATTCATTGTTCACCTTCTTTATATTGCTTACTGATAGTCATGAACTAGGAAGATGGAAGAAGCAATGCAGGTAGAATCTAGAAACAGTGGGAGCTTGGCATGGATGAGGAGTGTGAGTCCTTGGAGAACCAAACAGGTAACTGTTGGTAGTGTTGTCAGCTGGAAGAAAGCACTGGTTAGAGGGATGGATTCCCGTCTTAGAGAAGAGAGTGGATGGACACATGAGACAGAAGGTTATGGTATATGGTCTTGATTATGCTACAGAACAATGGAGGTTTGACCATTGTATTTTATCTTTACCAGGTTGGATAATATTAGCTACATTATCCTATTACTATATTGTGTTACTTGTTGCAGGGTTTCATATACAAGGAGTTTTCTGAGCTAAGGGTAGAGTTGGTTCAGAAGTGTGTCATGGAGAATTTGGGAGCAGCAAAATTCTTGTGACATAAGATACAGGTATTGCATCACAGGTTTGCATGGTGGTTGGTCTTCAAGAGTGACATTGAAGAGGGATACAGAGCCTAAGGAACAAAATAGATGGTGTACAGGTACATGTACAAGTTGCAGCTATTTATCTCCAAGTGGGAGATTGTTAAGGTGTGGAGCTAAAAGCTTCAACTATTTGCAGACACAAGGAAGGATGTTAAAGAACCAGATCCATCAGCGTTGGCAGTATGACTGACGTCGGTCAGATGCAGTGGAGAAGGAGACCGGCAACGGTAGGGAGTCGGCCGACGTCGACAACACCAGACAAGCAGGGATCGGCGTCAGTTGCCTGTGTATTTCCAGAACTGTTGTTGATGAATAGTTAGTTAAGTGAAGCGAGTGTTTGCATGTCAAATGACTAATTATAGTCACGAGCTGCGTGTCTAATTATTGTAACTAGAGTTCTATTTTTGTAAGCATGGGATCCTATTTAAAGACCCATAAGGCATGTATTGTATTGATCAAGAAGGCAAGTAAAAGCATTGAAGCTAGCAAGGTCAAGGAGATCAGCTGAAACATTCAAGGAGGGATAGCAACTCAGGTTGTAGAGTTGGTTCTGTGTTGAGCAAGAGAGAGAGGGAAGAAGGTCTTGAGGTGTGGCAAGCCTTTGAGGTGGAGGAAGAAGTGGCATCTTCCTTATTGTATTTTCTTCTAGTAGTATTTAATACAAAGAGTGTGTATTGTCTCTCAAATTCTTTGTTGTCTCAAGTTTCTAGTTACTTTATCATTCTAGTATAATTCCGTGTTTAATTGCTTATAAGAAAGTAATCAATTATGCTTTCGTTGGATAAGGGGTCACCTAACAGTTAGTATCAGAGCATATTGATTGTTGTAGGTATTTCTCCCCTGACAAAGACACTAATCAGTATAACCATCATATAGTTATGTGGTATTTTCACTACTTTTAGTTATTATTTGCACATAAATTTTTTCATTCATTTCAAAATAATACTAACAACAACAAACATACCACTATTATTTCCATAACACATGTTATGCTTGCACAACATATCGGTAACATTCACCATAAAATGTCAACAAGGACATAGATCCATAATTATATGGTTACTTTTCTTATAATCATTCTTCATTCATGGATTAGTGCATCATCCCACATCAACTGCACTAAACATTATAGAAGCCATACCAAACATCTACATGCAAAACCCTCAGGTTTTCAGCATGCCCTCCATAAATTTTTGTGAGCTCACAAGATAGTTCTATGGATTACAATCCCACTATTATTTTGCACTTACTTCTTGGAATCATTTAAAAGTATTTAGCATTTCAAATCTGACTGATCAAGACTTTACATTACTCCTTCTAAGCATAAAATCAATATACATTCTAGTCATGCTTTAAACAAATCATAAATATTCATTTTAGAATATTGATTTCAAATATACACAAAATAATATCTTGCTCACAACATGTTTGCACTTACCAATTAGCACATATATTAAATTAGAATATTCATTCTAGAACATTATTTTTAGGTAAATCAACCATTAACTTATTCATAGAATGCTTGATTTTGCAATTTAATACGTGCCTATAATTCAACAAGTTCAACCTTGTTTTTTTAACATAGAAATCAAATTTTTAAGATTGATTAGTGCTTTACGAGGCTACACCAAGGAAATTTCATAAGAATTTTTTTTACAACAACCTCTAAGAGGTAGGTAAAAGGATACTTAATCCATAAGGTGACCATTATGCATGAAGATCTCATGGCTAACTTGTGGGTACACAACCTGAATGAATCAGGTGGCTACTTTATGCAAAGGGGAGAAGTGAAATTTTAGCCTATGAGAGACTCTATTCCCTAACTCATACCCAATCCAATCATCATAGATATAGTGTTTCTTCACCATCAACATCATACTGCATCAATATTCATTACTAGAGTAGTAATGTGGGGTCACACAACACAATCACTATACCCTAGTAGATTTCAATTAATAGAGGTTGATTCTGAGAAAGAAAGTTAAATCACAAGTAGTTTATGATCACATTAATACATATTAGCATGTTAAAAATACAAGTTCACACTTATTCAAGACATGTATATAATATACTCATACAAAAAATGTAGAAAAACATGGAGAAATATAAGGTTCACATGGTTAAAATGCATGGATTTTCCAGCACCTCCATATTAGTACATAGTGATTATTCATTTTTAGGTTACATAATGGTTGAAATAATCCAACCATATTGATGTTTCATCCAGTAAAACCTTCTTAGTTTTATATTATAATTCCACTACTTAGGATAAAATAGTGTTCTCCAAGCACTAGTTACATTACTTAAATTTTTGCATGGTTGTAGCTAGTCACATAAAGTGACTCATAAGTTAAGCAAGAACTTACAGTTGTGTGCCCCAGGTGTCATAAAAATAATACAATTACATGAAATTTTTTGTTTTATGACAACAAATTTTGTTAAATTTTAGAAAAAGAGGTAAGGAACAACCCTTGATATTTTTGTCAATCTATAGAGGACCCAACAATGTCTTAAAAGTATGAATTATATTTTAGATTGCATCATGGCATAATTAAGTCAATCAAACCGATATATATATAGCTTCTCACACAATATTTATTTACACACAACTCATTGTTACCTTCACCAAGGTATACAATCACGTCTCCCAAAGGCAAACTTACTTTAGAATAGCCTTGCTCAACTGTGAGTAACCTAAACCCATGGAGACATTTTTAATCCTCTTATAATCATTCATCTAAAGTGTGTCATACTAGTTCCACAATTTCATCATTTGAAATCTTTTCAAAATAAATCAATTGGATATTTGGTTCACTAAATAGGAAATTAAATAGTCTTATCCATAGGTCCAACAACATTTGTCACAACCATTTAATCTTTGTAGTTTCTCAATGGCTCAAAACACTTCCTCTATAAGTGGAGAACTCAAGATCTATTAACTTGCCCAATTAAATCAGCTTCTCACACCCTATTTAGCCTTCTAAGTTTGATTTGAACCCTTAGTCTTCTCTAGGTAATAATTTTTGAAGCATCTAGTGATGACTTGCCCATACAAACCAATAATATATACCAAACATTATTCCCCTTAGTTTTAAGAGTGAAGCCTTTATAACTTATCTCTCATTAAATCACCCATACAAGTTAATGGTCAATAGGTGAGGTTTTTCCTTACGTAACCAAATTCGGTAAGGGTTAACCCAACTAATATAGGGGAGATAACAATGACCATCACAAAATTTCATATTTACTACAACTATTACTTCCAAGATATGCATGGAACTTCTAGCATCCTAATGTTAAAAAAATAGCACTGTCTTATTCATCCCAAGAGATTAAGTGCCCTTGCAACTCATTTTACAATATTTCCTAAATGAAATAGTTAATTAGTGTCATCATAACAAACTTTTCATGTCCTAAAGTTATTGAGAGTAGGAACACATATCCGATGCCAGATGAAACCCTAGCCAAAAAAAATTATTGGGATTGATTATCAGAGTAAGAAAGAGGATGCATGTAGTGCCCACTACATGTATAGTCAACACATATAGCAACATAATTATTGCATACACACATGCATACATATATAACCATGTGAGGTAGGTTAAGACTATTTAGCCAAGGGTAAACATCCATAAAGGATCCTATGAGGAAGTTTGTAGCCCTTTGAGAATATATAGTTTAGGATGTGTTGGTGTACAGTGTCCATGGATAAACTCTGAACTCTATATGCAGTGTATGCCTTCTACTTAGGAATATTCAAGGGTCCTTAACCTTGATTAAGGGCCCCATCCTCCTCATTATATTTGGTTCTAATATTTAAAAGACATTTATAAATCAATAGCACTATAGGTGATAAGGGTATTTAAGTAGGTTCCACCTACCAAGTTTGCATATCTAAATCTTGGGTTGGGGTCCTTGTACCTTAAAATCCTTACCATCTAATTATTGGGCAAGGATTATCTACTTGCATCAATGGTATATGAACAAAATTTAATTTCAATAATAATTTCAGATTCTATGAAATTATTTTATTCAAGGACCAACTTATCAATTTATTCCCATTTAAAGACAACAATCATTGCATTATTTATATACAATAACCCCAAGTTGACCATTATTATCAAGGGAGAATTACCCCTTGTGATTTATAATGCAAGGAAGTCTTTGTATCAATAAGCCATAATCTTATGAGATAATTTAGAAAATCAGTGAAACCATTCAACTAGATATTAATTTATCATGGTGAGCATTATTATGTAAATGTATAAGAAAAACTCCTTGTCATAATGTTACCCACCGAGATAGAACTTAACCCTCAGTTTTTACGTCCTCACATTAGGTTCTCTTACCACTTAATAACATTGAATTAATTAGATTACACTAGCCAAGTAGTGATAGTATGAGCAGAAAATGTATAAGAGTTCCATACTAGATCTTATAAGTAACATTTTCCTTTATTTCATAATGAATAAAAATTAGTTAAGGAAACTCAAGGATTTTTAATTACTTACACTTGCCATTAATGTATATTTTATATCACTAATTGTAAAACCGGTGTAAGTATAAATTTAACTTGTTCATGAATGGTAATGATTCATAATGTAATTTAAGCCACTAAAACCTTCAAGGGTTTTCTTTGGGAATAATGAAATTTTTTGAATATCATCCAAAAAAATCATGTTTATGCAATCATTAAATTTCCTTTGTTGCATAATTGAAACATAAATGTATCCAAGTTTATTATACCATACAATCAAGCAACACTTATTCTTTCACGGAGGTATAATTTGTTTTGCATAGAATAAAACAATTAAGAACTAATATGTTTTGATATTCATTATAACCATGATAATAAGCATAGGTGAAATAATTTTAATACTTATTTTAGATGAAACAATTAATAGTTTATAATTGTAACAACATGTTTTACCCATGCATAACATATAAACTAATCGAAGAGGAGGAATTTTTTAAAATCAATTCATAGCAATATAACTAACAATCTATAGTATAAAATGATCATGATTTAAATTATAGATACAAGTGGAAACACATATTAAGAAATAATTAATTTCATCATAACATCACCAAATGCTAAATAATGAAGGTACAATGTAAATTTAGAATAACCACTATATTTAGAACAACCACTATATAGTTGTTGATCAAATTTAACTTTTAGGTCAAATCAGGGCACCCCTAAGTAAAAAATTAACTTATATATGTTTTATGGGGGTGTAATTTATTTTCATGGGGTGTATTACATGTTATTTTATGTTATCTAATTCACTTCTATCCTTAGTCATAGTTTCATTAGCTTATTTGTCAATTTGAGTCATTTAATGTGTTTTTAGGGGTCATTAATGTAAGTGGCATGGTTACCAAGGTGCATATGTGTCATATTTTTATTTAAAACATCAAATAGGTCATTATAAATATCATATATGTTAGTTACATCATAATATTTCAGGTTTTCTAACTAAAATTGCAACAACTAACTAAAAAATGGAGAAAATGGCACTTGTACGGCCCATGGGGAAGTGTTCCACATGGGAGAAGATAATGGAGGGCCTATTAATCTTCATAAAATTAATTTATACATATTTTTTTCTATAAGTGTCATTTTAAGTCCAAAATTATTCTACTCCTTTTTTGGTTTTCTAGACACACAAAAGTGACTTTTAGTTTTTTGCTCAATACAGATAGCTAAAGATGTTTCAAGACAAACACTTTTGGTAGGTTATAGTAAACTCATATACCTTAAATTAAATATAATTATTTTGAGTACTGGTGGTCTATACTTCATGAACCATCCTCATGAAGTTGATTGTACTTTTTTGGTAGTTATTTCATGCACCCTATAGGTTTTGCTCCATTTTTGGCAATTTAGATCAAAAAAATTGGTAATGTTGACTCCATGGGATTTGTTATATCTTATAATATTATTAAAATTCTTATTTTCATGTTTAAAAGTGTTTTTAAATGTCAAGTAAATCAAGGTTGCAAGGGAAACATCATTTTATGTTGACTGGCAGCTTTTCACCATTTTTAGATTTTCATGATTGTCCATGGCTTAAAGGGGTTGTTTTAGTGTCATTTATATTTTTTAAAGGTTCTATTTACCCCCTATTTAAATTTAATCCTCTTAATCCAAGTAATGTTTCATGGTTTGTAGTCATACAATGCACGTACTCATAGTTTGCCTGCTATAGCTCAATGTGTATTTATAAGTGCTATAGAAGAAGATTTCAATGTTTTAAATGAGGTTCTAAAACTTTTTTTGAAACTTGAAAAAAATTTAGGTCTCCATTTTAACACATTAAAGATAAAACAACCTTTGAAGGTAGAACCTTTGGTACATTATTCTAACTTATGCTTACTGTTTGTATGCAATCCAATAGTGCACCTGTAGCCTCTCAAGATGGAATTATGCTATGGAAAAGAGTTTGAAAGTTTATTAAATATTTTAATATTTTTAGGATTCCATAGGAAAACTTGGTAAATGTTTTTATTCAATCACCAACATGTTTTTTTCCCACTGTCCAAGGTTCAAATTCACTGCCTACATTTGCAAGTAATCACCTACATGTGGCCTAAATAGGGGACTAAGGCATTTAATAGGGTTTTAAGGAATGAAATGAAACTATTGTTGGAGTCATTATGTTTCATATATATCATGGCATATATTTTTTAAATTATAATTAGATAGACAAAATGGAATTGTCAGCTATAAAGAATAAATAGCTATGTTCAGGCCCTTTGTCCCCAAAAGGTGAAAACAGAGGCCCTTGAGCATTTTATGAAAAGTATATGACAAGGCTACATGAGGTTTTGATGATTTATAATTATATTTATTAGTATGATCTAGAAATTATAAGGACCTTTCAAATAATTAATTCAAGAGGACCAATGGAGACTAGTTATTAAAGGGATCAAACTTGCCCATTCTTACTCTGAGAATAGTCAATGATATCTACAAAATTTTGGAATTTGAGTAACTTTTGTTTTCAAAATTGGTATTAGACCATGATACTAATGTGAATTGGTTCCAAAGGCTCAAATTGACATATAAATCATAAATAATAATCAATAAGAGAGGGTATATGGTCTTGATTCCTTTTTCATACCTACAGTCTGTACATTATGAAGATAGGCACCTAAAGTAGGGTTAGAGCAATGACCCCAGTCTTGATGCCTATTTGATGTTTTAAGATTATAAAAAGGTGAGTGAAGGAAAAAACATGCAATTTTTTATTAAAAAATGGTTGTAAGGAAGTTTCTCAAGCATCTTTGTCAACCCCAATTAATACAAAGCACACCTACAGGAGGTTAAAAGGTAGATGTCTCAGTCAACAGATAGTGACCTAGAGGGTTGATTCTAAGAGAGTATCTTAAGAATTGAAAAGGAAAATAATAATTAAATTACACACATGGTAACCTATAGGGGTTAAATTAAAATCTCTTCACATCATTTTTGAGCTTAGTTGAATCCCAATTGACATCTACAAGCAGGGGCAAGTAGAGTGTCTCAGTCATAGCAAGGAAACTTAGTTTGAGCCCAAGGAGTAGATAAGGTGAGAAAGATGTATGGAAAATATAAAATGTTTATTTTTACCATGGTTTATTGGATATTATTTTAAAATTATAACCAATCTCTAAAGAAACAAATGACACCTACAGCATGTCCTACAAACATATGTCTTAGTCAGCAGGTAGGAAGAGATTTAGTCTTGAGGCTCAAATCCTTATGAAGAGGATAAGCATAATATGTGACCCCCTCTAGGATATTAAAGTGACATAAATCTCAAATAAGGTCTTTAAGGTGGTTTTACTAGACCTAAACTATACAATTGCACTTGCATGTGCTTGTCTAAATAGGAAACACAGTCAACAACCCATCAAATTGGAAAACAAGGCTTGTATGAGGTGTTTGACAAAATTGGAATGATAAGTGAGTTTGGATTAATTTAATAATGGTTTGAATAGTATAATTATACCTTTTAATAATAATTAACAGGTTCCAAATGAGATAATATGCACCTATAGGGCTAAATAAGTAGGATTTCTCAGTCATCTTGGGAAAACTCAGTCTAGTGTAGCCCAAAGTGCACGTAGGGTTAGAGAGAATTATACCTGATGAAATAGTATGTGACCACATATTTGAATATCATGGTGACCTCATAAGCTCTAAATATGATAAAATACACCTGTCATAATACACCTACACAAACCTCTCTTAAACCCCTGTGTGCACCTACAGCCACCATGTTGTAGTCTTTAACATGAAAGTGAGATAAAGAGATGAAGGTGTTTAAGGGAAGAGAGAGGGTTTGTCATAAAATTAATATTATTTATTAATTAATTTTTTACACTCACTCTAAATTCCCTTCAAAACATTCATCCACTCTTCCTATTGGCCAAGGGTAATAGTCTGTACAATGAACTAGGAAACCTCTTTTCTAAATAGCTGAATATGAAGAATCCATTTAAGAGGAGAGTTTTTGGGTGAATAAAAAGATTAAAAATAATTAGTTGATAATTATAAATATTTTAAAGTAAAATATAGGCATTTTTTTGTCTTGGAGATCTCACTCTTAGGAGGGTTTGAGGAAAATGCTAGAAAATAGACTTTATTTATGCCTTTTTTGAGCAATTAGAGATGGTTAGGCACCTAAATAAAAGAATAAAAATAAAAAATATAGTATAAATCATCATAATTAATTGTAAAAACTCCAAAATTACTCAATTTTCCTTGTAAATGAGGGCTATACCTCACTATTTTGTCTCAGAGGTCAGCCAGTCTAGGAAAATCAAGCTTTGGCAAAGGGAGCTAGTGAGTGCAAAATGGGTAAAGGGCTTGATATAACTATTTGGGAACTTAAATAAACATTTTTTGAGGTATATTTAATGTTAATAGGTTATATTATAAACAATATAACAATATCATATCTCTCTATGACCAAAATTCCCCTTGCACACAGTCCAACTAGGTAAGCTTTCACTAGGCCTAGTTGGTGAATGAGAGAAAATGAAGAATTGGAGTTTTTGAGAGATTTTGTGGTGATAATAAAAGTTTTAATGAAGCATTAATAATCATTATATTCCATCCCAAGAATTAAATATCAGCTTAGGTAACTCAAACTTGTAAAATACATGTTAAACCCTTTAGGCCTTCAAAGGACCAAGAACCAATTTGGGGTCCATCTTCATTTCCAAATCTTGGTGGGATATTAAGATGATTTAAAAATTTTAAGGGGATAAAATTTTAGTTTTATAATTTTTTTTAGTGCAAGGAAACCTATGGGAAATCTACTTCTAGCTGACAGAGATTTCAAACATGCAAGAAAGGTAGAAACTAGCTCGATGGGGTGTCTTCAAATGCTCATATCTTTACTAAGGATTTGCATGGGAACCAAAGGAATTGATAGGATTTATTAGGTTCCCTTAGAATAATTTTTTGTCATTTAGTGGTAGGTTTAATTCCAAATCATTATGAACAAATATTAAGACCAAAAACTACTGAAAACCCTACTAAACCCTCAACCAGGACCCAATAAAGAGAATAAGATTGGAGAGCTATCAAAATGACATAGTTTGGCCATGTAAACTATTTGAAAATGTATAGGACTCGTTCAAGTTATATTCCACAAAGATGAGCTATATGGAATTATATGAACAACATGAAAAATAAGGTATTTTTTACCATTTTTTGTGTTTTGTAGGTTTTAGGAGGTTTCAAAAGATGCAATCAAGTTTGGAGAAAGGATATATACTTTTTATAATCCCTCATGGTCATTTATTTCTACAAAAAATTGGAAAAATTGTTCAAACATTATCCTTCCTTTTAGCCAGTCAAAATTGGCATAGTGGACACAAGGGTGAGAAGAGTGAAAACTCCAAGTGTGAGCCTTTTTAAGGTGTACCTGAGTAGTATAAGGCCATGGATAGTCTTTATAAGTGTAATTCACTCCCTCCCATGGATTTTCATGGAAAAATAAAGGAATGTTTGAGACCAAGTGTGAGGGTTGATAGAAAGGAGGAGTTTTTAGACTGTAGGCAGTGATGGCTTCCTCTCAAATGATTCCATATGATTAGGATCAGAACCAATGCATGGAGAGACATGTCTAAAATCACTACCTCTCATCCCAATAATTATACCTATCCATAATCAATTTTGGGACATTCAAATAGGTTCAAATTATGAAGGCCATTTTCTGAGCCAAGACTAAGAGTTTTATGCCATTTTTCATAAGTTTCATGATTTGTATGGACAATTGGTCCTCCTAAAATTTCACAGTTCATTCCATTATTATTTCTCATTCAATTTTAACCACTTTTCCTATTTTGGTTAATGGTGAAACCCTAGCCAAATTTGAACTTGAATAACTCTTGAAGAAATAAATAAGTGATTTTACCTAATTACATGTTGTGCAACTACATTATTACAATCTTGTTGGTCTTGTCTAGTAGAAGATGATCTTTTCTAGAATGTTATCCTTGATTATTCACCAAGTTTTTATAAGATTAATTATTATAGGTCTTTGTTAGTGTTTTATTTCAAGTGTATAAGTGTCTTAGAAGTGGTCCTTAACTATATTCTCTTAAGGAATCATTCATTACCCTTGTAAGTATCAAAATACCTTCTTGAACTTAGCTTATGAAACACTGATGTAATAATTTGTCTTGTGTTTTGAGTTTTATGTAAGATAAGCTTTGTTTTTCTCTAAGTAGTATAATTTTAGTCAATATGAGTAAATAAAATATTGGTGCATCAACTTTTTTATCTTTCTTAATTATTTTATTAACCCTTGTCATCCAAATTTGATAGGCTATAAAGTACTTCAAAGAGTGCATCAAGGGAACTAACCCTTCTAGAGATTCATCTCATCAAATTATTACCCACAACAAGAGAATTTTTTCTATTTTGTCACTTGGATGAGGAGATCTAGGCATCTCCTCAAGGGATGAAAATCCAAGTGACAATATTTTTTGGCATGTTCGATGGGACTCTAAGTCCTAAAAGATTGTTTAAGATTGGTATTGATCGTCACATAGTTACAGCTACAATAACATCTATATTCAATACCTGGAAACTCCACTAAAGTTTTCAAATCTTTGGTTGTTAATTAGTCCCTAATTTCTATGCCAAATTTGAGTACTAAGTCTACTACAAAGGTAAACCCTTTGAGTTTGTGTAATTTCCTTTGTATTCTGTCAAAAAGGTTTAGGTTTTTGAATACTCATCCCTATTCAAGAGAGTTGGTGTTTAAGAATTACAAATTCCTACTAAGGTCAACCTATAATACCCATAGCATAAATTCTAAGATGGCTAGGAAATAACCTTTTGTATCCTTTACCAGATCATCTCCTTTGAATCTTGCCCAATATGACCAACTTCTAAGAGAGGCCCTTAAAAGTGTTCCATATTTTATTGGAGAAGGTCCTATTACTACCATTTAACACATTATAAACATACATAACTTTTACAATATACATAATATCACTCAAGAGAATGTGGAAATTAGGTTATTGTCATTATATTTCAAAGGAAAAGCTTTAGATTGGTATGGGACTCTACCTAAAAAATTTATTGGTTCATGGGATGAACTAGGAGATCTATTGACTAAGAGATTTGGAGAGAAGAGTGATCATCTACCACTAGATGATAAATTAACCACTATGAAGATGGAACCACAAAATTTTATGCAATATTTTAATACTAGATTTCAAAAGACATGGGATAGGATTCTAGCCCTTCTGAGACCTACTCCAAATTATGCCTTCTTGTACTAACTAAAAGAATTGAATAGTGATTAACCATGATGATCCAATCCATCAATGGGAATACACTACCTGTTACCTATGAGATACTCATCAATGCTAAGAATTATCTTTTTTAATTAGGGAATATTACTCATATGCCACCAATGCCATTGTTCCTTAATTTTTAGCCTCATAATCAAGTTACAGTACCTACCTTGGCTCCTTTGCCTAGTCAAGAAAGGTCTGCCATTTCCCCCACAAATGAGATTCATGAAGTCAAGAGTTTGCTCCAAAGTGTTACTAATGATTTGGTTTCCCTCAAAAGGTAATAAACTCAAATTTATAGACCTTATCAACCCTATAATCAGTTTGGACAAGCAAATAGGCCTCCTTTTCAATGCAATAATCAAGGACAAGGTCAAATCACTCAAGCTAGACCTTACCAAAGTTATAATCCTAATGCTGCATCATCTTATAAATCTATTATCCCCACTCAAAAAAAATTTGTTCAAGAACAACCATGATATCCCTCCTATGACCAAAATCAAGGCCAAGTTATATATGCCAATGAAATGCCTAGTCAAGACATGACAATGCAAAGTAATCGAGCATCTCAAGTTTCCAATTTTGAGATGACAACTCAAAATGGAATGTAAATTGGAATGGAGATTGGAAAAACACAATCTGATTCTACTCATAAATCATTTGGAGGGAGAGTTTTGTGCCATCAATCATTTGAGGAATTCAAGAAATGTGAATGCTAGTGTGTCCTCTAATACTAGGTCTAAGAAGAGGGTTGTTGAAGATATTTAATGGGATAATCGAGGACCTATATTGAATATTAAATCATATCCAATGGTGGGTGGGTCTAACTCAGCCCCTGAGGTGCAATAAAATTAGAATTTTTAGAATGTAAGGCCTGCTCCTATACATCTACCTCCACAAGCTACACCACAAGGTACTAGTGCTTTCAAAGAGCCTTTCAAGGTGAGAAATCCTTCTACCAATGTTGTGGAATAGATGAATAAGTTACATATAAATATTTACTTGTGGGATTTATTTACAATATTGAGATAAAATCTTCAAAGGAATTGCAAGGACTAGGTAAACAAGTTAGGTCAACTAGGAATGATAATGTTATCTTAGTGAATGGAACTCAACCCATTGATGAGCAAGTGAAGAAAACTAATAAGACTCATTTTTACTCATATTTAATCATTGGTGATTTCTTAATTCACAATTACATCATAGATAGTGGGGCTATAACTTCAGTTATGCCCAAATATATAATGGATAAACTAGGCCTCAAGTATGAACCAATGGCTAAAGGATCTTTACAATTGGATGGATCACCAGTAAAGACCTTGGGAGTATTCAAGGATTTAAACTTGATTTTACATGATTGTCCTATTTTTTCCATTCCTCATGATTTTTTCGTGGTAAATTTACCTCAATACTTTTCTGTGTGTTTTTCAAGAGAGTTTACAACTAAGATAGGTGGATACTTGGTAGCCAATTGGTCCTATATGGTTTTTAGGATAAATTATGGCACTAAGGTGAAGATTGAATCAGAGCCTATCCATCATAATCACTTATAACCTTGTGTGCCTAAAGTTTCAAATGTCAATTATGCCATTATTGATGAGGAATAGCTTCACATAGATCAATTTCCAACATCTTCTCTTGAAGGAGTTTTTGATTTGTATTTAGATGAATGTAGAGATGAACATTACAAGAATGATCCTTGAAAATTCATAGAGGAAGCTGGTATTGGAATGTATTGAATTCATTAGGAGGACTTTTTCATGCCAAATTTGATGAATTAAAGTGAAGACATGGATGGTTTACGATAGTTATTCTTTGATGGATCTAGAAGCAAAGTTGGGGTAGGTGGTGGAGCAATGTTGGTTTCACCATCCAGAGAAAGGGACTATTCCACTTTCATATTTCACATCTCTTGTAATTGTAATGTGGTAGAATATGAGGCCCTTATTCATGGCCTTGAGTGGGCTAGGAAAATAGGTGTGAAATAATTACAAGTGTATGGTGATAGCAAGTTTATTGTGAATCAAGTAAGAGGCCAAAATGTAACTAAGAACTTTTTCATTAAGTCCTATAATCATAATGTGTGGGATATTGTGGAGTATTTCTAAGATTTCAACATCTAATACATCTCAAGAGAAGATAACAAACATGTTGATAGGTTGGTAGTAATTGGAGCTCAGTTTGATGTTCTAAAAGGGATGAGAGAAGATAAGAACTAGCCACATCTCAAGGTGATTGTAAGGCCCTCCATACCTGATAATGTCACTAACTATCAAGTATTTGATAGTGACCAATCAATAATACTTTTCCTACAAGAGGAGGATGTATTTTTTTCCAAGAATCAATCCAAACTACAACAACAATATGAAGGGAAAATTTTACAATTAAAGTCAAACAAGCTCCATAAAGTCTTAGTCACACTTGAGAGTATCTTCAATTATGATGATCAGTTGAAGAAAGAGAAGGTAAGGATGTCTACTAAGAAATAAAACTATGAGAGAGTAAAAATGTTCAAAGATAATTTATTTTCACTTGGGAAGGTATGCACTAGTGAAGAGAAACATGCTTTCATTGAGCTATGCAAGGAGTTTTCTGATGTCTTTGCATGGGAATATATCAATTTTAAGGGCTTTGATCCAAAGTTAGCTCAACATACCATAGATTGTCAGGATCCCTACTCCTTATGAGTACACTTGATTAACTTTGTATAAGAAACTAAACACAAAATTTAACCAGAAGTAATATGTAACTAGAATTTAGAAACAACACAAAATATGAGAGACAATACAATCTTGTATTAACACTCTTCCAGAAGGAAATACAATGAAGAAATCACACTCTTCCCACACCTCTTGGGTGTACAGTAATTCTCCCTCAAGAGTTCTCTCTCTCAATTACAAACCAACTCAAACACAGAGTTGCTCCCTCCACTAGTCAGTAACAATACTACCAGTACCACCAAGTACTCAAAGTACTCTAAGTAGATCTCCCTTGATCTTGTACCTTGTTGTGTTGCAGATCTCCTTGATCTTGCTACCCCACAGATCTCCTTTGACCTTGCACACACACACACCTACAAACCAATTGATCTTACTTACCATGTAGATCTCCCCTGATCTTGCTACCTATAGATCAACCTGATCTTACACACCTAGAAGAACCCTTGTCCTTGTCCTTGACAAGTCCTTTTGATTCTTCACACTAAAATACAGCCCCATGGGTCTCTTAAATAGATCCCATACAAACAATAATTAGACTTCCTAGTTACAATAATTAGAAATGTAGACTCAAGACTAAAATTAGTCTTTTACATGCAAACTGACTGTCCATCTAAAATTAGACTAGTTCTGGAAGCGCATGCAAACACACACACACAGAGGTTGTCGATGTCAGTTCCTGTCTGACCAATGTCGGCCAACCCCTAACTGATGTCGGTTGCTCTGCACACTAAATATGACCGATGTTGGTTGGCCTAACTGACATTGGTTTCTATGCAACTCAGCAACCTCCTCTGTTTGCATCAGTGAAGCTTTTAGCTCCACAACCTAACAATCTCCCACTTAGAGATAAATAGCTACACCTGAACCTGTACCTGTACATTGTCTAATTTTGTTTCCTAGCTTGTATCCCTCTTCAAGTTCAATCTTGAAGACCAACAGAAGTTGAATGAAGATTCAACTTCTCCTTTATTCCCAACTTTGTTAACATTTCTACAGGGTTCTTATCCTTGCAAGCCTCTATGACTGCAACAACCTTCTGCAACTCTAAAATCTAGCTAACCATCATACCACCAATAGTGAACACATATTCTGTGGTGCTTCTCTTGTCATCAAAGTAACCTGCCATATCCAAATCTACATACCCATGTAGAGAAGTGCTTGACCCTGCATAGCATGAATCCCTATTACTGGTCCCTCTCAGATACCTGAGAATCCACTGAACTGCTTTCTAGTGCTCCTTCCCTGAATTGGCCACAAACTTTCTAACAACTCCCACTGCTTGGGCAATATCAATTCTAGTACACATGTACTCAACCTCATCATGTGATTTAGGACACTGTTTTGTGAACTGTCCAACCATAGGTGTGCTAACCGATTCTACATCTTGCATATTGAACCTCTCCACTACCTTATTCACATAATCCTCTAGAGACAAAATCAACCTATGACTTTCCCTATCTCTAGAAATACTCATGCCAAAGAATTTCTATGCTGCTTCCAAATCCTTCATGGCACACCTCTAAACTAACTTTACCTTTAGTTTAGCAATCTCCTGCATGTGTGACCCTGCAATAAGCATATACACTACATACAGTAACAGGATAATGTAGCTAATATTATCCAACCTGGTAAAGTAAACACAATGGTCACATTGACATTGACTAAAGTCATGCTTTGCCATACACCTATCAAACCTATACCACTGTCCTACAGCTTGCTCAAGACCATATAAATTGGCATTTTGTCTCACCTGTCCATTCTATCCTTTCTTTAACTTGGGAATCCATTCATCTTTCAATGCTTTCATCTTGACTAGAAACTCTTCCAAATATCCCATTTGGTTCTCTCCCAAGGAATCAATTTCCTCATTCATGCCATGCTCCCACTGTTTCCTAGATTTTACCTGCATTGCCTCTTAAAAACTTCATGGTTCTTGACCATCAGTGAGCAATAAGTAGTGTAAAGAAGGGGAATAATTAATTTGAGGCTTATTTACCCTTTCAGGCCTCCACATGAGCATTTGAGACTCCTTGACAGCTTGTTTTCTGCCCAAAATTCATTCTAATAGTGACCAATCTTGGTCATCTCTCAGTCTGCATCCGATCGACCTGACCGACGTCAATTCTTACCTAACCGACGTTAGTTTTCACCTGCTCGTTGATGTCGATTCCCTGACCGACATCGGTGTCCACCTGCATGACATCACCGACTTTGGTCTACACATGACCGACGTCGGTTCCTGCCTGTTCGAAATTGATTCTCACTTGACTGACGTCAGTAACTGTGTTTTCTTGTGAGTGATGATTTTTACCCACGAGCTCACTTTGGATCATAACCTTGTCCAAACTGCCCTACTCAGAATTATTCAGCCCCTTGAGCTAATCTCTATCCATCATCTTTTCCATGAAAACCAAGGCTTTCCAGTTCCTCACTTTGTCAAAAACATTAGATTTCCTCTTTATGCAATAAACCCAATCCTTTCTTGTAGCATCAGTAACAAGAAACCTCACTTTCTTCTATTGCTTACAGAAATCTCGATCTATGCTTTTCGAATCTGAACTCTTACCTTTTGACTCAAGAACATGCATCCCCTTCTCACTCATGTGACCAAGCCTACAGAGCCACATCTTTGCATCTACAGCTGAAGTAGATAAACCAGAAGGAGAATCAGTAATGCAAGTAGATGGATAAATCGTACCTACTTTCTTACCACATGATAATTCAAGTGCACCCTTGGAAACTTTCCAAGATACCGCTATGAGAGTTACTGTGCAACCCTCATCACCCAACTTTCCTACAAAAATTAGACTCCTCTTCAGGACTGGGACATGCATGACCTCCTTCAACACCCATGTGTTGCCCGTCTGTAATTTCAGCCACACTTTCCCTTTGCCAACAATCTGACAAGGCTTACCATCCCCTAAATAAATTTTTCCAAAGTCTCCATGGACATAATCATGAAAAAAATCTCTATTTGGGGTTGCATGAAAAGAAGCACCAGAATCTAAAACCCATGATTCTACCTGACTATCCAAAGAAACTATAAGAGCATCATGTGCAATAATACCTACAACATCTGCTTCTTCATGCTAATCTTCTTTCAACCAACAATCTTTCTTTGCATGTCCTTTCTTTCCACAATTCTAGCAGATTATACTGCCATACCTGGATCTGGATCTCCTGCCTATCTTTGACCTTGATTTCCCTTGCTCGACCTTCTCTCTTTGATTTACTCTACTTTCAACACTTAAAGCATTCCCTGATGATTCCTTATGCTTTTCCTACAAATTTCTTCATTCAAGATTACACTAACAACATCATCAACTTTCAAGATTTTTGAAGCAGACGCAGTATTACTAACTGCCATTACCAAACTATCCCAAATTTTAGGTAAAGAGCATAAGATTAAGAGAGCCTTAATTTCATCATCAAAAGCTATATTGACTAAAATTAACTGGTTTACCAAACCATGGAAATCACTAAGATGACTATGTACCGATCCACCTTCCAGCATTTGTAAACTAAATAATTGCTTCATAAGAAATACCTTATTCGAAGCTGAGGGTTTTTCATATAAATTTTCCAAATATTTCATTAAATCTACCATTTTCTTAGCCTATGATAATTTGGAAATCACAGACGATGCCAGGCTCAACCTTATAGATCCTAGAGCCTTCTGATCAAGAACATTCCATTCTTCATCTTTCATATCTTGCATGCAACCCCACCCAACAGTAAGTACAGATCTTTCTGATATAGATAATCTTCTATCTGCATCCTCCATAATTGATAATTCTTACCTTGAATATCTCCATTCTTAGCTTACTTTCTTCTACCATTGCTTTACTCTCACTCAAACAAAAACCCCTGTGAGTGACCTATAATCAACAAACACTAACCTGCTTCGAACCAGGCTCTGATACCAATTGTCAGTGGTATCACTTGGTGATCCTAGCTCTGATACCAATTGTTAGGATCCCTACTCCTTATGAGTACACTTGATTAACTTTGTATAAGCAACTAAACACAAAATTTAACTAGAAGTAATATGTAACTAGAATTCAGAAACAACACAGAATATGAGAGACAATACAATCTTGTATTAACACTCTTCCAAAAGGAAATACAATGAAGAAATCACACTCTTCCCACACCTCTTGGGCGTACAGTAATTCTCCCTCAATATTTCTCTCTCTCAATTATAAACCAACTCAAACACAGAGTTGTTCGATCCACTACTCAGTAACAATACTACCAGTACCACCAAGTACTCAAAGTACTCCAAGTAGATCTCCCTTGATCTTGCACCTTGTTGTGTTGCAGATCTCCTTTGACCTTTCACACACACACACCTGCAAACCAACTGATCTTACTTACCATGTATATCTCCCCTGATCTTGCTACCTATAGATCAACCTGATCTTACACACCTAGAAGAACCTTTGTCCTTGTCCTTGACAAGTCCTTTTGATCCTTCACACTACAATACAGCCCCATGGGTCTCTTAAATAGATCCCATACAAACAATAATTAGACTTCATAATTACAATAATTAAAAACACAGACTCAAGACTAAAATTAGTCTTTTACATGCAAACTGATTGTCTGTCTAAAATTAGACCAGTTCTAGAAGCGCATGCAAACGCACGCACACACATGTTGCTGACGTCAGTTCCTGTCTGACCGATGTCAACCGACCCCTAACCGACTTCGGTTGCTCTGCACACTGAATATGACCGACATCGGTTGGCCTGACTGACGTCAGTTGCTCTGCAACTTAGCAACCTCCTTTGTTTGCATCAGTGAAGCTTTTAGCTCCACAACCTAACATATATATATAGATGATGATGCTAAGCTTATCAAGAAAAGATAAAGGCCAATCAATCCTAAGATTTAGCCTCTCATGAAGAAGGAGCTTACTAAGTTTATTGAGTCCAAAATCATTTTTCCTATTAAGCATTCATCTTGGTTGGAAAATTTAGTCCCTAATAAGAAGAAGAATGGGGAAATAAGGTTACGTGTTTATTTTAGTGACTTGAATATAATTTATTTGATGGACCATTACCCTCTTCCTTCCATGGAGAAAATTTTCCAATTGTGGTAGGTAATGAAAGGTTTTCTCTCCTTGATGGATATTCTAGGTATAATCAGATGTTGGTGAAAGAAAGTGATCAATATAAGACAACCTTTATTAATAAATGGGGTAAATATGATTATCGTAAAATGCCTTTTAATTTGTCTAATTTTGGAGCTACATTTCAATGTGTAATGGATATGGATTTCAAGGACTAATAAATGTCATTATGTTGGTCTATCTTGATGATATCACAATTTTTTCTAGGGATGCAAAGGATCACTTAGATCACCTTAGGCATATTTTTGAGAGACACATTTGGAATCTCTCTTAACCCAAATAAGTTTGTGTTTATTGTCCATGAGGGAAAACTTTTAGGACACATTGTTTCAATGAAGGGCTTATCCATAGATCCTAAAGGGTGAGTGCAATCTTGGCATTGGCTTTGCCCAAACATAAGAAAGGTTTGAAGAGTTTCTTAGGGAAAATTAATTTCATAAGGAGGTTCATTCTTGATTTTTATAATTTATTCAAGCCTTTAACCTCTATGCTAAGGAAAGATGAAGTGTTCACTTGGACAAGAAGAATAAATGAGAGTTTTGAAGATATTAGCAAGCCATTGCCCAAGCTCCAACTCTTGCAAGTCCTAATTTCTCAAAGGATTTCAAATTTTATACCTTAGGAAATAAGGAGGTAATCTCTGCCATGCTTACCCAATCAAATGAAGAAAAATTAGAGTATCCTATTTCCTTCTTTAATCAAGATTTGGAAGGCTATGAGGTAAGATACATGTATGTTGAGAAGCAAGAACTTTCAATTGTTAGAATTCTAAATAAGTTTAGGCATATGGTATCTAACAACAAGATTCACATATTGGTACCTAATCCTAGTGTCAAATATTTAATTTGTAATATATATTTGAATGAAAAAAGGGCTGGTTGGATCATAAAAGTGATGGAGTATGATGTAGAAATAAAGACAACCAAGCTAGTGAAAGGGAAGGGGTTATGTGAGCATATCACTTCAGATTTGAAAGAACAAAAAGATGTTTTTTAGCACTTCATGATGACCCTATGAAAATTTCACCTTCATCGATGAAGAGTTGGACACAATATATGATTCATTTTCTTCAAAACAATGAGTGTCCACAAGGTCTATATAGAGCTAAAAGAAGGTACTTTCGATTTGAATCTAGTCTTTATGTGATTGTTGATGGAGTGTTTTTTAGGAAGGACTTATTAGGTGTGTTATTTAGGTGTGTTTAATTAGATCAGGTTGAGAAAATATTTCTTGAGTTTTATGATGGACCAGTTAGTGGTCACTTTGCTCCAAGAACCATAGTTTCTAAGATCATGAGAGCTGGATAATTTTGGCCTAGTTGGTTCAAAGACACCAATGCTTGGTTAAGGAAGTTTCAAAAATTTTATCTCTTTAATGGTAAACAAAATCTTTCTACCTTTCCTCTTTATACAATTCAAGTTGACCAACCCTTTGTGTAATGGGGACTAAATTTCATAGGCTTAATCAACCCACCTTCTAGTGTTGGCCACAAGTGGTTGTTGATTGCTATAGATTACTTTAAAATATGGGTGGAGGTTGTTTCTCTCAAGGAAGAAAATGAAATTTTATTTTTAGACTTCTATTAAGGCATAGTGACAAGGTTTAGGGCTCCTTCAACAATAATTTCAGACAATGTATTGGCTTTCCTTGGAATGAAGACAAGTGAGTGGGCTTTAAAACATGAAATATATCTTAGTACTTCCTCCAACTATTATCCACATCGTAATGGACTAGCTTAGTCCACCAACAAGAATCTAATCATGATCATAAAGAGGACAATGGAAGAGAACCAAATAACTTGGCATTCCAAGTTGAAGATAGCTCTTTGGGATAATAAGATTACCCCCAAGAGAGAAATTGGAAACTCACCATGTACACTTATTTATGAGAGAGAAGATAGAATACCTATTTCACTTGAGATACCAGCCTTGGATCTCACTTATTAGCTAGAGTTGATGGAGAATGAAAACATGGAGGTTAGGTTGTGTGAGTTAATGAAGCTTGAGGAGACAAGGGATCAAGCTATGCAAACTATGAGAACTCACCAAGATCAAATAAAGAGATAATTTGACAATAAATCCATGCCAAGAAGTTTTCAAGAGGGATAAATTGTTCTAAAGTGGGATGAAGATAGAGCTAAACCTGGAAAACACTCAAAGTTTGATGCTTTGTGGAGTGGCCCTTATGTGATCACCCAATGCAAGCAACACAAGATTTCCAACTCTAAAAGTTAGATAGAGAAGATCTTCATATCCTATTCAATGGAATATATCTCATACATTATTACTAAGGTCTTCTTATCTCCTTGTACATAGTTTGTTATTTTCCTTATTTTCCCTAAGTACTTATGCACATGTGTGAGTTTTGTTTATGTCTTGCTTTGTCTTATATTTGTTGGGTGTGTTGTGTTTGTTTTGTGTGTGTTTTTGTAAATTAATTACCATTTGGATTCAATAAATCATTGAATCCCTTGGCCCATGATAGGATAAGGCTATTGGTCTAGTTAGTATAGCAGGCATACTACCCTTATGAGTCAACATTTTGTTGACCAAATTTGACTTTTAGGATAAATTAGGGCACCCCTAGGTAAAAAATTAACTTATATATGTTTTAGGGGGGTATAATTTATTTTAATGGTGTGTATTACATGTTATTTGATGTTATCTAATGCACTTTGAGCCTTATTCATAGTTTCATTAGCTTATTTGTCAATTGAAGTCATTTAATGTGCTTTTAGGGGTCATTAATGAAAATAGTATGGTTCCCAAGGTGAATAGGTGTCCTATTTTTGTTTAAAACATATAATATGTTAGTATAAATGTCATATATTTTAGTTACATTAGAATATTTTAGGTTGTCTAACTAAAATTGTAGATACCAACTAAAAAAGGGAGAAAATGGCACTTGTATGGCCCATGGAGAAGTGTGCCACATGGAAAAAGATCATGGAGGGCCTCTTCATATTCATAACACTCATTTATACATTTTTTTATTTATAAGTGTCATTTTAAGTCCAAAACCATTCTACTCCTTTCTTGGTTTTCTAGACACATAGAAGTGACTTTTAGGTTTTTGCTTAGTGCAGATCGCTGAAGATGTTTAAAGCCAAACACTTTTGGGAAGTTGTATTAAAATTATATACCTTAAATTACATATAAATATTTTTAATAAAGGTTTCATTTTCTTCATGAGCCATCCTCATGAAGTTGACTATACTTTTTAGGTAGTTATTTCATGCACCCTATAGGTTTTACTCCGTTTTTGGCAATTCCATGTGAACCAGTTGGTGATGTTGATTAAAATGGATGTGTAATATCTTATAATATAATTATAATTATTATTTTCATGATTCAAATTTTTTTTAAAGGTCAAGTACATCAAGGCTGCAAGGGAAGCATCATTCTATGTTGATTGGCAGCTTTTCACCATTTTTAGATTTTCTGCTTGTTCATTGCTTTAAGGGGTTGTGTTAGTGTCATTAATATTTTTAAAGGTTATTTTTACCCTGTATTAAAATTTAATCCTCTTAATACAAGCAATGTTTCATGGTTTGCAGTCATACAATTCACATACTCATAGTTTGCCTACTATAGCTCAATGTGTACTTGAAAGTACTATAGAAGAAGATTCCAATGTTATAAGGGAGGTTTGAAACCTTTTTTTGAGCCTTGAAAAATTTTGAGGTCTCCACTTGAACACATTGTGGAGAAACCAACCTTTGAAGGTAGAACTTTTGGTAAATTATTCTAACTTATGCTCATTATTTGCATGCAATCTAATAGTGCACCTACAACCTCTCAAGATGGCATTGTGATATGGATGAAGAGTTTGGAAGTTTATTAAATCTTTTAAGGTTGTAAATATTCCATGGGAACATTTGGTAAATGTTTTAATTCAATCACCATCATGTTTGTTGCCCATTGTCCAAGGTTCAAATTCACTACCTACATTTATAACTAATCACCTACAGGTGGCCCAAATAGGGGACTAAGGCATTCAATAGGGTTTTAAAAAATGAAATGAAAATATTTTTAGAGTCCCAAGGTGTCAAGGATATCATGGCATACATGTTTGAAATGACAATTACATAGACAAACGGGAATTGTCAGCTCTAAATACCAACCTTTGTCCCCAAAAGGTGAAAATAGAGGCCCTTGAGCATTTTGTGAAAAGTATATGGCATGGATACATGAGGTTTTGATGATTTATAAGGATCTTTTTTGGTATTATCTATCATGAATAATGACCCTTCAAAGAAGGAAGTCAAGAGGAACAATAGAGACTAGTTATTAAAGGGATCAAACTTGCCCATTCTTGCTCAAAGAATAATTAATGATATCTACAAAATTTTAGAATTTGAGCAACTTTTGTTTTCAAAACTGGTATTAGACGATGCTACTAAGATAAAGTGGTTTAAAAGGCTCAAAATGACATATATGGCATAAATAATCATAAAAAATAGAGGATAGATGGTCTTGGTTCCTTTTTCATACCTACAGTTTATGTATTATGGAGATAGGCACCTACAGTAGGGTTAGAGCAATGACCCTAGTCTTGATGCCTATTTGATGCTTTAAGATTCTAAAAATGTGAATGCAAGATCAATAATGTAGTTTATGATTTAAAAAAAGGGTGGAAGGAAGGTTCTCAAGCATCATGGTCAACCCCAATCAAGATAAAGGACACCTACAAGTAAGTCAGTAGGTAAATGTCTCAGTAAATAGACAGTGACCTAAAGGGTTGATGATAAGAGAGTGTTTGAATACTTAAAAAGGAGAATAATAGTGAAATTGCACACATGATCACCTATAGGGGTTAAATTAAGATCTTTTCACATCATTTTTGAGCTTAGTTGAATCCTAATTGACCTCTACAGGTAGGAGCAATCAGAGTGTCTCAGTCATAGCAAGAAAACTTAGTTTGAGCCCAAAGAGTAGATAAGGTAAGCAAGGTGTATGGAAATTAGTAAATGGTTCTTGTTATCATGATTTAGTGGAGAGTCTTTTCACACTATAACCAATCTCTAAAGAAACAAAGGATACCTACAACAAGTCCTACAAACATATGTCTCAATCAATAGGCAAGAAGAGATTCAGTCTTGAAGCTCAAATTTTTATGAAGAGGATAATCATAACATGTGACCCACTATAGGATAGTCAAGAAATCTAAAGCTTAAATAAGGTCTTGAATTTAGTTTTCCTAGAACTAAACTATACAATTGCACCTATAGGTGCCTCATCTAAATAGGAAACATAGTCAACAACCCATCAAATTGAAAAATAAGGCTTGTATGAGGTGTTTGACATAATTGGAATGGCAAGTGAGTTAGGAGTGTTTTCATCATGGTTTTAATAGTATAATTAGACCTTTTAAGAATCATGAATAGGGTCCAAATGACATAATATGCACCTACAGGGTTGAAGAAGCAGGGTTTCTCAATCATCTTGGGAAAACTCAGTCTAGTGTATCCCAAAGTATAGATAGGGTTAGAGATAATTAGACCTGATGGAATAGTATGTGACAACCTATTTGAAGATCATGGTGACCTCTTAAGATCTAAATATGAGAAAATACACCTACATAGACCTATCTTAAAACCCTTGTGTGCACTTACAGCCACCATGTTGTAGTCTTCAACATGAAAGTGAGATAAAGAGGTGAAGGTGTTTAGGGGAAGAAAGAGGGTTTGTCATCAACTTAAGGTTATTCATGATTTATTAAGGAATTATTTACACTCATTCCAAGGTCCCTTTAATAATTTCATCCACTCTTCTTATTGGCCATGATCCAGGAGGATCTATGTTTTGCTCTAAAAATAGAAATCATAAAATTACAAATTAATCATTGGCACAATATAGAGCTCATTGAGAGATTTTTGGCACAATTTGAATGGGTCAATTTTAAGCCCGTATGTGTAAGATATCACACATTAAATATAAAATAGGGAAAAATGTGACATAGGTGATGTGGTGTGATTCTACTATGCCAAGTGGCCTAATGGTGTTGTGACACATGGCAATGAGTTAGCACAAAAACAAATTAGGTTTGGTTTATAATTTGTCTTTGATCAGTGTAAAAGGTCAGGTATAAGGACCATAGCTGGTGGAGTCTAATTTTATCTTAGAGGGGGACCCTGTCATTGATAGAGCATCTAGTTGGACATCAACAAGTGTCAGATTGAGAGTGGTACATGTGGTTGGTCCTCAAGCCACCATGTGGCTTGTCACCACTATAATATTCCATGGTTGAATTTTATTAATAGTCACCTATTGACTTTATATTAATATAATTATATATCATGCTTGAATACCATCAAATGTTCCATGACAAACAAACATTTTAGTTTACCATATAAACCACTTGCCACGTACCAAACCCATACCATGCCCAAACAACATGCCATGTTTGCCACATTCAATACCAAGACCGAATCATAATCCAAATGCCAATGTATTCACATCATCCTTAATGTGGACTATGCCTTTTTAAGGCATTAACAAACCATGGACTTCATGGTATTTTAACACCAAATTTTCACCCACTTTACCAATGTGGGATAATTGGTTAGGATTAACACTAAATGACATGCCATAGGATTTGAACCTAGGCATTTTTGGTAAAATGATAACGTTCCCACCACTACACCTATGGACCAAAGCATTATATAAAGTGCTTGAAATTTTATTTGAAGACATGTTTTTTTGTGAAAGACAAGGCATGTATAAGGGTGTTTAGAGACTTAGGGAGAATTCTAAGTGCCTCAGACTTTGTATTTGGTTTTAGAGTATCTCTTCGACATAGTTAAGTCTGGAAAGATGACTTTGAAGACTTATAAGGAATTGTAATCAATTTTATGATAATTTAATAGAGTGATCCTCACTTTCAGTGGATCTAGAGATGTAGGCTTTAAGATTCAGACAAATCATGTTTGATATTTCTATCAATTTTGCTTATATTATTATTTGCACTCTTAAATTTTAGTCAATGTAAATTTTTTTAAAAATTTAATCATTTAAAATATTAATTTTTATTAAATCATGAATTTAAGGTTTTGATCCATTATTCAAGTGTGTTTTTTGTTGTTATGACACTTGATTATTATCAATTATAGATCAATTTTTTGTTTTCAGAGTAGAATTTGGTATTTAACCATGTGGATTGCTAGTGTATGTTGACAAGGTCAAGATCTAGAGGGGGTAAAGGAGAGTTGGTTGAGTATAATATAGAGGTTGGATCAAGACATACTATGGAAATGGGAGATGACTTTGAGTCTGAATGAGATTTTTAACAAGCCTTCTTAGAAATGAAGGATATGGTTAATGAGCTTTACTATGAAAGATGAAGGAAAATGGAGCATGATAAAGGTGGTAAATTTTTTGATAAACCTTCCTCCTCTTCAAATGATGGTAAAGATAAAAACGTTGTTGAATCTCTTCCTTCACTAAAGCTAGATATTAAGTTTGAATTGTCGATGTTCAATGGTGAAATTAATGTAAAAAATTTGGATAACTAGATAAAGAAAATTAAAGTATATTGTAGGGTCCAAAACATTACAGATGATGAGGATAAAATTCACTTGGCCACTGTTCAAATGGGAGGCACAACTCTCATCTAGTGGGAGAGTAAGTTGAAGGAAAATGATCTTAACACAGGTAACTTGATTTCCACTTGGAGTGAATTTGTTGATGAACTCAGAAAGTAATTTTATCCTTTAGGCTAGCTGCAACAAGATATGATAGATTAACAATATTTTAAATAAACTAAAGGCCAAAGTGTCCAGGAATATACATAAGAATTTAGGAAAAAGGCTTTACTTTTGAATATTCCTCTTTATACATAGGAAACATTGCTTAAGTACAAAGGTGGGTTGCATAGTTACTTGAAACACATGATTCTTGTTCTCAATCCCACTAATTTATATGAAGTATGTGTTAAATACATTCACTTGGAGGTTAGAGGAAAATAGACAAAAGAATCTTTTCCTAAAGTTAAAATTAAGCAATCTGATGTTAAGCATTCTAAAGGGAAAACTTCTGGAAAGGGTAAACAAAAATCCATTGTTACTATTCATAAAGAAGAGAGTAAGCCATTTTTAAATCATTGAAAGAAAAATCATGATGAGCTTAAGTGTTATAAATTACATCTTGAGTTAATACCTAACATGTTTAGGAAGAAGAATAAGAAAACTAATTCTATGGTTTAGGATCTAGGTTCAGATTCAAGAGATGAAACTAAGATCACAACCATGAGTATGTAGAATTGTTCTTCTCTTTATGTAAGTCATCTAATGATGCTTCCTCTTTAAAACATAAATCTATGCATGATGATATGAAATGAAATGAGTTATTCCACATTAAGGTTATTT
The DNA here is from genome assembly GCA_037957365.1 of Torreya grandis. NCBI lineage: Eukaryota > Viridiplantae > Streptophyta > Pinopsida > Cupressales > Taxaceae > Torreya > Torreya grandis. The sequence continues at coordinate 1,619,693 of JARHVA010001549.1, forward strand.
CAAAACATACTAAGATTTACACTTTATTTGATAGTGGATCACGGGCAAGTTTGATTTCTGAGGAGATTGTTTAAAAGTTATGATTGCAAACCAATCCCCATCTGAAACCCTATCCACAGGTTGGGTATGTGATGATTCAAATATACAAGTAACTAAAACTTGTAGATTAAAATTTTCCATCACATCCAAGTTCATAGATGAAGTTGATCTAGATGTATTCCCTCTAAACATATGTGGGATTATTTTAGGAAGCCCTTATATTTATGATAGAAAAGCAATATTGTATAGGGAGGAGAATAAGTACTTGCTTGTTAAGGATGGAATTAAATATATAGTCATATCACATCACATTAAGATGAGTCTTTCCTTGGTTATAGTAGGGCAAATGAAAAGACTAATCAATTCAAGCAAGAATTTGTATTTCATGTTGATTAAGTTTAAGGAAAAAGAATATTTTGAGGCTATGGAAAATTGTGATCCTAGACATAAGAAATAATTGGTTGAAATAATTTCTAGTTATGATGATGTGTTTTAGGATCCCAAAGGGTTACCCCCTAAAAGAGGAGTTCAACATGAAATTTAGTTGTTAAAATATTCTCCTCTCCCTAACATTGGTATGTATAGGTTATCAGTGGTGGAAAATGAGGAAATAAAAAAATAGGTAATGGAACTTTTGGAAAGGGGTGTTATTTGTCCAAGTTCATCTCTTGTTGGTTCACCCATTATTTTAGTGCCAAAAAAAGATGGCACATGGTGATTGTGTGTTGATTTCCATGCTTTGAAAAAAACTACTATTAAGAATTGTTACCATCTTCCTCATATTGATGATTTACTAGATCAGTTAAGAAATGTTGTCTATTTCACTAAGTTAGACTTCAAAAGTGGTTATCATCATGTTAGGATTAATGATGGTGATATTTGGAAAACTAATTTCAAGATAAAATAAGGATTTTTTAAGTGGCTCATCATGCCTTTTAGGTTGTGCAATGCACTGGCTACATTCATACATTTGATGAATGATGTCTTTAGGACATTCCTTGTTGATTTTGTTATAGTCTAATTAGATGATATTTTGATCTTTAGTTGGTCTTAGGAGGATCATGTGATTCATATTAATAAATTCATGGATGCATTGAGAAGGGAGAAACTTTATTTGAAATTATCTAAATGTGAATTTGGTAAGACCTCTTTGGTTTACCTGGCTTATATCGTAGGACATAGTGAGTTGAAAATTGATCTTATAAAAGTAGAGGTTATAGTTAAATGGCCTAAACCCAATAATGTAACTGAGTTTACAAGTTTTCTTGGTGTTGACGCTGGAAAGTGCACCCAGCGGCAGGAACACGGATTCCTGCCCTCTCCCCGCAACATGGAAACCCCTCTCTCGCCTGTGGGACGGCGAAGCAGGAGAGGAGAGTCTCTAGATATGGGCTAGTTCCCTCTGATGTATCTTGTTTGTTTCAGGTAATGCAAAATATAGATATATAAGTATACACTTGGGGGGGGTGAAAAGAGAGAGAAAAGCTTGAAAACAAACAGCCTACTCTAAAAGAGGTGATACACCAAAAACATGAGTGACCTTCCAGATCCACTCTCAGAATCAGGGGAAATGCAAGTATACTCTACACATCTGGTAGAGGGATCAGGCTGCTAACACAAAGGGGGAGGCTATAATGGAAAATACGTCACAGAGGTTTACCGAGGTGCTGTGGAATGCACACTTGCAAGCAACTTACTCTGTTCTGTCCTTCTCAAGTATTGCTCTTCTCCTTTCAGCTGTAGAACCGGTCCCTGCAGATAGCTGGTCTGTTGGTATTACCTGTGAAAGCATGAAAGATAATGACTAAACACAGATGATACTCAGGGCATACACAGCAAATCAATCCAAGATGGAGGTAAAAACTATATTTTTATTGATTCAGGTGGGAAATTTGCAGAGCAGTGCTCTTTACAAAAGTCAGGAAGATCCCTAGAAAATGACTAAGTCCTTGTATTTATAGCAGAAGAGCCAAGAGAAGTCTCATTGAAAAGTGTGAAAAACACTATTGATGACGTCACAAGTCTGCCAAGACCATGCTGATTGCCTCGTTTTGCGTGCTAGTCTTCTCCTCTAGCGACTGGGCGGGTTTTTTCTTGTGCACTGCAGGGGAATTTTGCCGCCCTTATAGTGGGTGGTGATTTTGCCGCCCTTTGCATGAATTTCATGTAGGAATACCTGCCGACGTCAGCCGATAAGCTGCCGACGGCGGCAATTTTGCCGACGTCGATTAAAGTAAGCTGCCGACGTCGGTAGAGTTATACTTTGCACGGCAATTTCCCTTTCCCCGCCATGGGGCGGGGTTTTCCATTTCACCGCCATGGGGCGGGGTTTTTCATTTTGCCGCCATGGGGTGGGCTTTTCTGGTTTTTGTGCCTGCCCTTGTGCTGTCGACGTCGGTGGTTCTGCCGACGTCGGTCTTTTTAAGGTGCCGACGACGGTAGTATTGCCGACGTCGGCCGATGTCTTTGCTTTTCTTTGTGTTGTGGGCGGTGAATTCGCCGCCCTCTGCATTTTCTTCGTAGACGGGCTCATTTTACCCGCCCTTGTAGTGGGCGGCGAATCTGCTGCCCTCTGCATTTTTTCTGCCTCTTTTTTGACTAAGTGTCGAAACTTCATTTTTTCCCCCTTTCTTCTCTTGCGGACGTCTGAAGACTCTGTCCTTCGCTGCCTATTCTCTGCAACGGCACTGTCAAGACCTGAAAGTGGACCTTGCAACCTGAAATGACTGGGCCTGCGAAGCAGGTGTAGGAGGTGACCGAGATTTTGCCTGAGGGGCAAAATTGGGTCAACAAATTGGCGACTCACGGGGGAAGCATGCCTGCTATGCTTAGAACCTAGTTGCCTTACATATCCATTGGGTGCGGAGTCGGATGGTGACTTTGAAGCGAGTTCACAACTTTGAAGATTCCAAAATCAAAAATACAGAATTTACCCCCACTGCCAAGGGAAACACACGAGACTAAAAACAAATAACTGTGCAAACTGCACTTAGGGAAAACAGGGAAGAAAACAAGGGAAACTATGTACGGCAGAACCAAAAATTTAGTGACAATGCTTCAGGTGTATCTCGTTGACTGGGATACGCAATTCTTCGCCGTCTAACCTGGAGAGCTGGAACGCATTATGCTGCTTGCACTGGGTAATTATGTAAGGACCGCTCCAGAGGGCATCAAATTTTGCATGTTTTCCAGGCTTAGCTCTATCTTCGTCCCATTTTAAGACAATGTCTCCTTCGACGAAACTCTTTGACGAAGACTTCTTGTCGAAATGCCTTTTCACCTGATGCTGGCGATTGATCATAGAGACCATGGCCTGGTTCCTTACCTCCTGGAGCTCCATTAGTTCACATAATCTGACCTCCATGCTGCTTCCTTCTTCTAGCTGCAGCTGATGTGTGAGGTCCAGCGCTGGCAATTCGAGTGAGATAGGAAGCCTTGCTTCCCTTCCATACACAAGCGTATATGGAGAATTTCTAATTGATCTTTTTGGAGTGATTCGATCGGCCCATAGAGCTGTTTTCAACTTGGCATGCCAAGTTTTCTGATTTTCTTCCATGGTCCTCTTTATAATCTTGATCAAATTTTTGTTAGTAGACTCAGCTAGTCCATTCCCCTGCGGGTAGTAATTTGACGAAGTGCTGAGGTATATACCATACCTTAGTGCCCATTCACTAGTTTTGGTTCCCAGAAAAGCCAAGGCATTATCTGAGATTATAGTGGCTGGGACCCCAAAACGTGTCACTAAGTCCTCATAGAAATCTAAGACTGCGCTCTCATTTGCTTCCTTCAAAGCAATGGCTTCCACCCACCTGGTGAAATAATCCGTAGCGGTCAGGACCCACTTGTGTCCGGCGCTAGAGGGAGGGTTGATCATCCCTATGAAATCCAGGCCCCACTGCATGAATGGTTGCTCAACTTGAATGGGCTGTAGGGGCATGGCAGCCAATCGCTGCTTTCCGTCAAAGAGTGCACACTTCTAACACTTCCTTACCCAGGCATGGGTATCCTTGAAGAGAGTGGGCCAGAAATAGCCAGCTCTCATTATTTTTGCTGCTGTGGTCTTAGGGGCGAAATGGCCACCTGCTGGCCCATTGTGAAACTCAGCCAATACCTTATCAGCCTGATTGGAGTCAATGCATCTCAAGAGAACCCCAGAGAGATCCTTCCTAAATAATACTCCGTCAATCAAAACATAGGGAAGGGACTGAAGTTTAAAATACCTTCTTCCGGCCCTATCGAGACCCTGTGGACATTTGCCCGTAAGAAGGAAACGCCTCATGTCCAGTGTCCAATCTCTTACGACAGCTGGTTCTTTTGCAGTGGCTGCGTCATGGATCAGCAAGCTGTCTTCACCCCTTTGTCTCAAATCTGCGGCTAGCTGTTCACACAGGCCCCTTCCTCTAACCAACTTGGTGATTTTGATGTCTATGTCGTACTCCATTACCTTGGTGATCCATCCCGCTCTTTTCTCGTTTAAGTCTCGATTGGTCAAGAAATCCTTGACGCCAGGATGTGGAACCATGAGATGGATCCTGCTGTTCGACAACATATATCTGAATTTCTTCAGGCTGCGCACTACTGCCAAGACTTGCTTCTCTACATAGGTGTACCTAGTTTCGAAGTCCTCTAACCCTTGGCTGAAAAAAGCCAGTGGTTGCTCGAGGTCATCACTGTTTGCTTGGGTAAGCATGGCAGATATCACTTCTCCGTTACTGAAGGTATAGAGATTGAGGTCTTTATTGAAGTCGGGGCTGATCAGAGCGGGAGCCTGGGTCAAAGCCTGTTTGATAGCTTCAAAGCTATCCTTTCTTGGCGTTGTCCATTTGAATTCTTCACCCTTCATTAGCAAGGAGGTTAGGGGTTTAACTATTTCAGCAAAGTTTGAAATGAACCTCCGAATGAAATTTATTCGGCCGAAGAAACTCTGCAGGGCTTTCTTGTGTTTCGGTAGGGACATCTCCAGAATGGAGCGGACTCTCTCTGGGTCAATAGACAAACCTTCCTTGGACACAATGTGGCCAAGAAGTTTCCCCTCATGAACCGCGAATACACATTTCTTTGGATTTAGGGAGATGCCAAATTCCCTGCACCTCTCAAAAATCTCCCTGAGGTGCTTCATATATTGTCCTGCCTCTTTGGAGAAAACTGTTATATCATCGAGGTACACCAGCACGTTTCTATTTATCAAACCACTGAAAGCCATGTCCATGGCTCACTGGAAAGTAGCACCAGCATTAGATAGCCCAAAAGGCATCTTCTGGTAGGCGAACGTTCCCCATTTAGTGGTGAAGGCTGTTTTGTATTGGTCACAGTCACGCACCAGAATCTGATTATATCCCGAATAGCCATCCAGGAGGGAGAAGCGTTCGGAACCAATTACCTTTTGAAGGATCTGCTCCATGTTTGGAAGGGGATAATGATCTTTTAAAGAGACTTTATTAAGGTCTCTAAAGTCAACACACAGCCTGATCTCCCCATTTTTCTTTCTAACTGGAACCAAATTAGCCAACCATGAGGAATGTTTGATCGGAAATATAATGCCAGACTCAATCAACTTGGCCAATTCTTTCTGCATAAGCAGCTCGACCATCGGGTTAACAGGTCTCTGCTTTTGTGTGACAGGTTTTGCGCCTTCATCTAATTCAATGGTGTGTTGGGCGAGCCTTGGATCGAAGCCTTTCAAGTCGCTATAATTCCAGGCAAAAATATCAGCGAACTCCTGGCACAGCAGAATGAAAGCCTGTCTTTCTTGAAACGTGCAGACCTTGCCAAGCGCTAGCAACTTATCCTTGAAGATTTCCACTTTTTCATAATTCTCCTCTTTGGTAGTGATGCATGCTTTGTCATTTCTTAGTTGGTCCTCTCCGTTGAAAATACTTTCAAGTGTGATCAGACCCTTAGGGAGTTTATTGTTCTTCAATTGAACAATTTAATTTCCATATTGCTGCTGCAATTTCGCCTGATTGTGGGCCGCAAATTCAGCTTCCTTCTTTAGGAAAAGGGCTATTTGTTGGTCGCTTTCGAAGACCTGCCAATTTGTAACATTGTCTGGAATTGAAGGCTGGACCACCACTTTTAAATGGCGTGAACTACAACCCCTGCTTATCTCTTTTGAAACATCAAATTGGGCACCAACAGCTGCCAATCTGTCAGCCTGCTTATTCTGTTCCCTGGGGATAGAGGTAATGTTAAGAGCAAGGAAATCCTCCATCAAGTCCCAGACTCTGTGCTTGTAAGATTTCAGTAAGGAGTTCTTGGTCAGGTTCAGGCCTCTGATTTGGTTCACTATTAGTTCGTTGTCCCCCAGGATTTGCAATTTTTTGATCCCTCTCTTTCTTGCCCACTCAAGTCCGTGAATCAAAGACTCATATTCTGCAACGTTACATGTGCAAGAGAAATGGAAACAAAAAGCTGAAAAGTACCTTTCTTCAGAAGGGGAGACTAACATTACCCCACCACCAGCGCCCAGTTTGCTTCTGGAACTGTCGAAATATAGCTGCCACAGGCCAAGATCTTCTTTGTTTTCCTTCATTATATTGGGCATGACGGCACTCTCTTCATGCAAGCAATAGATGCCAAGGTCTGCCTCCTCAATAAACTTATAAGGATCGTGTTCAAAGTTATCGCTTCCCCACTCATCCAAGAGTAGATCTGCGACTCCTTCAAGAGCAGAAGATGAGGACTTGTCTGTTTGAGAGTCTTCTGGATCAATGATAGTATAACTGACATTCACTGCCTTGGGTGAATAGGACTCTAGGTGGTCCTTATAGAGTGGCTCGGATTCAATTTTCACTTTGGTCCCATACTTGGTTCTGAAAACTAGGTATGACCAATTTGCTGCTAGATAACCACCTATCTTGGACGTAAAGTCCCTAGACAAACAGATTGCAAAATATGGAGGAACGTCTGCTACCACTATATCTTGAGGGATTGAGAATGTCGGGCAGGCATGCAATGTTAAACTCAATCCTTTCAGGACTCCGATTGTCTTTGCGGGTGTCCCATATAGTTGTAAGACTCCTTTGTTCATTGCTTCGTACTTTAACCCCATCTTATCAGCAATGCATTTAGGCATTACTGAAGTGCTGGCCCCGCTATCAATTATGCAATTATGTACTAAGAAATCTCCAATGATCAAAGATACATAAAAAGGGGGAGTCTTTTCTTCTTTCCTTACCTGACCTGGAGCAGAAGGCTGCCCATTCATCATTAGGACATTATTAGTGTCTGTTGGGATGGCCTGGCGATCTAGCTCATGCAATTCTTTCTTCAATACCTCCTTTTGTCCCGGAAGAGACAATGAATCCCATAGAGAAATGCTCACATGCAATTTCTTCATTTGATCAACTATATTAACTTGGGGACTGACTCCTTTCGCATTTTCCTTTGGGCTGATCCCGGCTGGAGCTTTAGACTGAGGAGCTGGGGGTACAGATGGTTCACCAGAAATTGAGGCCTTTTGAAAAGGGTGTGGTGGAGGATTCGCTGCTGCCCGAGAGGAAGCCTGCACTTCTCCAACTGCTCTTCTTTTAAATCTCGTATTGGCCACAACGCAATCAGCATGATTGCCTGCAGTGCCTCCATGATTAATTGCACAGAGCTCGCCCTCTTCGTGATTTATCAGGGTAGAATCCGGCTGAGTCTGATTGTTGCTTGTGCTGGTTTGAGCTGGGAACTCAAAAAAATGAGAAAAATCAGCACCTTGATTTTCCGAATTCTAGAAAAAATTTATCATGTCATTCGGGTGGACAGTTTGCTCTTGACCTTGTCCCATGTTTGAACAACCTGGCTGCTCCTGCACTAGATTGTTCTGTATAGGTACCATGGCTTTAGATGACGAAGGAGGGCCTGGGTTATAATTTTGATAAGGCCTAGTTGTAGTGAGCTGCCCCTGACCTTGGTTATAATTTTGAAAGGGGGGTCTAGGGGCATGGCCATAATTTTGATAACTCTGGTTTGGCTTGTGGCTTTGAGCTTGCTGCCTTTTAAGGGCAACAAGTTCATTTGACATGCTCTGCAACAGGCCCTTAACTTCACTTAATTCATTGGATGGAACAGCAGTTGACTTTTCAATGACAAGTAGGGGGGCAATTGTAGGAGAGACTGCTTGAATTGGGGGCAGCGGTTCTGGGAAAAGTGGCATGTGAGGTCTAGGGGCGATTTTTCCAGCTTGAATCAAGCAATTTTCGGCCGCAATGGCTATGTCATACGCAGCGGGCAGTATGTGTCCCCCCATAGATTGAATCATCATAGCAATGTCACTATTTAATGCTTTTAGATAGTATAAGAAAGCGTAGCTGGGGGTCGGCCTTACCAGGATGGGAATTCTATCCCAAGTCTTTTGAAACCGCGTATTGAAGTCCTGCATATATTCATGCGGAGCTCTTTTTATAGTTGTCAGCTGCTCAGCAAGAGAGAGGCCATCACTTTTTCCCCCAAAACGATCAGTTAAACGAGTGCCCAATTCGTTCCAAGAATGTATGGAATCCACAGGCAAGGTGCCGTACCAGTCGAGAGCTTTCCCTTTCAGAGACAAGGCTAACAGTCTGATGGCAATATTTTCTTCTGTTATATTATGAATATTGCAAAGGTTGGCAATATTTTTTATATGCTCAACAACTGTAATAGGTCCCACTCCATCAAAAAAAGGCACATTTTTTAGAGCTGTTTTGGGGATCGGATCATAGCGTGGGAGGTTTAAAGGGCTTTCACCACGAAAAGCTGCAAAAGGCAAGGCCATGGCTGGAACAAGTTGTATTTGTGGCTGAGCTGGGTTGGTGTTCCTAGCAACAGGTCTAGGAGGATTTATCAGTGGATAAGGGTGAGTTCTTCCAAACCTGAGTCTTTTAGCGGAGTTTAAAGGTAGTTCAACGAACTCAAAGGGGACCCTTCTTGAAGCTGACCTGGTGGTAACTTTTGGCATATAAGTTAAGTAACTGGTCTTAAAAAAAAAACTGAGCTCTTACCAGTGGAGTCGCCAGATGCTGGAAATCTTTGAAAATCACTGTAGCAGGACCAACATCAATTCTGAAATACTACTGTGTTAGAACTTGATAAAATTGCAGTCCCACCGGGCGTGCCAGAACTGTTGACGCTGGAAAGTGCACCCAGTGGCAGGAACACGGATTCCTGCCCTCTCCCCGCAACATGGAAACCCCTCTCTCGCCTGTGGGACGACGAAGCAGGAGAGGAGAGTCTCTAGATATGGGCTAGTTCCCTCTGATGTATCTTGTTTGTTTCAGGTAATGCAAAATATAGATATATAGGTATACACTTGGGGGGGTGAAAAGAGAGAGAAAAGCTTGAAAACAAACAGCCTACTCTAAAAGAGGTGATACACCAAAAACATGAGTGACCTTCCAGATCCACTCTCAGAATCAGGGGAAATGCAAGTATACTCTACACATCTGGTAGAGGGATCAGGCTGCTAACACAAAGGGGGAGGCTATAATGGAAAATACATCACAGAGGTTTACCGAGGTGCTGTGGAATGCACACTTGCAAGCAACTTACTCTGTTCTGTCCTTCTCAAGTATTGCTCTTCTCCTTTCAGCTGTAGAACCGGTCCCTGCAGATAGCTGGTCTGTTGGTATTACCTGTGAAAGCATGAAAGATAATGACTAAACACAGATGATACTCAGGGCATACACAGCAAATCAATTCAAGATGGAGGTAAAAACTGTATTTTTATTGATTCAGGTGGGAAATTTGCAGAGCAGTGCTCTTTACAAAAGTCAGGGAGATCCCTAGAAAATGACTAAGTCCTTGTATTTATAGCAGAAGAGCCAAGAGAAGTCTCATTGAAAAGTGTGAAAAACACTATTGATGATGTCACAAGTCTGCCAAGACCATGCTGATTGCCTCGTTTTGCGTGCTGGTCTTCTCCTCTAGCGGCTGGGCGGGTTTTTTCTTGTGCACTGCAGGGGAATTTTGCCGCCCTTATAGTGGGCGGCGATTTTGCCGCCCTTTGCATGAACTTCATGTAGGAATACCTGCCGACGTCGGCTGATAAGCTGCCGACGGCGGCAATTTTGCCGACGTCGGTTAAAGTAAGCTGCCGACATCGGTAGAGTTATACTTTGCGCGGCAATTTCCCTTTCCCCGCCATGGGGCGGGGTTTTCCATTTCACCGCCATTGGGCGGGGTTTTTCATTTTGCCGCCATGGGGCAGGCTTTTCTGGTTTTTGTGCCTGCCCTTGTGCTGCCGATGTCGGCGGTTCTACCGACGTCGGTCTTTTTAAGGTGCCGACGACGGCAGTATTGCCGACGTCGGCTGATGTCTTTGCTTTTCTTTGTGTTGTGGGCGGTGAATTTGCCGCCCTCTGCATTTTCTTCGTAGACGGGCTCATTTTACCTGCCCTTGTAGTGGGCGGCGAATCTGCCGCCCTCTGCATTTTTTCTGCCTCTTTTTTGACTAAGTGTCGAAACTTCATTTTTTCCCCCTTTCTTCTCTTGCAGACGTCTGAAGACTCTGTCCTTCGCTGCCTATTCTCTACAACGGCGCTGTCAAGACCTGAAAGTGGACCTTGCAACCTGAAATGACTGGGCCTGCGAAGCAGGTGTAGGAGGTGACCGAGATTTTGCCTGAGGGGCAAAATTTGGTCAACACTTGGTGCAATATAATATTAGAGGAAATTCATTGCTAATTTCTCATATATTGCATCACCCTTACATTTTTTGACTAGTACTAAACATGTCTTTCTGGTGGGGAGGCAAGCAACCAAAGGCCTTCAACACTTTGAATACAAAGATCAATACTACTCCTATCTTGGCACTTCCTGATTTACAATAGCCATTTGAGATAGAGATGGATGCAAGTGATTATGCTAAGGGAGTTGTCTTGATGCAAGGAAAGAAGCCAATATGCTATCATTCTGAGACCTTCACAGGTGCGATAAGAAACTATCTAACTTATGATAAGGAATTGTATGCATTGGTTCATAGTTTTAAAAAATGGAAACATTACTTAATGGGAAAAGAAATAGTGATACATACAGATCATTAGCCCCTCTATTATCTCTAATGACAAGCCAAGCTACAATAGTCTAGGCATTTCTATTGGAAGGGTTTCCTACAGAAATTTCATCTTATGATTAGGTATAAGAAAGGTATTCAAAATAAAGTTGTTGACATGATTTTTAGACCTCCTATGGTAGTTGCATCTATTATTTTATATCATGGTTCTTTGATTCATGAAATTTATAAATAATAGTATGTTGATGATGTTGACTTTAAGGATGTGTAAAAGGATTTAATGAGTGGTAAATAGGTAGAAGAATCAGACTATCATGTGCATGATGGACTTTTGTATCATTTAGGTAAACTTTTCATTCCTCAAAATGAAAGGGTGCACATGATTAGGGAAGAACATACTTCTCTTATTTTTTATCATTTTGGAGTTGGTAAAATGGTTGCACATTTGAGAATGTATTGTTATTAGCCCCGTATGCAAGAAAACATTGCCAAATACATCAAGGGGTATGTTTTTTGTGCCATAAGCAAGCCTGGTATTAGGAAACTAGGACTTTACATTCCCTTACCTATTCCTACCCATCCCTGGGAAAGTATTTTAATGGACTTTGTAGGGGGTTTGCCTATGTCACATAGGAAACATGATTACTTGTATGTGATAGTGGATATATTTAGCAAAATATGTGTTTTGATTCCTTACACTAGGAAGATTATAGGGGAAGGTACATCACACTTGTTCTTTCAACATGTAAGGATTCATTTTGGTTTGCCCACTTCTATTGTTTTTGATCAAGATTATTGGTTTCTTAAGGAATTTTGGTCAACATTGTGGGAATTAATGGACACTAAGTTGAATAAGAGCACTACATTTTATCCATAGACCAATGGTCAAACAAAGGTTGTGAACCACACAATGGTAAATTTGCTTAGGGGATATTGCAATAAACATCCCAAGTTATGGTGAGACATTTAGGCTATATTCAGCATGCTTACAACCATGCACTTCATTCTTGTACTATGAAATATCCTTTTGAAGTTTATTATGGATACCTACATAAATATATTCTAGATGTTTTTTATGGATATGATTCAGTTGTAGATGAATGTAATGATGTTATCAAAGATAATAAGCTCATTGAAAAGATACATTAGGTACACCAGACTATCTAAGATTAGTTGGAGAAAATTCAAACAAAGTACAAAGTAAGACATAACAAACATCATTTTGATCACCAGTTTGTTGTAGGTGATTTGGTATGGCTTCACATTAGTAAGGAAAGGCTGATAGGTGAAGCTAAAAATTTGAAACCAATCTGGTAAGGTCCTTTTTGGATTACAGAAAATATTGGTAAAAATTCTTTCCAATTGGATTTCCCATCTTATATGAAAATTTATTCAATTGTGAATGTGGAAAATCTGAAATTATATGAGCCTCCAATGATTGTAGATCATGATAAGAGTGTATCCATTCCTTCTATTGATGATTTTGCTCCTAATTATCTAATAGAATTGTAGGAAGATATAATTCTTGATAGGAAGATTCCAACTTCATGAAGGGGAGATGTTGAGTATCTTCATGTTGGTCTCAAAGGGATGCACCTGAATAAGGCCAAATGGATGGAAGTCAAAAGATTGAGGGAGAAATACCCTCACCTCTTTACCAATTAATTAAACTTTGGAGGTTCAAAATCTCCTAGTGGGGAGAATTGATTCAATAGGATCTATGTTTCACTCCAAAAATAGAAGTCACCAACTTATACATTAATCATTGGCACAATGAGAACTCATCGAGAGATTTTTGATGTAATTTGAATGGGTTGATTTTGATCTTGTATGTGCAAGATATCATGCATTGAATATCAAACAAGGAAAAAGGTGACACAAGTGATGTGGCATAATTCTAGCACACCAAGTGGACCAATGGTGCTGTGACACATGTCAATGAGTTAACACAAAAAAAATTAGGTTTGGTTAATAATTCATCTTTGACCAGTGTAAAAGGTCGACTATGGGGACTGTAGCCGATGACGTCCACTTTTGTCTTGAATGGAGACCCTACCACCAATAGAGCATCTGGTTGGACATCGACAAGTGTCACATTGGGAGTGGTCTACATGGTGGGTCCTCAAGCCACCACGTGGCTTGCCACCACGTGGCTTGCCACCACTATAATATTCCATGGTCAAATTTTATTAATAGTCACCTATTGACTATATATTCATATAATTATTTATCATGCTCAATGACCATCAAATTTTCCATGCCAAATAAACATTCTAGTTTACCACATAAACCACTTACCATGTACCAAACCCATACCAAGCCCAAACAACATGCCAAGTTTGCCACGTTTAATGCCAAGACTAAATGATAATCCAAATGCCAATGTATTCGCACTATCCCAAACATGGACTATGCCTTTTTAAGGCATTAAAAGACCATGAACTTCATGTTATTTTAACACCAAATTTTCACCCACTTTACCAATGTGGGATAATTGGTTAGGATTAACACCAAATGCCATGCCATAAGATTCAAACCTAGGCATTTTTGGTAAAATGATACATTCTCACTGCTGCACCCATAGACTAAAGCACTATATAAAGTGCTCAAAATTGTATTTCAAGACATCTTTTTTTCTGAAAGACAAGGAATTTTTAAGGGTGTTTAGAGACTTACGAATAATTCTAAGTGCCTTAGACTTCATATTTGGTTTAAGAGTATCTCTTTGATAGAGTTAAGTCTAGAAAGATGACTTTGAAGACTTATAAGCAATTGTAAGCTATTTTGCAATAATTTAATGGATAAATCCTCACTTTGAGTGGATCTAGAGATGTAGGCTTGTAGATCCAAACTTCATTATCAAATCATGTTTGATATTTCTATCAATTTTTCTTATATTATTATTTGTACTCTTAAATTTTAGTCAATGTGAATTTTTAAAATTCCATAATCATTTAAAATATTAATTTTTATTAAATCATGAATTTAAAGTTTTGATTCATTATTCAACTATGTTTTTGACTATTATGATACTTGATTATTGTTGATTATGGATCAAGCCAAGGGAAACAACTTATATAATGAACTAGGAAACCTCTTTGCTCAATAGGTGAATATGAAGAATTCATTGAAGAGGAGAATTTTTTGGGTGAATTCAAATATTTAGAAGCATGAATTGAGAATGATAAATGTGTTGAAGCAACCTAGAGGCATTTTTTTTGTCTTGGAGAGGTCACTCTTAGGAGGGTTTGAGGGAAATGCAGGAAAATAGGCTTTTTGAGGCCTTTTTTGAGTAATTGGAGATGGTTAGGCACCTAAATTAAAGAATAAAACTAAACCCTCTGGTAAAAATAATCATAAATACTTGGTATAACTCATAAATTACTCAATTTACCTTAAAAATGAGGTCTATACCTCATTATTTTGTCTCAGAGGTCAGCCAATTTAGGAAAATCAAGCTTTGGTAAAGTGAGCTAGTGAATGAAAAATGGGTAAAGGGCTTGATATAAATATTTGGGAACTTAAAAAAACAAGTTTTAAGGTGTATGTAAGGTGAACAGGTGGTGAAAAACACTATATCAATCTCATATCTCTCTCTATGACCAAAATTCCCCTTGTACATAGTCTAACTAGGCAAGCTTTCACTAAGCCTAGTTGGTGAATGAGAGAAAAGGAAGAAGAGTGTTTGAGAGGTTGTATGGTGATCATAAAAGTTCTAATGAATCATCATTAATCATGATATTCTATAACAAACATGAAATATCAGCTCAGGTATCTCAAACTTGCAAAGTACATGCTAAACCTTTTAGGCCTTCAAAGGACCAAGAACCAATTTGGGGTCTATCTTCATTTCCAACTCTTAGTGGGATATATAGATGATTTTAACATGTTAAGGGATGAAATTTGACCTGTATACATTTTTTGAGTGAAAATAAACCTATGGTAAATCTACTTCTAGCTCAGAGAGATTTTAAACATGCAAGAAAGGCAGAAACTAGCTCGATGGGGTGTCTTCAAAAGCTCATATATTTTCTAAGTATTTTCATGGGAACCAAAGTAATTTATAGTGGTTATAAGGGTCCCTTAGAATTAATTTTTTGTCATTTATTTTTATGTTCAATGTCAAATATTTATGAACAAATCTTAAGACCAAAAACTGCCTAAAACCCTACTAAACCCTCAGCCAGGACCCAATGGAGAAAACAAGCTTGGAGAGATATAAAAATGACATATTTTGGACATGAAAAATATTATAACAATTAGATTAATCCCTCAGGATATCTCACACCAAGATTAGTTGTATTAAATTGTACATACAACATGCAAAATAGGGTATTTTTTACCATTTTTTGTGTTTTATAGGTTCTAAGAGGTTTCAAAAGATGCAATAAAGTTTGGAGGAAGGATATAGACTTTTTATAATCCCTTATGATAATTATTTTAGTAAAAAATCTTATAAGTTTTTAAACAATAGCTTCCTTTCATTCAGTCAAAACTGGCATAGTGGACACAAAGGTGAGAAGGGTGAAAACTCCAAGTGTGAGACTTTTTAAGGTGTACCTAATCAGTATAAGGTCATGGATAATATTTCCAAGTTTCATTCACTCCCTCCCATATATTTTCATGGAAAACTAAAGGCATTTGTGAGTCCAAGTGTGAAGGGTGACATAAAGGAGGAGTATTCAGACTATAGGAAGTGATGGCTTCCTCTAAGATGATTCCAAATGATTAGGACTAGAACAAATGCATGGAGAGGCATGTATAAAATCCTTCCCTCTCATCCCAATAATTAGACCTATCCCTAGTTAGTTTTGGGATTTTCAAATAGGTTTAAATTATGAAGGTAGTTTTCTGAGCCAAGACTGAGATTTTTATGCCATTTTTCATAAGTTTCATGACTTTTATGGACACTTGGTCCTCATAAAATTGCATGGTTTTTTCAATTCCTATTTCTCATGCACTTTTAACCCCTTTTCTTAGATTAACAAGTGTCCAAGTGACCTTTAGACTTCCCTTATCTTGCTCTTGTCTTAAAGGCTATAAATATTAACTATTTTTGGTTGTTTTTAGCAACCTCCATTAGTTAATGGTGAAACCCTAGCCAAATTTATACTTGAATGAATCTTGAAGAAATAAAAAAGTGATTTTTCCTACTTAGATTCTGTGTAACTAAGTTTTATTACAATCTTGTTTATCTTGTCTAGTATAAGATGATCTTTTCTAACATGTTATCCTTGATTGTTCACCAAGTATGCAGAAGATTAATTGTTACAGGTCTTTGTTAGTGTTCTATTTCAAGTGTATAAGTGTCTTAGAAGTGGTCCCTAATTATATTCTCTCAAGGAATCATTCATTTCCCTCCTAAGTATCAAAATACCTTCTTGAACCTAGCTGATGAAACACTGATGTAACAATTTTTCATGTTGTGAGTTTTGTGTAAGAGAATCTTTGTTTTTCTCAAAGTAGTATAATTTCCATTATGACACTTGGATGAGGAGATCTAGGCATCTCCTCAAGGGGTGAAAATCCAAGTGACAATAGTTTTACATGCCTATTTTATACTCATTGGAAATAAATAAATCATCTAACATGGTTTATCGGTGGTTGTGAACTACAACTATTACATCATACATAAATAAAATAATGTACTATAAAATAATCAACTCACAATCCAATTCACAACTTCTCTAACTACTAAAAATACACATGACATGTTATCAAGTGATGTAAAATCTAACATATGCATACCAAAGCCTCTTAACATGGTTGTACATAACATTTCTATCCACCCAAAAAATATGAAAAAAATATAACCTGGTTATAGGTATTCATATCCTATAGCCAACACATTTTTTTTTAAATCTCACCATGCATGTTTGTGTGATAAAAAATTTAACAATGCCAACCACATAATTCTAGTACAAAAATCATGATTCAAGAACAATAATATCCTATATGATATGCCATAATATCATTATGCATCTACCAAATGAGTGTATAATCACATGCTCAAATACAACCAATAGTATTATACAAGAAGGAAGAAAATTCTTGATATAAGAGCTTCTAAAGAAGATTATTTCACTAAGATTAACCATATTAACATGATATGGTACATCCATAAGAATAAATACAATTTATATAATATTATACCAAGTACCTTCATCATATGAATCCAAGAGAGAGATACATCTACTAGCATGAAGGCAAACCCATGCACATAGTCTAATGAGTCCAACCATATGGTGGCCCTAACCACCCCATCCATTAGCTAGATGGTGGATTTGGAAGTAGAGTAAACAAAAAAAATTATGAATCAATAAGGATACTAAGCCATTAAACAACTCACATGAAAACAACTGAGCAAGCACATATTTACAACAATCACAATCCAATAGACATAAAAGAATATTAAGAAACTCACAAGGATCCTAATAGCTCAAGATAGCTTCTTGGCCTTTAGGTGAACTTATATAAACAAATCAAGGTCGATTCAATTCCTTAAGTTATGAAAGGGCATGCTCATAACCAATAAAATGGTCCAATGCCTCCAAGGGGATATTTTCATCAAGTAGGTGCAGTTTACAATAAACCTAACTTATTAATCTGAGTTGATTAACATTCAAATGATTCAACACTATAAATAAAGGTAAATGAAACATGCATCCATCATGGACACTCAATGAAACATAAAGTAGGTAATAATAGTAGTGTTGGGTTTCCAAGTTAATGAACCCAATAAATGATTATTTAATCAAAGCATGTAATGACATCCAACATACATGCAATAGAAAACTAATTCCAGCCAGCAGTTATCATAAGCCCACAAGGATGTAGTTAATTCCACTAAAACATTTTTAACCAAAATTTTCTCATAATATTTTCCAAAAGAGGCACTATTGGGTTTTGGCTTTCATTTATCATCCAATACAACCCATAGCTTTCAATTAGCTATACATAATCAATAGAAACCTCACAAAAATTATTAAAATGAAATTTGTTCTTAATTTTTTCAAATTGAATGGAGGTTCATACAGTCTTTGAGTAGAGAAAAAATTGATTTAAGGATTTTGGATTCATCATGAAGTCCCACGACTTCCTAAGGAACTCCAAACCCTTCTCTTAATAAATTAATAGTTTCAAAACATCCTTCCACATAATTTAATCAAAGCCATAACCAGCCAAGCACAACCATTAATTTTGTTTATTTATTCAATTATTTTGAAAGGTTTAATGGAAAAAAAAACTAAGTTTTCCCTACATAGGTTTGAAGACAAACTTTTCTATTCATCACACAAGGAATGAAACTACCTAGGCTGAGTTTTTCATACTCATATTCTACCCAATACTTGATTAAGTCTATTAAAATATAAACATTTATTTTATGCATAAAATATTCAAATTTTCATTCACCAGCAGAATAAAATTTATTTTCAACAAATCCTAATTAATTTTTTTTATTTAGCTACAAATTTACTTACTTGAAAAATAGGTGGGGTTTTTTGTTTGTTGTAATGGAATAGATTTACCTTTACCAACTCAACGTCCTCTATACTTTTATGTACTAATCTCTCTTTTTTATATCCTCTCCCAAAGCTGGGCACCACACTTTTCCATCTTTCCTCTCTCTTTTTCTATTTCTTATGCCTCATCTCCTATCCCCAATTCTCTCTCCTACATTCCAGCTCCTTATTTCCCCTCTCCTTCTCTCCTCCACACATCTCTTCTCTGCCTTCTCCCCCATGCATCATACTCCTTCCTCTCTTTCCCTATGTCTCCCTATATACAATAAAAAATCTTTGTCATCCCCCATTCCAAGTCTAGTCTCTCCCAAAAAGGGGAAAAATTAAATAAAAATAAAATAATTGATACAATGTCCACATCCTTGTGTCTTTAATCTTCTCTTTTATGTTTTTTTAATCTCTTAGTATTTGCATATAAACTAATTCATTATTCTAACCGTATACAAAATTATGCACCACTAGAATATATATATATATATATATATATATATATATATATATATATATATATATATATATATATATATATATATATATATATATATATAATACACGTGGTGGATGACTTTTAAAATAAAGTGTCAAAGTTAATGCCATTCACCGATGACCTCGAATTGCCATTCAAGTCATTCAAGACTACCTTGAAGGCATGAAGAGATGAGATTCATGAGGATGACATATGTAAAGGTAAAGATGCAAAAATGGGCTAGTGAAGAGGATAACCAAGAGGTTTGATGACAAAAATGACAACAATAAAGACATCATAACCAAGATGAATGGCATACAAGATCAAAAGAGCAATAATAGAGTCAAACTAATAATGAAGAGAAAAAGACTCAACTGACCCATGGCTCTAGGATCCCTATTCCAATTTTTTTACATATCAGAGTCACATTTAACTACAAGTTAACCTTGTTACTATGTTTACTCTCTTGTTGAATCACCCATCAATCCTAGATCATTGTCCATATTCTTGCATCCACCAAAACAATACATCAATAATATCTGCTCAAGTCACAATATCAATAATAATAAATTCTAAACTGAACAAAATAAAAGGATGTTATAACTAAATTAGCATAACCATCCATATCAATAATGATCTGAATCTTAACTACTAATAAAGTGAGAACACATCATATCCACAACCATAATAACATTTGTAATAATCAATCACAATACCAATCAGAACTTGATGCAACATGCTACTATACTATATCTAACAATTATATAAATGTGCCAATTGGTAGAGTTATAATAGAAAAATACACTAATTATTATATGGAAAGCAATACATAAAGTAACTCCCAAATTGATAGTAAAATCAAGACATGTAATTGGATCAACTTATCAAGTTCCCATGGAAATAATATCTAAAAAAGGAAAAATACTTTCTATTCATTGGTTATTAGGGTCATCTCCAAAATGTCCTAGTCAAAATATGAATTTTAAATTGAGTTATGAATGAATGGATGCTTCCAGAGAGATAGGTAATGTTATACACAACAAGGAAGAGATTCATCGAATGATAAAGTCTAATAAAGCTTTCCATATTACCGTTAATCTAATATATGGAAAGATATATGGATCTGTCTATTCTGATCAATAAAATAAAGCCAACTTTATCAAAATTGATACAAATATTTATTTATATGAAATAAAAATAAAAAGAAAAATAAGAATGAAAAATAAATATTACAAAAATGAGAAAAGGATATTTTGGATTAATATTAAATATTATTCTTTGAGATCATTTAGATAAATTCTAAATTAAATGAATATTGATTGGGGATTAACTGAAGTTACTAAATACAAATTTGACATCTACAAGATGAAATATTTGTTTTCAATTATAACTATAGATCATTTTATATGAAAGAGTTTCATTTGCTTCTCTCCCATGGAAGTTCCATTTCCCAAAATGTATCTTGATTTTTGACTTATTTCTTCTTCTAGTGATTGATTTTATTTATGATCAGAAAGATATAGTTTGGTTATATTCCATCTCTTTAATAAGTTTAGTACTAATCATTATGGTATTATTATTTCAATTAAGATAAAAACCTATGATCAATTTATTTAATAATTTCCAAATAAATAATTTTAAAAAAATATTTCGATTTCTCATTTTGCTATGTTCAACTTTATGTATTCCTCTATTAGTGGAATACATTAAATGTACACAAATGGATGTAACATAATTTTAAACATATGTTATATTCGATTTTTAGCATGTAATTGGTATACTATAGAGATATATTATCACCCTTGTACCTTAATCTATCTCTATCCCCTTTAACCCTAGATAACCCCAATCTATAATTTTTGGGGTTAAATAACTACATGTCTTCACTTATCACACATTACATATTTGTGCACATACAAACCAACATTTAGGGATAATTAAATAATTTTGAATCCCTCTTTAAATTATTATATATGTAGGTAGTGCCCATTGACAAAGAGGTCCTTGTGGCAACTTGACACCATGAGGCCACTAACCCATTTTTTCAATAGTCAGTCCAAGGCTGAAGAGATGGGGTTTGATAATTTAAAAATAAGTAATAAATTTTGTGTAAAATATGAAGATATCAAAATAAAGGTAATAAAAAACACAAAAAGTTCCAATTGGTTGCATCCATATCCATTCACCTTTTCATACATGACACCTACATCAAAGTCAAACACTTGTGTTAACATAATTATCCATATATGATGCAAACATCAGAGGCCACATAAAGGATATTTATAGAATATTATGACTATTTTAGATCATATTTTAGTCCACTTCTATCATATTTTAGATCATGCATGCATACAAATTATAAACTAAGTATCATTTATTTTCAACTCATTACAATATCTATCAATAGTTGCACTTTACTATTTTTAGAAATCTCAATTTTTTAAATTCATAATATTATGTGTCTATGTTTTCTATTAATTGGTTTCATTATTAGACTAGTTCATTACCTTTTTGTAAAATCTAATATAATCATTGTAACCCTAGATACCACACATATCAAAATTAAGGGTTAAACAATATCAAAGGTTCAATAATTTATAATTTGAATCTAAATCTATATGTAGTAACGTGATTCATCTTTTGGAAGTGGATCACTTTTGAGATTTGTAATGCTTCAAACCTTGTTTTCACTTTAGTGAGTCATGTACTAGTTACCAATTCTTATTTTTATCTTAGTAAGTGAGCCACATTTGATCTTATTGTCACTCCATGTCTTTGTTACACATTAGCAAACCACTTTATTAGTTCCCACCACTTTAAAATAATTACAAAGTACTCTATAAGGGTTGGAGCATATAATATTTTTAACTCAAGCATCTTCACTGATTCTTTAAATTGAGACTTGATCACTCTCAATTTGACAAGTTCAAAACTTCTCCACATGCCTCAACAAGGAGGCATGCACATCTCCATGATAACTACAAACTATGTATACACACTCAGGATTTCATGTTTTCTACACTCTAGTAATTTTATGCATCACCAAAATAAAAGGAGGAAATTTAGACACTAAAATATAATCAATAAATACTTGATAATGTGTGTTCTTAACATCTTTATCATGTTTGGTTAGTTCATCATTTTGATAACCCATAATCTATAAGAAAGCCTTAAAAGTCTTGCAATTATTGTGCATATCTCCTATACTTCCCTATTTTATCTTTATGCATCCCTATTAAACATATAATTCATATAACTTTAGTTTCAAAAACCTATGTTCTTGCTGGATAAGAGTAACTAAGCAAACAAAGGCACACTGCAACCTTGTCCAATAGTGTGGCCTTGTCCATAATGCTCTAATAGTCATATTTTCGAAATGGCACAATTCATAACATATTTCTTACAAAAACTAATAGGTCAATTATAAAAAATCAAAATATTCTCCTATAAAATCACATCAAGGGTCACATTTGAACCTAACTAGCTCTCATAAACAAAATCATGAGTTATATCATTTCAAAGGAATCTATCTTCTGAGTAAAGACTAATATTACCATTTTGATTTAATACCATGATCCTTGGCCAAGTATAAAATTATTTTATTTCAGGTTAAAGGTATAATTAGTCAATCATTATAATCAAAAAATTTATAGTTGCATTCATATGATATTCCCTTCAGGGAGAACTACATCAGCCTGAGGCATTTGGCCTATGTAGGTAGCACATAGTTAATAATGGGTTTTCTGAGGATAGTTTAGTCATTCCAAAATCTTCCATTCCCCCCCCCCACCTTTTCATTTGATCTCTTTTATGTGCTTGTGTAGGATTATGGAATTGATTTTAATGGTATTTTATGTGCCAAATCAAGTTCCACATAAAAACAAGTCACCTACAAATAGAGAAAAACAAGCAGATATTTTAGATCCAATGCATAGTTTGCCTAGAAAAGGCTACATTATTAGAAAATAGTGTAATGCAACCTTATCCACATTATGCAGCCTTGTCCCAGTATATAACAAAGTACTATTTTTAGATGCATCTATGTTACCAAGTTATTTAAAGCAATCACAACTCACAAAAAGTTGGTATAAGTTGAATTAATCTATTTATAAGGATAATTTTGTAACCCTAGCCCTAATTTCCATTTTAAGTAATTTACAACTTTTGTAAATTCTTGTATTTACTAATTTTTGTCTTATTTGACTTCCTAGATCATATTTCAAAATTTTACATTTACAATTAAATTTCATTGTAATTCATAATTAAATCTAGTGTAAACAGAGTTGGAGAACTTAAAGGAGAATCTAGAATCCATATGTCATCCCCAAAAATATCTTATTTTCTAAATCCCACATTCTACTTACTTCCTTTCCATAAAAGCTTTTTTTGTTGGCCAAAAAATTCATAAGAGTCAATAATAACTTTTCAAAATTTGGTTTATCTCTTTAAGAAGCTCTCTCCATTGGCTAATATCTTTTAAGAATCTCCATTATATTTTAGCAATAAGGATTTTGCTCATCATTTTGATTTTTTCAATGCTAATTTCTCTATTCCCTTTTGAAAGACAAACTATATCCTATTCAAGTAAAGCAAATACATGTTTTTCTTCCATACTAGTCCACATATATCTTATTTAAATTTTATCCATCTTATTTGAATTATTTCTAGGCATATTAAATGTAGATATCAAGTATATTGAAAGACTTTAGAGCATACTCTTAATCAATTGAATATTACTTACCTCACTAAGGATACAACCTTTCCATCTAGCCAACTTACATTAGAACCTATCTAAGAGAGAATTCTAAATAATAGAAAAATTCCAAAGAGTAAGGGATTACAAATAATAGGGGAACCTTTAAATATATATTTTTTTAACTTCCATTTATTTACCAAGATTTAATCATTTTAATTTTCCATTCATATTATTCAATTTAATTTAATTTAACAAGTATGACAACCATGTTATATTAGGATGAAAGTTTTTTGTTTAAAAATTCTAAAAATTAAAGTATGAAAAATAATTTTTCTAAAAATAAAAGTACAAAAAATAATGTAACACATGGGAGTCTTTTCAATATTTTATGAAGTTTCAACAATATAAAATTAAGTACTTAAGTGTAATATAGTTATATTTTTAAATTAAAATGCTTATATTTAAAATTGTAAATAACATTACATTCTATTTTTATTAATATATCTATAGAAATTTCTAAGCTATGAAAATATATAAAACTTCATATATGCATTTACTATAAAATTTATTTATGCTCTTAAATATAACCAACCAACTTCCATCTATTTACCAACATTCAAAAAATTAATTTTTCCATTTAGATTGTCAAATTTAATTCAATAGTCACAAGGAACAAGAACCCTAAGGTAACTCTTGTTCCTCCCATTTTAAAACCTCTTTAAGAGAATAAAATGATGGATAAATTTATCCCTCTCCCCTTTTTATTCCTCCCAAGTCTCATAGTGACCTCATGGCTTCTCAGATCTAGGTTTCTCAAGTTAATCCTTTGCCAATAATTTCTTCTTAGGGTGAGTCACCCTCTACAAGAACTCATACCATACATCAGTCACAAATTCTATCTCACAATGGCATTGACTCTCCTTTGGAGATAAATGGGGCCAAACACCTCTCCATTTTGTTTTAATATTTTGTTTTTCCAAACTAGAAACTTTTACTAGGAAATTATTTTGTGACACTTGGCTAAAAATAAGATATAGAAGATGGTCAAGGAGAAATATTCAAGTTATATTATTTAAAATGAATCTGCTCTCTTAGAATGTTCGATGTCTTAAAGAGCCCTCCCATAAATTATCTATGTGCACCACCTGTCATTGGTTGGGTATTCTAAAATTCATTTATTTTCAACAATTTAAGGTTTCTGGATTTGTTCTACAAACGTATCTAAGGAGTATATGACATAACACATTTTTATTTTCTAATTTACTTGAAGATGGGCATGGTGACCTCAATCTTTGTATTTTGCAAAAAAAATCCCATTTAATCATTAGTTGAGGAGAATATTCATCGCATTTATTTCTTTAGATATTACTTGACATTGATGTCATTCTTTAGGGGTTTTTAATGTTTACTCCTCTAATTATAGACCTAATAGAGTGATGTTATGGATATGGATCACTAGCAATATGTTCCTTTCCACCTAGTTTATTTGTGGTGAATTTAATATGATCAAGAGTCCAAAAGACAAAGTCAGTGCCATTTTGATCAGATGAAGTGTTGGAGAACATGAAGTGTGCAATTATTTTCAAATTTATGGGGCTTAGTGGATCCACTCTTTTGGTGACATGAATTAAATAATAAACCAAGGTTCACTTGGTCTAATTTCCATTTTGACACTGATAGGGCCCTCAAACAGTTGAACCATACAAGTATTTTTGAGAAACACATGCTCTCTATTTCTATTTTTGATGGGCCAGTTATTTTACATTTGAAAATTATCCACTTTAATCATAGTCCATCACTTTTATCTTGGAGTCAGGTAATGGACATATTAAAATCTCATGCAATAAATTCTTCTTAAACACAACCCTTCTTATCCATGAAGACACCATTTGACATATCATCAGAGATTGGAGTTTGGCCCCATGTCCACCATACACTATCAGCTATATTAAGTGATGGAATGATGTGATCAATTGCACTACCACCTTAATTCACTACTATGGAAAATAGATTTCATGGGTTTAAAAGTGAGTTGATGACATTTTCATTAAGAAATACTAGAGGATTACCTCCATCCTTGAGCATAATAATTTTGATTCAAGCTTCAGGCTATGGATACTTATCTGAAGCACAAGATTAAAATAATATATAGCAATGTGGACAAAGGAGATCAAATAATATCCAATTTACATTGGATTAAGATTGGAAATCGTGCCTCAAAGTATTTTTTCAAGTCTTTCAAGGCCAAGAAAGGAAAGGAATGAATCAAATGCATCAAACTTTCCCATAACCATCTCACCAATCTACCAAAAAATTTATTGGTTTTCTTAGATCATTATAAATTGGTGTTACAATCCTAAGAATATTTTATGGAGAGATAAAAAGGGTTATAATAATGATTGGATGTGGTTCCCCAGAAGTTAATCCTCTCAATTCCTAACCATTATGATGCACCTCTCTCTTGATGAACTTTATGAGATAGTGCAATGCATAGCCAATGGATTTATCCTATCCTTTATGGTATAAGGGTTATGAATATATAAATGATAATTTAAAAGGGTGATAATTAGATATATATTAGTTTAATTGAGTGCTAAAATCATATATAAGCATACACTGAATTTATTATGTTGAGCATAAACTAAATATAGAAAGTACAACCAAGCTATACATGGAAATGACAAAAAAATTAATATACTTAGTTGGTTATGATGATAACATAGTGTTAGATCTAGAAAAAGTAGGAAATAGGCCAAAATATAGTTCTGGAACAATCGTTATATTTTAGATCTGATGTTTCTAACACTCTAGACACTAATATCAGCCTAGGATGGTTGTGATGATGCTACTATCTAGGTTCAATGCAAGTGTCTCATATGAAATAATTATTGGAAAAAAATGACCACATGTATACTTATGGGTTTTAATTTACCTTCATTATAGTGTATTTAGATCAGGGTCATAGACCATCACTCCTCATGAATTTACAAAACCCTAGTTCTTCATCATCATGGTGACCTTAGGGAAAAATTAGGTAGTAAGAACATGGTGTCAAGTTGACCCAAAATACCCATGGTTAAAGTTATTATTACATAACTAATACTCTTGAAGAGGGCCTCGTACTCATTTAATTCTCCCATAGGGGGTGGCTTTTGTGTTAATCATGAAATATGTGCAAAGTACAATAGTAGCCTAGCTTGTAACTTGGAAAATTGAGCTCTTGGGTTTCTCCTTTAGTACTTAAGACCTATAGATATTTTTTACCTATGAATTGTATGGAATTATGGAAGTTTTATTCAATTGAATTCTTGATAGAGTGCTTTTGATAAGTTGCCTTGGTCTATTTGGTATTTTTTCTAGGTTTTCCCAAGTGAGGAATGAATGAGGGTTGATATTTTATTTATATCAATCCATTTAGATAAGTGAATCTCATAAAATTACTTAGGCCTACCATGAGTATATGCTTCATTTTCAAAATAGATGAATTTAGGGAATTAAACACTTGCATTAGGTCAAGACACTAATGTCGATGTTAGTGTCTATCCTAGATGTTAGTGTCCAAGAAGCATAAGAGTAGGTACATGTTCAAAAAAATTAGATATGGAAGATAAGTACATTTTAAGCATTCTAAGAAAGATATAAGGCCTAGATCATCAACATAATACTAGTTAGACTAAGAGATATAAGCCAAGGGGCACAAGGTAGAGCAGATGCGAGACTTGTGAAAGCAAGAAAGGTACATAAATGAGAGGAATAACCAAGGTATGATTTTTCCAAGTTTACAAGAATGAGCTGACATATAATCCATAAATATCATCTATATCCCCCCCATTAAATATAGTAATGAAATCACTAGTTTAAAGGAAAAGAATGCTTACCTAGTTGTGTTTAACACACCATGTCTTTGTATGTGCCCAACTTGAGTGCTTTATTGGTGACTGACCTACAACCAAGATAATGTTACATTATATATATAATTCATATAATCTGGTTGAAACTAATTTAAATGGATTAAAATTGAAATAGAAACGTCTAGAGTACACCTATGTGTCGATGTAAACAACTTACTTATTATCAAGTTAATTTGAAAAATATGTATCATTGTAAAACTATGAAACTAAGATTAGGATAAATATAGATAAATATTGAAAGTGCATATATATATATATATATATTGGAAGGTACATTCCCCCAATCTTGGATCAAAAGTGAGTTTCCACCTAGCATTTGAGATTAGCTCAACTGTGTAACCCAATCATATTTATGAACTAGTGCCTCCACTATATGTGGAGAGATCTAAAAACTAAAATAAGTGTCAATGTGGAGAGTATGTTTCCAAAATGTGCTCCCATTATAATCTAGAGATGTTGAATGCTAAATAAGTTTGGAGAATATACTTCCAAAGCATGCCCGTATTGAATCTGAAACTATGAATGTGTGGAGTCCATGCCCATGTGACATGCCCCCACTAAATCTAAAAATATGTGCCAAAAGTGAAGAACATGTCTCTATGACATGCCCCAACTGATATGCCCCCATTTTGAGGTGAGGTAAAGATAGGAATGGGTAATTACTTCACATCAAAAAGATAAGAAAACTATATAATCTATGAATGGAACCATGTAGTATATAGAAGGAACATGTC
The DNA here is from genome assembly GCA_037957365.1 of Torreya grandis. Lineage (NCBI taxonomy): Eukaryota > Viridiplantae > Streptophyta > Pinopsida > Cupressales > Taxaceae > Torreya > Torreya grandis. Next base: position 1,648,036 of record JARHVA010001549.1, read on the forward strand.
TAAGTAGATGTATCATTGAATCACATAGAACAATGAAATCACAAAAGGGCCTAGAAATGTCACGCATAATTGTACCACCATCAGGATCATATATATAACCAATATTATAGGATATGTTCAAGAACTTTGGATTTTATTTAATAAATGGCTTCTAAACAAATGTTTTAATAATTTTACTATTTGTGTATGAAAAACCAACTAGACTATAGGTTGGAGCTTCATTATTGGAAATGGATGTTTTTTATTTGTTTTCATTATTAGCAACCTATTGGAAATAAACTAGAATAACATGGCACATCTTCTCTTACTCATTATAAAAATATGCATTTTGATCATTCTATAACGTTACCATTTAGGATTGTTCTTTCAAAATTTCTTGCTTTGGCTCATTCTTTGGAATATTTGGTATATCTTTTGGAGAATTTGGAACATTAAAAACTTGCATATCATGTGAAGTATCATCCAAATGTAATGATGTATCATTTAAATATTGAGGTGGATTTGGTAAAGGTTTCTTATTTTGTTTTGGAGGATCTTTTGGTACCCATTTTTGTTCATTTGACATCTTTGCTTTGGGAGAATTTATGTTTTGTATCTTTTGTTTCAATGTAAAATAAAAATAGGTATGGTGACCATGTATTATATGATATGCATAGTAATATTTGTATTTTTGTATAGGATGCATAAGAGGTAATTTGATCATGCTATTTCTAGGCATATCCCTTAGAATCTCACTTGACCTTTTGGTAGCCTTTTGTTCACTGGTGGAATCATTGTCATTAGGTGACTTTGGTTTTGGCTTCTAATATTGCTTTTTATTAGGCACATAATTGGTATGCAAAGATGAAAAAACATGGTTCACATTAACATAATGTGGATTCTTTGTATATGAAATATTATTTTGAAATAAATTGATATTTGAATTTAGAGACTAATTTTGCTTTTATAACTCATATATTAGCTTGGTCATGGTACCTATTTGTTTTCTTAGTGTTTCACAAGCACAAACCCTAGGTATTTGAGATTGATTATCTTCATTTAAAACTATATGATTGGTCACCTTACCCCTTGGATAAGTGATGTACTAGACCTAGTTAGATGGATGAAAGTTATCACCATCCCTAGGGTTAGGAGGAAGGATCTTCTTTGTATCCATTTGAAATGTTTTGAAAATCAATATGAGAACATGACAAGAAAGGTGTACAAATGTTGAGAAATTAACCATGATACAATAGAGATATAGATGATAGGAGGATAAGTTTAATGTTTTCAATAGGCACACCTCCAAATCTAGGGTTACACCTAGGTTGCATGCAAAATAGTAAAAGTAGAAAATGAGAAAGTATAGTAATATAAAACCCTAATTAGTTTACAACCCTAGGAATTAAAAAAAATTGTATTTAAATGAATCAAGTTCACCAAATGTTTAACCCTAAAATTAGATAAATGGGATTTATCTTATCCTTTATGGTATAAGGGTTAAGAATATAGAAATAAAAATGCACAAGGGTGATAATCAAATCTAAAATAGACCAATTGAGTGCTAAACTCAGATATAAGCTTACACTAAATTTATTATGTTGAGCATAGACTAAATATAGAAATTAAAACTATGTTATGCATGGAAATGATGAAGTAATATACTTAGCTAATTCTAATTCGAATACAATGTTGGATCTAGAATAAGTTGGAAGACATTTCTAGAAATGTCATTAGATTTTGGATCTGATGCTTTTGGTGCTCTGGATATTAAAGTCAGCCTAGGATGGTTATGTCAATTCTACTATCTAGGTTTGGTGCAAGTGTCTTATATGGAATAATTTTTAAAAATATATGCAACCACTTAGATTTTTTTGAGTTTGATTTTACCTTCACTCTAATGCATTCATATCAGGGTTATAAACTATCACTCCTCATAGATTTGCAAGACCCTAGTTCATCATTATCATGGTGACCTTGGAAAAAAATGGGTTAGTAGGCACATAGTGTCAATTTGACCCCAAAAACCCCACTATTATAGGGTAATACCTATATATCCAATACTCTATAATAGGGCTCAGGCTCATGTATTTATCCCTTATGTGTTGGCTTGTGTGTGAATCATGCAATATGTTCAAAGCAAGTACAATAGTGACCTATCTTGTAACTTGGAAAATTAGTCTCTTGGGATACTCCTTTAGTACTTCATACCTGTATATGTGTTTTACCTATGACAAGCATGGAAATAATGAACCTTTTTTCAATTAAATTCTTGATAGAGTGATTTTGATAAAATTGTGTTTGTCTCTTTACTCTTTTTCCTAATTCTTATAGGTTTTCCCAGGTGAGGAATGAATGAGGGTTGATCTTGTATTTATATCAATTCCTTTGGATAACTAACTCTCATAAAATAACTTAGGCCTACCATTAGGATACATTTCATTTTCAACATAGATGACTTTAGGGTACTGGACAATTGCATCAGGTCAGGACACTAATGTCGATGCTAGTATATATCATGGATGTTATGTCTAGGAAACATAAAATTAGGTACAATTTCATGAATTTTAGATATGGAAGATACATAAATTTTAAGCATTTTGGGAAATACAGAAGGCCTGAGTCATCAACATAAGATTAATTTGACTAAGATATATAGTACAAAGGGCATAAGGTAGAGCATATGTGAGACTTGTGGAAGTAGGAAAGGTCAAGAACTAAGAGGAACAACCAAAGGTTGAGTTTGCCAAGTGTATAAAACTGAGGTGTTATATAATCCATAAATATCATCTACAGAGAATTACCTCCATCCTTGAATAAAATAATTTTGATTCACAACTTCAGGCCATGGCTACTTCTTTGAAGCACAAGATTAAAATGTGGCCAAAGGAGCTCAAATCATATCTTGTTTGCATTGGATTAAGATTGTAAATCATGCCTTAAATCATTTTTTCAAGTCTCTCAAGGATAAGAAAGGAAAATAATTAATCAAAGACATCAATATTTCCTGTAAGTATCTCATTAATCTACCAAAAAAATTCTCAGATTTCTTGGATCAGTATATATTAGCATTCCAAGCCCAAGAAGATTTTATGGAGAGAGCACAATAGTTATAATAATGTTTGTATGTGGTGCCCCACAAGTTAATCCACTCAACTCATAACCATTATGATGCCCCACTCTCTCTTGATGAACTTTATGTCAAATTTTAGTGCATGGCCAATGACAAGATGTCAAGGATTGATGGCTTACCTTGAATAATATAAATCTATTTGGCAATTTATGGGGCTCAACTTGTTGAAAGTTTATAATAATCCATACAAAATAAATATTATGAGCTCTTATAAATAACTAACATATGATATTCATCCCTAAATTTGGTGACCTAAAACTTATTATTAGTTGGCACCTGATCACCCTTTTGAATGTTTCCTATAAAATCGTTGCCAAGGCCTTAATAAATTACCTTCACCATATCCTCCTAACAATCATCAAAATTGGTGGTGCAATGGTGTTTGCTGCAAATAGAGGAGCAAGGATTGATGACCCTGGAGGGGTGCTGGGCGTAGAGAGAACTGTGGTTGAGGCATGCGCTAAAGGGAAGAGCTGGTCTATTCCAGCGACCGTGTCAGGGTTAATAAGGTGAATGGTTGTCTCCCACGGAGCCAGGATAGGCCCGTTCTGGTAATCCCTCCTAAGGATGTGAAGGAGGATGTAGAGTACCTATCAGCTCATGCACTAATCTACAAATTTTTGGGCATCGAAATTTCCTTATCAGCCTTGGAGGCTTGGATTCACCGAACCTGGCAGGTGGAAGGAGACCTTGATATTATGTTAGCTGGAAATAGTTATTTTATGGTAAATTTCTCCTCTGTATCTGACCGAAATTAGATCTTTGAGGTAGGGTCCTACTTCTTTTACTATATTGGTTTGTTCTTCAAACCCTGGCATGTAGGGTTTAATTTTGTGGAGGATCTTCTAGCTCGCGTATCTATTTGGGTTTGCCTCTCGAGACTTCCTCTAGAATTCTAGAGAGAGGATATTCTACATCAAATAATAGCTATGCTGGGAACACCAATGGATATAGCACACCAATCTCTGGACAAAAAGCTCATTTCTTATGCCCGTATCTGTGTGGAAATAGACTTAAATAACCCCCTGCCAGATACCATGGAGATCTGCCTGGGGTCTTCATCCTGGGTTCAACAAATCGACTATGAATCTATTCCCTTTCGGTGTAGAATCTATCATGAATATGGACATTTACACCGTCAATGTCCTCAAGCATCAAGAGATAATGGGGGGGGCTGTTAATAGTGCCAAAGGCACAGGCCAAATGGAAGCTGGGAATGTTTAGCAGGCTAGCGCCACAAAGGGGAATGCCCCTACAAATTCTGGAACTGCGACACGAGGGCCAGTTATTTTTAATGGCATGGACAAAGATGGATTCACCCAAGTCAAACCTCATACTAGGGGCCGAGGGCAGAAGTGGCTGAATCCAGACCAGCAAGTGGAACTGGGTTTCAACCGTTTTAAGATGCTAGAGAGTATGGCCATTGAGGATGGTATCCCTTTGAGTGAGCAGTGGGGTCCTATGGACTGTGAAGGAAAGGACTCTTTCCTTTCTAAAGCTCTAGATATGGTGACCCAACTGACTAGGGAGACCTCCCCTAAACCAGAAGAAGGGACCCTGGTTGTATTCCCAATCTAGCAGGACAAAGATATTAGTTGGGCAGACATGGTTAAGGAGGCAGAGTTCTCTAAGAAAGAAAAGGCTTCAGCATCTACACTAGGCTTAATGCAAAGGCCGTTCAAAAAAGTATCTTTCACAACACCTTCCAGAGTGGGATGCAAGAAGGACCAAGACAAAATCAAACTCACAGGAGATTTTTTGGTAGAGTCGAGGGTGGTTAAGACCCTGGATGAACACTTCCCTCCCTCTTCCCAATGATTGTGCTATCATGGAATGTAAGGGGGATGAATAGCACCCCCAGACAAAAGGCTATGCATAAGTTGGTTGCTGATCACTTTCCTGATATTCTCTATATCCAGGAGACTAAGCTTGTTATTGATGCTATGTTTACCTGTTTGCCCAAATTTTGGCTCTACAGCCAATGCCAGTGTGTGGGTGCTTTGGGAAGTGCTGGTGGGATGGCCATCTATTGGAACTTTGGGAAGGTTATGCCACTCTAGTGGATGGCTAGTTCCTCAGCTCTCTCCATGGTCACCTCATCCCTAGACACTGGGGAGCTGATTTTGGTCACCATAGTATATGCACCTGTTGATATCCTAGGGCAGCTTAAGCTATGGGAACACTTACGATAGATTAGAAGTTGTCATCCTTTCCTGCCTTGGATCATGGCAAGTGATTATAATGATATCCTTTTCCTGGAGGAGAAGAGGGGAGGGATAGCATGTCTAGGCCCCACGTCAGAGCTTCTTTGACATAATATGGACCTGCTTTGCATGTCGGATGTCAAACCCCTTAATGGCCTCTTCACCTAAAACAACAGAAGGACAGGTAAGGTAGCTATCTCTGAATGCTTAGATAGATTCCTTGTCTCTTTCTTTTGGCAATCTAGCGCAATTTATTTGGCTTCTGAAATCCTTGACTGGAGAGGGTCTGACCATAGGCCCATCAAGCTCACTACCAGTCATATTGCGGGGCCCAAGAAGCCTCCCTTTAAATTTTAGCTAATGTGCCTTCAGGATCCATCTCTCCATGGGTTGATGACTCAATGGTGGAGACAGGGGGGACCTGATTATGGCACGGCTATGTACTCCTTTGCTAAGAAACTTTATTATGTGAAAAGGAAACTGTAAGACTAGAATAGAAACTATTTTCAAAATATCCATACTATGAAGAAAAGAGCTCAAGATTGGCTGGACTCGCTCACTAGACAGATTTGCGACTTGGGTTTTTCAAAAGATCTTCGTAGGGCAGAATTTCAAGCTGTAAATGATCTTGTTGAGTGGGAACTTAGGGAAGAAATCTTCTGGAAATAGAAGGCCCGAATTGACTGCCTCCAAGGAGACAAGAATACAGCCTTCTTTCATAAGTTTGTATAGGCACGGTGCAATAGGAGTTATATTTCCTCTCTTGTTACCCTGGATGGCACTTGCCTTTCATCCTCCCCTGCCATATCCTAGGAGGCCATCTAATTTTTTTTAGTGCTTTTATTTGGCAACGTGCCTGCTGCTGAAAGGGAGGAAAACACTATTTTGTCATGAATTCCTCCTATTGTTACATCTAGTATGAATGAGTCACTTATGCAGCCAATAGGTATGGAAGAAGTGGAGAAAGTTGTTTTCAGCATGCGAAGAGGCAAAGCTCTAGAGCCGGATGGCTTCCCAGCTGAATTTTTTCAAGATTTTTGGGAGATTATTAGCCAGGATCTCTTGGATGTGGTGCTAGAATCCTTCTCCAACAAAGAGATGCTCAAGGCTTTTAATGCAACCTTCCTTGTGCCAATTTTGAAGAAAGAATAGGCTAATCAATTGGATCTTTTTAGGCCTATTGCGCTCTATAACATGGTCTATAAAATTATCACCAAGCTAATTGTGAAATGGCTCAAAGTGTGGCTTCCCATGGTTATCTCAGAGGAACAAGGAGGCTTTGTTGCTGGGAAACAAATTTTGGATGGGGTGGTGATCGCTTCGGAGGCAATCCACTCTATGAGTATGTCTCAGGCGCGAGCCATGTTTATCAAGCTTGATCTGGCTAAGGCATATGATAGAGCCAATTGGGACTTCCTACAAAAAATCCTTCTAGCTTTTGGATTTAATCAGGCTTGGGTCCGTTGGGTTCTAAGTTGTGTGACTATGCCGTCCTTCTCAGTCCTCATCAACGGGGAACCATCCAGACTTTTTGGTGCCTCTAGAGGTCTTCATTAGGGAGACCTGCTCTCCCCATACTTGTTTATTATTCTCGCAGAGGGGTTGGGCTGACTCATCAAGTCCAAGGCATCTCAGAACACAATTCATGGATGGCAGTGGGGGAATGGGCTAACCAAGTTGACTCATCTCCAATTTTTTGATGATACAATCCTAGTTGGAAGAGCCAGGATTAGGGAAGTAGATGCTTTTCAAACTACCTTGGATACTTATTTTGCTGCTTTAGGGCAGAAAATTAATGAACATAAGTCTTCCATCTATTTTTTCAATACTCCTAATTCCATCTAGTAGAGGATTACCACTACCCTAAGATTCTGGACTCAATCTCTCTCGGTGACTTACTTGGGGATCCCCTTAGTGGTGGGAAGATAGCCTAGGTTGTTCTGGCAGAATGTTCTAGATAAATTAAAGCAAAAATTCAATCATTGGTCCCATAGATGGCTTTCTACTACCAGCAGGGTGATACTTTTGCAATCTATGATTCAAGCTCTGCCTATATACTGCAGTATGGTTCAGGCTTCACCGAAATACTTCCTTAAAGAGTATGATGCTCTATCTAGGCAATTCCTTTGGAGTGGCAATTTTTAGAATTCCAAATGGAGTCTTGTCAGCTGGAATATTGTTTGCAGGCCAAAGAGAGAGGCAGGTCTCGGCTTGCGCTCTGCTATCCTGTCAAGTCAAGCCCTTGCGGCCAAACTTTACTGGCATTGGTGCTCCAATCAATCCCACCTTTGGGCTTACATCTTGTCTTCTAAGTATCTCCTGAGAGTTGCTTCATCTGATATTCCCAGGTTCCCTATTGAGGGAAGAGGGTCTATGGTGTGTAACACCCTCAAGCTTAGAGCTCACCTGGTGCAGCGTAGCCTCTTATCCTCTCATCCACATTTGCAACCTCTTTGTGAGTCCTTTTTGTCTGAGGGCTGGGATACAGTGAAACACTATAAAGAAGGTTTTAACTTGGGCATGTCTGTTGGGTACAGATGGAAGAACTCTTCTGATTGGCCGTCGGGAGGAACTGAAGAGGACCGATTAGAATTATCTCGAATTCTCATTGCTCAAAAATCAGCTCCCTACAAGGGAGGGATGTTCTGGCCTGGGGAGGAGCCTCCACTGGAAAATACTCTATTTCATTCGGCTACCTTGAGCTATCAAAGCAATGTTTTGGGGAGGTTGATTTCCTTTGGGGGAAGAAAATTTGGAACTCCTTCTCTTGGCAGAAATGTAATTTCTTTTTATGGACTCTCACTTACAATCGGTGCCTGACATGGGAGAATCTGTGCAGCAGAAGATTTCAGGGCCCATCCATTTGTGTTCTGTGTCACAGCAGTGAGGAGACTAGACCCCACCTATTTTTCCAATGCGCTTTTGCTAGGCGGTTATGGCACTTGTGGTGGGAAGTTTGGGGCTGTGCGTGTTGGCATGTTTCTTGGGAGAGTTCTGGGGAATGACTGGGATGGCCTCCTTCCAAGGCATCTATCCTGCAGATTGCATGGGCAATTGGCCCGACCTTTATTCTTTGGAACTTATGGATTGAAAGGAATAGGAGGACTTTCCAAGACGTCCGTTTGGAGCTCAGGACTGTATGCGCTAAAATTCTCAGTGCTCTCCAAGAGACTCTCCAGACCAAGTGTGATAGTACTATGGATTTGTGTCCTGAAGATGTTGCGATCTATGCTCATTTCTCCCCTATTTTTCTCTCCATGTCCTCCTTCACTCCTCCCACGTGCCCCATGAGAGGACCCAGGCAGTAGGCGCAACCGATAAATCGTGCGGGTCATTGGAATCCTCCTGAAGATGGCTTCATCAAAGTGAATACTGATTGATCCTCAAGGGGGAATCCAGGCGATGTTGGGATCAGAGGTATTGGGTGGGACAGTTCAAGGGAAGTTCATTTCATTTTTTCTATTCATAAAGGCCAGCATACTAACAACCTTATGGAGGCCATGGTTATTCTTGAGGCTATGCAAACATGTTGTCATCACGGATGGAGAAGCATTATCTATGAATTAGATTCACAGGTGGTGGTAAACTTGCTGAATAAGCAGATTTTTGATAATGTGGATTGGCAGTTGGCTGTGGTAGTCCAGCAAACTCTTCAGTTAAGTTCTTCCTTAGACTCGGTCTCTTTCAAGCACATTCCCTAGGAATGGAATGGAGTCGCAGACGTTTTGGATAAATGGGCTTCTGAGTATGGGCCGAATTGGCATATTCATGATCAGAAGATGTTTCCCTGAGTTCCTCCTGTAAATTGGCTCAACTTGTGGAGCAGGACATGGCGTTGTAATTTTCCCAATCTCAGGTGTTTATTAATAAATTTTTACCCCTTTTTAGCTAAAAAAAAACAATCATCAAACCAAAGACAATGAGATTCATAAAATATATATATATATATATTGGATAATTTAATTTTAATTTATGAAGGAATGGAATGGGCTCATGCTTCTTTCAAAAGGACCATCTTTCTCAAACTTGATTTTTAAAAAGCTTATGATCGTATAAAGTGGTCCTTTATTCTAGAAATGCTTAAGGCTGTAGGTTTTTGCCCAATTATCCTCTTACTTATCCAAACTTTATTTTTTGATGTATTGATTTACCTCTCCATAGAAGGGCATAACTTTGATATCTTTGGACTATTTCACTCCATCATATAGGGTTTCCCTCTTTCTCCTATTTTATATATTTTGGTTATCGAAGCTTTTGGTTATTTTATCACCCACATATTAGATCAAAGAATTATCAGGGGTATTTTTGTTCCTAATTCTTCCTATTATCTCATCAATGGGAATTTCACAAATGATACCTTCCTCACTCCTGAGGAATAATAAGCTTCATTCAATAAAGCATTTTAATGCCTTGACATTTTTTTCAAATCCTCAAGGTCTAATTTGTAATGGGCCAAAACCTAATGTTAGACACAAAGCATGATGCCCTTACTAGAGTGGCTCCATCATTAATAGTGGAAGTGGATAGATAAATGAGAAATATTCAAATTTATTGGTATTCCTTTTTATTTTCATAATTTTCCTTTGGATCTATGTAAATATATCATTTATAAAGTGGAAAATAAAATCTTTTTTTGGATCTCTATCCTAAGTAGGTAAGTTGCAGGTTTATACCAAAATCATTACAGCCACTCATGCCTAATACTCCTCATGTTGTTCCCCCTTCAAAGCCTCATATGAAAAATTAGCAAAGGTAGTTAGATATTTTCTTTGGTCCAATTCTAAGAAAAATAGAGGCTACCACAAGGTTGCTTGGGATAAATGTTATCTTCATCATGACAAAAGAGGAAATGACATCATTGATATCTACGAACATAAAATTGGCATCTATGCTAAATAGGTGGTTAGGGATATTGAAGGTAATATGGCTTAGAAAATACTTCTAAGACATTATAATTCTAAACGTTCCCCCTATGGTAAAATCAGTTGGAAGAACAATGGTTTGCACACTCTATTGATTACACTACCCTTGTCAAGATAAAATAAGAACATTTGGAAACCATTTATAGCTATAAATCCCTTTCTAAAATGGGTTGGGGATGGATTTCATAGTGGAATTCCCTTTAATTACCATAATATGTGGTGGTTCTCTATTATGACCAATACTAGTCTTCCTTTAACATAAATTCTAGGTATGAAAGTTTTATGGCTTTTAAAAAAAGGAATTCACACTATTAAGGATTTGCATTCATCTTGATATTGGATCCCATGACATCTACTTAAAGATAAATATAATATTCTTAATAAGAACTTACCTTCCTTTTTGTGTATCCAAGAGTTGAATGTTTGTTGTCATGCAACATAATATGGGATTAAAACCTCCATGTGCATGGTGGAAGAACTAGAGATGGAACTATGATACTCATTTCAGAAATTAATATCCTAGTCTCATTTACCAAATTATGAGCCCATTTTTTAATTCTCTCAACAAGCTAAATAGGTGTCATAATTTAATTTGTTTCGCCCAAGACTTGGCTCATCAAACTTAACAAAATATATAATTACAAGCTTAAGCCCAAGTTTACACATATTCTTTGGTGTTTGGTAGATCAAGGCCTTCCTCTTGTGGCACATTTTTTAACAACAAAGAATCATATTTTAATTTTTTATGTTAATAATATCCAAATCCAAGCTCATGTGAAAAAGGTGGTACTTGAGTTTCAACACTTGCAGGAGATGCTCAACCACTAGGGGAGTGTTCCTTGTATGATGAGTTGATCCCCCCAAGACCAACTACCTTATGAATACCCTTTGTATAAACATAATATTTTCAAACATTATCACTTAATGATGCTTTCTCTCTTGTAAAAACCTATCAAGTCTCAATATCTCTAAGTGTACCCTTTAAGGGGTGTATTGGGAAAGGGGTGGGAAGACCATTAGTGTTTCATAGGATTTTTTTCCCTTTACTACCACTTTTTATCTACACGACCATCTCTTAAAAACATTCCCCTAAACTTTGCCTCTTCTTTTTCACCCTCCTCTAGTCATTTTCTACCTTCATTAGCCCTTCCCTAGCCTAAAATCTTTTTTTATAGTTAATGATACACTATTGACCCTATACTCTAATTGAAAAAACTCATTTAGGGTCTAGGTAGGCCCCTGATGGACCTAGACCAAGACCTAATGTATTTTTGTCAATAATGATATAAAGTTGATTAGGCTGACCCTATCAGCTAAAGTTTCAAAAAAGACTAAATTTAGATTCAGCTATATAAACACATTTATTTCATCATTTATTTAGGAAGAGAAGAAGAAGAAGAGATATATATTGTGCATATTCATATCCAACATTATACTTAAGGAACATAGCTTAAGGTTTCATACTTTCTTTGGAGATATAGATCTTATCTTATGGAGAAGTCTTTTGGATGCATTGATAGGTTGTATAGCCTAGATCTGACTTGTCCTTGTCATCTTTACATACCACAACAACCTCTTGTGAAGCATCTTGGTCAGGGAGAGATTGAGACTAAGCAGGTTTGTCTTCAAAGGTAAGTATTCCTAAAAATTTTCCTCCTTTATAAGAGTAGATAGATATGCATTTGTACTTATTTCTCATACATTAGTATTTTATATACATTGACGTGAGTATATGTCTTCTATGCATGTTTAATTTTATGTTTATTACCCCCACTTTGTGTCACAAGTTTTGGTGAGTACTAGATTAGACTTTAATTTGGTTTTGTCATTTAGACTTAGTGAATATGAAAACATAGGACCTAATTAGGGTTATTGCATAATTTTTCTTGACTGAAGGCTTTGTAACCCTCCTTAGTGATATTATTATGGTAAGAGATCCCTTAACTAGGTCTAGTGGATCCATCTTGTGTCAGGAATCTAGAACAACAAACATGCTCTGACTCAACTCGTTAGGATCTTGCTCCTCAGATAGAGCACAGTATGATTACCAAATATATAAGCAATTGAATATGCGGAAATAACCAGAAACACAAGTAACTAGAATTCACCAATAGCACAGAATATGAGAGACAATACACTATCTTGTATTAACAATATAAGGAAAAGAATACATCAAAGAGCCGCCACACTCTTTCACCTTACAGAGATTCGCCACACCTCAAGTGTACAGTAATTCTTCTCACACACACTCTCCTACACAAAAACGGTCCCAACAACCAACTCACACACAGAATTGGTGTTCACCTCACCAACCAGTCAGTAATAACCCTGCCGGTACATCAAGCACTCTATAGCACTTCAAGCTGATCTCTCATGAACCTGCAACCTGCAATTCAAAGACCAAACTTACATGTAGATCCCCAATGAGCTTGCAATAACCTGCAACTCATAGATCTTACAACTAGAAGGAACTCTTCCTTTCTATCTCATGCCTTAAACAATACATGCCAATGGGTCTATAAATAGATCCCCAACTCAAAAAATAACATAGACTCTTAATTTAGACAATTATCCTCGCAACCCAAGACTCTGGCTGGTCTTGACATGCAAACTCATCGTTCACTTAACTAACTGTCCGTGAAACGAACACTTCGGGAACACACAGGCGACCGACGCCGGTCCCTGCTGGTCTGGTTCTGCCGACGTCGGCCGACTTCCTGCCGTCGCCGGTGGCCTTCTGCACTGGATTCTACCGACGTCGGTCATGTTGTCGATGCCGGTTCCTGTAGAACTCAGCAACCATCTGTTCCTAGTTTGCAAAGGTTGAAGCTTTTAGCTCCACAACCTAACAATCTCCCACTTGGAGATAAACAACTGCAACCTGTACCTGTACCTGTACACCATCTAGTTTGTTTCCTTGGCTTTGTATCCCTCCTCAAGATCACTCTTGAAGACCAACCACCACAAAATCCGTGATGCAAAATCTGTCATCCAAATTACCTGCCACATCCGCATCTACAACCATGTAGAAAAAGAACTTGACCCTGCATAGCATGTGCACCTGCTGCTGGTCCCACTGAACTGCCCTTCAGTATTACTCTCCCGGATTGACTCCAAACTTGTGACAACTCCCACTGCTTGGGAAAACTCAGGTTTAGTACATACCATGCACTCAACCTCATTATGTGAATCAAGACACCTGTTCTATGAACTGTCTAACCATCGGCGTGCTAACCGGCTTCACACGATCCTCCTGAAACAAAGTCAACAAGACCTCCATGTTTCTAGATCACACTCATGCCAAAGAATCTTGCTGCTCCCAGATTCTCCATGACAAACCCCTGAACTAGCTTTACCTTTAGTTCAGCAATACCTGTATATGTAACCCTGCAACAAGCACATCATACAGAAAATAGAATAGTGTAGCTAATACTATCCAACCTGGTAAAGAGAAACACAATGATCAAACCTCCATTGCCCTGCAGCTAATACAAGATCATATACCCTGATCTTCCATCTCATGTATCCATTTCCACTCTTCTTCATCCTCAACATCCATTCGTCTATCAGTGCTTACTTCCAGCTGGCAACACTCCCCAAAACACCTGTTTGGTTCTCTTCCAAGGAATCACATCCTCATCCATGCCAAGCTCCCACTGTTTCCTGGATCTACCTGTTTTACTTCTTCAACAACTTCCTGGTCCTATGCCATAAGTGAGCAACAAGTAGTGTAAAGAAGGGAAATGACGAATTTAAGAACTTACTTACACCTTCAGTCCTCCATATGGGCGCTTGAGACTCCATGACAACTAGCTGTCCACCCAAAATTCGTCTCAGTAACCGATGCCGGTCACGTCTCAGTCTACAGCCGACCGATGTCGGTTCCCTGCGAGTGCCTCCCCGCCGACATCGGTTTACCCTGGCCGACGCCGATCCTTTTCTGCCCCGAGTCACCGACGTCGGGCTGCACATAGCCGACGTCGGTCCCTGTCTGGACGCCGACGCCGGTTTTCCTGCCGACGTCAGTCTCTGTGTTTTTCTTGTGAGACCTGACTTTTTCCCGCGAGCTCTTTTTGGATCAAAACCTTGTCCAAATCACCCTTGCTCTGCTCAGAATTCCTCTGCACCTTATGCTGAACTCTGTCCGTCACTTTCTCCTTGAAAACCAAGGCTTTCCCGTTCTTGTCACTAACATCGGATTCCTCAAGAAACCTCACCTTCTTCTTCTGCATACAGAAACCACGATCCATGCCTTCCAAATCCGAAAGCATACTCTTTGACTCAAGAACCAGCATCTCCTTCTTATCTATGTGACCAAGCCTATCAAGCCACATCTCTGAATCTACAGCTGAAGTAGATAACCCAGAAAGAGAATCAGTAAAACAAGTAGATAGATAAAGCGTACCTGCTTTCTTACCTCTAGCTATAACAAGTGTACCCTTGGTAACCTTCCAAGAGTCCGCTGTGAGAGTTACTGTGCAACCCTCTTCACCCAAACTTCTAACAGAAATCAGATTCCGCTTCAGAACTGGGACATGCATGACCTCCTTTAACACCCATGTGTCACCTGTCTGCAATTTCAGCTTCACTTTGCCTTTGCCAACAACCTGACAAGGCTTACCATCCCCTACACAAATTTCTCCAAAGTCTCCCTGGACATACTCATGAAAAAATTCTCTATGTGGAGATGCATGAAAAGAGGCACCAGAATCTAATACCCAAGATTCTACTTTATCCAAAGAACATACCAGAGCATCCTGTGCAACGTAGCCTGCAACATCTGCTTCTTCTCCATGTTCTTCATGATGATCTTCACCCGATCTGCAATCTCTCTTTAAGTGCCCTTGCTTTCCACATTTCCAGCAGGTTATTCTGCCATACCTGGACTTGGATCTTTTGCCTGTCTTCAACCTTGATCTCCCACGCTCTGTCCTCTCTCTTGGCCTTCCTCTTCCTTCAACACTCAAAGCATTTCCAGATAATTCACCTGTGCTTTTCCTGCGTATCTCTTCATTCAAGATCACGCTCACAACATCATCCACTTTTAAGACTTTTGAAGGAGACACAGTATTAGAAACTGCCATTACCAAACCTTCCCAACTTTCAGGTAATGAACACAAGATTAAGAGAGCTCTAAGTTCATCATCAAATACAATATTCACTGAACTTAACTGGTTTACCAAACCATGGAAATCACTAAGATGGCTATGAATAGATCCACCTTCCAACATTTGCAAATTAAATAAACGCTTCATAAGAAATACCTTGTTTGAAGCTGAGGGTTTTTCATATAAATTTGCCAAAGATTTCATCAACTCCACCGTTGTCTTACACTGTGATAAGCTGGAAATCACAGATGAATCAAGACTCAATCTAACAGATCCCAGAGCCTTCCGATTAAGAACCTCCCATTCTTCATCTTTCATATCCAAGGGTTTGCTAGCAACCCCACCCAACGGTAAGTACAAATCTTTCTGATACAGATAGTCCTCAATCTGCATCCTCCATAATTGGTAGTTCTTGCCATTGAACTTGTCCATTCATAGTTGACTGCTTTCTGTCATTGCTCAACTCCCACTCAAACAGAAACCCTGTGAGTAACCTGTAATCAAAACACACTACCCAGATCTACACCAATCTGTTAGTATCCCAACCAAAAGCTCTGATACCACTTGTTGGTATCAAGCTCAAGAACCTACAACCAAGGCTCTGATACCACTTGTCAGGAGTCTAGAACAACAAACATGCTCTGACTCAACTCGTTAGGATCTTGCTCCTCAGATAGAGCACAGTATGATTACCAAATATATAAGCAATTGAATATGCGGAAATAACCAGAAACACAAGTAACTAGAATTCACCAATAGCACAGAATATGAGAGACAATACACTATCTTGTATTAACAATATACAGAAAAGAATACATCAAAGAGCCGCCACACTCTTTCACCTTACATAGATTCGCCACACCTCAAGTGTACAGTAATTCTTCTCACACACACTCTCCTACACAAAAACGGTCCCAACAACCAACTCACACACAGAATTGGTGTTCACCTCACCAACCAGTCAGTAATAACCCTGCCGGTACATCAAGCACTCTATAGCACTTCAAGCTGATCTCTCATGAACCTGCAACCTGCAATTCAAAGACCAAACTTACATGTAGATCCCCAATGAGCTTGCAACAACCTGCAACTCATAGATCTTACAACTAGAAGGAACTCTTCCTTTCTATCTCATGCCTTAAACAATACATGCCAATGGGTCTATAAATAGATCCCCAACTCAAACAATAACATAGACTCTTAATTTAGACAATTATCCTCGCAACCCAAGACTCTGGCTGGTCTTGACATGCAAACTCATCGTTCACTTAACTAACTGTCCGTGAAACGAACACTTCGGGAACACACAGGCGACCGACGCCGGTCCCTGCTGGTCTGGTTCTGCCGACGTCGGCCGACTTCCTGCCGTCGCCGGTGGCCTTCTGCACTGGATTCTGCCGACGTCGGTCATGCTGCCAACGCCGGTTCCTGTAGAACTCAGCAACCATCTGTTCCTAGTTTGCAAAGGTTGAAGCTTTTAGCTCCACAACCTAACATCTTGGTCATGACCTTGAATATATAATGTATCAATAATTAGAATTATAAGTAGGATTTATCTTCTCCGAATTAGGATTGATTTATAAATCAATTGCATTTCCCTTTGCATACATTATGGTGTACCCAATGTGAATCTGACCCTTGTAGGTTTTATTTCGTGCCATCATTTTTTCTTCATTTATATATTTTTAATATTATATCAAACCAGTAATTATAATTAAAACTTTATATATGCGTAGATTTAACATGCATTCACTTTAAAATGACACTATTCTACCTAGGCAGATCTTCATCAATTACATGTTACTAAATTAATTAGTTTGAAATAGTATTCTTATTTAGTTCTAGATTAACATACATTGTCAAACAGGTTGACTCTATCTACTTTTTCTTTTACCAACATATAGGTCAATAAACACTATTGAATAGGTTGACTATGTTCATTATTTCTTCTTCAACACACAAGGTTTTTGCAGAATTTGGTCAAACTAGTCAACCCAATTTGTATAATTTAAAAGCAGTAACTAAAGCACTATAACATAAAAATATGTAATCTAAATCATTTTCAATCCCACCAAGGTTTCTTTCTCATCTCTCTCTGTCATTTCAATTCTTCTTTTAGTACAATTTTTCACAAGTTGGTAGTCTTTAAAATTGTAACTCTATATCTAACTAGGTCGACCTAGTTGACTTAGTTCTATAGTTTGCCTTTTGTCTAAGAGACATAGTTGACCTGTTTGACTCTATTCTTAAAGACCTTGCTTCTGTAGAATAGTAATGACCTAATTGACTCTGTTCTATACTGTTTACATATAATGTCACCTAAATTGATTTTGTACTATTATTAATCAAGGAATTGACATCTATTTGCTAGTAATTAATTCACCTTTCATTTTTAATTATTTGTATCCTTAGAGTAAGTCACTTGGTCTAAATAGGTGGTTTTTTAAATTACAATTTTATTTACACTATTTTAATCTTTTGCACACACTATCAAACCACGTTACAATCAAAATACATTAAACATTTATCATCCCAAGGCCTACCTACTTGGATTTCATCACCAAGGGTGAAGCTGACTTGGTTTTTTGGCCAAGTATAAATATGTGGTTAATGGTATTTATTGGAAAAGTACCCAACACCCATATCGTTATGGAATTATGAAGTGATGGGGAAGGCCCTAATACCAAGAAAGTACCATTGCCAATATAGATCCCTTTTAGCCCTAAACATCTTGAAACTAACCATAGATTATTTTCTATTTCCCTATTTTAGCCAACTTTCCTATCACACTAAAATTACACTCTCGTATAATCTAATAACAATTAGGGTGACCAATTAACTAGCATTTAATTTGAAGTTGGTCTTTTGCTCTTTGATCATTATGTGTTATATTTTAAAACTTGCATTAATCCAACATTGGTTTAAGGTTTGCGTTATGTGCCCCAATTAGATCAATCACATAGATCCAATTGTTTATGTGTTTGATTTCATTCTTTCTTTAAATTATCTTTTTTAAAAATTCCCTATTTCAAGACCCTGATGTCTTAGTCAATACAGTCTCCTACAGACTATTCTACCTTCTTGCTAGTAGTACACATTTGACCTACATGACTTTGTCTTATTATCCCCCTATTCAGTTCTATGTTTAGTAGCACATAGTTGATACAAAAATTGAAAGTCTTGGTTGAATAATATTTCAAGAACACAAAAATAATAATGTTATCTCTGAGAAGAGATGTTTTATTGCTCAAAATTATAGATACAATGTATGCTTATCTCTAGGAAGAGATGTCTATTTTCCTTTTCGAGATACATATCTATTTATACCTATTTTTAAAGGATGCAAGAGGACGTGGAAGGTCACCAATCTCAAGGGAGATGAAATGGTTTGAATTACATGAATTAAACTAATACAAGATTCAAGAAATTACTATTTTAAGAAACTTACTATTTTTAGACTGCACTACTAAAATTAAAATTTAGGGCACTTCTATTTGGTTTTTAGGGGTCAAAACCCACTAATAAAAGATCAGTGCCATCTCATGGTGTTTCCCTCATTCTTATCTTTCTAAAATTTTAAATGGGGAGTCAAACAGAGCTATGGTGCAAAAGTTATGGCTCCCATAAGTTCTACCACCAATTGGGGTAGGACAGTCACCTAAAGTATTGCCAAGATCATTGCCTGAAGTGTTGTCTGGAACAACAGTCAACCTACATGAATATGTATCCTTTTCATCTTGTTTATCCTTCTTTTTTTCCATATATATTCAACCTGAATGATTATGTGTCTTTATCTATATGTTTTCTTCCCTGGGTTATAGAACATAGTCAACTGATTTAACTCTATATCCTATTTTTTAACTTTGTCTTTGAATCATCATCATTTTTCTTAACCTTTATCTTTCATCATGAATTTATTGTTTCAAGACAACATAGAGTTGAACTCAATAGATATGATGAACTTTACTAATCCCAATAGGTTTCCCCATAAACAACTTGTGGCTTCCACTTTAGATGACATTAATGTGCATATGTCCACTTGCACTATAGATTATGGGACTCCTCATCATGCATCTTCAATTCATAACCCTCTTTTCTCCTTATAAGATAAGCTTGAATTATAATATACTCTATAAATTCTTTTCTTCATTAATGAATTTCCTCAACATCAAGGAAAAGACTCTTCCACTATTTACAACCTTATGATAAGTGGTCAAGAATAATAACCCCATTCACCTTCCCCCAAATTCTCACATGAATTTGGGGGTGATATATTATTTTATTCTCAACCTCTTCCTTATCTTTTGACCCTTTCTCATAATATGACCTATTCTTCCTTGATTTCTTTTACTTCCATGCCAAGTATTTCTACTAACATGGTAGGTTCCACATCTAGTGGGCCTTTTTCAACACCCATCCTTATCAATCACTCCACTAGTGAATCATTTGTTACCCATGGTAACCATACCACTAGTGCTTCTTTCTATTTTAATCCTTCTACTATTTTATCTTTCAATACACATGTTAATCATGCCACTAGTGCCTCATTTTCTACCAATGCCTCTCAAGCCACTAGTGTTGTGCATGCCACTACTAGTAGTGGTACCCAAGTCATTAATACCAATGCTAATTCTTTACATGCCGTACATGTTAATCAAAACACCACTAAAACCCATCAAATTTTATTTCAAACTCTTAATCAAATTAATGCTTTCCAAGCTAATAATCCCAACCAAATAATACAAATGTAGAATCACCTTATACACCTCCAAAATCAACCTCAATAGGTTCCATGGGGAACACACAATCAAAATTCACTCCCACCCCCCTCAGGGATTCCCATGGCAACCTCATTCCCTAACCACCTCTTGTTAACAAAATGATTAAACATCTTCAAAACTAACCTCTTACACCTTAAATTGACAACATCGATATAGGAGGTATCACCCCTACCATTAGTTATAATGGGTCAATTCATCCTACCTTACATTTAAAAATGTTTGGCAATCTATAAAAATATTGGGTTAAGTTAAAAACCTTTTCCACTACCAAACTATTAGAAAAAACCCTTTCTAGAGATGCTTTAGATTGATATAAGCAACTTAAGTCCCATTCTATCACTAGTTTGGAAGATCTAGTTAATGTTTTAGTACAAGAATTTCAAACTAGTGACCTCCCTGAGAATACCTTAGATCATTTTATCAATTGTAAGCAACTTAAGACTAAAACTACACAAGCTTTCATCAAATGATGGAATGATTTATCTAATAAGTGTGAGCATAAAATGGTAGATGATAACTTATTTCATCTATTCACCAATGCTCTTTGTCTTAAGTTATAATATTAGGTTAAGACTCTCTCTATATAAACTTTAGAAGAGGTCCTCATCCAAGCCAAGTTCTAAGATTTTCTCATGCAAAATTTTGAGCCATCCCAACCTCCTGTAGGCACTCGCATTCTCACTAAAAATAAAAAGCATTACTCTACAAATGATGGTGTCACCAATTCCTATGATACCATTCATAATAATCAAGCTATTTCTCTCGACCCTACTCTAGGGTAATCTTCCCCTTTAAACCACACCCCTAATCCTCAATTTTCTCAAATAAAAAATATCAATATTCATAAGACATTATATTTAACAAGATTCCAAAATTTTATACCAAAGCCTCTTCCATGAGATATTGATCCCACTCACCCCATGAAATCCTAGTATGATCCAAATAAATTCTATTGGTTTCATACTAGTTGGGGTCACTCTCATGAAACTTACAGGCAATTATGTAACTTAGTTATGGATTTCCTCCTTGGTCCAAATTTTGTTCTTGACTCCATCATTTTTAAATGTCAACAAGCCTATCACATTGCCTTCAAATCTCAGGAAACATAAAATAAAATTCAAGCTTTGAACTAGGTCAATGCTCATTTAGCCATGTACAAAGTTCCTCTTTTAAACCATCAAGACAATAATGACAAGCCTACTCCTTCCACCAATAATGTTGAAAGTAGTATAGACCAAACTCCTAAAGAGAATGTGGTAAATATGAATAAAATGTAAAGGGTAGTTTCTTTCATTGATTCTCATCCCACACACCAACCATCCCAGACTTTTCATGTTATCCAAGATTCTTCCCTAACTCACCTAACAGAGTTGGGGCAAGATGACCTTATCTCTTTCATAGAACCAATTCCAACACCTTCATTAGATAACACTTCTTATACTATTTATAAAATTTACCCAACCTCTTTACCCATTGATAACATCATTCAACCTTCTAATAACACTTCTTCCAATCCATCACAAGATAAATCTAAATCAACTACCCCATCCTCTCAAAATAATCAAAAACTTTGTCTCCAAACTAAACCAACCACGTTTTATCAACACAAATTTACATGCACTTATAATCATTCTTCCCAGGAGCTCCTTCAACATTACATACCTATATCTAGTATTCTACCCATGGGTTATGATGAATGGGACCCTATCAAAAAGCTTACCAATCTCCCATCTCAAATTCCCTTTCTTGAACTCATGTGGACTTCTCTACATCATCATAATTGCCTTATGCAACTTGTATTCAAAATGAACATCCCCCATCCTCCCCTAGTGGGATGTGAAGCTACTTTATCTGGGTCAGAATATAACATCTTGAAATGATGCGAAGATGTGTCTATACATGTTGACGAAATAATAGACACTTATCTCTCTCAAATTTCTTATTGCTTCTATGATCCTAGATGAGATTCTTCTTCATTTGGATGATCCTCCCTTCTTTATAAGTGTTTAAATTAGTGACACCTAAGTCAATAATGCTTTGATTGATGAGTTTTCAGGTACTTGTGTTACCTCTCTCAACTTCATTAAAACCCTTGGATACTCTGAGTGTAATCTTATGTCCATATGCAACATGTGTCAAGGTTATGATCGTAGGAAAATGCCTCTTTTAGGATATGTGTGGCTCATTATTACCATCTCGCTTGTCACTGATCGAGTGAAGGTTATTATCTTCAACTTTCCCCTCTCCTATAATATCTTTCTTGGTATGCCATGGACTCATCGCATGAGGGATGTCACTTCTTTTTCCTATGAATGTGTCAAGTTTCCTCATAATGATACTATCTATAAGATTCAAGGTGACACTAACCCTTAGAATTTTGAATAATTCCAAGAATATGGTGTATTCAAAATTATAACCCTTGAACCCTTTCCAAGTGTTCCATTTTGAGAATTTAAACATTTTAATTTCCCTGTCAACTCTAGTGAGGTTATCATAGTCACCCTGAACTCATTAGGAACATACCACCTAATATTTTAGATTCTAATGATGATGAGCCAGAAGAGATCAACCTTAAGATTAAAACTTCATATTTCTCTCCTCATCTCATTTACCAAGTTCCACCATCTTTGAAGTTGTGTTCTCATTAACCACATAGTGACGATATACCCATAGTCTTAACTAAGATTCAGCATTATATTCACCATACAACCTCTAATGAAAAATTCATACCTACTTATGCCATTGATCTTCATACACCCAACTATGATGATGGGTATACTTTAGATGAACCATTTCTAGGAGGTGTTGTTCAAGCTAGATATGTTGAGATCCTTTGTTATCATTATTCTTTGTTTCAGTCTTTTCATTTATCTTATCACATTTTTTCATATATAGTTCCTAATTTTATAATTATTCCTCTTATTTGTAGGGTAGAGATGGTGCATCTGCATAGCACATCTCTCATTTTTAAAGAACTTTGTAGGATAATTTTGTGATTGGTCTTTATTGATTCACTAGATACTAGGATCCCTATAGCCTACTTCCCCCTAAGATGTTTGCTACTATCCTTAAGCCCTTTGTGCATCTTGTTCCTCCCTCCATTGAGCCTAGTCTAGATCCTATTCCTACGCTACCTTTAGTTGAGTCTATTCCTGCCTTTGATTTTGTTTCTCCTTTAGATAAGCCTCACCTAGTCTCTCCACCATCCCCATCTCCCCTTGGTGATGGCTTTCTTCCTTTATCATGTCTTGATCCTTTGCCTTCCCAATGGGTCGATCAGCGATAATATGACATTCATGGAATTTCCAGTCATTAGACTCAAGACTGCTAGCTATATCAACCTTCCCCAACTTATACTTCTACTCCCTCTATTAATACACCCATAAAGTTTACTAACAAGAAAATTAGTTGCTTCCATGACACAAATAATCATTCCTTCACCCATTATCTAAAGATTTGACAATATATCAACACATTACACCCTACTCTTCCTCAACCTACAGATAAGGCTATACCTCCTACCAAGTTATTACCTTAGTATATTCCCAAATATGGAGAGGTGTATTATCTATGGCACCAGTGCGGCACCCATCACACTGATCATTACCATATCTTCCAGTAGTATCTTTAAAATCACCTTATGACCATTCTTGCACCTATTATTCCACCTCCCAAAGGTCTCCCACACAAGAAGGCTCCCCCTACTTCCCTCATGGTTCCTCCACTTGTGGTCCCTTCTTCCCCTATGGTTCTTCTCCCCGTAGACTCTTTTCCACCTATGGTCCCTTCTCCACTAGTGGCTCCTTCCTGTCCCACAAATTTCATTCATATTCTTTCTCCTGAGTATCCTATGTGTCACATCATGATTTCACTCTATGATTTATAATCTTATAGTTATGTGAATTATTATGGTTATTATTTGATTATTATTGCTTTAATATGAGTCTTATGACATATACTAGTATGGAATAGTGATATTGTTGATTAGTATACATGATGTAACAATCGTATTTTATTATTTTATACATTGAAGATGTATATTTGTTAGTTTTACATTATTGGTTATTATATATGATGACTCAGACTAACTACACACTTGTTGCGAGGTGGATGTGGGATAGATCCTACGCTCAGAGAATGACAAGGGAGAGCATTATCAGAGAAGATGGGCTAGATGGGACAATTGGGAAATGACATAGAAATTTCTAGTGACCCAACACACACATCATAACCAAATAACTTTTTTACCTCTCTATTTGATCTAGATAGTTTTTTTTTAGGTGTTTATATATTCTGCTATAGACATGTTTTAGTTAATACTAACGATGATCTGGTTGTGTGATTTCATGTGTGATTATAGTACATTGATTTACATATATAGTATTGTTATATGATCATGGAGTTGATGTTAACATGAATCCAGTTGCCTAACATAATTATAGGTCTGAATGAGATTCGAAAAATGTCATTTGTTGATTTGATGTTTTTTCATATAATTGTTTTTAATAAATGTGTAAGATACTTAAGATGTTTGAGTTGTTTTGGTTATGACTCAAATGGTAATTAATTTTTAAAAAAAATTGTTTTAAGTGAATTTATAATCGATTTGATTTATTTTTAAAGAGATAATTACCAATAATATTTAAATTAAGAAAATTTAAATAATCCTAAAATGCATGGATTACCTTGAGAAGGTTTAAAAATTATCATTTAAGATAAAAAAAAATTTAAGTGGGGTTAAGCCACTAGCAAATTAGACTTTAAACACAATATTTTAGCATGCAAAATTTAAACAAATAAAAGTTCAAGTGAAGTATTATTATTTGTTATGGAAACTAAACATTAAATTAAGATAAATTTATGCATGAAAAGCAAATTAGAAGGTGACTAACATGCAAGAGTGAGAACACAGTAGGATTGAAGGAGGAGAATTTTATAAATTTATAGGATCTAGGAAGTGATATATATGGACGGAGAGAGAGAAAGAGAAATATAGTAAGAAATAGGGTACAACACAAGAGAGAGAAGGAATACCAATTTTAGCTGCTCAGATTTGAAAGGGTTTCAGAGGTAGGTTCTATATTTAAATTTTTGTATGTAGATGGATATGGATTATATATTTTTATGATACCTCTTCTGATTACATATAGCTTATTATGGGACTACCTCCTTACTATTTATAAACATGAGATATATAGGTTGTGTCGTATTCCCTTAGAACTAGACACCTGTTAAGAGGAAAATTTCTAAGTTTGATTAAAATAAACTGAGTATTATTTTAATGACTACTTCCATTCTAAGTTGGCTGCATTACAACATTATACGATATATATTTTTCTTTATATTTATATGCCAGTGGAATTATTTAAGACTAAAAGTAATATATATTGAGTGACACCTTGCTATAGTGGGTTGTGTCCTTTATAATGCCAAGCCATTTAAATTAGAACATTGTGTAAATATATTAAAAGGCCAAGTCAAAAGCATTGAATAGCTAGGTAAATGTTTGAAATGATGCGTGAATATTTTGAAGCGTTAAGCCATGTGATATACTCTCAACTCAAGAATATTGTGTCAATGATTAACACGATATACTCTCAAGTCAAGAAGATTTGTCAATGATATAATAACATAAACAAATCTTAGTATATCATTCTTCTAATCATGTGTCTTACTTAGATATGCAATTTGGATCATGAGCTAGTGTGCAGGGTGATAAATCCATTAAAGTTATTAGGAATATGATCTACGTATTTAATTTTATAATTGTCCTTTCATTATTTCTAACCTAGGGCTTAGAATTAGAGGATGAAAGGCTGAGTGATGTTTGGAATGCCATCTCTTAGATTATTTTACATTAGGTGTTGATCCAGCATTTGGTGTTGATCCTTTATTTGATATTAATGAAGAAGAGACAACCTTAATCCTATAAATATTTCTTTGATGGACTACATCTTATTGGAATTGCCAGGTCATAAAGAAATTAAATAGCCCAGTCATTATTTTGAAATGCCATTCTTTAATAGAATGTTGAATTTATAAGAAAATAATGTTTTGTATATATAAGAACATAATGTTGATCATAGGTGGAAAATGTTGAGCCATTTGAATGAGTTGCATATATCTTTGGAATGTCAAGTTTAATAATTGAAATCGTTGTGCTTGTGAATGAAGTCACCAAGTTCTTAAAAGGAACACAACATATAAAAATAGAAATAGATGGCTATTTTAAGTCACTAGATATTTAATATGCTATAATATCTAATCAAATCACTGAGCATATGAATTGGAATGCCAAGCCAACAAATATAATTGTCAACTATGTTGCATTGTCAGCTATGTTGTATTACCACCTTGAGTTGCATACCAGAATGAGCGTAATAATCTTGGAATCCTTATAAAAAAATATAGCGCTGAGTATATAATTTCAATGCTGAGGATACCATATAAAATGTTGGGTATTAATTTGGAATCGCCCAACCCAAAATTAAAAATGCTTAGTGTCTAAAATGAATGCCATGTCAAGAAATTAAAACACCATGTCACTATAACATAACACCAAGTCAGTTATTTGAAATGCCCTGATATGGTATATCATTGGTTGAGTATCTAATTTCAATGCAGTAATTGTAATTTAAAAGCTAACTTAAGTTTAGTAAAAATGTTGGGTTAAAAATATTATAAATGTTGAGTTAAAAATATTATAAATGTTGAGTTAAATATATATATTGAAACGTTGAGTTTCATTATAGTCTTTGGAAAATAGCAAAGGAAGTTATATTTCTTCTTTAATGTTGGGATCTAATGTTCGGTAGAACTTTATTTTTGCCTCAAATTTCTGTATTGTGGTTAACCTGAGTTACATCGCAAAGAAATGAATACAACTATCACAAGGGTTAGTGTATTTCACTGAATGATGATTTATAGTCTCAATTAATGTATTTGATTATATTTAAATTATTAAGCCAAACCTAGCATGAAAGTATATCTGAATAAGTTAGATTATATATTAAAAACTTCTATCTAGAATTATAAAAAGAAGGCTTAAGTTGTTGATAACTTAGACAAAACTGATTATTGTTTTGGGTTTACTTGTCCTATTACTTGGTGGCTACCTATTTAAACTCGGTTATTTTTAAAAACTAAGAAAGCTTGTTCATTAAAGCCTATATAAATTTGAGGATGTTTGGAACCAAATTCAATTATGATTGAATGGTATGTAAGGCCCTTTTATTTATAATACTCGGTTGGTATGAACAAGTTGGAATATACTTTAATACATGCTATAAATAAGTAATTAAGGACATTTTGTTATCACACTCAGTTGGTATGATCTTATCAAAATTATACTTATTTATATTTGATATAGTATGTATGTAATTATGGTCCTTTGTTTATCATATCCAAATGGTATGATTGAGTATGGATTGTATATCTGTTGTATACATAATAATAGCATGCTTAGAGATTATTTATGCTAATGATGGATATAGTTAATCGAATCAAGTGGAGTGCTATGCAATATGTCAAAAAGGTCAAATTTGTAGAGTCATGTATAGATGAAAACTTGTGTGAAACATATGTTGTAAGAGAATATCAATATATGCAAGTGATTAGACATTTCTAAAAGAAATTAATGCATCATGATTTGTGCCTATATATTATGTTTCATCTGATGATTATTATGCAAATAATATAGGGTATAGCCGAGTGGTATAGTCATGTACTTTTTTGTTAAATAATTATAGTGTAAGTTTGATTGTTCATGTTTGAGTTGGGTGTCATTATACAATGAGTTATGATAGTATTTGATATCATAGAATACTTCAGATTAAATGTATATATCCAGATGGTACATATTGTAGCTATATGATTAAAATTTCACCTACGTATGACTGATTGAATGTATGTGTGGGTTATTACTTGAATAGTATGTTTTGTAACAGTTAGTAGGACATATTGTATGCATACAATCTTGTGAGTATAAATGAATGTTAGGTTAGACATTTATGTGTTTAGATGACTTATTTATTATATACACTTGCTTGAATAAATAGTTTATGATTCCATGAAATTATGACTTCTTTGTATGACTAATTATGGTAAAACTAGTAGTGATGTCCTAGAACTCTAGACTATGATAATATAGGATATCATGGGGTGAATTCATATGGATCTTATTTTAGTAGTTGGAAAACTACAATTTAATATGAATGTGAAACATACTCAAGCAGTATGAACTATAGACATTATTTCTTGATGAGTTAAATAATAACAAATGATTCATTCATGCATTGATGGAATAAAAGAATACTTTGATTACTCCTATATATGGCATGTGATGTGATATTATTGTTAGGAGGAAGTAATTAGTATGAGTCTTGTGGATAAATAATGTATAGTGAGATATTATCTTTTGGTATATTTGATTTACATGTCAATGTGATTCTTTCAATAGAATAGATTTTATATGATACAATACATGTTTAGTTTTAAAAATCATACACACTTGGGTACTAGCTTGCCCTCTATATTTTTGTACCATTCTATTCACCTATCCATGAAGGGAGGGTCATTACCTGATAGAAAATTGTGTGAAAGATTGTTGGTCCATGGTTGGTGTGGAAAATTGTTTGGATGATGCTTTCCCTCTCCATGGCAGTATTACTTACCTGAAGACTACATTAAAGTTGATCAAAGATACATGAGTTGATATGACACGAGCTACAGCAGGATTGGTATCTATTTATTATATGAAGGCTGAAGGCCTAAAATAAATGTAATTGTATTTCTTTTTTATATGCTGAACAATAGTTGTTGTATTAGTGGACCAGTTGTGGTTGAGTCCTAATGTATTTACTTTCTTTAATATTATGGTATATTATATTTCATTCAGTATTGAAATTTTGGAACCATTATTGTTTATGATTGGTTAAAGTTATTTAGTATAACTATGTTTGAGTGGTCAAAATGTTAAGTAATTGTTTTAAAAAATATATTTTATTTACCAAGTACAACTTGAGGGGTTGAAACACTATGCATGATGGCCCCCATGAGTATGATCCTTCAGTCATGCATATATTTTATGTTGAAGAGATTTGATGAGAGATATTTTTATAAATTTCACTAAAGATTGATGAGGCCCTTGTTATAGTTAGGGTCCATATTCATAAAGATTTATCAGATATTATGGATAATGTTTGTGGACAAATTTACCAATATTTATGAACATAGCATGGTGTTCCTTCACTTTATTCTTCATTTTTAGATTTGCCCTGTGCTCCAATTTTTATATCTATATACTTGATATATCATTTGAATTTGTGTCAATTTTTTCCTTTATTTATCTATCTTATATGGCTCTTTATATCTCACATTATGTATTTTCTATGGGGTCATTTTATTTCCTTATGATCCCTTATGGATTCTTTTCATGATTACATGCTTCTCTTTATGAGTTAATTTATTTCTATGGATGTCTTGTTTTTTTCTGATGATTGTTTGCTACTTTATCTCCATAACATGGATAATTATTATTGTGAATTGGCTATACACACCTTGTTCCCCTTAGTAATCTTTATTTACCATGTGATTAGTTAGCAAACATAGTCATCTCTTTGTCATAATCCTAACTTACTTATCCACTTTGGATCTTTCTTTATTCCCCTTATATTTGCTTTTGCAAACTAAGCATACACATATTTAAAACTTGAGATAACATACTAGTTCATAGGTAAGCCTAAGTTTTTTAGTCAATCAAGTCTTTGGATACTTCACTTCCTTTAGCCAAAATCTAAATCTCATTCACGTGTATCACTTTGTCCCTCATCTTGGTTATTCCAATTCCATATGGAGAAGGAATCTTAAAAGCCATAAAATTTTAAAATCCAAATCATTTTAACTAAAGGCAATGATATAAAAGGCAACATTCAAAATTTTAAAAGTCATGTCACACTAAAATACATCATTCAAAGCACATCTCTTTTTTCTAATCGAAGATCAAACTCTACAGTTGACCTCATGATAGATTCAAGGTCCATTGGGGTGTGGTAGGCCAATAGTTTGGAAAAGGAGAATTTAAAAAAAAATCTTTTAGTGCTACCTACTTTTTTACATAAGTACCTAATCTTCATAGTAGATCGACGACTCTATAAGAGGTCCTAAAGAACAGGGAACACATTTTGGGAAGGTAGCTCTATTTTAATTTTCCTATTCAAACAACTAACATGAGTCAATCTTAGTATCTCACTTATTTGCATATACAACTTTGTGCTTATTGAGAGTGGGTATCCTTTGTATATTGATGGTCACTAGCCACTTAATGTCTTTTTGGTGTCCTTAATGTGCCTCATGTTTCCTAAGGTCTTCTCATAGATGCCTACATTGTGTTTTTTACATTCCCTCTTTCATTTACAACAATCCTAATATTTCCCCTTGAGAAATATTATTTTGTTAGCTAATTACTCCTCATATGGATTCCATTTGTGAGTTGTAGTGTAAGAACAAAGATAGGATTAGGCCTTCCTCACAAATTACCACATTCTAATCATTCCTAATTGTTTCCACCTTATTAGTGTTTCTTTTGTGAGTTGAAGTGTAAACCCATGGATAGGTATAGGCCTTCCTCACAAAAAAATTCAATACCCAAGTCACAATAAAATTACGTGTCAAATTTGAGAAAAGTAGTGATTGATTATGAGTTACATGTCATTGGCATGCTTCCCATATTGATATAGTATGATTTATACTTACTTCATTAATCCTTCATTTTTATCTTCTTCTTTTTTGATTGCATGTAAGATTACAACCATTTTCTTAATTTTTTCATATTTCCTAGCTTGAATTAGTGTGATCAATTTAAGTTCATTTTTCCAATTGTGTTTCTCTTTTATACTTCCTAATGTGATCGAGTATGATTGATTGACTTAATTGTTTTTTTTTTACACCATTTGGTTTTCATGTGCTTTACATTTTATTTCATTTTTTTCATACTTCCCAATGTGATATAGTGGGATCTTTTTTTGTTTTAATTTGATACAAATCTTTTTCGTGGTTTAAAAACATTTTGTTCCCCTTTTTTTTTACTATCTTTGGTTTATTATATTTAGTCATTTTTTGTTATTACACATTTATCATCACAATATCGTGTGTAATACAGTTGTTTTTAATTACTTATACTTTTCCAAGTCCTTTTTGTTTTTTTTGTTTTTAACCATGCATGGGTATCACCTAAATGCTAGAAAAGAAAACAATCAACATATATTTATCATAGCATATACAACAAAAGCTAAATACATGTTCTAGACATAAATATATCCATACATCAACATCCACAACCAAATATAACTCATGAGATCAAATCCTACTATCAAAATTAATGTATATATATGTGTGTGTGTGTGTGTGTGTGTGTGTGTGTGTACATATATATGTAGGTATATGTATGTACATATATATGTATGTATATGTATGTACATATATATGTATGTATATGTATGTACATATATATGTATGTATATCTATGTACATACATATACATATATATATATATATATATATATATATATATATATATATATATATATATATATGTGTGTGTGTGTGTGTGTGTGTGTGTGTATATATATATGTATGTATAAAAATATATATATATATATATATATATATATATATATATATATATATATATATATATATATATATATATATATATATATATATATATATATATATATATATATATATATAATGTGTTTTATACAATATAAACTAAAAACTACAAAATAGCTCCAACTTTAAGGTTGGGCTCCATCTTGCCTATTATGTGGACTAGCCACACTGCCCATAGGTGCCTAGGACTATCCCCTCTGAATGGTATGTTGTAAAGAGGTAGTCCAAGATCTCAAACCTACTACTTGTCCATATAGATTGGCCACCTGGGCCTGCACCTATCCAAGCTGGATTGTGGTAGCCATTGGCGCTACTCTATCCTGAGCCAAGGCTTCCTAAGCTTTTGCCTCTCCCTCTCCCACTCATGTTGTTGGTTGAAATCCATCCCTGTATTCTTGAAACTACCTTGCAACCTCCCCCACCAGTCTAACCCAACTTGCCTAGGTTGGGGAAAATAGTACCAAAGGATCATCTAGCATGGTGGGGTCGTATGGAGCCAACAGCCCATCCAAAATGCTATGGTGCATAGCCATAACTAGAGATCCCCATCTAATCTCCTCTATCATAGGATCTACAAAATCAAAACCAAATAGATATTAGATCAAACACACACACACACACACACACACACATCTCAAAATTTATCTATCTACTATAATCACATGTAACTAGTGTCCTCTATCAAAGGTTAAATCAAAATTATAACATTTATCACCAGTGTCAATGTCACCAATCAGCGTCTCTTCATCTTCTTGCCTATCGAGCATGGTTTCTCCATCTGCTCATCCCTCAAGCGTCTCCTCTGTGGATCACCTCCACACCATTACAAATCTAGGGGTCACCACTTATGTATGACATGACCCTATCTTGAGAGGTGTCTCTATAGAATAGTTATGTTCTAGAATGACTGTTGGGTCATCATGTGCTTTAGACCTCATTTGTGCTTACTCTCACCAACAGTGCCTCTGTTTGTAGTGTGGTCAGGGTAGTCATTATTATATATACTATTTTGGTGGCTGTTGTGGTGCCTGTTGTATACCTACATCCACATCCATATCATCTCCTCTTGTTATTGCCATCTGTTATTCTCAACCAATCCATGGTCTAGCACATCATGGCCTAATCATAGGTATCTCCACTAGTAATCCTCCTCCTCTCCCCCTCAGCTCTCTAGCATGTCATGCCCAATAAACATGCACTACTAGAGGGGTCGCTAGGTGTGGGAGTCCAAACTGCCCTAACAAGGGATGAAACTCTACCCATGAGGTATAATGGCCCATGATTTGCACCCACGCCAACCCTATCACAACAGTTGACCAACTAGGCCATACAATAGCAATGTGTGTGTAGGGATGTCACATGATCTCCCCTTGTGTGATAGTCTACAATGTTGGTACATGGGGCATGGCCTA
This sequence comes from Torreya grandis, assembly GCA_037957365.1. NCBI lineage: Eukaryota > Viridiplantae > Streptophyta > Pinopsida > Cupressales > Taxaceae > Torreya > Torreya grandis. Next base: position 1,681,245 of record JARHVA010001549.1, read on the forward strand.
AACTATATGGTCTTGCCTCCATCTCATCACTCAAGGTAACATGTCATCGATCACATGGGGTAACCCAATTGATTGATACATAGGGAACCTCTCATATATCTAGGAACTTAGTAACACAATAGGCCCATGGTCTTCTTCCCTCTAGACATCATCCCAAACATATCATACATGAGTTGAACCTAGATGACACCCCCAAAGTCATATAGTGTTCCTTGATCTAATATGGATTGACACAAGGCTATCGCATATAGCAGTACCTTATCATTTGACTTGTGGCACAGCACTCATTTTGTCACAAGTTCAATCATAGCCTTTCAGATGTCTAAAATCTTTGTGATATATACATCAAATAAACTAACCCTTAATTTAGGATATATCCTATCTAAGCACATCACCCATCAAGCTAGTGTTCGTCTCTCCTCCAGATCATCCAGTGTCATAGTGATCATTGGTGTCCCTCCTATCAATAATCCCAATAAAACATGGACATCCTCTAGCGTGATACCCAACTTTGTGGTATCCCCATCTACCACCCATCAAAAAGCATTTGTTAATCGTTCCCATGCTCTAAAGAACATGACAACGAGATCAATACTAAGTAGGATGCGCTTCATCTCCATGATACTTTCAAAGCCTAGTGTGATAATTTGCACTCTATCCACATTAGTAAATCGATCCAATAGATCTGGTAGCCAAGACGCATCTATCAGGCACCAATACCTCTGACATCTCTATAAAATATCAAATAATAGAGGATGTATCAAATCTCCATGTCATAAATAATCAAAATACATTCTTAAAATTTTACACATTGGCCACTTAAATCAATTGGTTTGGCTTTGTTTCTCAAATTCCTATAGAATTGGACCCTTTAATACTAAATCGATCCTATAGTTTAGTTGCAACACTAAATCAACCTCTTTTTTTTCCAAGTAGATCAGCCATTTCACTACTAGATCGGCCATATTCTTGCCTTGTGATACCATATCGACCCTCTTATACATAGTCAGCCTACTACTACATAATCAACCCTCTCTTAGCATACTAAATCGGCCCATTGTGATGAGATCGACCTTATCTTCATGCCTTGCCTTACGGACTAAGTCAGCCAGGTTGACTTTGATTTTCCTAGCAATGACTTTTTGACCATTTACCATAAATGCCTTAGGTGTTTATTGGTATGACTTCTTCTTACCCAGTACCCTATTTTACCCTTAGTTTATTTTAAAATTTCTTAGGGATTATTTCGGTATTTAGATTTTACCTAAGAGCCAATTTTCTATTTTTTGCTTAATTTCAAAAAAAATATGCAAAAATTTAAATTTTCTAATTGCTTACTTGTGTTGCACTTGTTGCGACTGCTATGCGTCCTCCTCATCTTAATGGTCATCTCCTCACCATGATGGCTCTCTGATTTCCAATTAGGTTTCTCATAGCTCTGCTTTCTCAAAACAGTAAAAATAACAAATGAATTATTTTTCACCCTATTTATATTTATTATTCCAAATTATTTACCAACAGATTTCATCTTTCGACCACATCTTTGTTTCTATTAACTCTTTTTCTGAATCATAAAATATTCTGTAATCCTAACACCGTATAGAATCTTTACACCTCTTATGTGTATATGTTGCAAATTTTTTGATTTTTTGCTCTTTTTTTGCTAACTTCTATAGGTTTGCCTAATGTTCCCTACATTAGACACCTTCACATTTCTTGCATCTCATTCTCAATCTACATCACTAAGGTAAGTAAAGGTACATATTTTTCAATTCTATCCTTTCATTTATTTTATATTCCCCTTATTACAATTTATTTAGTTTCAGTATTTTGTTGCTATGTTCTTTTTTTGAAGCACCATCCTGTGTTGTACCTAAGTAACATGTAATGAGCTTTGAGTGGGGCATATGTATACACATAATATTTTCAAACTTTATCAATTATTGATGATTTCTCTCATGTAAGAACCCATCGAGTCTCAATCTCTCTAAGTGCATGCCTTAAGGGGTGCATGGGGAAAGGGGTGCGCAGACCATTGGTGTTTTGCAAGATTATTGTCACTTTACTACCTTTTGTTATCTACACAACCATCTCCTAAAAATATTTTCCTAAGCTTTGCCTCTTCTTTTTCACCCTCCTCTAGTCATTTTTTGCCTTCATTAGCCCTTTCCTAGCCTAAACTCTTTTTTGATGGTTTACGATACACCGTCGACCCCATCGACCCTATACTCTCATTGATAAAACTCATTTAAGGTCTAGGTCGACCCCTAGATGACCTAGACTAAGACCTAATTATTTTGTCAATAACGATACAGAGCGATTGAGCCGACCCTGCTAGCTAAACTTTCGAAAAGGACTAGAGTTATATTCAACTATATAAACACATTCATTTCATCACTTATTTAGGAAGAGAAGAATAAGAGATATATATTGTGCATCTGCTTATCCACCATTTTAATTGAGGAGCATAGCTTAGGGTTTCATACTTTACTTAGATAGACGGATCTTATCTTGTGGAGAAGTCTTTTGGATGCATTGATAGGTTGTGTAGCTTAGAGCTAACTTGTCCTTATCATCCTTACATACCACAACAACCTCTTGTAAATCACCTTGGTCAAGGGAGAGATTGAGGCTCGATGGGTTCATCTTCAAAGGTAAGTATTCCTAACTTTGTTCCTCCTTTGTAAGAGTAGATATATATGCATTTGTATTTATCTCCCATGGATTAAGATTTTGTATACATTGAAGTGAGTATATGTCTTATATGCATGTTTAATTTAATGTTTATTACCCCCACTTTGGGCCACAAGCTTTGGTGAGCACTAGATTAGACTTTACTTTGTTTTTGTCATTTAGACTTAGTGAATATGAAAACATAGGACCTAGTTAGGGTTATTGCATAGTTTTATTTAACTGTAGGCTTTGAAACCCTCCCTAGTGATATTATTGTGGTAAGAGATCCCTTGGCTAGGTCTAGTGGATCCATCTTGGTCATGACCCCGAATATCCAAAGTATCAATAATCAAAAGTGTAAATAAGATTTATCTTCTCCAAGCTAGGATTGATTTATAGATCAATTACATTTTCCTTTGCATACACCCTCCTTTGACATCCAGGTGTCTATGGCGTTGCTCTCATAGTTACAACTTGCTTCTCCACTCTTCCTCAACGGAGGGGGTTGAAATCCTCTGCCATCACCACGCGGGAAGTCCTTCATTGTCCCATCACAATGGAGCTCACATGTGCAAGGGGTGGTCTAGTTGGAAGTTATGTTCAACTACCTTCTAGTTGGGGCATTAAAATTTATCTAGCACCCCTTGAGACCACTCAAAATGGTTTGGTGGTGATTGATTCTCCTTCAAGTGAGCCTTCTACTTGGAGTGCCCAACATCCCAAGGTTGATCTGCCTTCACAAGTTTCTAGGGCCAAAGATTTTACATAATGAGATGTGTATTGCTTTCCTATGATGTTATCTTGTGATGTTTGGGTTGTCGTGTGTTACCGTCAATTTTTTGTTTTGAGCCATGTTTTCTTACCAGTGTGGAGGTTTGGTCGTGCATACCAATTAACCGCTTTTTTGTTGTAACCATATTATTATTATTATTATTATTATTATTATTATTGATTAATAATAGATATATCGATGTATTCCAATAAAAATGAAAATAAAAATAAGTAATAATTTATATATTAACGTCCACCAAAAGCCAAGTTTAGCTCATGGGACTGCAAAATATATAATGTAAAGAAGATGGGGGAGCACATTAGTGCACTCAAAATAATACATAAGAGAAACTAGATTTAAAATGAGTAAATGGAAAGCAACAATCAAACATAGTAAGATACCGTGAAGAATATCAAAAAGAAGAGGGACCTGTATAGTGAGTTAAACCTTCATGTTCTAGGGAAACACTTTTGAAACTCAAAGTGGGGAAGAAGTGTGTGATGGGTGCAAAGACCATGTGAATTATGGAGTTTGTAATGTTCTATTGGTCTAACATAAAAATTTAGAAGATGGCCAAGGGGTCTCTTCTTGTTAATGATGTTATATGACTAGATGTAGGATATAGTTACCCTGGTGTAGGCCCTCCTTGAGGACTTATATTTGAGAAGCCGTTCGCAAAGGTCTAACATCTCCCAGAGGAAGAGGGCTAAAAATATTTCATCTTTATAAACCATAAATGTTTGGAGAGAGCTATTAGAATCTCTAAAGAGCTAAAAGAATCGTCCTCTTACCTTGTAATCAGGGGATTATGTGAAAACAAAATAGTCCTTCGTCTTAAAATACAAAGAGCAAATCTGACAAATACAATACTCCCAAAAAATATGATAGTTTGTCTCAATACAACATTGATGGGAGCAAATTCTAAAGTAAACAAGAGAAACTTAAATTATAAAGTAACTATAATTATATGTATCCTACATATTAGATAAACCTATAAGTTTTAAGGGGAACAACTCTTTAAATTTATATGAACTAAGGTTCTTCCTTTATGCTTTTAGTTACATTGAGAGATCTCCAAACAAAAAATATATTCTTTTTAAATTTTTACATTATTATTAAATAAATTATTAAATCATCAAAAACTCTACAACTACAAATACTAAAGGCCCATCACCACCCTTGTTATATATAATTTAAGTTTTACAATAAAAATAGTTTTACTTTTATGCATCTTTTTTAATTTGCAACAATATACAAACTCCTATAAACATATTGTATTGTTCACCCAAAGGATTCCTCTTAATTCTTGCAATGTGAGTAATCCAAACCCTGCCCAAATGATGCCCAAAAGATAGTTTGGAGTTATAATTAATTAAAAAGGGCGGTTTATTTTTCCTCTCTCTACGAGATATTAACGACATTGAGAGGCTTTTTGGAGCATGACTAACATATTTGGACTCAATGGGATCGAAATTGTGCAAATTTCTGGGTAATTGCAGAGTATTTGTTTTAAGAGATCTGTAAGTTCATAAAATTAAGTAATTTAAGAGTATTAAAAATTGTAAATTGTAATAAATATGATTTTCTATTAGTGTTGTAGATGTGAAAGTACATATACACTTATAAAAAATAATAAGTTCTTACAATATATAAATCTTAAAACCCTGGTTTCATGGCACTGCAACTGCATAAATAGTTGCAGGTGCTACAAAGATTATTTAGAAATATGTATGCGATGAAATAATTTTATGGATTTTAAACATTGTAAAATTTACATCAAAAAAATTTAAGAGGTTTGAACGTAAAATCAAATTAAAAATTATATTTATAGAACATTTTTTATTGGTTATAAAGTGCCTAGTACTGCAACTTCTTGCTTCCAGCGGCTACCCTTCTCTAAAAATCTTTCCCACCTGCATCTACTGTATTTTTTAATAATTCAATAGATTTATATTTATATGAAACCCCCTGCATCTACAAAATAATTGCAGTGGCCCCCTTTATGAAACCACCCCCTAACCCATGGTACCAAAAACCAGCCAAATTTCACAGTTCCTTCTCTCAATATTGGGGAATTGTTTTTGTCATTATATTTGCCATAATGACAACTATATTCATAGTTCCTTCTCTCAATATTTAGAGATTGCTGATATGATCAGACGACCTATTTGCCATCAACATTAGATAATCTCGTATAAGTTGATCTCGTGGTGTACTCAAAAACGAAGTTATGCAAATGATGAAGATTTGTCCTCCAGTAATTTGGTTGGAGATTGCTGATATGATCAGACCTCCTATTTGCCAGTTGATCTTGTGGTGTACTCTGAAACAAGATTTGCAAATGACAAAGATTTGTCCTCCAGTAATTTGGTTGGAGATTGCTGATATGATCAGACCTCCTATTTACCAGTTGATCTCGTGGTGTACTCTGAAACAAGTTTTGCAAATGATGAAGATTTGTCCTCCAGTAATTTGGTTGGAGAGTCATATTCGGCAATTTTTCCTGATTCAAAACAAGTACACATAAAACAAGCAGAGCAGCAAAGTATTTCTATTAAAAAACAAGCAGGGCAGGAAAGTATTTCTATTAAAAAAACAAGCAGGGCAGGAAAGTATTTCTATAAAAAGACAAGATTTGATATCTGAAATGCAAGAAAGTAGAAAGGTTATATCATAATACCATCACACAATACCAGGACCAAATCACTATCACAGACAGATGGAATTCGATGTGCTACGGTTATGACAGTGCAGTCAGAAAATTGGTTCCGTATAGTTTGTTGAATAATCCCAACTGTTGCAGTGTCCACTGAGGCAGTTGCTTCATCAAGTACCAATATGCGAGTATTTTTAAGCAGCACTCTTCCCAAACAAAGAAGCTGCCTTTGCCCCATACTCCAATTTTCTCCATTCTCAGTTACTGCATAGGAGATCAATCCATTATTTTTAATACATTTGTTCTAACTTCCGAAGTGGGAAAGGAAGTAGTGGAATAAGAGACGAGAAAGATGCTTTATTTCCTATTCCAAAACCATATATAGAATAGACACAAACCAAGAGAATAAAGCTTCTCTTCTTTTGCCCAGACAACTTCCCCCAGTTGGCACTTCTCTAAAGCCTGAAATACGGGCACAATCAATGTTGATATCCATTAACAGGAGCACTACTTATATTCTTTTATCAAATAATAACTGAAATAAAATTCAAGAAAAATATATAACCTACCTCCCAAATATCTTCGTCTGAATAGTCTCCCAGAGGATCTAGATTATCCCGTATAGTGCCTTGAAACATCGTTGGGTCTTGTGGAATAATGCTTAGCTTAGATCTTAGATCATGCAGGCCCATTGTTAAGATATCAATCCCATCAATGACTATTCTGCCGCCTGTTGGATCTACAATTCGAAAAAGCGACTGAATAAGAGTAGATTTCCCACAGCCTGTCCGCCCTATAATTCCCACCTTCTTCCCTCCAGGGAAAGTGCATGTAAGTCCTTTTAATACAAGTGGAAGATGTGGTCCGTAACACACCTGATTGTGTGCATCATGTTTATAAGTTGAGAATGGAATCACTAGTTTACATAAGTGAAGACAAATAGATTGTGAGTAGTGAGTATTAACCTGAAGATCAATCATATCTATTGTTCCTTTAGATGGCCAGCAAGAGGTTGGTCTAGAGTTCTCTATGATCAATGAAGGCTCACTGGGTATGTGTGAGTACTGCACTATCCTCTCTACAGAGATCATATTGTTTTCCACATTACAAAGGTTCCATATCAGCAAGGCTTGTGTGAGGTTCAGACTTAGCCCGTACGTTATTCCCAATCCTGCAATGCCTGTTAAGGTGCCGTGGGTTAACATTCATGACTCATTTGAGATATTCATCTTGTTTGTTCGACTTAGTCTTATTAAGAATAATTGCATCCCAAATAAATGTCTTTTGTACCTACTTGGATTAACTAGACTTCCTGGCAAGTAAAGCAAGACCACCATAGCTAATACAAATAAAAGATTTGACAAAAGATCCAGCCGAAAGCACAGCCACTGCATGGCCCCAGCATTGTGGAAGCTGGGTCTGGAAATTCCATCAATCAAATGGAGATTTGTGTTCATGAATCGAGACTCCTGGTCATAACTTCTTATTGTGGCCACTCCACAGATCGATTCTGCAAAATGTTGTATGCCCATAGCCTTGCAAACTCCAATCAACCTAGCAAGTTCCCTGGATGTCACTATGTAATATTGCTGCAGATAGTGAAAGGAATCATATTTACAGAAGTTCATTTATTTATAATCATCAAGACCCAAAAACCTAGGAATCAAAATCATACAAATATTGGCCATGGTAAAATCTAATATGCAATTATTACACACGACATTCTAGTAGTTTGTATTTTGTTGAGTAAATTGTCGCCTGTACAGTTGTACCTAGATCTAACCTTGGGATATACTTGAATCAATTTTCCTATTTCCTCTCTGTTTTCCCTAGACAGAGTTTTGATTGGTCTTGAAAATCCATAAGAGGAAGAGAGTACCTGATACCATATACAAATTGCAAGAACCGGTATAAACATAATAAAGACCTCCCAAGCAACTTGAGACATGACTGCGATAATTCCCAATAGCTGTATAAGTGAAAAAGCTACAGATCCTAGTTGAAAAGGAATGACTTGGTCCACTTTACTTTGATCAGTTGATACCTGCCAAAAAAAAGGGTAAGTTTATTATTCACTCTCTAGCTTCAAATTGTTCTAATCTCTATTGCATGGAAAACAATGCTGGAACAGTAAAACCCACTAACCCGATTCAGTATACGCCCTGTTGGAGTTGCATCGAAGAAGGACATAGGTGAACGAAATATGCATCTATGCATATTGCTGAAAAGTTGTTTGGCACTTTTAAATCCAGCCAGACAAAGCACCAAAGTCCTCACCAGAATGCATAGTGAGCCGCATATTGCCAAAGCTATATAAACCAGAATGACGAGGGACGTGCTAACAGGGGACCTTTGACCTTCACTTGTAGGGGTTGCCCATGCCATCCAGTAATTGCTACCTATTTCAAGTAGCTGAAATATTGTGTGCGCCAATAAGATGATAGGTATCAAAGCCCCTTTGTACGCAGCGGTGAAGTAACACCAGTACACCCACATACGAACCCTGCCTTTCTCTCTTTCCTCTTCTTGCACAAGTTGTGAACTTTTATCCTCTTTATCTGTTTCTCTTTCTTCATGATTTTCCGATCCAAGTTCTTCCTCTATCTCTCTTGACTTCTGGTCACTGTCCTGCTTCTGGAGCTTATCATGTTTAACATCTTTTACACTTGTCATATTACCGGTAGAAGATCCTTCAACAATTACCTGTGACAAGAGGATCTCAGGGTTCCCTCTAGCATAAACGGATTTCAATGCTTTCTTATGTGCACCAATCAATTCCTCAAAATCTGTCCGTGATTGCAATATATCATCATATTTTCCTGCCTGGGTAATCTCACCATCTCGCATTACCTATAAAAAGTTTCATAAATGTCAATTGTCAACAGAATTTGAATCCTTTCATTTATTCTCTATGAATTGAAACCTTCACATGTATAAAATCCAGTTAAAGAAGTTCAAACCTACCAGAATGAGGTCAGCTGCAAATAAAAACTCAACTTGGTGAGTTATATAGACTACAGTCTTTGAACCTAAAATACCAAGTAGACATTCCTGTAACCAAAAAGAAAAAGAAAAAAAAAACGAGATATTTTCAAATGTTGAATATGAAATAGTAAAGTATACATTATTTGCTTTTGCATAAATTTCCTGTAATTCCATAACTAAACAATGCTAGTAGATTCAGGAAAATTATCCCTTGTAAGGGCTAAAATAAAAATACTTGGAAAATGTGTGTCCCGGTATGTGCATCAACAGCACTAAAAGGATCATCAAAGAGATAAATGTCGGCATCTTGATATAAAGCACGAGCAATCTGTATCCTTTGCTTTTGCCCACCACTCAGATTTATTCCTCTTTCTCCAATTTCTGTTTGGTCTCCATACGGGAACAACTCAAGATCTTTTTTAAATGCACAGGCCTGCAGTACACTCTCATACCTGGTTTTTTCCAATTCCCTCCCAAAGAGAATATTGTCTTTGATTTTTCCGCTTTGTATCCATGGAGACTGACTAACATATGCCTTTGTACCACTTATCCTGACAGTACCTGAAATTTTTGGTATTTCCCCTAGTATGCACGATAGGAGGCTTGATTTTCCTGAACCTACAGTTCCACATACTGCGACCCTCATGCCTCTCTTTACTTGAACATCTAAGCCTCGTATGGTTGGACTAGATGCAGCAGGCTCCCAAGAGAATACCCCTTTTTGGATCTCAATTGCCATTTCAGTTGAATCTTTTGAGACTTCTTCTATTGCATCATGTTGCAGCTCCTCCTGCCGCAAAAATCTGGCTATACGAAATAATGACACTTTAGTTTCAGCAATCATAGAGAGTAAGTCAGGAAGATTGTATATAGGCTCCTGGAGTATCTTGAAAGTAGCAAGTGCAGAGAGAATTCTACCTGTTGTTAAAGGAACTCCTATCATTGTACATGTCCCAAAAGTGACAACAGACACAAATATAGGTGCTCCCCAAAAAATAAACATTGTCCCAGCATGCGTGTAAAAATATTTTTTCAGCCAACTACATTCTTCCTTCCTCAAAGTTTCTAGTTTCAACAGAAATCTGGTCTCCCAAGCTTGCAATTTTAAGATTCTAATATTTCTTAGCGTCTCTGAAGTAGCCTTCATTCTTTCATCTTTTGCTTCCATGATCTTCTTGTTACACTTTTCTTGCATCTCCCCTAGTGGAAAATTTACCATCATAACTATCACTGTAGCTGCCACTCCGGCGAGAGAGGCCAATCCTAAGTTCTGATATTGAATAACCAGGGCCAGAAAAACTTGCAAGGGTGCAATCCAAATGTCATGAATATAGCAACTGAATTGTCCAATGCGCTGAGCATCAACACTCATGTAATTGATAATCTCACCACTCGTATGCTTTTGTCTTGACTGACTGGAAAGCATCAAGCCCTTGTTGTATATAGCAGCTGTTAGTGCTGCCTTAATGCGTATACCTATGTGAACTGTTACAAAAAAACAATGGCGTTGTGCCAAAGATTCCACTAACTTCGCAAGAAGAAATGCACAAGCTAGAACAACACCTTCACTAGCAAACTGTTTCCGTCCAGCAAGACACTGAACAAAGTTATCTATAAAATATGGACCTACATATGATGAACAGGAAGTCAAGACTGCCAGGAATGCTGTAAATAGTACATCCTTCTGAACAATGAGAAATAACATTTTTGCCATTGATGAGGCACTGCCATTTCTGTCTAACTGATTTCGAAATTTATGGTATATCTGGTCAGCCTTGTGCACATCTGGAACTTGGGGTACATCATCTATGTGCAAAGGCTTCTTATGGCCAACATCAAGCAAAGGCTTCATCCAAGAAAATGACATCCGGCTGAGAAAGCTTGCAGTTGCATAAGCAGTGACCTTTGGCTTAAGGTTTTCAGAATTTTCTATGATGTCACTCAAGAGAGGTTCTTCGATGCTTTGATTCAAAGAACACTCACCAGTTCTGCCACGACAACTAGCATAACACAAAAAGGCCGAAAGGAAAAGAGCCAGAACTTCAGCCACAATACCGAGAGTACTGCGTTTTTGTTTCTTGAACTCTTTGATATTGAGGTAGAAGAAGAAAGCATAAAGAATCAATGACAAGATCCACCACCTGCGCAGTAAAATTGGTAGCTTCTCTTTACTTTTTTTGGTGAGGGAGTAATATGCATAAGCTGAGATGATAGCCCAAGCCATGGCCTGAACAATGTACTCACCTTCGGCTCCAACATCTTTAGGCCTTTCTTTCAGCCACCAATACAAAGGGCTCCAAATACCAAGTAAGCTATACAAGACTGATAGAGAAACACAACTTAGCAGGGCCACTTTATGTGTAACCCAATATTGCAACTTCTTGGAATAAGCAGGTTTTGAAACAGAGGATTCAGGCTTATGTGTGCAACATTTACATCTATTCCAGCAAAAGGGAAGGACAAGAGAGACAACAAAGACCAGGTGAAGCAAAATGGCAAGTGCATGCCGCTTGTAAGCCCCTAAGACACTATCTCCAAATTCTCCCTCTTCACCCATTCCCAACAATTGAGTTGACCAAACGGACTCCGTCACTACAAGCAAACCACATATAAATATCAACAAGCCTTATTTTTCCCTTATTTTATTTTTATTAAGGTGGGTGATTATCTATAACACCGACCTACTCCTCCAGACCATTAATGAAGTCATATCATATTTGTAAAAAATAGATGTTCTAACACGTGTATGCTACCAGAAGTAGGCAAAACTATAACTTGTATTATGGTATGCCAAAACCAGCTGAAATACCACGTGAATTTAATTATACCAAAGTGTTAAGTTCAAAAAAAACATATTTTCAAAATTAAAAATCAAGATCCAAACTCTATCATATAGTTAAAATATTATAATTATAATTTTAAGTGACGGTCAAATGAATATCAAATTTAAAAATTTAAGATCAGAATTAAATAATATTAATTAAATAGTAATATAATACCATTAAATAAAACTTCTTAAATACATCTATTTCAAATATGTGGAGAGGTATCAATCTCAAAGTTACTATCAGTGACTAGTGACAAATGAAATCAATCTAGCTACACTATTATGTTGGGCTCAATAAAATGTTTTTAGGAAAAATAATGCGCTTCAAAGTCCATCGTATGACCAAAATATTATGATTTTCAATTGACTTTTTTAAACATAATAAAAAACTTCTGAGTAACGATCAAATGAATGTTAAATTTAAAGTTGAGTGACTTCTAAGTGACGATCAAATGAATGCTAAAATTAAAGTTGAATTTGCACTATGATGGTCACATGGGCATCAAATTTAAAGTTGGACATAATTATAAGCAACACACTCCCTTGCTACTATTGGTATGTGTCATATTCACAATTGTTGTGAAGTCCACCTTAGGTAGTGTTGTTATGAAGATGAGATTTAATGTGTGTACAACATTGTTTAACTCACATTTAATGTTGGTAATTATCCTCATATATGTGAAAAGGGTTAGGTGTAACTTAGAGAATTATCCCACCTTTCACTTCACTAATAAGAATCTCCCACTTTCCCATTAATGGGTCATTGGTAGTAAAATTTAAAAAAAGTAGTAGATCAAATGCAATTTGAAAACTTCCCCCTTCAGGGTAGTTTAAACTTAACTTTGATGGAGCTTGTAGAGGCAACCCAGGGACGTCAAGTGTTGGTTGTGTTTTGAAAGATTGTAGTGGTTCACTAATCGGAGCAACTTTAATCAAGCTTTTGGATGGCACCCACAAGGAAGCAGAGTCTCAAGCTCTAGTTGTTGGTTTGGAATTAGTAGTTTCCTATGGAATTGCCTTTCTAATTATAGAATGTGACTCACAAGTGGTGATTCGAGTTTTAAATAATTGGAAGGCAAAACCCTGGAACATCAATGATATTTTGGTCAAGGCATGACAACTTCTAAACCAATTCAAGGAATGGAAATGTATGCATTATTTCAGGTAGTCTAATAGTGTAGCCAATTTTTTAGCTAATGTTGTGATTGATCAAGAGAAGATCAATAAGATTGATAATAGCAAATAGCGATGGTTAGATTGTGATGGGATTCTAAACATCGATTTATAATTATGATCGTTGGTTGAGGGTGTGCAAGGTTTGAGGGGGGAAGTACAATGATGAGTGCAATTAATGAGCGGTATGGAGAATCATTTTTTTGCCTTTTTATCCTCTGGTGTTTTTTGACAACAACAATGTTAGTGGTGGATTTCTCTAGGCAACTTTGGGTTTGATTTTGGTGTTCAGATGGCAGTTGGTTTGGGAGATGGAGAAATCATTGGTAGAAGAAGTGGTCTAGCCTATGGTTTTTTATTGCAACCCTAAGAGTGAAAATGGTTTTCTCTAGGTCGGTGTCTTCACGTCATTTATAGCATATTTTTTGGGTGCCATCGTTTTAAGTATCATAGGTTATTACTAGTGTCTTGGGGGTGGAGGAAATTGGGCTTAGTCTGAAGTGGCAAGTCAATTCAAAACTGGCAGCGTTGTTTGCTAGTAATTTGATTATGTTGGTCTCAGACAAGGGGAAGGTGGTTGAGCTAGTGGAATTTTTTGTTAAGCCAAAATATAGGTTGAATCTCATCTCAAAAATGGAAATGGTCGATGTTGGTCCGTTTAAAGAGTTACCATTTACAAGGAAAGATGGCCATGGCTTCCTCTCAGTCTCTATTTTTAGGGCCCTAGAAGAACGCTTCATCTCTCTCCTTAAATTCTTGGAAGATTTGGAGTAAGTTTGTTTTAAAGAACAGGGGTTGTGTTCTGAAAGGTTGTTGGTTCTCTCGAATTTGTCAGAGCTTAAAGCCCCTTTGCTTGGGTTGGCAGTTTGGAGAGTGGCTCATAGATTGTTGTAATGCATTACAACTGTGAAATTTCTCTTGTGTGGTCATTGTAGAGGTAAATTTCAAATGCCCAAATGGGTGGGCAAGTATGTTTCTAAAATAGTAGGGTCATCTCCTCTTGACAATGCTTTGAGTGGTGGTGGTGCCTGGCACCTCAAGTGGTGTCATGGTCTTGTCCAAGTTAGAAGCAAAATTCCAATCGATGGAGGTAGATAAGTAGCTCCTGGACAGTGAGATTTCTACCCTGAGTTGGGGTGGCAAGCCCCTTGTCTTGTTGGACTGATAGGTTGAGGAAATCAAATTATTGTTTCATTTTTTGTTGATTGGGGCTCTATGTATGCCCGAGCTAGCATATAGTTGATCGAAGCACTTATATGTAAAACTTTGTAAATAGACTTTATGCTAATATAATATAGTTGTTTCAGTTTTTTCAGTTTCCTTATGTTTATTGGTCAAATGCCTTGTGGAAATTCTATCCACAAGCCATGTCTAGTTTTTTCTACTTTCTGAATTTTATTGGGTAGGGGTCTCGTCAACCTTGATATCTATAAACAAAAATAAGAATCTCTCACTCACCTTTTCCTTTTCCTATATAAGGACCCTTTGTGTCCTTGTGGAAATTGAATGGAGTTTAGAGTCATTCCCTAAGCTAATAAAGATGTAGTAATTTAGAGTCTTATTTTGGTGCAACCATCATTAGTGTTGCATATATACATTATATATTATATTTAGTTAATACAATATATTTTTATTGGTGAGTCTCTTTCTCTCTTTTGAGTACATATGTGTAGATGATTGCATTGTTGAGTTTTCTCAGGTCCTCATTTCCAATATGGCATCAGAGCTATGTTAATTTAATTTTGTATTAGATCTATGTAATTTTAACTTGGTATCAAAGTTGGATCCACAATATCCGTCTTGCATTGTTTCAGATCTATTTATTTCTTTGATTAGATTCACATTTATAGATATACATATGGAGTTCCATTGATGATATTTCTACCATCTTTCATTTGTGAGTGTTTTTGGTGTATATCATGCATTCCAATTGCATTCAACATGCTAGATAAATTTATTTTTGACTTTCATTCCCCTGAATATAACATTTGAGCTCATTTTCCAAGCCACGTAAATCACATTCTATATAGATCTAGAGAATTCACAAGGGTAAAAATGATCAAACAAGGAGGAAAATGACATTTTTACCCTGTTTGGTATGTTTTTAGGAATATATATTACATTTTTAAAGTAACTTGTGATGATCTGTTAACTTTTATGTGACTACAACTTAGATATGAGTGCATTGGAAGGGTGATTGTTTTTCACTATGTCTATTTTTTGAAGATTTACAGAGTTATTGAGTTCATGTGGTATTTTTAGCACTCTCACTCAAAGATTTATGTTGTGTTTTTTGCACACCTACCACATTGACACTTTTGGATATATTGAGTGGCTTTGTCTTCACTCCCTAGTTAGCATTACGAGAAGGCAAGATAATGGGTGTGTTGTGTACTACCAATGTTTTTTAGTTTTTTGAGTATGCTATGCACTTTGTATTTGTTCATGTATACTATGCAGATGTGGAGGTTGGTATAAAAAATAAAAATATTTTTTCTGAGCCATCTTTGTTGGTATCAAAATTTAAAACGTCATCTCTAAACCATCTTTAGTGGTATCAAAATTTAGAACATCGTCTTTGAGCCAACATTCTTTGGTGGTATCAAACTTCGAAACAGTTTTTGAGCCAACCCTCTTTGGTGTATTTTACCTATGTATTCCGATTATATGGAACTTGTACTCTTATTTACACAACTAAAATCGTGGAAGTTAATTTTGATTCATTCCTTTGGAGGCTTCATCAAATTCAATAGTTATTTATATGAGTTTGATTCATTGTACTTTTTACTTTATCATTTTATATGGGTACCTCATCAAGCTTATTTGTTGAGACCCATCCTTATGAGCTTAACAATTTTCTCTTTTACTACATCACCTAAGATGATCTTTTTGACTCATTGTTCTTTTTACTTTATCATTTTATATGGGTACCTCATCAAGCTTATTTATTGAGACCCATACTTATGAGCTTAACAATTTTCTTTTTTACTACATCACCTAAGATGATCTTTAGGGGGAGTGTTGGTATATGCCATGTTCATACTTGTTGTGAAGTCCACATTAGGTAGTGTTATTACCAAGGTGAGATTTAATATATATACGACATTATTTAATTCACATTTAATGTTGATAGTTATCCTAACATGTGTGAAAAGGATTAAATATAATTAATATTTAAAAATAAAAATTAAATAATTATTAATAATTTTTTAATCATATTATCAAATAATATTAATTAATTATTAATATAATACTATTAAATAAAACTTCTCAAAGAAAAAAGAAAAAACTTAAAAGTGATGGTAAAATGGATGCCAAATTTAAGGTTGAACATAATTGTGAACCGTTTAATACATTATACTCCACCCCTGCTACCATTGTAGAATATATATTGGTGCAATTGCTTTAATTATAACAAATACATGTAAAACAATTAATACAATTTGGTAAGATTTAACTAATTATTCTAAGCATAGCCATAAGGTTGTGAACTAGAAACAATCATTTAATTTGAACCTTGAAACACACACTATAAGTATTAGGAGCCTTGCCCAAAATTTTGGTTCTTATCAATGTTGAGTGTAAGAAGTGTTGGGAGACTTTTGACATATGACAAGAAAGGTTTATAATGAGTTGAGGATTTGTGTTCCCTTGGTCCCGATTTCATGTTTCCTCACTCTTATTTTCATGTTGTGATGTCCTATATCTTGTAAAAAAAATCTTTTCCTTTCTCTAGAATGGCAAAAAATATTTGAAGCTTAAATAAAACAAAGTGAGATTTAGGGGCGTTGGTGCTCAAATCCGCACTCGTAGCTTTTGGTGAAGGAGATGGAATGGATCTTTAACAATATATTCTAACATAAATCTCCTTCCAAATAGGGTTTAGACACAAGCAACAACTTGTAAGAGGGTCAAATTTCCTCAATTATGGGTTTACAACACCAAGCGAACATTTATACAAAGTTCTCAAATGCTTATGGTACGTGCACGGAGTTGGGGGACAATTTTTTGGGCATTTTTGAGTAACTCATACACATTATTATAGAATACATATGTGTTATTGTAGAATGCATACATATTATAATAATAACACGTACACCTTATTCAAAATTAGGCTCGATAATCCTTGAACCATAATACATATGCATTATATAGCATAATAAACATGTACGCATTTTTCCTAGTGTTAAAAATGTGTATGAATTATTGTTGTTTAGCATTGAAAAAATTGCATCCAAATGCCATAAAACCCATTTCAATTTGCCTCACATCTCTTCTTTTCCCTCAAGCATGGAACCATGTTCATGTTTTACTACCAAGAGGAGAAAATACATCATTGCCAGTTGGCTCAAAAAATTGACAATGTCACCATGGAAGGGAGGTAGGCAAGTAAAATTCAAACCCATTAACATGAAATTTTAACAATTATTTTTTATTTGCATTCTTTTTTTGTTAAACCCATTTTTTTCTTCTGAACCACCCATTCAAGTGCAAGAAAACACCCTCCATACCCTCTTATTAATCCTCCTAACCCTACAAATTGAAGAGATAATTAGGAGAGTGAGGGACCCCAATTCGACCAACACCTAACGTACATATTTGACTAATACCCTAGATTTAATAGTAGGCCAAGTTGACTCGATAATGAGTGAAATTGATAGATGAGCATCTTATAGGGAGAGATGTAGGGCTCACTATGCTAAAAATTTGTCATCACGTAAAGTGAAGGACAAACAAATAAAAAAACACCAAATTTTTGCCTTATTCATTGATGCATCAACTAATGCACTTTTTCCATTATGAACAAAATGGTTCTCAATCCATCGATGATAGTGTAATTTGATAAGAAACAATTTTTAGGATCGATGGTGGATGGTAAACCTTGTAAAAACCATGAGGTTCCATTGTATTTTTTAAGGAACTCTATTATGAGTTTATCCTCAATCGGATTTCAAATTATTTTAACTATTCAAAGTTTTAGGGCCGAGAAAAATGTTTTGTGTAGGATAGACTAGGTGCACATCATGTGCCTAATCATCCTACAAGAGTCCCTACCCAAAGGTCACTTCAGTTTGAGATCCCCTGCGTAGTGAAGGAAATCATTGAGATTGACACCTTGTATGCACTTCGTGTGTTTAATGATACATTCATTTAGCATACAAGTAAGCTTTTTGAGACTACTATTGGAGAGGGTGGACATGGGGATACTCCACCTAGTGTGCATACCCGATCACACCCTTTCATACCTTGTGGTGTTATATGCACTAGACCTTAAAATGAAAATGATGTGTTTTTAGGGCCTAGATGTTATGGTTTTGACTAATGAGTTTTTGACATATATGTTTTATGTGCATATTGTAGACACTAGAAAACCACACATGATGGTTCTAGATGTTGAAGCACCCCTAGGTCAAACCATTACCTAACCTCTGACCATGACCTTGAGTCAAGTTAGCTAACTAGCTAAACCAACTCACTAACCTACCCCACTTAATCTTTGACACTCCATCGTCGATGGTCACTGTGACCATCGATGGTCAGGGTCCTTATCACCTGAGCTCTCAAACTCGATTTATGTACAAACACAAACACATCATAATTTAATTCATGCAATGAGCTAACACATCAAAAATTAAATTTGTGTAATGATTTTTCACCCCTTTTAGAACCTACACCTCCATCTCTTTTGCCTATAAAAAGAGAGGAGTAAGAGGTGAAAAAAGGATCAATCAATCCATCCATCATAGAGCTTAGCAATCAGGCAATCAAGCTATCAACCAACATCAAGAACTTCTTTGCAGGTCTTCCCTTCAACAAGTCAGTAGCTACAATAGAGAGCCAAACTTCTGCCAAAATTATTCTTTAGGCAAAGTACTGTCACTCTGCCAAAATCACTCTGGATCAGCTACCAATTATCAAAACAATCAACTAAGTATATTTCTAGTTTTCAAGTCTGATTATTTAGTTTCTGACCCAGACCCCTCTATATCATATCTTTTGACCTCTCATCCCTAACTAGACTTCCAGCCATCTACTTACCCCTTTTGCAAATGAACTAGACCCTTTTTTAAAACACCCTCAGAATCCATAACAACCAGCGATGGTCACCCTGACCACCGATGGTTACCTTCAACCATTGAGGGTCACCCAACTGTTGACGGTCAATATAACCACTGACGGTCACCCTAACCACTGACGGTCACTATGGTTTGAAGTAATGATAAGTTATTTCCACCTACCTGCCCTCAACTAAATCTAGGTTTTTGTGTCTCTATCTATTCACAGACCCCTACCTAATTTTTTGAACCCAACTTGACCTATTTAGCATTAATATTGACCCTCTTATTGCTATAATTAGTCTATTTCCTTTATCAAGCATTTATTTTTTCTTGCATTTCCTTTCAGTTTTTTCTGTCATTTGATGCAAGTATTTTCTCTTTATTTCCTTCAACTTAATTGTTCTAAATGAGTGGATTGACATCCTCCTAGTAAGCTCAAGCTTCTTGGATCTAGATTATGCTATGAAATCCACCTTGTTATCCATCTAACAACCCTGTTATTTTAGTATCTTTCTTATCTATAGGTCATTCTTCCCAAGACAAAGAGGATCTCTTTGTAACCATTTGGATCACGCGCATGCAAACAAACAGGTTCTTCTACCATACTCGCATTTATTTTATTACTTCTTCTTTAACTAGAAAATAAACTAAAATTGAGAGAAACATTTTGGCACTACACTAGACCTTAAAATGACAATGGTGTGTTTTTGAGGGCCTAGATGTTATGGTTTTAATCGATGAATTTTTGGCATCTATGTTTTGTGTGCATACATTGACTACACATATGCAGGGATCTTATAAATTTGACATGTTAAATTTCAGTTATATTTATATTTAAAAGGTAACAATTAATTTACATATAAATTCAATAATATATATGTAATTTTTTATGTTGCAGGAGGAGATGGTATCATCATCTTCACAACAAGTTTATGGGTCATCTACTACTATGTTTATTGATGTTACTCAACCAATGTTTACATATACATAGGTAATTTTTAATTAGTATTTGACTTCATGTACATGTATTTATCTATATAGATATATTCTCAACTAGTAATCATATATTGTTTGTTCAGTTGATGACCACAATGGAGGTTCCTCCATCTTTATGAGCCAAAATAGACACAGACATTGTTTTTGTAATTTCATGTGCACAACCACTCACTGAGGTATGTTAAATTGTAATTTTGGATTATAAATATATATTTATTTTAACAATTTTACTCTATACTTGGGTAAATATAACTTACATGAATGTATTGTGTACATAAGTTTATCTGATGACATTTGATAGTCCCATTCAGATGATTATCAGGGCACCTTCTCATATTTTCCTCATTTCACACTCTTTTGTGTGCACCTCACCCTATCATTAACCCTATTTAACTTTAGAGGCAACTTAAGTGTGACCATGATATTTTGGTAAGTACATGTTTAATAATTTTTGTATTAGTTTAAAATTAATTTTTTTAACTTGGTTGCATATCTAGTATGTAAAGTTTCTAATAATATTTGTTCATGAAAAAGTTCAACTACATGCAAGCTATGAGCGTAAAATGACTCGCATTCAAACCTTAGAGGAATCCAAAGTATTTGATGGATCTCCATATATGAGCAAGGCATCCAAGGGAGAGTCTTCTTCGAGGAAGGCAAAGGGAAGGAAACTTTTTGATGAGTAGAATGTATCAGATGATGTAATTTTTGGTATGCTTATATGGAAATGTATGTGTGCTTAGAATTTTATGCCTATATGGCATTCACCAACATTCTATTATGTTCATTAATGATGTAATTTTTTGTACGCGTATATGGAAATGTATGCATTTTTGACATTGTATGCCTATATAGAATTCATTCAATATTCTATTGTGTTCTTATTTTGTATGCCTTTATGTGTGTGTGTGTGTGTGTGTGTGTGTGTGTGTGTGTGTGTGTGTGTGTGTGTGTGTTCACATTTTATGGTGATCATCTTTCTACATACAATTTGGCTCACATTATTATTGAAAAACTAATTATGATGGTTGTATGGCCATATTTAAATATGATCATCTTTAATATTTCCTTCATATAATTATTAAAACTAACTTACAATCCTTCAATATACGTTGGAATTAAAATAATATTGGAGAAAATATTATAATGTTTGAGATAGAGTCATACATTAGTGTGAAGTGCATCTCATGATTGGGCTACACCATTTGATGATTTTATTTATGATCCCTAATTGGAAGGGGGTACTATGATTGGCTATTTGTGGATGGTCTTGTCATCCTTATCAACTATGTTGATGACATTTCATGCTTTGGTTGGTTTTGGATGAATATGATGGTTTGATATGATGTGCCAAGACTTTGATATGTCTTTACATTATTTGATGATCTATGGGTTAAAATATTTGAGATGTCATCCTTTGATCTAACATAAATATAAAAATCTCCTCCAAATCACTTTCAAATCTTTATCAAATTGTGTTGTTTAGTGTATGATTCATACGATGCTTAGACATTTGGTTTTCAAAATTCATTCTCTTCGGTGAGAGAAACCACATAGATGCGTGTTTTCACAACTATACACTATTACACATTGAGTAAAACTACCCTATTCCTTAAAATTTGAAAATCAATCACTAGGAGCAACCCATAGCCAAGTCTAAAGCATACAAAATGCATGTCAAAGCAAGAATTTTCAAGTATCAAATCCAAATTATTAATTGCATTCATATATTGAAGGAACACAATTACACAATCACACTAGGTAGGAAAACTATGTGTTGCTTGATTTATCTTATTGGATTAACAAATACTTAAGCAGTGGTCAATCATCAATGGGCATGATTGGGGTCAACTCAATCAACCATCAATGAGGGTGATTAGGGTCATCTCATCTCATTACACTTTATCAATTTTTGTACTAGGTTTCTAGCTCTCATAAGCATACCTAGGGTTTCAAGGTGAAGGATGATGATTTATATATTTTCACACATCATCAATGTTCAATATTACACATACATATATTTTAGAGATAAGCGATGGTGACCATACATACATAGAACCTTTTTATGTATAGGTCAATATCAACCACTACATATCAGTATCAACAATCAATATTGACCCAAAGCTGATGAAATAAACCATACTTAGATATCAACACAATTCTAGATCTATAAAAATCACATGCATACTTCAGTTTATTTTCCACTATAAAAAATTAGTCATAGTGAAACAATCAATCAAAAAAGATAACTACTTACCACATTGTTGTACTTATTATATTTAACATATGTCACTTGTCAAATCATTTACAATTTGTTTCTAGCTTTTACATTTAGATTCATACTTAAATGTCATATTTCATAATCTAAATTCACATAGTAGTTTCTATCCTATTAGAGTTTCTAAAACCAAGTTAAGGTAAAACATATTGGCCCAAAGAAAATCTATATATACCTTTTCTAGGTTTTCATAAGAGGCTTTGGAGGGGACCCAACATGAGGATTATTACATGTGAGTGGCTATAAGGGTTTTGGTACAAACCTGAAACTTATCCGTTAAAGATAGAGACTTGGAAATTCAAAAAGAGATTTTATTTTCCACTCTATCAATGACATACTACAATAGATCTAAAGGAGAACTATCAAAATAAAAATTAATACCAATAAATTTGAATATTTATCATTTTTATATGCACTTCCACTGATAATGATGGAATCGCTAAGGCAAGGGCATCATGCTCTGTCTATAACACTAGGTTTTGGCCCATTGAAAATTAGACCCTAAGGCTTTTAAAAAATTGTCAAGGAATCAAAGGACCTCTTTGAAGGAAGCTTCTTGCTCATCAAGAGTGAGGAAGGTATCATTTGCAAATTTTCCATTGATGAGCTAAAGGGAACGATTAGGAAGAACAATACCCTTGATAAGTCCTTGATTTTTTGTGAGTGAGACAATAACGAAATGCCTTGACAACCAAAACATAAAAATTAGGAGAAAGAGGGAAACCGTATATGATGGAGTAAAATATTCCAAAGTTATCAAACGTGTACCCATTGGTGGTGAGGTAGGTTGTTGCATCAAAAACCAAAGTTTGGACAGCTGAGAGGAAGAATTGGCCAAAAAATAGAGCCTTAAGCATTGTTAGAATAAACGGCCATTCTATTCAGTCAATTTTTTTTTTCAAAATAAAGTTTAAAAAATATTATCATCTTGTTAGAAGCACGAGCCCATTCCATTCCTTCTCAAACTGAAATTAAATTATACATTATATATTTATTTTTGATGAATCCCATTTTCTCTGGTCTAGTGATTATACGGAGACTATGGTGCGGTAATTCACTAAGGTATTAGCAATGATTTTATAGGAAACATTTTAAAAGGTGATCGATCACCAACTAGTAATAAATTCTGAGTCACCAGAATTAAGGATAAATTCAATATTGTCTTTATTGATGAGAGCACCTAATGATTTATTTTGTAGGGCTTATTTGTAAACTAACAACAATTTAGGCATCATAAATTTTCAAACAACTTTATAGAGATCTCAAGGAAAACCATCAATCTTCAGTGCTTTGTCATTAACCATGTAGTTCACTACATCAAAAAATTTATCAGGAGAGAGAGAGGGGTGTCATAATGTTTTTGAGCCAAGAAGCTTAACTTATGCGATACCACATCCAAATATTCTTGTAACACATGTGCTCTGTTATGTACCTAAGGATATGATATATTAATGTATATGGGTTGATGGAGATGTTGACATGTGGCACACATCCCCTTAGTTAGTTAAATGGGTGCAATATATTAGGATAATGGCGTAATTTATGAAATTAGTGCATTGGATAATAGTCAGCCTACATTGAGATTAGGAGGTTACCCATCCATTATTAGTTAGATAGAGGTCTATATAAAAGAGATGATTATCATTGTAAAGGTATCAAGTAAGCATTGAGTCTTGTATTGTAAGAGGATATTGGAGGTTATCCCCTCGAAGAGACATTATGGAGTTATTCCTTCCTAAAGGAGTATTGTATGGTATTGCCCTACCTTAAGGGTATTTTATTTATGCATATATTGAATGTTTGGACATATTGGTCTACCAATATCTATTGTGTTATGTTGATCTACATTATATTTTGCATTATTTTTTAATATTATAAGCGTGGATCATAAAAAGTGGTATAAAAGCTTCAATTTGGGCAATTTATGTAGAATGAAACCCTAGTTTATTAGAATCATCAATATATTGCTATTTTTTTTACAAAAGTTTTACTATTTATGAATAATATTACAAGGAAGTCTTAGTAAAAAATTTGAGCCTTTATGATCAGTTTTGAGGGAGTTATTCATATTTTAGGTTTTGTACTCATTTCATCATATTTTCCAAAATATAAGTATTTTTTTAGTGAAATTTTCACTAATGTTGTATCATAATACAAGACAACTACGAATAAAATTTCAAATTTTTTTGATATTTTTAGAGTGAGTTATTGTGATTTTATGGTTTTTTATATATTCACTCTATAGATCAAAATTTGTGGAAATTTTTTACAAAAGTTTTACTACAGTTACACTATCATAAGGTGAAAAGGACTCGATGTTCTTGCGTGGGGAGGTGATTCTACCAGCCAATATTCGGTTTCAGTAGGGTATGGCACTCTGATGAAGGAAATGTTTGGTGAAGCAAACTTCTTGTGGGGGAAGAAAATTTGGAGCAGCCTAACTTGGCCCAAATGTAACTTCTTTATGTGGACGTTAGTGTATAACAGGTGCCTTACCTGGGACAACCTCTGCAAGCATGGGTTCCAGGGACCGTCCAGATGTGTGCTTTGCTGCAGGAGTGAGGAAACTAGGTCGCATCTTTTCTTCCTTTGTCCCTTTGCTAAGCAAATATGGCACTTATAGTGGAGTGTGTGGGGTTGTCCCTGTTGGCATGTGGCTTCACTCTCAGACTTCTGGAACCGCATGGGTCATCCTCCCTCCAAGGCGTCAATCTCACAGAAATCTTGGATAGCTGGTCCAGCCTTTATCTTGTGGAACATCTGGCTTGAAAGCAATAGGCACATTTTTCGTGAGACTCAGCTAGAATGGAGCGCCCTCTGGCAGAAAGTTTGCAATTCATTGTATGAGACTCTCCTGGTGAAGGGTCATAGAGCTGATGAATTGGGAGTGGAAGACACTGCTATTTTTTCCCGTATTGCAGGTACGCACTCAGCTACTCCCAGCATCGTGCCCCCCACACGGCCTGCACAGAGAGCTAGGCAGTTGAATCGGCCTATTGATAGGACAGGTCGATGGGAGCCCCCTCAGGGTAGGATAATCAAAGTAAATACAGATGGATCCTCCAAAGGAAACCCAGGAGACGCTGGCATCGGTGGATTGGGCCGTAATAGTGAAGGAGAGATCCAATTTGTTTTTTCTGTGTACAAAGGCTGCTACACCAATAATCTCATGGAAGCGATGGCCATCCTGCAAGCAGTGCAACAGTGCTGCCAGCATGGGTGGGAGTGAATTATTTGTGAGTCAGATTCTCAGGTTGTGATTAACCTGCTAAATAATCAAAATTTTCATAGTGTTGACTGGCAGCTGGCGGTTGTTGCCCAACAGGCTCTCCAGTTAAGCACGTCCTTGGATTCAGTGGTTTTCAAACATATTCTTTCGAGAATGGAATGGGGTTGCGGACTGTCTTGCTAAATGGGCTTCTGAGCAAGGGCCTAACTGGTGTATTTTGGACCAGAGGATGTTGCCTGCGGAGTTCTTTTAGAAGTTGGGTCATCTAGTTGACCAGGATAAAGCATTGTAACTGTCGTTTCTATTTTTTTGAATAAAATTTTTACCCCTTTTAGTTAAAACACTATCATAAGGCGAAGCTACAATAAAAATTTGAGACTATTTTGATTAGTTTTGAATTAGTTATTGATATTTTAAGTTATTTCATTAACCCTAGTTTTTTTTGTGGATCATGAAGTTGCAAGTATTTTCAGGGGAGGATGATATTGATGCTAGAGAATGGTGGATCATTTTTAAAGAGAATAATACTCAAAAAATTTTGTGGTAAACATGTTTGTCTCTTTTTTTGTCTGGCCCTACATAACATTGTTTTAATCAGTTGAGCTTTGTACAAAAGTATTTTTCATGGGAAAAAATGGAAAAGATCTTCCTAGATCGATGGGATATAGAAGAAAAAGAGGATGAAGAATAGGAAGAAAATAATGATGGTAATAAAAAAGAGAACGAAGATGTTGAATAAGAAAAATCAATGGAAAAAAATAATGACAATGAGGAAGAACATACAAGTGAAGAAGAAGAAGAAGAATTGGATGATAAGGGTTCAAATAATTTGGATCTAAATAAATCCAAGTCAATTTTTCAATTTCATGGATGCATTTAAAAGAATAAGGTTGTGTCCATAAACCCTACCAGAAAGTATAACTTCATCAACATGAATGTGGCCAATCATCTACATGTTCAAGCAAATAAAGATGGTAAGAATATTCCAATGTTTGAAGATTTGAAGTTCATTATAAAAAAATATGTCTTACATTCAGATTTTTATGTTTTGGATATGGATGATGTGGATATAGTTCTTGGATCTCCATGGTTAGAGATTTTGGGAACAATCAATATTAATGTTTAGAAAAATTTCATGAAGTTCTGGTATAGGAAAAAAAGGTCACTTTATAGGATATCATAGTGGGAAAGGCACTAATAATAGTCTAGGTAGATCATGAGGATGAGATTCAAATAGGTGATGAAGAGCATGAGGAAGATTCAAATAACATAGATAAAGACACACTACAATCAGAAATGAATACTTCATCTACTCAAGAGACAAATAAGGAAAAGGTGGAAGAGGTAGAAGAAAAGGTGGATAATGTCAAAGTATTATAAAAAGTTGAGGTATGTAGATACCCACATCATCATGAGAGGAAATAATCATGGAACAATGTGAGGGAGTGTCATAACAACAATCATTTTAGCTATACAAAAAATCAAAATTTCAATCACTATGGCTATGCATGGAAACCAAAGAAGAAATACTATGGTCAAGGATGAAATCAGAGTAACACATCAACCTATGGAATATGGAATGAATGGGGAAATCACTATGACTATGCATGGAAGAATACCTACTATGGTCATGGATGGAATCAAAGTAGCACATTAGAATATGGTACATGAAATCAAAAGAGGAATAATTATGCATGGACCCCAAAGCAATATAATTATGATCATGAATGGAATCATAAGAGTACAATAGAATTTGGAAATAATATTGGAGAGCTATCACCTGCTAAGATCACATATGGATGGCTAGATGATCAAGATTGGAGACAAGTGTGCAATGTTTTAAAGCGCAATCATTATTTGGTTTCTTCCTATGTTTTAGGGACAAATTATGTCAAGGAAGGAAGGAATGTTATGTACCAAGGGATATGATATATTAGTGTATATGGGTCGATGGAGATGCCAACATGTGGCACACATCCCCTTAGTTATATGGGTCTAATATATTAGGATAATGGAGTAACTTTTAGAATTAGTGCATTGGATAATGGTCAGCCTACATTGAGATTAAGAGGTTATCCATCCATTTTTAGTTAGATAGAGGTCTATACAAAGGAGATGATTATCATTATAAATTTATCAAGTAAACATTGAGTCTTGTATTGTAAGAGGATATTGGAAGTTGTCTCCTCGAAGAGACATTGTGGAGTTATTCCTTTCTAAAGGAGTATTGTATGGTTGTAGTCATATAAAATATGAAAATTGGTAAGCTTGAGTGTGGCTTGTGACACCCAATCCATAGGTCCCTCTTGCATGCTCTCATAACCCTTCTATCCACCTTTTTATTGATTCTCAGTCATCCGTAGACTTTTGAGACTTGATTCTAGCTCAGCCACACTGCTTTTTCTATGACAAATCTATCCCCCCAAGTCATGTACTCTCAAGACAATAACACCCAAGTTGGAATATAGCACTGGACCCTTGGGTATCCCATTTCCAATGCTCCTGTCCAATCACCTTTTGAGCCCAGATGACCATTTTCTCTTGATTTCTTTTCATCATTATGTCGGCCTCGCGTGAATGCATCTAACCTATGACCAATAGATCTCTATAAAATCCCATTCAAAGTTCATTTAAAAAGGGTTGACAAATATTACAAAAACAAGCAAGAATACAAACAAGAGCACTAAGGCAAATTTCCTTATTTTCTACATGCAGCCATCCAATACAACTACCAACATATTCAAACCCTCACACTAGTCTCTAACCACATCAAGCACACCTAGTTTAGTAGTTTTGTATCTTCATTACACTATTGCATAAATCACATCAAGTGAGAGAACTACCTATGGCTTGATCCCTCTTCAAAGTATTGGTATGTAAGAAGCGTGTCCACACAAGAGGTGTGGATAAATATTCAGTGCATCTTATACACACTAACCCCCCCTCTTTCTCCAAGTTTTTATTTTAGTTCAAGCATATGAAAGATCTAGGATTGGAGATTAAATCAACTCTACAAGGAGCTTCGTCAATAGTCAAGACTTAAAATTTCATAGGCAAACTAATACGGGGATAATAGACAAAACTCAAAAAATCTAGATCTCTGTGACTAGTTTGGACAATAGCAGTAACTCTTGAATGATAGCATCAAACCTCAAAGTGTCTTATTTTCAACACTCCTATCCTTTCACCAAATGAAAGTTAGATCTTGATTTGTGACAGTGTCCCAGTCCTACACAGCTAGTACCAACTTCTGTCTCAACCATCTCAGTCTTGTTTAAGCGAAGTTATATTTCTCCTCACTTATTAATATTTTTAGAAAGTTTTAAATTACAATCAAATTATAAAAATTAGTAGCTTAATTATCCCAATATTATTTACTGATTTAATTAACTCAGACCCTTAACTAAATTAGGAATAAAAATTCAATATTTAAAAAAAAAAAATCATTTGGTGAACCTTACTTCATTTGCGCATAAAAACTCAAGAAACCCTAGGGTAAATTCCTTGCTGATTTTTACAATATTTTTCTAATTTTTTTACTTGCCTATTTAAATTAGAAATTCAATTCAAATTTTAAAATTCTATAGAAATTTTAAAAAATTATTTTTCTTCCAAACCCTAGTTGCATACACTAGGTCCTTTCAAATCAAAAATTTTTCAATAATTTTCTGATTTTTTACCTACATATTTAAATCAGAAATTAGCATCAAAACTTAAAATTTCATAGTAATTTTAAAATTTTATTTTTTCTTCCAAACCCTAGTTGCATATACTAGGTCCTTTCAAATTAAAAATTTTCCAATATTTTTTTAATTTTTTAGTTGCTTATTTAAATCAAAAATTTATCTTAAATTTTAAAAAAAATTAGTAAGTTTAGAATATTTCATTTTTAAAACCCTAGATGCATCTACTAGGTCCCATTGCTTTTTGAGGTATCACTTTACATATTTGGAAGTTTTGTATCCTTTTTATGCTCCTTCCAGCTAGCTATTTTCAAGACTTTACATTTCATTTATTCAGTACTTTCCTTCCATGGCATTATGCTTATTACATATAATTACAAAAAATTCAATCAATTTTCAATTTGTTTTCCTACTTTATCAATGGCCCAATACATCGATTTTGATGAAATTGATAAGAGAAAACTTCAAGATATTTTAACTAAACATCCTGATATGCAAGATGACATGCTTAAAATACTATAAGAAGAACAACAAAAAGTGAACAATGGTCAATCTTCTCAAACCATAGAGAAACCAATTACAAATAACACTACGAGGGAAACTATGTCTCAACAACCCCCTATAGCAGCCCAACCTTCCTCTATACCACCACTAGCGACAACTAATACATCTTTGTCTCTTGATGTGGCAACCCTTGTGCAAAAGATAAAATCTCTTCAATCCAAGGTGCTACATCTTGAGCAAGGTGCCTATAGATCTACATAGGCCTTGGATTGTTTTGTTCTACTTCATACACCATTGGCATGTCATATTGCTTCTACATCCTTGCCACAAGGTTTTTTTCAACCCAAGCTCACTCTATATGATGGAAAGGGTGATCTAGAGACACACTTGAGAGATTTTCACGCAACATGCTTGGATTATGTGCCAAATAATTGGTTATTAACCAAGCTATTTCCATGGAGTCTAAAGGATTATGCTTTATAATGGTTTTATAGTCTACCAAATTAATCGGTTAACACATTCAATCCTTTAGCTACCATGTTCTTAGCTCATTTCAACATTAACATTAGTGATAAGGTTTTCTATGCCCAAGTTGCAAAACAAAAATAAAGGTCAAATGAGCATCTCATAGACTATATTCTTTGATATAAGACTATCTTGGCTAAGATGACTAGCCCCATCGCCAATCAAAAATTACAAGATCTCTTCAAATAGAGTCTTTTACTAGCTTTGCATGAATCAATAATGTTCAAAAGGTTCTCTTCCTTCACTGAGTTATATCATACACTAAAGGAAAGAGAAGTTGAATTAATTTCAATGGACAAACTCAAGTACACAAGCATATCAAAAACAACAAATAAGAGTAACAACAATGTCCCATACAGAGTAAAGGTCAATGATAGAAAGAGTCAGAATCAACCTACAGTTAATGCAGCTTCAGATCCCCCTCAGCGAGTGGTTTTATTTGCACCTCCTCAATGAACTTTTTCCAATCTACCAATTTCTCCAGCCAGAGTTTTACAATAATTATTGGAATGTAATATCATATCTCTCCCTCTTATTTGGGAAGTTGATACAACAAAGCCTCTTCCACAAGGATATGATCAGAATGCATTTTGTGATTTTAACAGGGCACCAGGCCACACAACAAACAAATGTATTAGTTTGAAACACAAATATAGGACTTGATAAATAATAACATTATTGATCTTGGCACTTCAGTTGAGCCTCCTTAGGCATAGAAAACATGGGATAAAGCTTTGAAAAGCTTTTCAAATCATTTCCCACATCATTCTAAACAAGAGATAGGAGATACATCAAGTTTTCACCATGCATATCATGCACATCCTCCACCGACTACATACCAAGCCCTTCAGTTGAGTCACATCTTTTGAGCAACATGATTGATGTGTATAATTCCAGAGTTCTAATTAGACTTTCCATCTCCTTCTCAGAGTAGGAGATAGTTGATGATGATTCAAATTATCATGTACTCTTTATCAGAGCTTACATTCATAATCATCCTATTCATAGTATTCTCATAGATAATGGATCCCGTGTAAACATGTGTACTATGACATTATTGTAGCATTTGGGATATTTAGAGTAGAATATTACACTGATGAACATAGTTATCAGTGGATTTAGTGGGAACATAAAAAGTTTATTGGGTGGGATTGTACTTCCTCTACAGGTTGGTCCAACAAATGTGGCCACACCATTTATTATTGTTCCCAATGCAAGAGTTTTTGATATGTTACTTTATTGACCATGGATTCAAAAACTTTAAGTACTACTTTATACAGTTCATAGATGCATGAAATTCATTTATGGCAATTAGGTTATTACAGTTGGTGGAGTTTCATAAGAGTTACCACTCCCCACTTCAGAGCCATCTACTATTTTGTAGTCACCAATTTCAGTTCCACCACCAGTTTCAGTTCTTCTTCTAGTTCAAATTCAGACATAGTCAAGGCCTCCATCACCGGCAAAGAGAGTTCATACACTTCCATAGAGGTCTATTTTAAATCAACTATAGTTTTAGAATTATAGATAGCTTCCAACTATGGTGTTTACACCCAAGTCAGTCTCATTAAGGTCTCATGCCTCTACACATAGAGCACATGTTTAGAGAGTTCTAGTACCAGATGGGTCCCAAAGAGCTCTATAGTTGCATCCACTTCTTAGAGTTACAGGGGGACCCCACAGTCAGCTTCTACTTCAGATATTTTAGAGCATTTATAATAGACATAGCTTTTAGAGCCACAGTCTCAACCCTTCCATCATGATTCACAATCACGCACGATCTCTCACCTTGATATAGGACACCATGATAAGGAGTCTCTTATGAGACTCATTAGTTAGTATCATTTCTTCTCAGTCTTGCTTGTATATATTTTCTTTTTAATTTCTTGTACATAGTCTCCTCATGATTGATTTTACATAGCTTATATCAAAATAAAATAAAAATACAAAATATACAAAATATAAAAACTTTCAAATAATCAAAAACACAAAAATATTTCAATTGTATGCATTATCCATGATTTACATTTCTACTACCATGCTAGACTTACATTTGTTGTTCTATGCTATTGTTTGTCAATTTATCTACATTACATGTTTCACTTGATCTTCTTTGAGTGTGTGCAGTGACATCTAGATCCATGATTGTTTCACTCTACCCATTGACGGGGCATCCTACTTCTACATTCAAGACATACATCGATATATCTACCCACTGGGGGCATCTTCTACATGACTACACCATCTAGGTTATATCATTCCTACACCGCACACTCTAGTTATCATGTTGATGTACATTATTTACTAGCTTACATAGATTATTCTATCAACATTCACTAAAATATAACACTTGTGTATTTATTAGCATATACCTAGTCTTGTACTCTATGTCTTGCATACTTTCACTTTTTGCTTTGATTAGTTAGATGCAATTGTATTTCTAGCCTATTTATATGCTTTCATTTTTTGCTTTGCATAGCTAGATATGATTGCATTTCCCACTTCATATTTTGTCTCATGTATGTTCCTTAGAACATTTTCCAATGTCCTTTGCTTCTATTCTTGTGTGTGTCTTAGGACATTTACCAATATCCTTTGCTTGTACTCTTCTATGTGCCTGTGGCCCTTATGCCAACCTTACTTATTTCAATTGAATGTGTATGTGGCATTTAAACATACCTTGTATGCTTACTTTCCAGTTTGAGTGACATGTTCCCATGTCCCTTGTTTGCTTAGCCCCTTGGCCACTCTTGTATGATTCTTGCTTCTTGCCTTGTGTGCTTGTTGCTTATTTGCTTTTCAACTATTTACAATGCCATGATCCACATCATGCATTTTCTTGTTATCTTGGATGCCATGATGGACGTCACTCTCCATCCCTCCATGACAACTAAAAACTAACATTTCCAGTTTCAATTTAGTACATTGCACATCCTATTACATTTTTATATCTATCTAGGCATACCCCTATTTGATCTAACAATCTCTCATACAAATCATGTTATATCTTGAGATATCTTATCAATTATCATTTGCTCTATCATGTATTTCATAGCATAACACACTTGCGAGTCTCTTTCTTCTAAGGGCAGTCATTCCAGGGTCTTCATTCCTACCCTCAGAAGAGGGGGCAACAAACAAGGGTTTTGTCACAAAGATCAAAGCTCCTATCAATCAAAAAATCAGTTTCTAAAACACTCAAAACAACAATCAGAGGTCAGACCAGGCAGAGTAGACTAGAAAAATAGTGACGATTCTAGAACAATATTTAATTTTAGTAAAAGATAACAATGTCAAACTTGGACAATAGCATCGGACACTAGGGTGTCTTATTTTTGGTACTCTTGTCTAAATATCAAAAAACCCATATTTATCAAAACTAGGCAGAAAGGTAAGCTCAACTACAGTTTTGTATATACATATTAGTTCAAATTCAACAGTTTTAGTATAGTTTTTCTTAGAGAATCTATATATAGGGGGCATCATGTGAGACATGATGGATCTCACTTTTAGTTTCAGATTGGGTACTTGGTATAACTTTCAGATCAAAATCCATGTTATAAACACCAGTGATTGGGGGTAATATGCACAACATATTGGTCTTCTTTTCTTTTGAGTTCAGCATATTACCCAAGCATTCTCAGTAGTTGCATGCCTTACTTCATCTTCAGGTGGTTTGCATGATTTTGGAGTGGCTTTCATACAAGCCTAACCTCAACATTTCTTGAGTGGATTCCACATAAGCATATGGCCTAGTTTTGGAGTGACATTCATACAAGCTTAATCTCCACCTTTTTTTTTTGAGTTGGCCAAGATTGGCCTATTTTCTAGTACACATTCATCTATCCACACCACATTATCAATATTTTAGAGCATTCATGAGATTCAAGAGCCACCTTATATGACACACATTCATATCGATATTAGTTTATAGCTTCACTTCACGGGGCAATAATGCAGCCAAAGGACTAGATAGCCTTTGTATTCTTGAGCCACCTACTCACAAGTATTGGATGCATAATCCAAACATCGATTAACACATGCATGATCACATAGCTTCACTTAGTGGGCGATGATGGAGACAAAGGGCCAACCTTTGTATTCTTGAGCCACTCTTGGGGAATTGAGCACTCAGCTCCATTCATGATATTACTCTTGGTACAACACATACCCAACATTACTTAGCATCACTTAGCATCACAACAAGATTTGTATTGGTTCACGTACCCAATGAAGTGTATTTGTTCCTTTCTCTTTCCCTCTCTCTTACCCAACTTTTGTATATTCTTATTTTAGATATAGCATATCTAGTAAGAACTGATCTACACTTTGTTTTCTCTTGCATATTTACACTTCACAACATTGTCTCTCTATATACACCCAATATCACATAGCTTCATGAGCTTCGCCCTTGAAGGTAAGTTTAGGTAGGCTTTCTATTTTTCCTTTATCTTAGTATGTCAATTTACTGCATCACTAGAATAAATGGGGGGCAAATGTAGTCATATAAAATGTGAAAATTGGTAAGCTTGAGTGTGGCTTGTGACACCCAATTCATAGGTCCCTCTTGCATACTCTCATGACCCTTCTATCCACCTTTTCGCTGATTCCCAATCATCTGTAGACTTTTGAGACCTGATTCCAGCTCAGTCAGGCTGCTTTTCCCATGACAAATCCATCCCCTAAGTCTTGTACCCTCAGAACAAGAGTGTCCAAGTTGGACTATAGTGTTGGACCCTAGGGTGTCCCATTTCAATGCTCCTGTCTAATCACCTTTCGAGCCCAGATGATCATTTTCTCCCAATTCTTCTTCGTCATTGTGTCGGCCTAGTGCGAATGCATCTAACCAATGACCAATACATCTCTATAAAAGCTCATTAAAAGTTCATATAGAAGGGGTTAGAAAATATTAAAAAAGAAAACAAGAATATAAGTAAGACCACTAAGACAAATTTACCTATTCTCTGCATACAACCATCCAATACAGCTACTAGCATATTCAAATCCTCACCCCAGTTTTTGGCCACCTGAAGCAAACCCAATTTAGCATTTTTGTATCTTGATTACACTATTTCACAAAGCATATCAAGTGGGATAATTGCATATGGATTGATCCCTCTTCAGAGTATTGGTATGTAGACAGTGTGCCCACACAAGGGGTGTGGATACACGTTTAATGCATCTTACACACACTAGCCACCCCCCCTCTTTCTCCAAGTTTTCATTCATGTTTAAGCACAAGGAAGATCTAGGGTTGGAGATTAAATAAACTCTACAAGGAGATTCATCGATAGGCAAGACTTAAAATTTCATAGATGGACTACTACAAGGACAACGGACATAACCCAAAAAACTCAAATCTCTGTGACTAGTTTGGATAATAGCAACAGAACCTGGACTATAGCACCAGACCCTAAAGTGTTTTGTTTTTGGCACTCCTATCCTTTCACCAAATGAAATCTAGATCCTAATTTATGATAGTGTCTTAGTCCTACACAACCAATACTAGCTTCTATCTTAGCCGTCTCAATCTTGTTTAAGCTAAGTTACATTTATCCTCACTTACTATTTTTAAAAAGGTTTATAATTACAATCAAATTATATAAATCAGTAGTTTAATTATCCCACTATTATTTACTAATTTAATTAACTCAGACCCTTAACTAAATTAAGAATAAAACTTCAATATTCCCAAAAAAGGTTAAATCAATGGTGTTGCCCTACCTTAAGGGTATTTTATTTTTGCATATATTGAATGTTTGGACATCTTGGTCCACCAATATCTATTGTGTTGTGTTGATCTACATTATATTCTACATTATTTTTTAATATTGTAAGTTAGGATCATAACATGCTCTTTCCACTAAAATATTCTTAGGCTTGGAGCACCAATTTATAATGATCTAATAAATCCTAAGAATTTTTTGATAGAATAGTGAGACATTTATGTGAAATTTTGATGAATTTGATTTGTTCCTTAGATTTTTGGCCTTGAGAGACTTGAATAAATTCTTCAAGGAATGACCTCCAATCTTAATCCAATGCAAATGGGTTCTAATTTGAGTCCTCTAGCTACATGTCTATCTATTATTTTAATCTTGTGCTTGAGAGAATCGACCATGGCCTCAAGTTATGAAACAATACAGCTTTGCTCAAAGATGGAGGAAATCCTTTGGTATTCTATAATGACAACAACATCAATCTACTTCCAAACCAATGAAATATATTTTCCACATTGGCGATGTGGTTGATCACATCATTCCACCAGTCAATCCATTTGTTAGTGTATGGTAGACATAGGGATAGATTCCAAAATTTAGCAAAGATCCAAATGGTGCCCTAATAGTTGAAAATAGACACATTCAAGAAGAATTGATTGCATGGGAATTTATGATGGTCATTTCACCACTCCAATTATCAAATGATGGGATTATGATCAAAGAGGACAAATTATAGATTGACCATGATCGCTTGCTCGTCAAAAATAGAAAGGGAGAACATGTGTTACTCAGAAAACATTCCATGGTCAAACCATTTAAGGGCCCTATCGATGCCGATACAGAAATTGGACCAAGTGAAACATGGTTTATTAGTTAATGTATTTTTCCAAAATATTGGGTCCACTAAGCCCCATCGATGTTTAAAATAATACCATGCTTCATGTTCTCCAACACACCATATCATCGAAAAGGCACCAACTTTGTCCTCAGGACTCTATCATATTAAAGTGACCACAAAGGAGCTAGATAGAAAGGAGAAGATTGTCAATAATCCATCTCCATAATGTCATTCTATTAAGGCCATCATTATGGGTGTAAACATTGAGAACCCTCAAGAATGACCATCAATGTCAAGTAATACTCAAATAACTTGATGTGACATATCTTCTCATGAGACAATATTTAAGGGATTTTTTTGGTGAAACCAAGAGACTGGCACTGCCACATCCATTTTCATGCAAAGTGGAGAATTGAGATGTGTCAAGCCACATACTCCTCAAAGATGATTGTAGAATAAATTCATAAACCTTAACTTCTTACAAACAATTGATATTGAAAACACCTAACCATTGATAGGCGGTGAACACAAAGTATTTTTAGGAGGGATTTGTGAGACCTCAAACATTCTAAAAGATAAGATTCATTGGAAGGAGTCCATGAATAATTCTCCCTACACATCTTCTATATCTTCTTCTGAGTCTAGCGCAGTAAAATGGTTTCCCAATAATGGTTGTTGGTTTGGAAAAATAAAATCCCCAAGCAAAATGGAGCTACATTTGGAACTATTTACCTCCTGAGGAGATTCACCATCATTGCAAGGTGGACTACTTGACTAACACATGGTAGGAGCGCTTGTAGTGGGTGTCCCAGCTCGAGAAGAAATTATATCTAAACAATTAACTTGAGAAACTTGGATCTAAGAGACCACAAGGTCATTATGAGACTGGGGAGGACTAATGGGAGGGGGTAACTTTATCCATATTTTTATTCTCTTGAAAATGTTTAACAATGGGGGGAGTGATGATTGCCTTTAGGTTCTTGTTCCTAAAAACTATTTTTTGGTTAGACATTATAGTCCATCCATCATTCATTTCAACCATGTGGTGCTTGTTCAATGGATGGCTTTGAGAAAATTGTAAGGGAACAATCATGAATTCTATGATCATGCCATTGAAATATAAAGCATATGTTCAGGAGATTAAAGTAGGTGAAATCAATGGACTCTTTTAAGTCCTTTGTCAAATCAACCTTGACACAAACATGCTTATTAGGGTGTGCAGATTAGAACTTGTCATCTTCATGT
The DNA here is from genome assembly GCA_037957365.1 of Torreya grandis. Taxonomy (NCBI): domain Eukaryota; kingdom Viridiplantae; phylum Streptophyta; class Pinopsida; order Cupressales; family Taxaceae; genus Torreya; species Torreya grandis. The sequence goes on from JARHVA010001549.1 coordinate 1,719,408, forward strand.
CAAAGCACCCACCTCATGGGTTTTAAAATCTCATCAAATAACACCCATAGAGGAAGTGGTAGACTTTAGATCTCAATCCAAATAGGCACCTTAAGGGAGGTCTGCTCAAACACTTTGAAATTATGAGTCGAAGGGAGCACAATTGTAAGGGTATTCCTTAAGAACTAGGAGCTCGACCTAGCAAAGATAGCTTGCATTTGAGAGGGTTATTTAAAGGAAAATAAAACAAACACTTAGTAAGATTACATACACCAGTAACCTTAAAACCAATGGTATCCAGTGGTGTTGAATCCAAGCATTAAGGGGATCTCCAAAGGGAATATGACCAACATAGTAAACAATAAGATAGTTATTTTCGTACCATCTACACATATTATCAATTGCATCTACTTGAAAACAAACATCAAGTTGAGGAGGATTATCAAAATTTGTACTTTGTGTTAAAGTCTTCGAGATGAACTTCCAAACTCATTTCAACGTCGTCCTTCACTATGTCGGCAACAATGGTTGTGAGAGATTAGTCGAGGGACATTTTATGAAATTCAATCCACCCAAAGGGCCCAAAGTGCAAGAGATAAAAGCACAAAAACTGCAAGTTTAACAAGGCAAGACAAGTTAACAAAACACAAGATAGACATGCAAACCCTAACAGCTCAAATTTATCAAACTTTGACGAATTACATTTCCTTTGTAGCTGTATATGCTAGCATTGCAAATGGGTCAATGAATGATGGATTTTTATTTAGAAGGGGAGGATTTCCTTTTTCTTTGTGGAACAATTTTGAATATGTTATCTTCTACCTTTCCTTTTTGATCTACCTATTGAGAAGGTAGTGTTTTGAAGACTTTGTTTGCCTCAATTGATTATGTTCCTTGGAAGTCTCTTAATTTTTTTAATTAAGTCTGCCTTGACCTGATTTGTGTCATCTTGAAGGGGCAAACCCTTTGCCAAGTGATCATGACATGACATAGCTGACATCTAAACTATATATTCTCATAATAAATATATTGGTTCCATTCTATCCCCCATGTCTAAAATCTAGTGATCGGATGAAGGATTTTCCAGATTTATATTGAATCAAATCCAAGCATAGTTGAGGCCTGTCAGAGGGGAAGATGTACCCATACTGGGACTTCTGTTAGTAAATCTTCCATTGGGTCAAAGGCTAGTGACAAATGTTTCATGATCAATCCAGATCTCATAACCATAGGCCTCCTTGAAAGATCAAATCTCTTTCCTATGTGGAGAAGACTGCCATGAAATAGCCCTTGTGCATCATTAGTATTTCCACTAACCTATTGGCCTCCATTACTCATTTATCCAATCTTTTAAAGGTTTTTGGCCTGGAAATAAACCCATGAACCTGCAGATAAGGGATTTTTCCTTGACGTGTACAACTTATGCTCCATTTCTTCTAATGCAAATAAGACTTTGGGGAACTTGTCTACTTTGAGAAAACAACCATTCTCTTTCTTGTTAGTTAAATTTTGCTTGTGATAATTTTTTTGCATGCATCTAAAGAAAATTTCTCAAATCATCTTTACAGATTTGATTTTGATCATTTGAAACAACATAGCTGTAATTTTGTGGAGAGCTAGACAGTCGTGGTGGGGGAAGGAGGCCATGGCCTCTTCAAACCCACTATTTGAGGGTCAATCAACGTTCAACAACTAACACATTGGGTGTAAATAGGATTAAGAAAATGAAAATGGAGATTTTGAACAATGGTAGCATGTACAAGAGCTTCACCTCCAACTTCATTGAGGCTCTCAAATCCTTCGTGAGGCCCTTATAAGACTAAAAACTTTATTGCATTTTTATAGACCCCAAAATAAATAATCAACAATGGCAAGGAATATGAGAAAATAATAGTACTTTGAAATTACTACTTTTCAATCCCAAAATATGTGCTTTAATATCCTCTTATTTATCAGTATAAATATGCTAAGCCTTCTCTAAAATAAAAAATTGCTTTGTAGTTAATCTCCCCTGAAAGAAATCATTGTTGAAATTTCTTATACATGGTTCAATTTAAAACTAGTGTATAGAGAGAAAAAAAAATCATCACATAAAAAAATAATAAACTAGTGCTTTTGAGTTATTGATAACACCAACCTATGTCAAGGGAAATATTTGGACAGGTTCTGTTATTACTCCTATTGCAAGGATTCTCTTCTCTGGTTAAAAAAAACCCTACTTTTAAATTGTGAAGCCTAAACCAGTATATTTGAAGGATATATGTGAAACTTGAAACAATATTCTTGACATTATAATTTACTGTTGTAGGGTGAAATTAGAAGGTTGCTTTTCATCTCAAAGACAAAAATTAAAGTATACTTAATTTGCTGGGCTTTTGGTCTGATAAGTTCTAAAATGGCTTTTAAATTCATTCAAAAATACTCTTATAATGCATACTTATATGGATGACTTGGCAATACAGGGATTTTCTCATTAGTGACATTGATGGAGAAGTTCATTAGTGACATTGATGGAGAAGTCCATATTTTCTTGTCATAGTTACAAACATAATATATGAATAATAACCCATGGTATCAAAACCAGCAAAACTTCTTAGTTCAATCTCTCAACATTCAGAGGTTGCTTTTCATCATCAAATTTGAAAGCTGATATGATCAGACCTCCTATTTACCATCAACATTAGTTGATCTCATAGTGCACTCTGGAACAAGTTTTGCAAACGACGAAGATTTATCCTTGAGTAGCTTGGGTGGAGAGTCATATTCATCAATTTTTCCTGATTCAAAACGAGTGTTGGCACATAAACCAAGGGGGGAAGGGAAGTCTTTCCATAAAAGAACAGTATCTGAAAATTAGAAAAGTAGAAAGGTTATAATGTCATACCATCACTGAATACTAGGACCAAATCGCTATCACAGACGGATGGAATTCGATGTGCTATGGTTATGACCGTGCAGCCAGAAAATTGGTTCTGTACAGTTTGTTGAATGAGCCTATCTGTTGCGGTGTCCACCCAGGCAGTTGCTTCATCAAGTACCACTATACGACTTTGTTTTAATAGTACTCTTCCCAAGCAGAGAAGCTGTCTTTGCCCCACACTCCAGTTCTCTCCATTCTCAATGACTGCACGAGATCATTCCAATATAATCAAAACATTTTTCCTAAGTGGGAAAGTAGTGGTGGAATAAGACATTAGAACGATTCTTTGTCGTATTGTTCTAGAAAGATGTACAGGAGAGATACAAACCAAGAGAATCAAGCTTTTTTTCTTTTGCTCTAACAACTCCGAGCTGACACTTCTCCAAAGCCTAAAGCACAGGAAAAAGCAAAGTAAATCTTCATTAACAGGAAACTTACACCTTTATACCCTTGAGCACTACTTATATTCTTTAATCCATGAACAATTGTTGCTTAAAATTTATACAAATATATAAATATATCTCTTCATTGGAATAGTCGATCATAGGATCTAGATTATTACGTATAGTGCCCTCCAACATTGTTGGGTCTTGTGGGATAATGCTCAGTTTGGCTCTTAGATCATGCAGGCCTATTGTTGAGATGTCAATTCGGTCAATGACTATTCTGCCTTTTGTTGGATCTACAATTCGAAAGAGTGATTGTATAAGAGTAGATTTTTCACTGCCTTTACGACCTACGATTCTCACCTTCTTTCCGCCGGGGAAAAGTGCATATAATTGCTTTTAATACAAGTGGAAGATGTGGTCCATAAGACACCTGATAGTATGCATCAAATTCAAAGGCTGAATAATCAATGAGAATGGATTCCCCAATTTAAATATGCAAAAGACAAATAGATTGTTAATAGCAAGTACTGACCTGCAGGTCGGTTATATTTATTTTTCCTCTACTTGGCCATTCAGAGCTTGGTTTAGACTTATCTATGATCAATGGAGGCTCACTAGCTATGCTTGAGTACTGCAGAATTCTCTCTACAGAGATCATATGGTTTTCCACGTTACGAAGGTTCCATATCACCCAGGCTTGTGTCGTGCTCAGATTGAGACCATAAGTTATTGCCAAGCCCGCAATACCTGTTAGGGTGCCATGTGATTAACTGTGATGATTAATTTGAAGGATAAATCTTGCTTGTTCAACTTAGTCCAGCAAAGAATAGTTGCATCCCAAATCAAACCCCTGGTACTTACTTGGATCAACTACACCTTCTGGCAACCAAAACAAGACAACCATAGAGAATGCAAATAATACATTTGCCAAAAAATCCAGCTACTGTGGAAGCAAGGCCTGGAAAATCCATCAATCAATTTGAGATTTGTGTTCATGAATTGAAACTCCTAGTCAAAGCTTCTGATTATTGATGCTCCAGAGATTGATTCTGCAAAATGTTGAATGACTGGAGCCTTACAAATTCCCACCAACCTAGAGAGTTCCCTACATGACACAATGTAATATTGCTGCATGCAATAAAGGTGAGAGAAGTCAGGACTTATTTTGTTCCTAATCATGAAGACCAAAAATCAAAGAATCGAAATCATTCAAAAAAAAATAGTCATAATACAACCATATGCAATTATTACAACAGATATTAAAGCAAATTTTTAGCAGATTGTCATCTCCACTAAAGCCTTGGGATATAGTTGAAAATTGAGCCAATTTATCATCCCTCCCCGTTTTTCTTAAAGAAGAATTTGGATGAATGTCTTGAACATCTGGTAAAACTAGAAAAATACCTGATACCATAAACAAATTGCAATCACTGGTATAAACATAATAAAGACCTGCCACACAATTTGAGAAATGACAGCAATAATTCCCAAAAGCTGTATAATACAAAAAGTCAAAGATCCTAGTTGAAATGGAATGGCTTGGTCCAGTGTTCTCTGATCAGTTGATACCTGCCACCAAATATGGAATTTATTATTCACTTGCTAGCTTCAAATGGTGTATTTCTCTTTTGTGAGAAAAAAATGTTCGAACAGTAAGATCCACTAACCCGATTCAATACACGCCCAATTGGAGTTGCATCAAAGAAGAACATTGGTGCACGAAATATACACCTGTGCATATTGTGGAAAAGTTGATTTGCACTTTTAAATCCAGCCACAGAAGTAAGCATTGACCTCACAAGAATACAGAATGAACTGCCCAGTGCTAAAACAATATAAACTAGAATGAGACGGTAATTACTAACAGTGGACCTCTGATCTTCAGCTGTAGGAGTTGCCCATACCATCCAGTAATTGCTACTTATTTGTAGTATGTGAAATGCTATTTCTGCCACTAAGATAACAGGTATCAAAGCACCTTTGTATGCTGCAGTGATGTAAGACCAGTAAACCCACATACTTACCCTGCCTTTCTCTCTTTCTTCTTCTTGCACAAGCTGTGAGTTTTTATCCTCTTTTTCTATCTCAGTTGCTTTATTATTTTCTGATCCAAGATCTAACCCTATCTCTCTTGAATTCTTGGTACTACCGTGTTTCTGGAGCTGTTCATGGTTTTCATCTTTCACATTAGATGTATTTTCGGTACGTGATCCTTAAACAAATTCCTGCGATGACAGGATCTCAGTATTCTCCATAGCATCAATGGCTTTCATTGCTTTCTGATGTGCACCAACTAATTCCTAAAAATCTGTGTGTGGTTGTAATATATCATAATATCTTCCAGCCTAGGTAATCTCACCATCTCGCATTACCTACAAGAAAATTTTATGAATCTCAATTGTTAACATAATTTAAATCCTTTAATTTTATCCTAGAATACATGATTCATGAAGCCATTGCCTCCCTGACAATTAAATTTAAATTGTCAAATTAAATAAAAAATGCAAGCATACCAGAATGAGGTCAGCTTGAAATAAAAACTCCTCTTGGTGAGTTACATAGACTAGAGTCTTTGAACCCAGAATACCAAGCAGGCATGTCTGTAACAGAAACATTCAAGTTTTATATATTTTGAAATGATTGATTACACATTATCCACACTGAAACCTGGTGTTACATTAAACTTACTGCATTCCTTAAAAACACCTTAATTAGCCAGTTATAATATCCTATCCTTCGTAACTGCTATAAGTAAATTACTTGGAAAATATGTGTCCCGGTATGTGCATCAACAGCACTAAAAGGATCGTCAAAAAGATACATGTCGGCATCTTGATACAAAGCTCGTGCAATCTGTATCCTTTGCTTTTGCCCACCACTCAGATTCACTCCTCTTTCTCCGATTTCAGTTTGGTCCCCATATTGGAACAATTCTATATCTTTCTTCAATGCGCAAGCCTGCAGTACACTCCCATACCTAGTTTTCTCCATTTCCCTCCCAAAGAGAATATTATCTTGGACTCTTCCGCTTTGTATCCATGGACTCTGAGGAACATATGCCTTGGTACCACTTATCCTTACAGTACCTGAAAGTTTAGGTATTTCACCAAGAATGCATGATAAGAGGCTCGATTTGCCAGAACCAACAGTTCCACACACTGCAACTCTCATGCCTCTCTTTACATGGACATCTAAGCCTTTTATGGCAGAACTAGAGGAAGCAGGATCCCAAGAGAATACCCCTTCTTGGATCTCAATTGTCATGTCCATCGAATCCTTTGAGACCTCTTCTACTGCATCCTTTTGCAGCTCTTCTGAGCAATCACCGCGATTAAATCAGGAAGACTGTATATTGGATCCTGCAGCATCCTGAAAGTTGCAAGTGAAGAGAGAATTTTACCTGTTGTTAAAGGCACTCCTATCAATACACATGTACCAAAAGTGATCACAGACACAAGTGTAGGTGCTCCCCAAACCCAAAGTGTAAAATTTATGAAAGCCATTGAGTAAACATATTTTTGCAGCCAATTACACTCTTCCTTTCTCAAACTTTCTAGCTTCTGTAGAAATCTGGTCTCCCATGATTGTAATTTTAAGATTCTCATATTCCTTAACGTCTCTGAAGTAGCCTTCATCCTTTCATCTTTTGCTTCCATGATCTTCTTGTTAAACTTTTGTTGCATTTTCCCTAGTGGTAAATTTGCTATCATAATCGCCACTGTGGCTGTCATTCCTGAAAGTGATGCCCATCCCGAGCTCTGACATAGAATAACCATGGCCAGAACAACTTGCAAAGGTGCAATCCAAATGTTATGAACATACCAACAGAAATTCCCAATACGCTGTGCATCAATACTCATGTAATTAATTATCTCACCACTCATGTGCTGGTGTCTTGACTGACTGGAAAGCTTCAAACCTTTCCTGTATATAGTAGCTGTAAGGGCTGCCTTAATGCGTATACCCATGTGGTTTGTTATAAAAGTCAAATGGCATTGTGTCATAGATTCCACTAGCTTTGAAAGAAAAATGCACAAACTAGAACAATGCCCTCACTTGCAAACAGTTTCTGCCCAGCAAGACACTGAACAAAATTATCTATAAAATATGGACCTACATATAATGCGCAAAAATTCAGTGCTGCTAGGAATGCTGTGAAAAGCAAATCCTTACTAACAAAGATTAATGCCGCTTTAGCTATCGTATGACCTTCAGCCTCTAGATGGTTGCTAAATTTATGATACACTTGGTCAGCCCTCGTCACATCTGCAACTTGGGGTACATCATCAATCCCCAAAGGCTTCTCATGGCCAACAGCAAGTAAAGGATTAATCCAAGAAAATGTCAGCCTTCTGGAAAGTTTTTTGTTGCAAAAGAGATACTTTTGGCTTAAGGCTTACAGATTGTTCTTGATTCTCAATTAAGAGAGGCTCTTGAATGCTTTGATCAAAGAACCCTTCCGGATTTCTTTCACAACAACTCACATAACACAAAAAGGCCGAAAGTAGAAAGCCCATAACTTCCACCATTCTACAAAGGGCAATTCTCTTTTGTTCCTTGAACTCTTCGATATTGAGGAACAAGAAAAACGCATACAAAATCGATGACAAACTCCACCACATCCTTAGTAAAAGTGGTGTCTTCTCTTTACTTTCTTTTGTGAGGGAGTAAAATGAATAGGCGGAGATTATAGACCAGGCTATGGCCTGAACAATATACTCTTCCTCAGCTCCAATATCTTTGGGCTTCTCCTTGAGCCACCAACATAAAAGACTCCATAGGCCTAGTATGGCGTACAAGACTGATAGACAAACACAACCAACAAGGGCCACCTTGTGGGTAACCCTCATTTGCAGCCTTTTGGAAAATGCAGGTTTAGGAGTAGAGGATTGTCTGCAAAATTTGTACCTTCTGCAGAAAACGCAAAGGACTAGAGAAACAACAAATAACAGGTGAAACACAACCGCAATCACATGCCGGAAATTAACCCCCAAAACGCTATCTTGAAGTACTCCCCAGTGTTCAGCTTCACCCATCCCTAACAATTGACTGCAGATTTTTGCCCCGATGGACTCCACCACTGCATGCCGACCAATACATAAGTATTACACAGTATGTTGCTTATTCATTTTTTTCAAGTGGCCATATCTAAATCTAATACCCACTTATTCCTACTGCAACACAAGTTCCAATCAGAACTCTAGTTGAACATCTATGAATTCATTAAGAAAATACATTTGTTGAAAATGACTTTCTAATGTCCTGCATTCTTAGAACTGTGATCCCATGGAGGCGGCTAAGGCTACTATTTTGGATGCCCCTTTGGAATAAAGCATAAAGTTAGATTATATAATGAGGCAAAACTCAAGTCATGTGATATGCATGGAATTGTGTCCCTGAAAGTTGGAGCCCCGCCTCTTTGGGCCAGATAGTTTGAGACTGAGCGGCTGCAGGAGAAGGGGGCTGGAGGTTTCCAGCATTTTGAAATATGGTAATCTCTATCTGACAGTGTTTCAGAAGAAATCTTTCCTGGTAATTTGGATTAAAAGGTCACAGAAAACTGTATGCGATAGCATGAAATCTCATGTTTCATGGGACCATTTACGACTCCTAATTGTTCTCTGTACAGAAGAGAATTAAGGTGACTGCCTCCATGGGACTAATTCCATACTGATTCTGCATGCATGAATAAATAAATAAACCAAGAAGAAAATCAGAACAAACAATTCCTAAAGAATGGAAGACCTAGCAGAAATGGGCCAACTACAAAATTATTCATTCACTTACACTTTTGGGTGGCCTTTGGCATGAGCTCCGGTTGTGTTATTGAACTCCTCTTTCTTTATCTTCTCTTGTGGTTGGCGACTAAAAAGAAGTGGGTTTATGAACTTTGCATTGCTTTCAGTCTAGGGATATTCAAACTGTTTCAGTACAAGCCAAGGATCTTGTTGGAATTTTGAACAAGTTGATCACAGAAACAAACAAACAAATGTCCTGATTACATCAGGACCAATGCTGCAAGGCTCAAGCATTGTTGAACAGATTGTCTTGTATTATATAGTTATATAACCACTTACAAATGTCCTGATTACATCAAGATCAATGCTGCAAGACTCAAACATTGTTGAACAGATTGTCAACAAGATCAATGCTGCAAGACTTGCATTGTTGAACAGATTGTCATCAAGCTGTTAAACTCAAGCATTGTTGAACAGATTGTTATGTATTATGGAGTTATATAACCATTTACAAATGTCCTGATTAGATTAGGATCAATGCTGCAAGATTCAAGCATTGTTGAGCATTGTTGAACAGATTGTTATGTATTATGGAGTTATATAACCACTTACAAATGTCCTGATTTGATTAGGATCAATGCTGCAAGATTCAAGCATTGTTGAACAGATGTCAAGTATTATGTAGTTATATAACCACTTATATTCTATGCAAACCTGTTGTTAATAAACATTAAACCTATTGTTCATAAGCATTAGTGTCAAGACAGATTTAAGTAGTCTTTTTCAGTGAATATATTCAAATCAAGAGTGAAATAAGTGGACTTCTGTGAACACAGTTTGCCAAGGTGAAAAGGAAACATTAACACAAAATCATGTATAAATGTATGATGATAGTCGGATTATAAGAGACAATTATTTATTTATTTATTTTTATTTTATTTCTTTGAATTGGAAGTATATCTATATATTTTATTGATTTAATAAAATTATATGGTCGATCAGAATGAAGTGAAAAGTCTGAACAAAATTTTTAAAATGTTAAATTTATTTTTTTATTTTTAATTGGTAATTAATTTCGAATTTTTTTCGGGGTGAAGTTGAAACCCCCCACAACAAAATCCAGTCTCATTTGCAAGATTCTCTTAATTTATATCTATAGCTTCAATTTAATGTATATATTTTCTTTCTATGGATTAGTGATGGCGAAATATCTAATTTTAGAATGTAGAGTAATTTTAGCAATATTTGTTGTAAAAGTAGGCCGCATGAGTGGCGTAGTTGGCTAAGGGTTTTGGGTTCTTCCTATATAAGTCTCGAGGTCGATTCTCGTGACCTGGGTTTCAAGGTTGTTCAGTGTGTGCGGACCACATCGACAACCCCCAGAGGATTAATCTTGCCTCTGCTCACCTCAATAAAAGTCGCAAAAAAAAAAAAATCTATTGTAAAAGTGGGTTCATGAGAATATGCTTCAATTTCTTTATGAAAATAATATTAAAAATTATAGGAATCAGTTTTTAATTAACATATTTTATTTAATTAACAAATGAAATAATTTTAGATTAATAATTATAAAAATTTGTATATAGTTTAATAAAAAAATAGTAGAATATTTTTTAAGCATTATTTAAGCATATTCTTCTTCTATAGGCGAGAACATATGAATATTTGTTATGGGTATCAAGGGTTAGCTAAGTAAATAGCTCTAAGTTGTAATTAAACTTATCCCTCCATCATGCAAAGTAATCGACAAGTTCTTAATTGCATTTCTAGCCATCATCGAGCTTGTATGTTGAAAATACGATCATGAATATCGTCTGATGCTACCACATGTAATACAATACTATGACCGTTACTTATATCATGTAAATCAATTGGCACTCTAATAACACACAAATTCTTTATTATTATCTTCTTGATTCTTTTAATGTACTCTGTGACAATGTGGTGCTTTGTCTGTGTGGCCAGGTATTCAATTTTACTGATGAATATGAATCCGCTTACAGTAATTCCCTCCAATTTGGCGATTGCCCATTTTACTGTTCATATTTTGGATATCATGTAATCTCTCACACAAACCTTATAGGTAGTAAATGAACGAATATGAATAAATTATAATGTTCACTTGTTCTTGTAGGATGAGTTACTTTGGGAAGTAGTTGTTAAAATAATATTTTTGCCCCTTACCTAACTCCCAGTGAATGCCCTGCCACCAACAACATTTAATACAACCCCCTTCAAATTTTGATTTTTTTGGAGCCCGCATGGAGTTTGGGGAGAAACGTTGGGGTAGGTGAGATAGCGGTAGGCAGCGATTATGAGAAGACAAAGGGGAATGTGCAGTAGTAGACAAAAAAAAAATTAACGCAGCAACAGTCAGAGAGATCACAACCAATAGAGAATTTGCAACAACAGTAGCCTGCAAAGTACGCAACAACAAATAGGGGAAAATAGAGAGAATGTGAAGCAGTCCATAGAAAAGGGAAAAACAGAGCAGCGGCAAAAAAATAGAGCAGCAACCTGTAAGAGAGTGAACACAGTCTGTAGCAAGGAAGGAGCAGTAGTAAGGAATTTTTTTGATGTTTTTGTATGTTATTTTTAACAGCAGCAACTGTATATTTTTTATTCATAATTTAATATATGCAAGATTCAGTGTTTATTTCTCCATTTTCTCCCCTATTTTGTTTCATTGTGTATTGTCTATTTGCTACCTAACTGGACCTGTAGTTTTTGCTATTTTCTCTCTCCTACACAACCAATAGTGTTGTAAGGTTTTTCTAACAACTAGTATCAGAGCAAGGTTAGTAAAATGCAGCTAGGTGAAAAGTCCATTTAAACATGGCAGCAGGGAGTTCAGGATCTTGGCAGCAGTCCCCCATGTTTGATGAGAAAAACTATGATGTGTGGAGCATTAAAATGAAGACAATATTCAACTCTCAAGACCTATGGGAATTGGTTGAAGCTAGGTACAATGAGGTTGTAGACATGGCAGCGTTCAATACCTTAACTCAAGCACAAAAAAATGTGCCAAAGGAGAATAGGAGGAAAGATGCCAAAGCATTCAGCGACATACAAATGGCTTTGATTGACTCAATATTTCCTAAGATATCAGTAGCTGTCAATTCCAAGCAAGCATGAGATATATTGCAAAATGCATATCAAGGGAGTGACAAGGTAAAATTTGTCAAGTTGCAGCTCTTAAGAAGATACTTTGAGACCCTACAAATGAATTAGAATGAGTCAATAAATGACTTCATCATAAGGACTATAAATATAGTAAATCAAATAAAGACATGTGGCAATACCCTTGAAGACCATAGGATCATTGAGAGGGTGTTGAGGAACATTTCAATTAGATTTGACCCTATAGTGGTTGTTATATAAGAGTCAAAGGATTTGAGGCAAATGACGGTTGATGAGCTAATGGGTTCTTTGCAAACCCATGAACAAAGGCTGAATAGGTCAGCCACCTCCTCCCATGAACAAGCATTCAAGACCAATGTCGATGTGAAAGGAAGGGGGAAAGGATCAAACAATAGAGGAAGAGGAAGAACTTATAGAGGTCAAGAAGGTGGAAGGCATGGCCATCAAGAGTTACATGGAAGAGGAAGAGGAATGAGCAACAACACTTCTAGAGGTGGATCTATACAAAGGTATGATAAGTCTAGCATCCAATGTTATTATTGCAAGAGGTATGGACATTATGCTAGTGAGTGTAGAAAAAAGGAGTATGCCATGAATAGACAGAATTCTAATTTCACTCATACACAAGAGGCCGAACCAAATAGGAATGAGAAAGGACGCTTGTTTATAACATGCAACATTGCCGAACAAAGTGGCAAAGAGACATGGTATTTGGATAGTGGTTGTAGCAACCACATGAGTGGGAACAAAGAGATATTCAGCCACATAGATGAGATAATAAAATCAGAGGTGAAGATGGGAAACAACGATAAGGTTCTTTTCATGGACAAGGGCAGCATTTCAATCTGCACCAAGCAAGGTGACAAAAGGCAAATTCATGATGTTTACTATGTACCCAAGTTGAAACACAACCTTAGCAGCATAGGGCAGCTTGTGTAAAAGGGATACAAGGTCAGATTTGAGAATGGTGAGTGCATCATCTTTGATAGGAGTGGCTGTAATAGGAAGATAGTAGCAGTCAAGATGACAAGCAATCAGATGTTTCTATTGAGAATGCAAAGTGAGCTCATAGCAACGTTCAAAACAATGATGGTAGATGAACCTACTCTTTGGCATCTTAGGTACGGGCATTTGAGCTTTGGAAGGCTGAACCTTCTTCATAAGAAGCACATGGTGAAGGGGCTGCCCCATATAGAACAACCAAACAAGGTGTGTGAAGGATGCATATTGGGGAAGCAACATAGGAGTGCATTTCCTATGGGTAAGGTATGGAGAGCTAGAGCTCTGTTAGAGCTGATCCATTCAGATTTATGTGGTCCAATGAAGACCCCCTTCCTATCTAATAATGTATATTTCATGAAATTCATAGATGATTACAGCCGAAAGATATGGGTGTATTTATTGAAGAACAAATTGGAAGCATTTAAGACCTTAAGCATTTCAAAGCCATGGTGGAGAAGCAAAGTGGCGACTACATCAAGATTTTGAGGATGAATAGAGGGGGAGAGTATATCTCCAATGACTTCATGAATTTTTGCAAGGATCATGGCATAAAGAAATAATTTACAGCCAAGTATAAACCACAACAAAATGGCGTGGCTAAGAGGAAGAATAGGACCATCCAAGAGATGATAAAGAGCATGTTAAAGGTAAAAGGTTTGCCTAATGATTTTTGGGCTGAGGCTATAGCAACAGCCGTGTACTTGTTGAGCATTTGTCTAACAAAGAGTGTAAGGGATGTAATCCCTCAAGAAGCATGAAGCCATTGAAAGCCAATTCTTGAACACCTTAGAGTGTTCGATTGTGTAGCATATACACACGTGCCCAAGCAAAGAAAAAAAAGGTGGGATGACAAAGGTGAGAAGTGTATTTTCACAATCAAAGGCATACCAGATGTACAATTCCATCACCAAAGATCTCATAATTAGTTGGGATGTTCAATTCATTGAGCATGAAGATTGAGAAGAGAGACAAGGAGAAGAGCACGTTAAAATAAGGGCTAGTAGATCCTTTATTGAATCTGAAACAACAGGTGATACAACCATCAATACACCTACTTGGACCCCTATTTCACATAGGGCCGATTCATCTAATGGTAACAACCATCATGGAGGTCAAGGAGCTGTTCAAGAGTTTGCATCATCCTCCTCCAACTCAAATCAATACCAAGTAAGGATAAGATGCTTGCAAGAAGTTTATGAGCAGTCAAGGTATGAGAAAAATGATGATGAAATAATGAATTATGCACTCTTTCTATCAACTGATACAATCTACTTTGAAGAAGCAATCAAGGATAACAAGTGGTGTGAGGCTATGGATGAAGAAATGCACACCATAGAGAGAAATGATACATGGGAGTTAGTTGACCTACCAAAAAGAAAAGAGGTCATAGGAGTTAAGTGGGTATACAAGACAAAAACTACTCCCAAAGGCAAGATAGAGAGGCATAAGGCAAGGCCAGTGGTGAAGGGCTACAAGTAAAAGCCTGGACATGATCATAATGAAACATTTGCACCCGTATCAAGGATAGAAACCGTAAGGATAATCATAGACATTGCTGCCCAACATGAGTGGAAGGTGCATCAAATAGATGTGAAGTCAGCATTCTTGAATGGAGTTCTTGAAAAAGAGGTCTACGTGGGACAACCACCCGGATATGAGATTCTCAAGCATGAGAACAAAGTGTATAGGTTAAAAAAGGCATTGTATTGGCTCAAGCAAGCCCCCAGAGTATGGTACAGTCATATAGACTCATATTTGTTGAGCAACAATTTTAGCAAGAGTGCAAATGAGCCCACATTATACATCAAATCATACAAAGAAGGTATGTTGATTGTTGTATTGTATGTGGATGATCTAATATTCACCGGTAATGCAAATCAGTCCATTGAAGATTTCAAAACAATCATGAAAACTGAGTTTGAAATGACTGATTTAGGCTTCTTGAAGTACTTTCTCAGGATAGAAGTCAAGCAAATAGATGAAGGCATGTTCATATGCCAATCTAAGTATGTAAAAGAAGTTTTGGAAAGGTTCAAGATGCTGGACAGTAAGCTTGTATTCACTCCAGCCGAGACAAGCCTTAAGTTATGTAAAGATGATTTCAGCAACAAAGTAAACCCCACACGCTATAAGATTCTAGTGGGAAGCCTAATGTATTTGATTGCAACAAGATCGGACATCATGTATGCAATCAGCCTCATATCAAGATTCATGGAGATGCCAAAGGAGACACATTGATAAGTAGGCAAGAGGATATTGAGGTATATGAATGGAACAAGAGATTATGGTGTTTTGTATACAACAGTTGAGTTTCAACTTTTAGTTACACGAACAGTGATTGGGCAGGCACTCTTGATGACCGAAAGAGTACTTTGGGGTATGTATTTCATCTTGGGTCAAGAGCCATATCTTGGACTACAAAGAAACAACTGATAGTGTCACTTTCTACAGCTGAAGCTAAGTATATAATAACCAATACAACATGTTAAGCTATATGGTTAAGAATGATACTTTTTGATTTGCATGAGGAGCAACAAGGAGCTTCTACAATCTATTGCGACAATGTATCATCTATAGCATTGTCAAAGAACCTCATGTTTCATGGAAGGAGAAAACACATTGCAATCAGGAATCACTTCATTCATGAGTTAGTTGAAAATCGTGTCATAAAGTTTAGTTTTTATAAGTTTGATCAGCAGCTAACTGATATTTTTACTAAGTCATTACATAAGGACACTTTCATGCACCTAAGAGAAAGGTTAGGGGTCATAAATGCAATAGCATTAGGCCTACATAGTGTTATGGTAGATCTGAAATCTTACACCATAGCTATAGACTCCTACAATACATCTATAGACTCCATCAGTGCATTTATGAACTCCAACAGTCCATCTATAGACTGCTATAGAAAATCTACATACTCAAATAGTCCAGCTACAGACTCCTATAGAAAATCTATGGATTCCATCAGAAATATGGACTCCTACAGTAAATCTATGGACTCCATAAGAAAAACTATGAACTCCATCAGTATAGCTACAGATTTTAGTAACGAACCTCCGGACACGCATAAAAAGGATGCAGAAGTATTTGGTAAGTTAAAAAGAAGTTATAAGGAGGTTTTGGAGACTGAGAAGAGTCTAATTGACCATGGTAGCAAGGTCAAAAATAAGGGGGAGTGTTAAAATAATATTTTTTCCCCTTACCTAACTCCCAGCGAATGCCTACCACCAACATCATTTAATATAGCCCCTTTCAAATTTTGAATTTTTTGGAGCCCCCATGGAGTTTGGGGGGAAACGTTGGGGTAGGTGAGACAACTATAGGTAGCTGTTAGGAGAAGACAAAGGAGAATGTGCAGCTGTAGATAAAAAAAAATTTGACGCAACAACAGTTAGAGAGATAACAACCAATAGAGAATTTGCAACAACAGTAGCCTGCAGAGTATGTTGTAGCAAACAAGGGAAAATAGAGAGAATGTGGAGCAGTCCATAGAAAAGGGGAAAACAGAGCAGCAGTAGAAAAAATAGAGCAGCAGCCTGTAAGAGAATGAACACAGTCTATAGCAAGGAAGAAGGAGCAACAGTAAGGAATGTTTTGATTTTTTGTATGTTATTTTTAACAACAGCGATATGTTTTTTTTTAGAATTTAATATATGCAGGATTCAGTGTTTATTTCTCCATTTTCTCTCCTAATTTGTTTCATCTTTATTGTCTATTTGCTGCCCAACTGGGCCTGTAGTTTTTGCTATTTTCTCTCTCCTACATAGCCAATAGTGCTGTAAATTTTTTTCAACAATAGCATGATTGAAAAGAGCCTCAACGAACGCATCTTATCTGAATTATATTCAAGCAAATGGGTGTTGAGGACAATGTTTATTTATTTAACTCGGATGAAAAGCATGTAGGAATTCGAGTCCTTTTGGCCAAGGTGACGAATATCAAAATATCTAGATGTATGTGGGTTTTATATATATGGCTCGTTTCTCTTTTCACAGGTATTTCTACTTAAAAATGTTCACTCTCTTGAGGAAAATAAGGGACATTGCAACAATTTTATCTGCTCTCTATCGCCAAGAGTACCAACTTCGTAGGCACAATACACATTATGGAATATCATACTAAATTATTCATAGGAATTGCATACTCCATTGTCGGGTAGTGTATCCAAGAGTCTAACCAGCCATTCTTGAATTGTTTGGTGCTCGTATGTTTACCCAAGCATTCTTGAAATACATCTATTGAAGAGACATAAAACTAGCTAATTTAGATCTTTTGCAGAGAATATTTCTCTTAGGATAGTTACATATTAACGATTCAATATCCAATTGTACTTCTAACCAAACAACTAATGTCTTCCTGAACGTCCCTTAATCCTTATGTTATTCAACATTGATGATGTTTGTTACAATATTTTTCTTCTATTTCTTTTATTCCACTGTCGATTTCCATCTTCACTTTTAATCCCTCCTTTGGCAAGATGCACTCCTTCATTATCCATCCTTTGAGTCTGTACATCCCCATTTAATGTTTTTTTCATGTGGTTTTATTTTATTCTTTTTTTCGAACCAAATTGGAGGTGGGTTACTTCAATTTTCATAGTCTTCAATGGCACTATGCAACCATTTGATACTCATCCTTTTAAGTGCAATCTCGAAATCAGATTATAAAAGGAGTTAAGTGCAATTTTAAATGAATCATAATCTTATTTAATTAAACTAAATTAAGATTTTAGTTTTATTATAATATAACATTTAAATTTATTTCTACTAAACTTTTACTATTAGTCACTACCATACCATTTTATTAGGTAGGTAAAAGTATTTAAATGGAATTAGCTAACACTATTGAGTAACTTCCACACCTATTTAGATATTTAATAATAATTTATTGGCATAATACATATAGTTGTGTGAAGTTCAATTTTGCATGCCAATATAAATTTAAACTTGGTTTATAGTGAATTGTGTATTTACATGCACATTATAGATTCAATAGAGCTATTATTTGGACCACATTTTTAATTTAAATAAAATATTATTTTAATTAAATTTAACTTTGAAGGGATTATGAAATGTAAACCCTAGGTTGTTAAAGGGTTTGAGTATAATAAATTAGACTATAAAACATGCAATAAATGTAATTACTAATTTGTGCAAAAATTGACCTAATATGATATTTTTAAAAATATAAATGAATGATACAAATAAGTACTTAGCTGAAAACTAATTAAAATGAATGATCTAGAGATTGGAAACTGACATAGAAGTTGATTTGGGTGTCATAAATAGGGTCCACGTATCAAAAACCCTCTTGGATAGTAGTGAATTACCTTGGATAGCAGCACATTGTGTTAGTGTTCTACTTTTAGCAATAATGTTCTTTGTGCAAAAATTGTGTGATCTTATGGATGCACCTCTAGGTAAGTTTGACCTACCTGTACTTGTGTGGACGAGCCTTGATTCACTATCTATACACTATTTTTGACTAATTTAGGGGCAAACCCTAGACCTCTATGTTGTTAAGATATTTGAGTGGCACAAGTAACAAAAATGTGATGTTAGCTAGGAAGCTTGAACATCCTCAACACCCCACTATATTGATAGTTTCCTACATACCAATACTCTGAGGAAGAATTAAGCATGATGTAGTTCTCTTGCCTAGGTGCTTGGTACAAGTGCAAATGAATGCTATTATAAGTGTCGACTTGAGTGCTTTGAATGAGGCTTGAGACTAGAAATCTATGTATTTTGGACTTGGGATGGTTGTAGATGACTATATGCAAAAATAGGGTAGAATAAGGATCAATAACCTTGATTGTGCATAAATTTTTTTATGTTTGTTTGTGTATTTTTCATATGATTTTCATCTAGTAGATAAAGGGTTAAAATTCATGTATATATATTGTTATGGTGCTTGTGCGGAGTGTGAAATAGGTCTAAGCCGACCCTGGGTGTCTAAGGAATTGACAAGATAACCATTACAGTTGAAATTTGATAAAGGACATTGGTGTTGTACCTTGGTCACTAGCACAGGGCACTAGTGTCCAAAGAATTGTACTAGTGTTTCATTTTTTAAATAGTTAGGGGAGCAAGGGAAGCTTGGAGATTATCCATTTTGGCTACTCCTAGTTTTATTTGAGAAGGATTGAAGGTGATTGCATTGGTGGAGTTTTTTAAAGATCCCTTGATGGTTTTAATGTTGGGTTTAAATTGTTTCATAAAAAAATCTTATCGGTTAGCTTGATCGATAACATCATTGAGAATTTAAGTAGCAAAATTTTGAACCTTGTATTGGAGGGAAGGTGTTAAGGCAATTATGAATAATTTAAATAAGTTAGCATTGGTCATGTTGTGATTAGCTTTGTGAGCCAAATATTTATAACATTTGATAAAATCATGAGCTAATTCAGAAGGGGATTATTTAGTATTAATGAAATGGCTAAGATAGTTTTCGTGAAGATCATTGTGTTGAAATTCCTTAACTAAAGGATTGACTAAATCGTCAAGTTTCCATAGAGAATGTTGGGGGAGTTGGTTATATCATATTTTAATATGTCATCTATGAATGTTTTAACTAAAACTTTAGTAGTAGCGAAGGTATTAGTTTGAATCCACTCTTTATAAAGATTATCAAATGCTTTAAAGAAAGATGCAAGGTTTTTAGTCCCATCATATTTAATAATTGGAGATATATTATCCATATCAATAGAAATAATGAAGGGGGCTAAATGTTCATTTTGAATATTTTTTAGCATCTTATTGTGCATAATGGGTTGGGGAATGATATTTCCCATGACATCTTTAAGAGGTGGAGGGATGAAATTTTGGTTATTTTGGGGAAGAAAAATATGAGGTTGATTAGTCATGTTTATCAAGTGATGTTGCATTTGAATCATTTGGGAAGTATTAGATGTTTGCATGATGTTCATTTGTTGCACTATTTCTCCAAGAATTTGAGTGGTATCAACTAGTGGATTGGTGTTGGGAGGTGGATTTTTAGGATTGGTAGGAGGAACATTCCCCAAATTGGTATTAGGGGGAGGGTTGCTAGGTGGAGGATTACTAATAGGCAGGTTGTTAGTGTTTAGAATATTTCCTATGGGGTTGTTGGTTAGGCTTATGTCAATTGCCCCCATAGTGTAATAAGGTGATTTAAAGAGAGAATTATTTTGAGAAGTGTAAAATGGATTCGATCCATTAGTTTCATCAATTGGAATAATTTAGACCATATTACAACCCAAAGATGAAGGATGAGCAAAAGTGATCCAAGAGTGAGGATCCTCTTAGTTTGTAAAGGTGGGAATAAAAGAAAATCCCATATATCATCTAAATGGATTGAGGTTGTCTAAAAATATTCTGATAGGGGATCTCATGATACTTGAAGTAAGAATATAGGATCAAAAAGTAAAAGTAAAAAAATAAACAAAGTTGGCCAAATACCAAACAATATCGACCAAGATGTATAAAGTTGACTGGGTCGACAGGGTTTGTAGGAAAGGTTAATAGAATAGGATGCAAAAAACATAGTCAAACTACTCAACCATGTTTTATAGATGTTAAAACTAAGGGAGTCTAAAAGACACACAATTAGATAGGTCAATTATGTATTGAAGATAAATAAAATAAGTAGTCTGTAAGAGACTAAGTCGATAAGGTCGACTGTGTTCTAAAGATAGGGAATTTTTTTTCAATGTAATAAATAAACAAATTCAATTGAGCATACAAGCAATTAGATCAAATGTGTTTGATCTAATTGTAACACGTAGCATAAATCTTGTACCAAAACTGGTTGGTACAAGTTTTGTATTACAACATACAATTTGTAAAGAGCAAGCAACAAAACTGGAATATAAATGCTAATCTAATAAGTGGATATTACTGAATGTTATAAATTATAATAATTTTTAAAATAAATTTGATAAAGAGTTGGTTGTAAGAAGTAATTAGAAAAGCAATCTATCGATAGTTTCAAGTAGTTGAGGCTGAAAGGGATCTGTATTGGTGATGGTACTAGATTGGTATTAGGGCCTACCCCCTCACTTCGTAATCTCACAATGATAAGGGTGCCAGGTGATTTGTCAATATATACTATCAACCATGTATTTTTACTTCACCAAAAAATCAAGTCAGCTTCCCCCTTGATGATGAAATCTAAGCAGGTAAACATTGGGTAGAAATTGTTTAATTATTTTTTCGTGTTATGTGATTTGGAAGTGTGTAAAAAATAAAAATAGTGTGACTAAATCAGTGAATTAAAACCTCATATTTAATTTATATTTGTTACTCTTAGCAAGCAAGTAAAAAAAATAAAAATTGAACTAATTACTAGCAAGATAAGTTAATTCCTTTGTCTTTGAAGAGTATAGAGTCAATTTAGGCAATAGTGTATGCAAACAATACAAAACAAAGTCAATAGGGTCAATGCTGTCAGTTAAAGAAGGATCCAAAAAAACACAGTTGAATAGGTCAACTAAGTCTTTTATAAATAAAAGTAATCTACATAACTATGTTGACCTAGTCAACCCAATTCATTGTAGGCTTGTGATTTTATAAACTGCAAATTATGAAAAGTAGGATTGTAAATGAAGAAAAAAAATGACTAATAAGGTAAAAATGAAACTGATAATTTTTGAAGATGTTGAATTTTCTATTTTTATGTTGTTGCTTAGATGATGGTTTTTTTATTCTGTTAACAGAGTCAATTGGGTCGATGAAGTCTACAAAACTGTATATTGAAAATACCTACTAATAGAGTTGACTAAGTCTATAAAACTATGATTAAAAAAGAGAACTAAGTCAAGTTGATCAATCCAATTACCTATTGTTGGAGAAGACCTGTACAGATAAATACAAAGTTGATTGGAATGACTGTATGTTAAATCTATGCACAAAATGTTAGACTATATCAACAAGTTCAATTTAGTATTGTATAAATAAAAATATATAATAGATGATAATAAATGAAACCTTAAAAAAAAACCTACAAGGGTTAGATTCACATTGAGTTCACCAGAATGTATACAAGGGAAAGTAAAGCTAATTTACAAATCGATCATATCTTAAAGAAGATAAATCACACTTACCCTTTCACTTGTTAGTACATTTAGACAATCAGGGCCATGACTAAGATGGAATTGATTGACCTAACCAAGGGGTCCATTACCACAATAATATCACTAGAGAGGGTTCCAAAACCTTTAGTCAAGCAACACTATGCAATAACCCTAGCTAGGTCATATGTTTTCTTATTTACAAAGTAAATGATGAAGTAAAGTAAAATCTAACCAAGTGCTCACTAAAACACGTGGCACAAAATAAGGGTAATAAACATAAAAGTAAACATGCATAAAATAATTATAATAAAGTCAATGTAGATATAACCCTAATGCATGGAGATAGAAATAAATTTAAAATTCATTACTTATGCTACTTCTATCTACTAAAATAAAGGAGCAAAAGTTAGAGATATTTACCTTGAAGATGAACCCATTGAGACTCAATTTCTCCTTTAGCCAATGGTGCTTTATAGGAGGTTTGTAAGGATCACTAAGATAGGCTGAAGCATCCGCAATCTTCAACAATAATGTGTGTGATTGAAAATTCAAATCTTAATTTGTCTCCTGATAGTTATACATTCCATTATGATCGTATTATTCATTCAAGACCTATATGCCATTATCCAATCATACCCTTATTCTAATGCCTATCCTTCTTTACCCTTCCCATCGACACTTGTTTTTCTATAGGCTATGAAAATCTAAAGGTTTGGAGGAATCAAAATCAAAAACCAACAACGATCACGATAGAAACAAGATTCAAACATAACTACTATTTTGAATAGGTATCAGTTAGACAACAAAGAGTTTGCATTATGCATCTCATAATCCTCCATTAAGTTGAGATGCAAAAAATCAAAAAAATTAATTAAAAGACAAAACAATCAAAAGATAAATAGAAATGATTTATCCAATGGTGAAAATCATGTTTTTGGTGCTCTGGGAAAGTATCATGATGAAAAACAAGTTTCTCTCAACATGCATAAATAATTTATTATCTACAAGTACCTTAACACTTCAGGGAAATCTTATTTGCATTACAAACCATACCATTCCATTCCAACCATTTTGACCATCCAATCCTATTCACCCCAATCCATATTATTGTGATCATTAGTATTCCCATCTTGACCTTATTATGGAAGTATAAGGTATATTGAGATATGTTTGGGAAATATTTTGGCATATTACTTGCATGATACTTTGATGACTATATGCATTTGGTTCTCACGTAACATGGTCCTTTTAGATTCCTAATCATTTCCCTCATTGTCATCCACTATTGTCCAAAATTATTCATTTGTATTTCATTTATTATTAATCCTATTTTGTCATTTTCCTACCTCAACCTATTATTGTTCAGTAGTATCTCTCACTATAGGTTAAACTACAGTGACCTGAAGTCCATTTGGACTATGTAGGTGGCATTCAGTTTCTAAGGTCAGCTCGGTCACTCCTATTCCATGCTCTCACTATTTTTTGATCCATTCAAGCTACACTCTCATTGTTTTAAGAGCGTGTTAAGCCATGATCTCACCATTTTGTGAGTAATTTGAGCCACACTCTCACCATTTTGTGAGTCAGTCATTTGAACCCTTATCGAAGGTTGTTTTTTCCTTTGCTAGATGTTCCCTTGTACATTTGTTTAAATCCCTTCGTGCATCCTACTTACCAACTATTTATGTAAATTCCTTATTCTGGAAAAGGGCCTAAAATATCCATGAGAGATATAAAACCAAACAGAACCCCTACACAATTGAAAAATTCTTAAAAAAAAAAAAAAAGGCTTAAAACCTTCACGAGAGATATAAAGCCACAAAAACTTTCAACCACATGTCATCCTATTCATCCATATCCATCATTCCTATTCTGGATGGCATTATTATCCTGAGTGAGAACTTTATCTCTTGCAACACTCATTTCCATTCCACATCCCCCTCTTTTCATTATCCTTCCATTTTTGAGAGAACTACATCAACCTGAGGTCTATACATATTATGTAGGCAGTGTTTGGATACATGGGGCATCTCGATGACTCTTATCACCATCCATCTTTCCCCACCCATTTATTATTTTCTCTATTTGACAAGCTAAACATTTAATAATATCATCATTTAGTGAGCTATCCATTTAACACTCTCACCATTTTGTGAGCTAATTTATTTATCACTCTTTTTGTTTTGTGAGTTCCTCCCCTTTTCTTATAGAAATTGCCTATTATCTTTCAACATTAATTACCATTCTTTGTATCCCATTTTCATGGACTATGTAGGTAGTGCTTGGATGCATGGGGCATCTCAGGATAGTTCGGCCACTTCCTTCCTCTTATTCTATTCCCCCCATTCCAATGTTGTAAAATGTCTACACCTAACATGTCTCTTTCCCCTAGGGTATTTCCTAAAAGTAACGCCTTATTATCACACACTGGGTATAAATGATCAATTAATTACTTATTTATTTATTTTTTATTGTGTGTTTGTGTGTTTTCTAGTTTATTACATTTTTATTATTGTTGGTATATTTATTTTACTTTTCGTAGTGACTTTTTGGTTTATTGCATTATGTTTTACACTTAGGTCTTGATTCTCAATATATTAACTCTAGGTTTTTTATGTATGCATTTAAATCAAGTTCTTATGCTTATGACATCTAGTGTCATCATGATTTCTTTATAATTATGATGCATAATTGTTAGGATAAAATAAAACACAGATTTATCTCTAAATCACATACAAGAGAAACTATGAAACAAATCAATCAAACATATAGAAAATAATCATAAACATGCACAGAATAGGAGACATCAGATTTAACATGGTTCATCCAAAATGGGCTACATCCATCAAACTTATCCAGTATATTATTTTCAGCAATACAAAGGAGAAACAAATCCTGCAACAAACTCTATTACACCTGTCTACCTCTTTTTGCCTCCTCTCTATGTCCAATCCCTTTTTTTTTCATCTCAACCATCTAAAAATACATTTTAGGGAAAAAAACACCTAAACATAACCTCTACCATCAGATCTGGAAACCTTTAATCAATGACCCAAATTGACTAGAAAACATAACCTTCCACACCATCGCAGATACAAAGAATGGGATCCAAAACTTGGCTAAAATGACATCATATTTTTAACCTCTAATCCTAGTAGACAATTAGGCTCCACACTTAACAATAATGTCAAATACAAAATAAAAAATCAAGTAATAGAGATCTAATAAGCAATGCCACAATAAAAAATCTCCTTATCTACAAATCTAAGCACCATAGCTTAATCAAAAAGACTATGTCATATGCTACTCATGATACATCCAAAAAATGAGCATATTAGAAAGTCATAACCCTCTTATCATCATTATCTCACCATTATCTCATTATGTTATGCTTCTAATCAATCAACCAACAAATTAAACCAATCAATGGTCAAATTTGCTCTACTGAGGCAAATAATTTAAATGAATAAATGATCAAATCTACCCTACTGGGGTAAATAATTTAGACTGATCAACTATCAAATCCACCTTGTTGGTTTAACTCATTAGTCAATCAATCTATCTTGCTTCTAATTCCAAGCCCATGGCTTTTGTCCTATATGGGGAAAGACAAAGTGTGTTTCTAGTCTTGGGACGCATCCTTCCCAATCCCCCCCTCTTTGGGGTCAATCATTTTATTCTTAACCATTAGAAATCAAAGCATGCAAGCATTAGCTCAATTAGATTAATCTCATCCATGATTTAATTTCACTCTTATTCTTACTTCCTCCTCTCTTTTTTGATAGCCTATCCATGTCTTTCATCCCTACATGCCCTCTTGAGGGGGCATCATGGGTCACTAATCATTTGTTCCTCTAATTTTTCAACTTCTTTTTAACGACTTTTTCATTGTTTGAAAACATGTTACTTTGTCTAGGTCTGGCAATGCTTTCTAAAATAGAGGTAAAATGTATACACTTAATTTTCATCACTTATGTGTCAAAATTGTAATTGTAATTACTTTTCATAAAAACACATAAATCTAGTCAGAAATTATCAATTAAGTTAATTATTTGCACAATTACTGATTTAATCTAAAACTATAATGACACATCCCTGATTAGGCCAATGCATCATATTGAAACATTTAATTTGACATCAACATCTTGAATCAAATAGGTCATTTTCAAGTGTTATTATAGGACAATTAAATGGATTTTTGATAGGAAAAAAAACATTGCAAAAGGCCACTATTCATCTAGTTAAGTATTAATCTTACTTAATCAATCTAATCTTTTTCTAATAAAAAATTCTATGGATTTGGAATTATCAATTTTCTAAATGTACAAATTGAGTTATTTCCTCACCCAAGGTGACATCATCATACCAAGTATGTAAGTAAGAACTCTTACACACTCTTCCTCTTACACACACAAAGAGGAGTCATGATTTGAATATCTTACATATAAATGACATACTTCATCCCTTTTATTATACAGTCCATACTTTTAATTTATATGAATTGAGGACTAATCTTAGGCCCTTGATCTTCATTTTAAGATGGATAGTCCACAATCATTTACCAAATCTATAAATGAAAGGGTCTTTACACTCTTTCACAATGACCAACTAATGCAACAAAGCTCTACCCAATCTTAATTCCATCACTCAAATGAAGCTTTATTGAACTAAACTTACTATGACAACATTATACTAGAGATTCAAATTTCTTCTCAAGCCAATTCTCAAGACATCAAGAGTAGACAAGGGGAAATGTTACCCACACATAGAGTCAACATTGCCAAAGATATTTGGTCTATAATCCGAGCACGAGTCTCTTCAAACTAGTAATAAAAGGAGTATCCAATGAAGGTATAATGTATTTTGTATGATTTTCCACTTGATTCACTTTTTTTCGATCTTTCTCAATCCTAGTGGATCTAGGCTTAGAATGTTATGTTCTTCAAGTTGTTTTTAATTTCATGTCATTAATAATGAACTAACCTTTTTTGGATTCATGTTCTACACTTAGAAACTAGGGATTTATATCATAGAATTTCTACTGTAGCATCCAACATGGTGATGATGAATGACAGTGGAGTGGTTGTTTCCTTAGGCAACTCATGGAACCTAATGTGGATGCCATCATGAAACTTTGTGACAAATACATGTTGCCCTAGATATTGTAGAACATCCTTGGATACTTTGGGGTTAGAGATGATCAATCCTTGAATCTCATTCCACCATGAATTAAATATCCTCAACTAAGCATAATACTTCCCTATCTTGGTCCAAGCGAGGTTGGAAAATGTAGTCATGGGCCAAAAATATTCATTTAGATTCATTGGACCCTCTGGTGACTTCCATTGGGTAAAATAGAGTACAAGAACCAAGAAATGATACTGAAACACCTATGATGTTCTAGTGATAACCTTTTTAATTATAGTCATGAGCTCTAAGGCCAAAAATTTAGGCTAATTAAAGTTCTCATGCATCCAAATCATATGTTAGGCAATGCCAATAACCCCTTTTGTCACATGTCGTGTGCTCTTGGTGGTCTGCTAGAATCGCTTGATGATGCACTCAGAAAGAATGCACACTAATATGTCATCCATCATGTTGATACAAATCCCCATGGATGCCCTAATATACTTTTATTTTGTATTTGAATCAATAATTTTAGACTTAGTTTTATAAGGTAGAAGAGATTTACCTGAGTTGGATGTCCTATTACTTTTGCCATGGTCGTAACATTGATGAAGATTGTAACATCTTGTGAAATATGAATCATGTCCTCACTATATATGTTAAGTAGTGCCTACTCATGTGCCAACCAAATCAAATAAGGGTAAAACATACACAAAGAGAGACCTAAAATAAATGTGCATCAAAAAAAGTTCTAAAATGTGTGTTGGACAATAACATAAGATAGGACAATAACGAGGTGTGCTACTATCCAATTAGGGTGCTATTTGCCAAAGACAAGAAAACTAAAGAATGAGACTAAAGCAAGATCAAGGATCCCTATGATCGACAAGGACTAACATAGAAGATTGATATTGTATAAAAATAAGAAAATCAATATGAAAGAGTGATAAATAAAACATAAGACTAAGTTAACACATACAAATAGGAACTTAATTCAACATTAGGAGCCTATAAATACAAGAGCCACAAAAGACATACTAATTTTGTTTGATTGACCAAACTTGGGAGTACATAATTATATTTAATGTTTAAATATCCTATTATGAGTTATACTAACAATTTGAAACATTGAATAAATGACTTACATAAAAATAAATTATAATAAGCAGGGTAGATCGTCAAATTTAATCCTTGGCTAGAAATATTTTTTTAAAACTAAAAAATAATATATTATAGTTCCCCCTTTCAAACCAATTAATGAATAAAATATGCCAAATAATTATTTTTCGGGTATCGAATAACACATATAGATAACAAGAAACATGTTTGAGTTGTTGTAACAGCTGCATCATAAAGCATATTTGGAAAAAAATGTGAGATTTGCAAAAGACAAAGAGAAAATAGAGATATTATTTAATTAAAACATGAATAATAGCTCACTCCATTCTTATTTTAAGAATGTACCATCCAACATTTAGAGTAAGGGATCATGCAATGCATATAACTTTACAAGTAATCTATCTAGTCTAGTTGGGATTGGAGGATTCAAACTCATGACCATCATCAAAACCTGTGTGAAAACAAAAATGGGTTGGTCCATCAATAATAACAACAAAATTAATAAATTATAATCTATTACCATTTTTAATATCCTTGTGGCACCATTTGATATATTGAGCTCATTTCTAGGTGCAGTCCTAGATTATTTTAAAGCCACCAGGGTAAGTAGTTGTGTGGGAGCTTCAAATAACCAAAATAGGTAGCAAAAATACTTCAACATTTATGAGATTTCAATGGCAGACCAAATTGAGCACTGGATAAATAGCTTGCATGTTAAATAAATGAGATTTTTTAGGTAGTAGAGAAAGAAAATAAAACAAAATGGCTAGAATAAAGGCATATTTCAAAAAGAATATTAAAAAAACATAAACAAACTTATGTTCAATAGAATGCAATGCGATTAGTATATTCAAATTTTAATGTTTGCAGCTACTGTTTAGTTATTTCTTTATTTTTTATGCTATTTTTTTAATTGAGAAGCACCTATATATTAATATAAAACAAGATATGGAATAATTCTAATCATACAAAAAAATGGGTGGAAAAGTCACACCCCACGAGCAAAGACACACCAAGGGTTAAAAAAAACCTCTCAAGTAAAGTAAAAAAAATGGTCACAAAATGACCACACCAAAAAAATTACATCACATCAATTGCCAACAAAGCAGAGAAACCAAGGTACAAATAACATTAATGAGAACATTTAAGCAATAACAACAAACATGGACGTCAAAGGAGGTTCCTGGCTGATCTACATGAAGCATTTCCTCAATGATCAAACAAACATTGGAGGTGGTTGAGCTCCAGACAGATCTTGTATATTTGGCTTTGAATCTAAAGAGTGACATTAGAGAGAACAATAATTTTGTTAGAAATAAAAAAATTATGTTTCATCTCTCCATGATTAAAGTAAGCATAATTCCTAGCTTTCCATATTTGAAACAAAATGTCATCTTGAAAGATCTACCAAAAGTGATTATATTTTATAGGAAAAAAGCTGAGTCTCCCAAGAGAGCCATCTTCCATGTGAAGAATTCAAGATGAAAAGGCTGAAAAAGGGAGTGAATCTAGTGCCACACAGACTAAACATGTGGGCAAAACCAAAAAATATGCTTAATAGTTTCTAGTTACCGACAAGATGGGAAGATGGGGTTAGGCACACCCAGATATTTGAGTCAGTCCCCCATAGGCAATCCCTGGTAAAGAAGGCACCATAAAAAATGAGCTTTTTTGGGCTCAATACAAGCATACCACACTGTGCTGAAACACTAGGCCCAGATCCCATCACAGGAATGGAGATTCCATCCGATATTGAGCATATCAACTGGAATATGTTGAGGAGTAAGTAATTGATATCCCAACCATAGAGAATAGTGGGTGAAGGGGGTGGATTTATGCCAATGCCAATCCCTCTACCAAAGAACAAGAGAATGAACTCCAATTTTATACAAATATTCATTAGGTATGGAGCCTTGAATTTCTTCAATAGTCTCTACATTTGAATTTATTAAATGATATTTATGTTGAAGTTGTTTCCAAGTGAGCCAAACCCTACTCTCTTTACAAAAGAGATCATTGATAACCTTCACACCTTTTATGAAAAGGCGTATCCCTTTAACCTAGGGGACTAAGGCAAAGGGAACATTATGAAAATTTAGACAAGGCTACCACCAAAGGGACTAAGAGTTAATGGAGAGGCCATTTCTGAAACCTTCATTGACCCAACTGAGGTGAGGATTAAGCTTCTCCCAAGCCTTTCATAAACTTTGAATTAAAAAGGAACCCTTAATTTTGATAGACACTGGGGTGATAAGTAAGGAGTGAAGCCCCAGGCCTTGCCAAGCTTTCCTGCCATAGGGGAGACCCTGAGAGATACAATGGTAATGAAGAATATTCTAGGCTTCATCCCTAGAAAGACCTTTGATAATCCATTTGGCACCAAGATCAAGCCCTTGGATTTTAATATCGAGGAGATTTAGTTCCCCAAATTCCTTGGGGTGGCAACAAATGTTCTAGGAAACTCTGTGGAAGCCCTTATGTCCCTTAGAATTAGCCCAAAGAAAATCCCTTATAAGTTTTTCTAATTTGTTGTAGGCAGCATTAAAAGGGGCCCATCAAGAGGAATAATAAAGATGTGTAATTGTCAAAACTTTAGAACATATTTGAAACTTGCTAGTCAAAGAAAGACGCTTAGTGATCCAAAAGGAAATCTTTTTTTAGACTCTCTGCACCACATATGACCATAAGTCAAAAGGAGAAGCTCGAAAGGCAAAACAAATGCCCAAAAACTTAAACTAAACTCCTAGTAGAATCCACTACCATTGAAATTTCTCAATCCAAGGAGGTTTGGGGCCTAATGATTGCCTGTAACATTGGGTCTTATTCCATTGAATAAAAGATCCTGAAGCCAAACAAACTATGTGCAAACATTCCATGGCATTCTTAATAGATTATTCTTCCTCTTGGAGAGTGAGAAAGGAGTTATCCACCAAATGACCATTTAAAAGTTGTCTATCAGACTCAAGGAGTGAGATACCTTTGACCAAACCCATGGTAGCATGATTATCTAGAAGATAGATAAATCCTTATACTACAAGAACATATGGGGAAGGGGTTAAAGGACAATCTTGCCTAATAGAGTGATGCAACTCAAACTAGGAAGACTAAGTGCCATTAATAGTAATACAAGCCCCTACATCCTAAAAAGGCATATTAACAATCTGAACAAACTTTAGGTCAAACCCAAGTGCCTGTAGCATGGCCAGAATGAAGGGCCACTCAATGCGAATCTTAACAAACAAGGCCTTTTAATTAGAAATCCTAGCCCATTCCATACCTTCACAGATAATGATGACGTTGTCTAGAATGAATATGTTTTGTATGAATCCTATTTGTCCACTCTGAAAAATTAAAAGGATAATGTATTTCACCCTGAGAGCTAGAGATTTTTCAATAATCTTATAGGAGATATTGTGTAAAGTAATATGTCTCGAGTTTATGATAATTTTAGGATCACCAACCTTGGGGATGAACTTGACATTACCTTGATTAATAAGGGTTCCCAAGGAATTGGTTAGAATGGCTTTAGAATACACCCAGTGCAGATCATGACCAATAGTGTCCCACAGGGTTTGATAAAACTCACACGGGAAACCATCAATTCATGGAGTTTTATCCACTGCCATCTATTTAATAGCTTTATGAAGGTCAC
The DNA here is from genome assembly GCA_037957365.1 of Torreya grandis. Taxonomy (NCBI): domain Eukaryota; kingdom Viridiplantae; phylum Streptophyta; class Pinopsida; order Cupressales; family Taxaceae; genus Torreya; species Torreya grandis. The sequence goes on from JARHVA010001549.1 coordinate 1,751,530, forward strand.
TGAGAGATAAAGGCCTATCAAAAGTAACTCTTTGAGAATTGGAGACTTTGCAAGGCACAACCTAGAGACATTGAAGGAAAGTTGCCTCCCTTTTTGGAGAAGAAACTTGTGCTGAGAAAACACCATGATAATGATGCACAAAGGCTTGGAAAATGTTAGGAAGTTTGGTAAGTCTTGGATTTCCTTTCTTGATATATTTGATTCTATCAGAAGCTCTCCTAGAGCAGAAGAGGGTAAAAAAATCCTTGGATACCTTGTCATCAAATTATAGCCAATGCATATGAGATCTCAGTTGAGCTCCTCTAGCTTTGTGTGCTTCCTCAATTTGGAGCTTGTGTCTCCATTATGCCATTTGAGGTTAAAGGTTGAAATTAAATGTTGCCTGCTCTAATTCCTTTGAGGTAAAAATAAACTCATGATTTGTAGCATTGTGTAGACACCATCTAAAAATAGTTGCTTTCTTGCCATAAATTTGAAGAAATGTGGAAGTACAAGCAAGAGCCTCAGACCACCATTGAATCCAACTAGTATCTCCTTCTAGTCAAGGAACTAAGTTCCAAATTATGATAATGTGCCCCACTATTATTTCATGTTTGAGGTGGGCATTTTTGATATAAAATTACATGGAAGTAGGCTTGACTTAAGGAGAATTCCATTCAAAGTTAAAATAAATGGGGTGATGATCTAAGAGAAAAGTATCAGGAATGACAGAAACTGGCTTGTCCTTGATTGGAGAAAAATAGAAAAGATCTTGCTCAATCAACAAAGCTCTATATAGATGTTGAAGCACCCTATCTTCCCATTGGTAAAAATTGGACCAGGTGAACTAGGGAGAGTTTGAATCCCTCCTCTAGTGATGGTTGGGATCAAAAACCCTGAGCTTATTATGCATATAAAACCATGTTTCATGCTCACCTTCACACCATCGCATCGAAAGGTGCCCTTATTTGTCCTCTATTGACTCCACCATGTTAAATTCACCACATGGGATCTAATGAGCATTTGGGAGAGAGTCAGCCAACCATCTCCACATGACTGTCCATTACATAACATCATTAGAGGCGTATAAATTAACCAGCCCAATAATGCAATTATTAAAATAAAAAAGGGTCCACACCACTCGATGGGTGGGGTATGAACCTTAAGAAATAATATTCTGAACAAGATCTAGAGTTAAAGAAGGATGACCCCACCATGCCCAACATCATGTCTAGTGCACTAACAAATGGCCCCAGGCCAGATGATCCATGTGGCATTTTGCAACAAGAAGCCAAAAATCTTGACCTCTTACAAACAAAGAATTTTCATGTTGCAAAAAAACTAGAAACTGTTCCTGACCACATACTTATGCGATCGACCAGTAAGACCTCAAACATTCCAAGCGTACACAATCATTGGAAATAATCAAGGTGCGTGTCATTCTCCTTTGAGATCCCTTATAACACATCAAACTTGTTTCTCATGAGTTTTTTGGGCATGTAATCATTCATTCTAAATGGATGCCACTTATGTGCCATATATTCCTCCTCTTTAGGAGATGGAGAGGGTTTGCAAGAGTGCTAAAATATTTATATTTAGTCCAAAGTGACCAAGCTCCTTTCCTCCTCAGGGGCACTCACCCTAGGAGAGGGTTGTGATCATGGCACTAAGGGTGGTGTCTCAACCAACAAGGCCAATGCATGCAGAATATGCACAAGAAGAGGAGAAGCTTTGGTGGGCAAGGCAGATTTACCAATAGAAGTTGATGCATAATTATTACCAGTATGTTGGAATGACAAATTTTGTGTCTTGTTGCCACCTTTAAAAGAGTTGTTTTTCTTGTTGGTAACAATAGTTCAACTGTCATTATTACCATTCTAAGATTTGGATTTAGATATGCCTTTTTCCTAAGGAGCAGGGGGCATGTGAACCATCAAAGGGCACTCCCAAATCATGTGGTTCGAGGACTAACACTGAAAGCAAGTGTTCGAGAGGTTGATATACAAAACATGCTATGAAAAATCATTAGATCCAGTTTGTATATCAATAGAATCTTTCAAATCATGGGATAAATCAACTTCCACATAAACCCTCTTCTAAGGATGAGCCATATAGAATTTAGTCTGCTCATGGAAGATGAAACACCCTATGGGTTTTATGAGCTAGTCTATAAAACCCTAGAGGGGAAACAGAAAGCTAGGAAATTCAACCCATATTAGAACTTTCAATTTTGCGTGCTCAAAGACTTGAAAGTCTCGAATACAATGAGAAAACACAACCAAAGTGTTGCGGATGAACCAAGGTCCATGATTAACAATATCTTTGCAATGTTCTAGGTTAGAAAAGTGAAACAAAAAAAGCCCTTTGTAAGATTTTGGACTCCCTCAAGTTTCACACCATGGCCTTGCCAGTGGTTGTGAACCCATTATTTTAGAAGGATCTTCGAGGGTACTCGATAGACAAAATATGTAATTAAAGTAAAATTCTCAAATAAATGACAATCTTTGTCAAATTTGGGCACATCAAGAATAACATCATGTAATGGAGAGTTAGAGTCATCAACATTACCTCATGGAAGACTTTTGGGATGAATTTCCTCCCCTGCTTCAGGGCCATGGTTGTGTTCACTCGCTTTGGCTTTCTCTACATCCATAGATGCAAAGATGGAAGAAATGGTCATTAATTAAAGGGTACCCCCTTACTGTCTAGAGGGTGAATTTTTGATTAAAATCAACAATTAATGCAAATAAAGCAATATCCTGCCTCGATCTGTAATGATCGATAGTGTGGCAGAGACCTAAAAGCTCATCAATGCAGATCTACATCTTAGGGTTTCCTTTATTTGTGCTATTTTAATTGACGTGTATTTAAATTTAACTGTGGTTATTAGTTGGATTGTGGCCTTTTGGCTCTCTTATCTCATTTTGGCTTCTGGGGTGTGACTTTTCCATCCTTTTTTGTATAATTAGATTTATACTACATGTTTTATTTTAAATTAATAGAAGTGCAGTTTTCAATAAAAAAATTACATCTCGTGTACAATATTTTGTCTATCATTATGTTGTACTAAAAAATGTCTTCAAATATGTAGGAAAACTTGCTTTTATTAGGTGGAGCAATAAAAGTGAAGGCTGATAAGCTCGCCTTCATCTTCTAGCTAAACAAATGGCTCATGTATTCGACAAAACTAATTTTATGGGAATTGTTCTTGATCACAATAATGGCATCCAACTTAAATTTCTTGGATATAAATATAAGAAACAATAGATAAATACAAAGGCATATTTAATAGATGATGTCTTATGTAATAGGAAAGGTGGCTTAGAGTGCAAGTCATGACACTGTCTTCAAGACCTAGATGATGAAGTTTCATCATCGTCTATAATTGATATTTTGGGAATTAACAAGATTTTCTTGGAATGCCATTCATTATCTATAATGAATTGACCAATGAGAAGTGATAGTGGTAAATTTTTTAAAACATTTACTAAGATTGTCTTGCCATACTTATTCAATATCCACATTGAAAGAACTAATGGAGAAGACACAAAATATGTTGTACTAGTTTATTGATTAAGAAATCATCCATGTTTGGACTAATCCGTGTTTAGAATAAAGACATGTAGTAGCTTGCATTTTAAAATGTATCTACAAATTCACAAGGGAAACTATCAATGCCAGGAGCTTTGTCATTGCATTTCACACTCATCTTGCACTATCTGCAGAGTCTCTATGAGTCTATTGCCTAGCTTGTCTACAATCTAAATGTGGATATTTTTATAAGGCTAGAGCCATGTGTTAAATATGGTGGCCATAGATCCAACATGGATCTAAATTCTAAACTCTTCTAATGTGTACCACCATGGGCCCATGCTTGAGCAAGGAGGTGTTAACCAAAACAACACATGTAAAACCACCCACCTCATAGTCAAGTCACATAATATTCATGCCAGATCCACCTTGACTCAGGTACTTCCTTATGAAAATATAAATAAAGGTGTAGACACCAATATCGTGTCAACCCTCCCTTGGTCCCTTTCTAACACGTTAACACTCCTAACCCACACTTAAACCCCTTTCACCTTGGACACCTCACCTAGACACCTCGCCCTAAGACCATTTCTTACCCTATGAGTCACCCTGAGACTAGGTCTTCCAAATCCTAACTACCCATGACCTATTCTCACTCCCTAACCAACTCTCGTGCCTCATAAACCCGTGTTTTGACCATTTTCCAACGGCAAAGGCACTTGGCGGGTGGAGAAACGGGCAAAGGGCTAAAAATAGCCCTTTTACCTATTCTCCCTCTGCCGACGTTGGTCAACCCTCGGCCGACGTCATTCAACCCACGACCAACGCCGGTGGGATCGCCGATGTTGGTTACATAACCCGAGCTCTAACATTGAGCTGGGCCCCAGCCTTCTTGCAGATTGACGTGCACACTCTGAGACCAATCATCAAAATTCGACTATCGCTCTCCTGGCTATTGAAGCTCTGCACAAGTCACTCCAGACATTGGATTGAAACACTATACGAGGACCTCAACATCTACCACAATAGGAATAAGCATTCTGACACCTCTGGTTATTTATCTAATAGAGCTAAGTATTCTGCCTCATTTCAGTATTTTAGAATACATTGGTAATTAGTTTCCATTTAATATTTCTAATAACTGTTGAGAGAAACCCGACTTCTTCTGTGGAGAGGCTAAAAAGCTTTCCTCTTATTCTCACCGTCTTTTCACACCTATCCCCACCTTTGCCCTTCCTCAGACCTTATTCACCTTCTCGCAATCCTGCACAAACCTTTAAACTTCCAGACTCCTCTGTCAACCATAGAAATACCCTGAGACCCGTCCAAGGCCCACTGCCCCTACCGACATCGGCAACAAAACCGACGTCGGCATCATTTCCAAATCGACCTCAGTAGAAATACCGATGTCAGTGACTGTGACAGACTAACTACAGAGAATAGGTACGAGTTATCTATTTTTCTCTTTCTTAGTCTTTCATCATTTCTTTTTATACAACACTCTTTTTGTTAAATAGTGGACTATCATCCCTTACGGAGCTTTACACTTTTGGGACCGAGCGCCTAGCTTGGCAGTCCACCATATCCTATTCTAACATTTTTCTTGTTTAAGTCTCTTTCTTATTGCAGGTGTTTCCTCCACAACCAAAGAGGAGATCCCACAACGCTTGGATACGGTGCGCACTTAATTCAGGTAACGTCAAACCCAAGACCTTCTTAACCTTAGTTTCTTCTTTCTTCTGAATGTAATTAGCGAAAAACATAGAGAAACATTTTGGCATGTCTGATGGGACCCTTGGAGTTTTCCTTGGGTTCATTCTTCTTCTTTTAGAAAATCAAACTTTCATATAGATGCATTAGGAAAATATTCACTTATTGCATCCCTTCTTCTATCTTTTTGTTTCGAAAGGAAATCATCAGCAGAAGTTAAAAAGAACATCTCTTTTTCTTCTTTTTACTTCTTGCATGCATCATAGAGTAGTGAAAAACTCATACTCTTTACCTCTTCTCCAATTGTTTGCATTTGAACAACATATTTCGATTTGGGTTAAAAACTACTGCATTTCATTCTTGCTTGGATGCATACTTAGCTCACTTAGTAATCAAAAGCATTATGAATAAATTGTAGTGCACAAATGTTACAGAACCAAATCACAATCACTTAAAATCAAACATATAAACTTACTTGAGACAAGGCCCGTCTAGGATTTCATCACCTAGTGGATACCTTACCCCACCTGGTGATCCTACTTGGACTTCACTACCAAGAGGAGGACCTATTCTATTCTCTGACAGAGTATAAACTATAGGCAAGGTATATTTTGGCTAAGCAACCCAACTCGGCTCTGGGTTCGTGAAGTGAAGGGAGCAAGCCCCAGCAGCAGGCCACGTACTGAACCTAACACAGATCTTTGAGCACCATAACACAACCTGAAACTAGCCATAGACTTCTTCTCTAGGACCTATTCTACAAGCCCAACTCCCAACACATTCTCTTAAGGCATAAGCCACCACGACTCTAAAATTTATTCCTAGGAATCTAATGTTTTAGAGGTTGCTTTCCTAATCATCTATTCTGCTATTTTTTATCTTAGTGTTTGAGTTGGTAAGGTCGTACCATTCTGAAGTCCAAAAACAACTCAAAATATCTTCTTCATCGAAAAACTATCAATTTTCTATGTTTCTGGAATTACATAGAAATCAACATCGGTTTTTCCACTGACATCGGCAACTATTCTTCACTGACATCAGTTAATTAACCGACGTCAAAAACATTTTCTAACCGATATCAGTTAAACAACTAACATCGGTCACTGTCAATAAATTTTCTTTCCAAACAACAAGCTTAAAACCTGACTTTCTTGCTGTTCAACACAAATTCTGGTTTTCTAAAACTAAAACACAGTTTTTGGAACCTGAACCCCTTTCGCTTTGGATGGTTCTGACACGCAGTCAAGCCAAATCCCTTGTTGACCACGCGAGTCAACAGCCACTCCCACCTTTGCCCTTCGTACCTAGTCATCTAATGGAGTATACTTCAGACACTGAGCGTACTCCTATCCAACCTACCCCCAATCAACCTCCTATTATTCCCGAAGGGGATCAAGAATTTGAGAGATTCTTTGACCACAACGTCAAGGCTCTCAAACATTATCTCGCTAGAAGCCAAACGTGAGATCCTTCGGGTAACCCTATTTATGGGATGCCAACTTCTTTGATTGAAGTGGCAATGATATCAATAGTATCCGCTACCCAACCTATGGTCACTCAAGCCATTACCTCAACCAGTAACCCAACCATGGCCAATGTTCAAGATTTGGCCTCTCCTTCTATCCTTTCTGGCCCTACCTCCATCGGGGTTTTCATACCCCCTCAACCACAAATAATTCAACCAAATTCGACACCTTTCCAGAACTTGATTGTCTCTATCCCATCCACTCTTGCGCCTATAAACACGAGAGTGACCACTTACCCTTTAACTAGTCTCGCCGCCATTCAACCACCCTTGGCGGCATCTAGTCAAGTTGTGCCCTCCAACTTCATGGCACAAGCCCCCTTAGCCTCAAAATTGGCCCCTATGACAAACTATCAGTATGTTGCACCTACACAAATGCAACCAAGTATGTCATACGCCCCTCCCAATGCCTTCTAGGTGCCCTATAACTTAGGGGGTGCCCCTCATGCCAATCCATCTACCGATCTAATAAAGATGTTGATGGATAAGATGTCCAACCTCGAGACATCTATTTCAGGTTTGAAGAGTGTTCTTTCGTATGAACAAATCTGAAACGAACCCATTCACCCTTTAGTTCCCATTCGACCATACCCTAGCCAGTGGGAACTCCCAAAATTTACTCGCTTTCAAAGTAAAGAAGACCCACAACAACATCTGTGAGCGTTTAGACACGCTTGCTACCTCATAGCTCACGATGATGCGTTATTACTTCGCACATTCCCCATGTCACTATCTGGCGCCACCCTTGATTGGTATAGCTCTATTACTAGTCATTCTCTCTTCACCTTCACTCAACTCGCTTAGCTATTCCTCGATCATTTCTCAATCAACATCACCAAGAAGGTCTCCATCACGGACCTTTATTCCATTAGACAATTCGAGGATGAGTCAATAGCAGACTTCGTCGCTCGTTGGAGAGTTTTGATTAACCAACTCTCCTTTTCACTACCTCAACCTGAGCTCATTGAGCTCTTTTCAAGAGCATGTGTTAAGCACATCTCGTCTACTCTGTGGGTTCAAACTTTCTGCACATTCAATGAAACTGTCACTATGGCCCAAAAGCTTGAACTCCGTGCAGTTGAAGAAGATAGGGTCAAATTGCGTAGCAAAAATACTAACGCAAAATCCAATGACCCTTCTTCTTCCAAACCTTCTTCTTCCCACTCCAAGTCCAAGGGATCGGCGAACACTGTAGTCCTTAGGTCATCATCTTCTACCACAACCAATCAATCTGAGCCCTCCACTTCGCAAAGCATCACTAGACAATTCCAACAATGGTATGAACAGTGACAATACACTCCAATAAGGGAATCGTATGCTTCTATATTGGATAAACTAGTGAAGTAGGGAGTCCTCAATCTCCCTCAAATCTGACCAATCCAATTTGACCCCTCACGAGCCATCCCTGCATGGTATAGGGAAAATGACTTTTGTAACTATCATCGTGTCAAGGGTCATGACACAAAAAATTGCAAAACCCTCAAAAACATTGTTTAAGACATGTTAGACAAAGGGGACCTTGTTTTTGATAACCCTAATGTGCCGCCCAACCAAAACAAGGATGTCTTTAGGCAACCATTTCCTAACCATCCCCCAAGTCAGAACAATGTTTAGACCATAGTTGATGACCCTCAAGAATGCAATATACACACTGTCGGCATGGTCTTTCCTATCATTCCTAACCAACCTCTCCCACAATCTGAAGAGGTTGATCAACCCATTTCTCCACCACGGGTAGAAGGGCCTATTTTACCCACACCAATCCCATGCAACAAAGAGCTCCCTTTGGATGAACCTGTTTCACCTATATCACCTCCACGACATCAAGCACCTCCTCTACCCATTCTTCTACCTTGTGAGGAATCTGTATTACCTCATGAGGAACCCATATTACCTATTCCTCTTGCCCCCACCATCCCTCTTCTTCTACCATTAGAATAAATTACTATTCATACCACACGCCCTCATGTAGAAGGGGCCATCATCCCTCTACTTCACCCTTTAGAGGAGCCTTCCTCTCTTATTAATCCTCCATCCACACCCCTTTCACATGTAGGAGAGTCTACTTTAATCTCTCCCATATTGGAGGATGCTTTGATGGCACCAACGCCGGTGGCCTCACCCTTATCCTTCTTATTACCAATGGAGGATCATACTTTACCCACTCCTAGACCACACGTGGAAGGCATGATCATCCCTGCGCTTTATCTGCTTGAAGAGTCACATTCTCCAATCCCTTCTCCACCAAGAGAAGAACTTGCCACCTCACCCACTTTAGCTGAGGAAGATCCGGTGATGGTTTTCTCTCACCTTTGGCCCGAGATCGCTATGTCTAACACGTTTCTGCTCTCGCAACCGCCCAAATCCTTCGAAGGACTGACTGTAAATCCTCACGCGACGTCATCTAAACCCTTCTCTCGATTGGCAAAAAACTTAGGATTTATCCATTCTAGGAACCTAAAACATGAGGCACTATGGGAGTGACTTAAGGCTCCTTATCTTACATATCCTACTTCACCTTATACTGCCAATCCTTCTGTGACAATTCACCCCAAAGTCTCTGACGAGGATCGGGCTTCCACTTTTAAATCATCAGAAGTTCAGCCTTCCATGTCTAAATCCAAACCCTCACAGGCGTCCACCATGCTGAAACAGATTAAATCTCCCGGTGTTTGCCATGTATCAAACCTCACTCACCCACAAGTGAAGGTAGATTTGAACCTCACCCCGCACAATAGTGGTCCTCGCATCAAACTAAAGAAGGATGCTAAACCACATCAGATAACTCCTCCCCCACCTTCACCATTGCCCTCTATCTTGGGTCCACGTCCTTCCACTTTAAAAGGAGTGTTCCCTATTCCAACACCTCACAAAAACAAACTGCCTCCATTACTCCCTCTACCCGTCAAAAACATACTTTTTCCAAAAAAATTGACACCTCTCACCAAGAAAGTGCCATCTACGCGTGTGGCTACACCACCAACCAAAAAGGTGGTATGAAAAACTCCTCTTACAACTCCTAAACAGAAGTTGTCAACCCCTACTACAACAACGAGTGCAGACCCATTAGTGGGTTCCTATGCTTCACTGTTATGCCGATTGTTGCAGTCTTCTAACATCATTTTCCCGCCCATTAAACCATACCAACCTCTTGGATCAAAACCATCTTGGTTCGACGACACTCAAATCTATTGGTATCATCGCACACCTGGGCATGATACTGAGAATTGTTGTGCTCTTAAGGTTGTCATTCGCCAACACCTAGAAAAGGACACCCTTCTCATTGAGGACTCTCCTGACCACCTTTTTGACAAACTACCAACACCATCCCATGTCTCCCAAACCTCCTCACTTGAATCGGGATCCCAACATGAGATTATAGTCACTCTACCACCTTCTCCCCCTTTATTCAAAATCAACACTATTAATGTGGCCACCAGGGCCCAAACCCCAAAGGATAAAGGAAAAGAGCAGGTTTCTATCCCTTGGACATATCCATTCGTCAAGCCCTCTCCACCACCAAAACCCAAGATTTCTATCTTGGGCACATCTCAACCAACATCTTCAGGGGAATTCCTCCTAACCTCTCTAGTCCACATGATGTTTGGTATAAACAACTTGTCGACTATTTGACTTATTCTATCATTCCTCCTGACCTCTCTAGCAATGGACGACAGGATTTTATCAGGAGTACAGCTCGATACACCATGCTAGGGGGTCTTCTCTACAAACGAGGTCTCAACGGTATCCTTCTCCGATGCCTAACCACCACTGAGACATCTCATGCCATCAAACAAGTCCATGATGGGATTTATGGGGGACATTTTAGTGGTAACTCGGTTGCAAAGCACATCCTCCGCCTGGGCTATTATTGGCCCACTCTTAACCAAGACTGCAGTGACTATGTTCGGCGTTGTATCAAATGCCGACAACATGCTAACCTACTTCACATCCAACATCACATCAAGCGTGCCCACAACACAAATTTGAAAGAGCAAGATTTCAAAATCAGAGACCTCGTCCTTAAAGAAAACCATCACATGAACAATATGGAAAGAAGCAAACGAGGAAAGTTTGCTCCTAATTGGCTCAAACCTTATATAATAATGCACAAGTATGGATCATGGACTTATCGTCTGTCTTCTCTCGAAGGCCAGCCAGAACCTGAGCCCCTTAATGCCTTGCATTTGTGACCATTCTACTATTAACCAAGTAATCATTCACTTGATGTTTAACTTGAGCTCATCCCTTGAGCAACCCCCGTCATCCTCATTCCTATTTCTTTCAACCCTTTTTCCCTACAATGATTAGTTAACCCTTTTTTAAGCATTAATGCTTTGTTCTAATAAAAGGGAAACCCTTAAACCTCTATAGTCTAGTCCATGACTAAAAGTTCAGTCAACAAAAAGAAAACATAAAACTGGGATGCTTAGCAAAACATTACAAGGTCATAAACTATAAATGTAGACTGCTCCCTTGAAGGACAGCTGCATTATTGCTATAATTAATAGACTGCTCCCTTGAAGGACAGCTATTCAAAGAAACCAAAACATACAAAAAAAAATATAGACCACTCCCTCGAAGGATGGATATGCCCAAATTTTGTTACAAACACATCACCCTCTCAGAAGCTTCCTGCATCGATCAGCTTCACATGACCACAACACAAAACAACATCCCCAAGTAGACTTCCCGCATTGACCAGTCTACCAAAAAAAAAAAAAAACTGACTGACAAACTATTAAGTCATGGACTTGTCTATAGTATTTCTCAGGGTCACCTATAAAAGGGGCAAAGTTATCCCTGCTAAAAAGGGTTACGCTATCCTTACATATCACATAATCACACCTATTACCCCAAAATACTCAAGGGATTTTGAGCTCACTTAATGTCAAGTGATTAGGGTACTTTTCTAACAAAAAATAATGATCAATGACGTAATGCATGAACGGGGATTTTGTTTGCAAAAACCCTATCTATACTCTCATTATAGTCCTTGTCAATGAAAGAGCAACGCGTCTTTCACTTCTTACACACCTTCATCACATGCCAAAACATAACATCACAACCAAAACATTTTCTCAACCACTAACATAACCTCATGATTTATTTAATACAAATACCAATTTGTGTTGTATAAATTATCATAGCCCATTCACACTAGTTTCTATGGAAAATAATACACATGGAAACTATCAACCAAACACAATTTATGTCAAGCATATACCATCACCAATATGGAAACTTGCTGAAGCATAAATAAACTCATTTCATTTTTAGCATACACCATCACTAATATGGAATATTGCTAAGGATGAAAAACCACATAACTTATGTTACAACATACACCATCACACAATATGGAAAAGGCTGTAACATCATCATACACTCATCATTTCAAGCATGTACCATCAAACATATGGGAAATGCTAAAAACACTAACATAATCTCATGATTTATTTAATGCAAATACCAATTTGTGTTATATAAATTATCATAGCCCATTCACACTAGTTTCTATAGAAAACAATACACATGGAAACTATCAACCAAACACAATTTATGTCAAGCATAACCATCAGCAATATGGAAACATGTTGAAGCATAAATAAACTCATTTCATTTTTAGCATACACTATCACCAATATGGAAAATTGCTAAGGGTGAAAAACCACATAAGCTATGTTACAGCATACACCATCACACAATATGGAAAAGGCTATAACATCATCATACACTCATCATTTCAAACATAACCAAACCAACTATCAACCTCTTTGACCCTTCTTCCCTTTTTTGGGGAGAACTACATTGGCCTGAGGCCCTTAAAATAGGGGTTATGTAGGCAACACTTAGTTGACATGGGGTCTTCTGAGGTTAGCGCGGCCATTCGTTCGTCCATCTACCTAATGGACCAACTATCTAAACCCAAAGCTCATTGCCTACCCTAAACCCTAGACTCACTGCCTATCATAAACTACCTCATTTTTAACCATCTAACCTTTAACCATGACCTAACTTAGTCAAACCCAATCCATCACCGACCTTTCGCTTTCCCTTTTTGGGAGAACTACATTGGCCTGAGGCCCTTAAAATAGGGGCTATATAGGCAGCACTCAGTTGACATGAGGTCTTCTGAGGTTAGCTCGGCCATTCGTTCGTTCGTCTACCCAATGGACCAACTATCTAAACTCTAGGCTCACAGGCTATCCTAACCTGCCCAAACTCATGACCAAACAACCAGCCCTGACACTGTAGAAGTCACCTAGACTTCTCATGGGGCACATTAGAGATCACATACATCTCCTTACCCACAACAAACAACCCTTGAGATCACTTTTATCTCAGCCTGACTCGACAAAAGACCTCGGAGATCATGACTATCTCCTCAGACCACGACCACTTTCGAGACAACTTTGCCTTGGTTGTTTTGATTGCATAAGCTACCTCACGAAGGGTTAGCAAATTATATGTGCCCCTCACACATATTGTCGGATCGTGACCTAGTTGATCCCCAATATTTGTGACATTTTCATGTTTTCCAGGAGCACTTCCTAGCTCGGATACTTTGAACACGACGACCATTGGAGCTACAGCTTTGATCGATCTAACCCAATCAACTATCACTAATAAGCTGGGAACCCGTTAGTTTGATTTTAGTCCTCCTCGACCATTGGAGCTACAACTTTGATCGATTAACCCAATAAGCTACCACTAATAAGTTGGGGACCGATTATTTCAATTTTAGTGCTCCTCGACCTTGCCTGCGACAATTTGACTTGCCTATCAAGTGAAGTGGTATACGCGCAATCTCAACTATTGTAGCATTCACATTCCAACCTCACCTTACCCATCCAATGCCTATCAAATCAGCACTCGATTTCGGATTCCCTTCTCTCGACTCCCGCTTTGAGGGGGGAATACCTCATCCCATACCTGGGGCAACCTACATCTATTTTTGTCTTGTAGTTCGTCAGGACAAACCACAAGACAAAAAGGGGAAAATGTAGACACCAATATCGTGTCAACCCCCCCTTGGTCCCTTTCTAACACGTTAACACTCCTAACCCACACTTAAACCCCTTTCATCTTGGACACCTCACCTAGACACCTCGCCCTAAGACCATTTCTTACCCTATGAGTCACCCTGAGACTAGGTCTTCCAAATCCTAACTACCCATGACCTATTCTCACTCCCTAACCAACTCCCGTGCCTCATAAGCCCGTGTTTTGACCATTTTCCAATGGCAAAGGCACTTGGCGGGTGGAGAAATAGGCAAAGGGCTAAAAATAGCCCTTTTACCTATTCTCCCTCCGCTGACGTTGGTTAACCCTCGGCCGATGTCGTTCAACCCGCGACCGACACCGGCGGGATCACTGACGTTGGTTACATAACCCGAGCTCTAACATTGAGCGGGGCTTTGGCCTTCTTGTAGATTGATGTGCACACTCTGAGACCAATCATCAGAATTTGACTATCACTCTCCTGGCTACCGAAGCTCTGCACAAGTCACTCCAGACATTGGATTGAAACACTGTATGAGGACCTCAACATCAGCCACAATAGGAATAAACATTCTAACACCTCTGGTTCTTCATCTAATAGAGTTAAGTATTCTATCTCATTTCAGTATTTTAGAATACATTGGTAATTAATTTCCATTTGATATTTTTAAGAACTGTTGAGAGAAACCTGACTTCTTCTGTGGAGAGGCTGAAAAGCTTTCCTCTTATTCTCACCCTCTTTTCACACCTATCCCCACCTTTGCCCTTCCTCAGACCTTATTCACCAAACCTTTAAACTTTCAGACTCCTCTGTCAACCACAGAAATACCATGAGACCCTCCAAGGCCCACTGCCCTTACCGACATCGGCAACAAAACTGACGTCGGCATCATTTCCAAACTGACCTCAACAAAAAACTGATGTCGATGACTGTGACAGACTGACTACAGAGAACAGGTACGAGTTATCTATTTTTCTCTTTCTTATTCTTTCATCATTTCTTTTTATACAACACTCTTTTCATTAAATAGTGGACTATCATCCCTTATAGAGCTTTATGCTTCCAGGACCGAGCGCCTAGCTTGGTAGTCCACCATATCCTATTCTAACATTTTTCTTATTTAAGTCTCTTTCTTATTGCAGGTGTTTCCTCCACAGCAAAAGAGGAGCTCCCACAACGCTTGGATATGGGGCGCACTTAATCCGGGTAACGTCAAACCCAAGACCTTCTTAACCTTAGTTTCTTCTTTCTTCTGAATGTAATTAGCGAAAAACATAGAGAAACAAAAGGAAATATCAAATTCATACCTAAGTAGGGAGATCCTGAGTTGATCAGCAATTGGTGGCCCATCGCCCTCCTGAATGTCTCTGATAAGATCATTGCCAAGGCT
Organism: Torreya grandis; assembly: GCA_037957365.1. Classification (NCBI taxonomy): domain Eukaryota; kingdom Viridiplantae; phylum Streptophyta; class Pinopsida; order Cupressales; family Taxaceae; genus Torreya; species Torreya grandis. Next base: position 1,766,671 of record JARHVA010001549.1, read on the forward strand.
CTGGCAATCTAGCTGCGTTATGATGCCTCTCATTTTGTGTCTAGAATAAATGGGTTTCATTAGAAGCCATTATATTTTGGATAACATCATTGATGTCTGGGAAGGTCTAGATTGGGCTAGGTGGTCTAAGAAACAGGCTATGTTCATCAAAATTGACTTTGAAAAAGCCTATGATCGCATTGAATGGCCATTTATTCTATCCATGCTTTGAGCTTTGGGATTCAGGCCCATATTCATCCAAACCATCTAGATGCTCATCTCAGATGCCTTGGCTGTCCTCTCCATTAATGGAGTCACCTCTGAGCAATTTGTCTTGTTCCATTATATTCATCAAGGGTGCCCATTGGCTCCCGCCTTGTATGCTCTTGTAGCTGAGGATTTTGGATATCTTCTTAGCAATGCCCAAGCTATGGGCCTTGCTAAGAGAATTTATCTCCCTCTTGATGTCGTGAAGCCACATGAAGATATGCAACTGCTCAATGGCCACTTTGTGGATGACTCCTTCCTTACTCTCATTGAGGATGAAACCAATATGGATAATGCCTTATAGTGTCTCGACACCTTCTGCTTAGGCTCTGGCTCCAACATCCAATGGCATACAACTTGTTACTACAGACAATCATACCTCCCTCCACCAATGTGGTCTGCTATAATTGGTTGGAAGTGGATCCAACATGAATAAATATTTAAATTTCTTGGCATCCCCTTTGCTTTTGATGCCTCACCACCTTTATTATGACAATATGTTGTTGATAGAATTACTAAAAAGCTAGAATACTGGGTGACCAAGTCTCTTTCATTAATAATAAAATTTCAAATCTGCTCAAAAATTCTTGCATATGCCCATGTGTACTACTCATCATGTTGGGTGCCTTCTAAAAAATATTACTAGAAGTTGGAGAAATTGCTCAAAATTTTCCTTTGGGCCAATTCCCCACAAGGTAAAGGATTCCACAGGGTGGCTTGGGAATATTGTTACCTCAAGAGTGATACTGGAGGGATGGGGCTCATCGACATAGCTTGGCATGGAACTGCCTTATGTGCCAAATGGATTGTGTAGGCCATTCAGGGCCAAGAAGTTTGGAAGGTGTTGTTTAGATACTGTATCTCCTCAGGCTTGTCTAAGGGCAAGAAGGCCTAGAAAGGGCTTAGCTTCCCTAGTTTACTCTCATTCTCTTTGGTTGTTTTCCATTTTCTCTTGCAATGAAGTGCCCCTGACAAAAGTCCCTTGGGTCAATGTTCTCAAGCTTTACCACAGAGGAATTCATATCGTACAGGATATCTTCTATAGACACTCTCATTCTTGGCTATCCTAGGAGGAGGCAAAAGCTAAATTTTGGTTAGCCAATGTGGACTAGGAGTCCTATCAAGAGATCCTCAATGTCATCCCAACATCCATGCTCCATAAAATTTTTATCCACTCCACTCGGTCGTGGTGGAAGGACTAGAAATGGTATGTTGAGACCCCTTTTCACAATTACACTACTCGGCTTGGCTATGCATGGCTCACCCCTCATCTGCCCATGGTTGACAAGCTTAATGCCCGTTGAGGGCTACACTCATTTGTTAAAACGTGGAGCTTTCACTTCAACATTGTTTTGGGGGATTGTGTGGAGCTCAAGCTTGCTTATTTTTCTTGGTGTATACTACACCAAGGATTACCTATTGGCAGAATACTCATCTAGCTTTGAGTCCACCTGCCTACTTGCCCCTTTTGTGGCCACCTTAAGACGCTTCCTCATCTTTTTTGGTACTATTCCAAAGCTCAAAGGGTCTAGACTTGGACACATGATCTTTTCAGGATTTTCTAGCCTGAATTCATCCTTTGGCAGCACATCCTCCTTGGAGACAAACCTAAAATGCCCTTCAAATACACACAAGTCTGGCATACTTTCAGAGTGGTGATTCTCTTCTAGATTTAGAAAGAAAGAAATAATTCTATGTTTAATCATGCTTCTATTGATTGTAATGTTTCTACTTTACACAGATCTTCTATCATCTCCAATGTTCTTTTACAGATTCAAGTCCAAGCCAATAAAGTGGCTATGGAGCTTGGGCATCTTTAAGATCTCCTCTCCCACTGGGGAGATGCTCCTTGTGCAATGGCTTGGGTTTTGCCTTTTCTATGTAGGGATCCCATTATGGATGATAGAGTGCCTCGACCACCTCATGGTGGGCATCGTCATAGCCTTTCTAGACATCGCTCTTGTAACGATACTCCGTATTAGCGCATTTCCCCTCCTCAGCAGTAGCGAGGGTATTAGTCATCGTCTCTTTCCCTTGTTGGGCAGGGTGGCTAGGGCACTCCTCTTCCTCTGTGCCTAGATGCTGGGGGGGCACCACCTGGAGGCCGATCAAATGTACTGGATAAGTTCCCTAGGCTTTCTTTGGCCATTTTTCCCACTCAAAAAAAAAAATAGAAGATGATGATAAGGACACTGCTCAAGCTACTAGCTGGGAGCCTATCCCAGATGGCAATGAATTGCCAAGCTCGGGTTAGGTACCTGATGATATGGATCCTCTACCTTCTGACTTTGCTCTTGCTGCATAAAAATTGTCTTTTTTTATGACTTTATGACTTGTTTCTAGACTTTGTGACTTGTTTTTAAGCTTTACCTAGTTTATGGTACTTTTGATTTTGCTCATAGGCTCTACCTAGTGTGACTTGGTGTGCTTTCATACCACCTATATTTTTTTGTGAATTATTTGTATATTTCTATTTAATTAATATATTTCATTAAAAAAAAAGAAAAATGTATCTAAAATAATACTAATAAATAAACTTTTTATTTACAATAAAATGATATTTATTCCCAATATATATATATATATATATATATAAAGTAAGAATAATAATTTGTAAATGTAAACTAAACTATATTCCATAAAATATATGAAAATACTAAAACTTCATAAATGTAAAACTAAACTATATTTCATAAAATATTAAAACATCAAATATTGTGTGAAAAAAATAAATATTATATGAAAATAATAAAGCTTTGTAAATGTAAAACTAAACTATATTAGTTAAAATATTTCAATAGCAAACAAACCCTAATAAGCTCCAACGTTTACAGTGGACAATAAATGGAGAGGTTATTGTATGTATTGTGAAAAGTTAATTGTTGTTCCGTCCAAACTGCAAAGGAACATCCTCCTCTGACCCTGTAATTTAAGAAAACCCCAGCAACGGGACTGAAATGCACTTCTGTACCCTAGTCCATAATGAATTTACACCTTTTAATTGTTTTTCATTATCTATGGCTACCGATGCTTCTCGAATGATCTCCATTTATGGTCTGTTTGGTTTAGTTTTTCCATTACAAAGCCTAGTATGTTGCTTTGAGATTTTTTATTAAAGAATTGCATCAAATAAAAAGATTAAATACTATTTCCAAATGGAAATCTTTATTCCTCTATTTTTAATTAAACAAATTTTATGATATAAAAATGTTTAGGCTGGGTTTAATAAAAAAATATTAGTATAAACATTTTAAATATATTTATGTGAAATATGTTGAGAGATATCAATTTCAAATTTTTATCTTGGTTTTTTCACATATTACATTAATTAATAATTTAGTTATCTTTTATGGAAATTTACTATTGACTGGTGATAAATGGTTTCAATTTAGATACACAATTATATCAGATTCAGAAAATATTTTCAACAAAAAATGGGCTCCAAACTCCATTGGATGGAAAAGATATTACATTTTTTCAATTGAATTCTTAAAATAAAATGAAAAAACTTCTAAATGAAGATCAAATGCATGTCAAATTTAAGATTGAAATTTTCCTATGATGGTAAAATGGATTTCCTCTCGCTCCTTGTACCCCATCCCCTTTCTCCAACCCCGTTACCATTATAGAACACCTATCAATGTGAAATTTGATTATAATCAATAACAATAAAATGCACCACTATGCATGAAATCGACAAATTTTAAAAATTGATTTAAATGTTGCCTATTATTCTTATGTCTGAACATGCTTTCCAGTGCTTATTTGATCCTTCAAACACATTTGTCACTACATGATCTTGAATATTTGACAAAACTAATTTGTTTCAAATTAATCATTCTTGTCCTTGAACATGCTTGTCAATACTTATTTGATCCTTTATGAAAGTTAGGGTTATGCTGAAGTCTTTATTTTACGCACGCGTGCATGACTCTAAGTGAAAATTCATAATAACTAATACATGTCTCCTATAATTTCAAGGTGAATGAGACCCACACATGCGTAGTAATTGTAGAAAAATTGTGTCCCATAATAGGTTATAATATATCTTTTGGTGTGATCAGAGGCACAAATATAGGAAATTAAATAAAATTTTAGTTAATCTATCAATGCATATTTTCACATAATTAGTCATTTTTAAGAGGACCAATATATACTTTTAGCCAAATGGCTAAGATTAGTCATTGAAATTATCCCTACAACCCACCTACAAAACCCATGGAAATATATTCCCATTGCCTATAAGAAACCAGTAATGGCATACACAAACCCATGTTCCTATTATTAAGCTTGATTGTACTACATAAAAAACATCCTCTTATAAACTTGCTAACATCAAGCCACATATTAGGCCAATACACCCACCTTGGTAGATGTGCAACAGTCTTTATGACACCAAAATGTCTTGCAAATTATAAAGTATGTGCTTCAATCATTAGTTGATCTCTTTCTTCCTTAGGCACACAAAGCTTAGCCAAATTATAGAACAACCCAGCTTGAAGGTACTAATCTTCCTTGGGCTTAAAACCTAAACTTTGGTACCTCTTTATTTTAATAAATGGCTCCCTAAAATATGAAACATGTTCAAATCCTTCTACATAAGACTCACACATGAAGAGTTCAATAAGAGTTATGGTGCCCATGGCTGAAATTAAGGAAGTAAAAAAAAGATATCAGCTAGTTTGTTAGTAATACCTTTATTATATTTAATAATAATATGAAATTATTGCAAAAAACCCATCAACACAAAGTGTCTAGCTTATTGAAGATTAGTTTGAACTTGAAAATATTAGAGAGATTGGGGATTTGTATGAATAATAGTTTCTTTACCCATAAGATAATATTTCCATTTCTTGATTACTTGAACAAGAGTATGTAGTTCTTTATCATATGTACAATAATTAAGAATTGAACCCTGAAATAACTCTGAATGATAATATACCAGCTTACTTGTTGTAGTAGGATAGCCTCCATAACATAATCACTAGCATCCATTTCCACCTCAAAGGGTAGTTGCAAGTTAGACAAAAATAATACCAAAGCATGGCTAATTTTTTATTTAAACATATCAAATGATTTGTGTTGCTTCTACTCCAAACAAGGGTATTACAACCTATTGTCACAACATGCGAAGGTGAGGCTATGGATGAGAAGTTGTAGATGAACTTTCTCAAATACTGAATTGCTCCAAAAAATATCTCGTTTCAGCCACATTGGTAGGCTTTGGCCTTTTCAAGATGGCCTCTACATTCTTCAAATCAATCCTCAACTCTCTATTTCGAAAAACATGTCCCATGTAGACAAGTTATTTTTGAGCAAACTCACATTTCTTGTCATTCAACACTAACTTTTTCTCCTCCAATACTTACAATATTTTTGTAAGATGATCAATATGCTCATTAAAAGTTATAATAAAAAAAGAATATTATCCAAATATACAACGATAGAGGAATCAATAAATGGCCTTATGACCCCATTCATCAACTACATGAAGATAATTGGTGCATTGCATAGCTTGAAAGGTATAACCAACCACTCATAAAACCCTTGCCTTTTTTTGAATTTGATCAAGAATATAATCAATATGTGGAAGAGGGTACTTATTCTTGAAGGTTATCTTGTTAAGTAATATCTAAGAAACACACATTCTCTATGAACCATCGTTCTTACATACTAAAATAATAGGAGAACGACATGGAGAAGTACTAGGATGGATTACGCCTTGATTAGTCAAAGACTATAATTTTATTTTATCTCATTAGCATCCTTCAAGGATTACCTATATAACCCAAGTTTTTAAAGTGGATTGTTGGGTAGCAAATGAATTTTGTGTTCAATAGACCTAGCTGGTGGCAACCCTCTAGGATCTTGGAAAACCTCTTGAAATTTTTTACCAACTCTTTCATACGTTTCTTCTCTTTTTTAGTAAACATGATACATAAATTCTTATGTGAAACCATTTCTTCATCTTGAATATATATTTAAAAAAGTAAAGCAAACTTCCCATTAGAATTAATAATCTTACTAGCTTCAGATGCACTTACCAAAGATATTTTAGATTCACTTTTTTAGGCTAAAATAATGTATCTCTTGCCATCTATCGCCAAAAAATATTGGTTGGCTCTCCTCATGAAGATATAATCCTATATATACAAGCAAGGGCTTCCTAATGCTACACAACACACATCAAGTAACACACCATCCATTGTAACTTCATCAATGAAATGTGTTAATACCAAACTTAAATTTACATTACTTGACCACCTTGATGTATACACCTTTCTTCACCCAACCCAAAGAATATGAGCTTATATGATTGTAATTCTCTATCTTCAATTTGTCTACTAACTCTTTACTTATGAAATTTTCTCGTGAACAAGTATAAAAAAGAGCATCCACTTTTGTTGTCTTCATTTGAATTTTGATATGGAAAAACTTTAAAAAAATATTTTTTTGAGCACTACTACTACCCAAACATACCTCTCTATTGATTGTGTTACAACACAAAGTGTCATCCACATTATACAACCAATATTCTCATCTTGGAGACAAAGCATAGCCTTATTCTTATGTTTTATTAAAATTTGGGATTAGGAGGGTTTTAATCTTTAACTATGAAAAATTGTTGTGTAAAATTAAAATGTATAAGATAAACATAAATTAAGTATTTTTGATTTGAAATTTGATATATTTAAAAATGTGCTAAAAGGGGAAATGCATAGAAGAATAACTTAGCTATAAATCAAACATGCATAACTATGAGTGCGATTGTGAAATTTGTTGTAGAGTTACATGAGTTCACTATGAATCAGTAACAGGGATTCACATCTTCTTAGGATGAGGATGCTTTATTTAGATAAGGGTGTGTTGTGTTGGTGTCAACATCCTGTAGGCTTTTAACTATTTTTGAAAATCTGGGGGAGTGCACATTTACTTGTAGGCTCTGTGTGTGATTAGATCTGTGTGATTTAATACAGAAGCCAATGTGTACCTTCTTATTTACTTGGAAACCTATCTTAATAGACAATGATGGATAAATATAATAAATATGAAAAAGGGGTTAGTGGTTAAATTTTTGATTGATCTCAACACCTTGTTTGTTGAGTGATGCCTGCATACCAATATTCCTAAGAGGGATCAAACACTATCTAGTTCTAAAATGTTATGATCATGTGTGTGAAATACCAGTGTAATGTTATATGTTGGTGTAATCTTGGTGTGATTATATGACTTTACAATGACATGTGACCTTTTAATGGTATGCTAACATAGCTCAGGGATCTTTGGGCCATAAGAACTCAAAATTGGTAAGAATATGTGTTTTTTCCTCAATGTGCAGTTAGATATTTTATTGCTTTAAAATCATGTGCTTCTTATATACAAAATGGTTAAAAATTGTCATCTCCCAATTTTTTGATACATATGAGAGTTGTCATTACTTGTACTTGACATTCATTTTGGCATATTTCATATGATGATGGTTGGGATACTTGCTAGTTACACTTGTTTAGATTATTTATATGGTTACCATGCTCTATTCATTATAGTTTTTTATATTGTTGACATGATTATCATGCTTAGTTCATTGCAATTTTTTATATGGTTATGTACATGTGACGTTATAACTTGTCCAGATATTGTTGATGTCCTATTATGTGATTGTAGGAAACTAAGAATTGAGTTAGGTTGATGATGGATTCTAGCAGACGAGGGTGTGTGGCTAGTCAGATGATACTTTGATAGATGGGTTATGAGATATTTTAAGATTCCAAAGAACACCAAATCTTTTTGGTATTTTGTTGTTATGTTGAATTTTTCACTTTCCTTCAGATATAATGGTCCTTTATTCTAGCAATGCTTAAGGCTCTGGGTTTTGGCCAATTATTCCTCTTGACTGTCCAAACTCTATTTTTTGATGCATCAACCTACCTCACCATTAATGGCCACAAGTCTGATAGATTTGGAATATTTGACTCCATAAGATAGGGTTTCCCTCTTTCCCCTGCTTTATTTGTTTTGGAAGTTGAGGTTTTTGGTTATTTTCTCACTCACGCATTAGATCAAAGACTTATTAGGGTTATTTTATTCCTGATCTTTCCTATTATCTCATCAATGGGAATTTTATAAATGATACATTCCTCACTCTTGAGGAATACGAAGCTTCCTTCAAAGAGGCACTTTGATGCCTTGACATTTCTTGAAAATCCTTAAGGTCTAATCTATAATGGGCCAAAATCCAGTGTTACACACAGATCATGATGCCCTTGCCAGAGTGGATCCATCATTATCATGGAAGTGGATATATAAAGGATAAATATTCAAATTTATCAAGATCTTCCTTTTAATTTTGATAGATTTTCTTTGGATTTGTGGAAAAATGTCATTGATAGAGTGGAAAAGAAAATATATTTTTGGATATTTGAACCTCTATCTTTAGTAGGTAAGTTTCAGGTTTATACCAAAATTCTTGCATCCACTCATGTCTCCTAATCCTCATGTTATGCCCCATCCAAAGCCTTGTATGACAAATTATCAAAGGTACTTAAAGATTTTATTTGGGACAATGTTAAGAATACTAGAGGCTACCACAAGGTTTCTTGGGATATATGTTTCCTTTCTGATGACAAAGGAGGAATGATTGTCATTGATATCTATAGAAAAGGCATTTCCATCTATAATAAATGGGTGGTTAGGGCTATTAAAGGTAATGAGGCTTGGAAAATCCTTCTAAGACATAAGAACATTGGTTTTCACACTTTTTTTATTACCACTACCCTTGTCAAGATAGAAGGTTATTTTATAATCAAGAGCATTTGGAAACCATTTGAAGCTATTAATCCCTTTCTAAAATGGGTTGGGGATGGATATCATAGTGAACTTATCTTTAAAAACCATAAAAATTCTTTAAATAAAAATTCCAGATATAAAAGCTCTATGGTTTTTAGAAAAAATAATTCACACTTTTAAGGATTTGAATTCCTCTATAGATTGGATCCCATGGCATCTACTAAAAGACAAATATAAGTTTATTAATATGAAATTACCTTCCATTTCACATATCCAAGATTTGATGCCTCATGTCATGCTAAATAAGATGGAAGTAAAACCTCCACATGCATGGTGGAAGGATTAGAGATGGAATTGTGATACTCATTTTAGAAATTAATTTTTTGGTCCCATTTACCAAATTATGAGCCCATTTTTTTATGCTCTAGACAAGTTAAATAGGCATCAGAATTTAAATTTTTTCCCAAGACTTGGATCATTAGACTTAACAAAATATAGAATGCCAAGTTTGAGCCCAAGCTTGCACATTTTATTTGATGTTTTTTATATCAAGGCCTTCCTCTTTGGGAGCACCTCTTAAACATTGGAATTACTAAACTTAAATGTTTTTTATGCTCTAGATCTTATTCCTTCAAATATCTCTTTTGGATGTGTCTAAGAGCTCAATCTACCTGGCAATGGATCCACAACATTTTCCAACCTTTCCACCCAAATCCCTTCTCTTGGATCTTGGTTTTTGGGAAAAAATATTGGTGGTTGTCATACATTACTTGCATATAGAACTTCTTCAAAGCTATAATTTTATTTTAGCTATGTAAATCTATAAAATCAACCATTTTTAACAACAATAAATCATTTTTACAATTTTTGGTTAATGATATATGTTGTCTCCTAAAAATAACAGTCATTTTTAGAACAACATTTGAATTATTTTGGTTCTACTAACCAAAATAATATCTTCCATTTTCAAAATTTGTCTTAGGTATTCAGATTTCTCACTTTCAGAGCTTCTCATAAAAATCTATGGACTCTGCAGGCTTAAATCTACGGACTCAACAGGAAGAAGAATCTACAGACTGTGTAGGAAAAGGAGACTCTACAGACTCTTACAGGCGGTTTTCAGTCAAAAGAATTGATTTTCAACATTTGTTCATTTTTCTGGAAAGGTTCAAAGTTCAATCACTTCAACAGGTTAAATGGGTTCAAAGGTTCAACAGTCAGTTCAACCAAAGGAACAGTTCAACGTCCAAGTTCAACCAAGCAGTTCAATGCTTTATTTTACTCAAATGGTTCATTTCCTTTGTTTCAGCATCTTTTGGTTCAATCATTTGATTTGTTAGTTGGTTCAAGGCTGTTTGGTTCAACGATTCAACAGCAAGTTCATCACTTTTTAGTTCAAAGGCGCTTGGCACGCTTCATTGAACCTCTGAATTGGTTCAATCAAATGGTTCAATGTCCAAGTTCAACGAGCTTCACGACTTCTGCAGGAATTTTCATCAACAAACAATTAGCAGTAGGTTCAATGTTTAGTTCATCCTTTGGTTCAACTTCAAATAGTTCAAAGGCGGGTTCAATCAAGCGATTCAACGCTTTCATCAGCTTTGCTTCAAAGGCTTGGAGCGCTTCATTGAACCTTTGAACCGATTCAACAAAGGTTCATCGACTAGTTTCAAAGGGATGGTTCAATGCAAAAGAGAACTTTTTTGAAGGACAAGTGCCCTTGCAGAGTACACTTCATCAAACGAATGTTCAAAGACTTGTCCAATGCTCGCGAGAATTTCACCTAGACATTTTGCCCGAGGAATTTCACTCGGACTTTTTGCCCGGGGAATTTCACCCAGACTTTTTGCTCGAGGAATTTCACCCAGACTTTTTTCCCACGGGAATTTTCCCAAGGGAAAATGTCCGTGGGAATGTTCAAAGTGAATGGCCCGAAGAAAAGCCTGGGGGAAATTTGCGAAGGGCCGACAAACGAAGCTGAAGGATCATTTCTCAGGGCCCGAAAGGGCAAAGTTCAATCTGGAAAAGCACTAAGTGGAAAGATAAAAGAAGACCAAGGGATGACGCACCTGAACACGTTAAATTCAACATAGTCAACTAGCCGTTGGAAACACAGTGATGGGCATATAAACGTCAATTTTAGAGACAGTAAAATAGCTATTGATCCTTTGAACATACAGAACAAAATACATTCACAATTTTCAAGGTCAAGACCAACAGAAAGCAAGGAAGAAACAGAATAGCATTTTAAGTCCAGGACCCGATTCAATTAGCCAGACAAGGAGGAACGATGAAGATAAGATCAGATTACCAGGTGGAACATTGGAAGTTACAAACTTTCAATAAGCATGACTTATTTCCTGGCATTGATAAAATCAAATGGGAAAAGGGCCCCTAAGTTCCAGCGTGTCTCCTTAACAGATGTCAATGCAAATTGATGTATTGATTGTTCCCAAGTCCTTTTTGAAGAGGTTATATAAGGGAATTTCTTCTATTGTAATAAAGATCTTTTTGATAATCAGAATGAAACTCTGCCGAAATTGAGAGGCATCATTGAGACTTTGTGCTCAATTTGTTTATCATATTTTGTTAATGAAAACAAGGGACTTTTTCAGACTTTGTGCTGTGATATCTTGTTTGTTTCATTGATTTAATAAGCAAAATTAGTAAATTTGTCAAGAAGGTGTCCTGGAGAATCAATTGTGGAGAGACTTTGCGCCCCCATAGCTACCTTCAGTGTGTTTGTATTTTCATTGCTATGTAAAGAACCTTGGAAAGACTTTGAGCTTTCATTGTTCTTCATATATCACTCTTGAGTATTTCTTGCGCAGACTTTGTGCTGTGTCTTTATTTGCTGGTTACCATACTTCAGTCATATTCTACTTTTATTTCCAGGAGTATTATCGTGACTGGTTGAATAGTTCTTCTGAAAGAAGAGGAGTGTTGTCTGTCATTCTCTTGAGTTCTTCCTTTGTTTTGTATACATCATCTCTGAAGAAAGAGAGATGGATGTCTGGTCCTACCCTTGAGTACTATTTTTTGTTCATATATATACATAGCATATCCACAGGGAACCTCCCCTTGATGAGAGGAGAGAGAAGTCTCCTTCTGATATGATAAACTTACACATTAGGATGACTAATCTTCTTGCTTTGGCTGATAAGACCTATTTTGTTTACCAGTACACTGATAGACAAAATAATCAACCAACAATTTTTGGTGACTCTATTGGGGAATTACCCATTATCCATTTACAGTCTATCCATTCCATTCACCTCCACACCACAGGAAAAGAACACATAGTTTAAAGCCTCAAGCTTTAACTGAAGCAAAGTCAATTATTTTCAATTTTTGTTTTATAAATCTGGCAGATTCAAAATATACACAAAGTCAAAGGGCTAAAGGTGTCATTGATCCTGTGTTCGAGCAAGTAAAACAAAGCAATTTTGATCTATTTTCTTCACCATCTCATCTGCAACGAACCAAGAGCTTCTCTCCTACTAAAACCAGATCTCCATTACCAGGCAAAATATCAACTTCTACTATTGATAAAGCTTTGCCTATAATTACCCCATTAAGATCTGTTATCCCTCCTTTTTAGCACCCTATAATGGTAGTTCAAGGTCCCTGGGGTAATGATTTTGGCCCTCTCAATCTTACTCCTCCTCTACATGAACTTCCACACAGTTCTAGGAAGAATTTCCCAAAATTCCATGGTGATGGGAAAGTTCATCCTGATGAACATATTACAACATTCAGTATAGCTTGTGGAGTAATTGGGGTAGAATTTGAAGATGTAGCAGTCAATCTTTTTGTTGAAACACTACAAGGTCCTACTGCAGATTAGTTTTATCATTTACAGGCTCGATCTGTGACTGATTGGAATACTTTGAAAGATAAGTTTGAAGCTAGATTCAAACCTGCAGAAGATGTACATACACTTCTGGCTCAACTTACACAAATGAAAAAAAGAGCCACATGAGCCTATGAGAGACTTCATAGCTAAATTTGACAAGTTGAGAAATAGAATTCCTATTATTGCCAGACCTACAACTGAGAATCTTAAATGCTTTTTCATTAATTCTCAGCTACCTGAAGTCAGTTTCCTCTTGAGACATGCTAGCCAAATAGATCTCGAGGCAGCTCAACTTTTGGCCACTGAAGTAGAAGATGATCTCATATCAGCAGGGAAAATAAGAAGAGATCCCAATAGAAATAGAGCTTCATCATCATCTGAATTTGCATCTACAAGCACCACAGATCCAATGGTGTAGAAATTAGCAAATGAGCTCCTTGCCCTCAAAAAGCAAATGGCTCAAGGAATGTCTTCTGCTCCTACATACAAAAGAACATTCCCAAATCAGTCATATCAGGGCAATGTTGCCAGAAACTAAGGACAATAAAATCGTCTTCCTCCTCCACAAGGAAAACTTGCCTTGGAAGCTCCTCCAACTAATTCAGCAATGGGATATCTTGAGACAGAATTAGATTTTTCTTATCAGCTTGAATTATATCAAGAAAATGATGCTGATATCATTGAAGATAGTCAAGAAGAATCAGCTGGCGACTCCCACATTGATTTTTTGAATTATCAGGATGAACTTGGAAGTAAAGGAGAAGCTTCAGATGGATCATATGCAATGTTTACTAGATCTAAGAATCAATCAGTCCAGCAGGCTGATAAAGGAAAAATAGAAGAGCAATCACAGCCAACAGTCACAATTGCCAAGCATGGAACAGTTCTACCCTTTCAACCAAAAGATCCAGTAATCACTCAAAAGGTAAATACATCTGTTGCTCCTTCCCCTTCTACTTCTAATTCACAAACCAGTATACCTCCCGTCTCTTCTAAAACTTAGAAAGCTGAAGTACCTTTTCCTGTACCTAGTTCGATTCAGACATTTGACATAATTGATCATGTCAAAAAGATAAAAATACAAATGTCTGTATTTGAGTACTTACAGTCCAATCTGGATCAACTGAATAAGTTGGTCCAATATGTTAAAAATTAGACTATCCCTGCAGTGCAAAAGGCCAAAAAAGTGACTTTTGATTCCCCAATAAATACACCTAGTCCAAATAATCTGATTATTACTCCTCCAGCTGCTTCTAGAAAAATAGAACCCTTCTATGTTTCTCTGTTAATCAATGGCCACAAGTTGAGTAATTGTATAATAGATTCAGATGCATCTGACAATGTCATGCCTGCCAAAGTTGCTGAATCTCTTGGTCTCACATTAACCAAGATGTTTGGCAGATGTTTCTCCATGGAGAACAAACAAGTGCCATTGTTGGGGCAGATCAAAGATGCTCAATTTGCATTTGCAGCCTTTCCGAACAAGAGGATTAAAATGACTATATTAGTGGCTGAAGTTCCAATGTCTTATGGTATTTTACTTGGATGGAATTTTTGTAAGGACGTGGGAGGAGAGCTGAACATGGATCTATTTGAGGCAAGGATCCCTGTACAAGGCGTGATGAAAAGATTACTTCCTGAAAAGGAAGCAAAGTATATAGTCACCAAGACGTCAGCTCCTGAAGCTCAAATCCTTTTTGAATCCATAGGTATGGGTAATTACTTTTTATATACAGATCATGAAGAAAGACCCTCCATCTCTGATGAGGGAAAGTCTGAAGTAAAGCCAGTGTCTAATGAGATTTGGACTCTAGAATTTGACGATAGTTGTTCTTCTTCTTGTTCTGGAGCCAGAATTGTTTTGATATTTATTCAAGGAGATATGTTCTCTTAATCAGATAAGTTACAGTTTAGCAACACAAATAATATAGCTGAATATGAATCACTGTTGCTGGGCATGAAAGCTGCTCAAGAAAGAGGTATCAAGTGTCTTCATGCTAAAGGGGATGTCGAATTAGTGGTCTGCCAAGTGAGAAATTCATATCAGACTAAGAATGAAAGGCTGCACCATTACCATAATCTTGTTTGAGATCAAATTGAAAGCTTTGATGCTTTTAACATTTCTTCCATTCCAAGAGAATACAATGATAGAGCTGATGCACTTGCTATTTCAGGAACTCTTTTAGTTCCACATTCTAATTTTAAAGAAGTCAAATATACCATTGAGCTGATCTATAGGCCAAGTGTTCCTGATAATGCTGATCATTAGCAAATTTTCAATGATTATAATTAGATCATTGCCTTTTTGGAAAGAAAAGACAATTTTGAACAGCTATATTTTGAAGGCAGTGAATCTCAGAAGTCTGAATTAATTTTTGAATCTAGTTTAGATGTAAATGAAGAGTTTACACATTTGAAAGAAAATAAAATTCCTAAAGGCCTGGTTTCTCTTAAAAAGCTATTTGATAAGCATGATAGATTCGTCAAGCAACAACAGACAGATTCAAATTTCTCTTAGGGATTTGACCAAGTGAATCTGACCAATGAAGAAAATCTAAAAATGGTCAACATTGGTCAGTGTTGTACACCTGAAGAAAAATTCAAAATTACTTCTTTGCTTCATCAATACATTGATGTCTTGGCATATTCATACGGAGATCTAAAGTCTCTCAGTCCTGATGAAATCCATCATCATATTCCTCTCAAGGCTGATTCAACGCCTTACAAGCAGAAATCCAGACAATACAATCTAAAGATTTCAGGTACAATTATGTCTGAGATTCAAAAAATGTTAAATGCTATAATTATTTTTCTAATCCATCATTCTACATGGATTGCAAATATAGTTCCTGTAAGGAGGAAAAATGGAAAAATCCGCATTTGTGTTGATTTTCAGAATCTAAATCAGTTTTATTTGAAAGACAATTACCCTTTGCCAATCATGGACCAAGTGCTCCAAATAGTAACAGGATCAGAAATGTTATTAATGTTGGATGGATTCTTAGGCTATAACCAAGTTGAAGTTGCTGAACCTGATCAATACAAGACTGCATTCACCACGCCTTGGGGTACTTTTGCATATAAAAGAATGCCTTTTGGATTAATAAATGATGGCACTACATTTTAGAGAGCTATGGATATGGCTTTTAAAGATGAAATTGGCAAATTCATAGTTGTATATCTTGATAATTTAACTGTCTTTTCAAAGCGTTGATCTGATCATATGCGCCACTTGCAACAAGTGCTGGAGCGCTGCTGGGAAAATGGTATTTCTTTTAATCCTAAAAAGTCTATTTTTGGAGTGACAGAAGGAAAACTCCTTGGACACATTGTGTCCAAAGAAGGCATAAAGATTGACTCAGACAGAGTCAAGTCGATTCAAGAGCTACATTTGCCTACAAGTAAGAAAGCTGTCCACTCTTTCTTTGAAAAAGTGAATTTCTTAGAGAGATTCATCCCCAAATTTGCTGAGAAGACAAGACACATTGTAAATATGATAAAAGGAAATATTACCTTCAGCTAGACCAAAGAAGGCAAAACAACATTTCAAGATATCAAAGTCGCTATTGCTCACGCCCCCACCGTGGTCTGTCTAGATTACCATAAATATTTCACTATATACAGCTATGCATATGAGCATACTCTTTCAATTATTCTTGTCCAACATGACAAAGAAGGTATGGAATCTCCCATCTCTTTCATGAGTTTCCCTTTGAAAACTCATGAATTGAAGTATTTGAATATAGAGAAGCACACCTATGCCTTGGTAAAAGTAGTCAAACACTTTCGCTTCTATATTCTGAATTCACATACTACTGCCTTAGTTCTTGATAGTACAATCAAGTCTATTTTAACTCAACAGGAGTTTGGCACAAAGAGAGGTAATTGGATTGCAAAGATCTAAGAATTTGATCTGGATATCAAGCCAACAAAGCTGGTCAGAGGTAAAGGTCTTTGTCAATTAATAGCTGATAATAAGCCAGAAGATACACAATTTGAAGAAGCTAAAGTAGACAATATGCCAACAGTCCTTTTTGTTTTTACTACCAATGAATGGTATTCAGATATTGCCTATTTTTTGACTTATGGAGAATGTCCTGCTCATTTGTCTTACAAAGAGAGGAGAACCATCAGATTGAAAGCTGTAAATTTTGTCCTTTGGGACAATGACCTGTACAAAAGAAACATAGATGGAGTTTTCCTTCACTGTGTAGATAAAGAATAGAAGACCCAGCTCTTGAAATCTTTTCATAATCTAGCTTGTGGAAGACATTTTTCTACTCCTGTGACTGCTCACAAAATTCTGAGAGCCAGGTATTATTGGCTGACTCTTTTTCAAGAAGCACATAAATGGGTAAGGAAATGTGAACTTTGCTAGCAATTTGTTGGAAGACCCAAGTTGGCTGCTCTGCCTCTTAAGCCAGTAATCATAGAAGAACCTTTCTATCAGTGGGGACTCAATTTTATTGGGATAATAAATCCATCATCAAGCGTTGGACATGATTATGTCCTTACATTGATTGATTATTTCACTAAGTGGGTAGAAGCAATCCCGATAAAGCATGCTACCTCAGAAGTTGTATGCAATTTCTTGAAAGAGAACACCATTTCCAGATTTAGAGTCCCACTCAAAATTGTTACTGATAATGTAGCTTGTTTCACCTCTCAAGAAATCACACAATTCTATTTTTATTATGGAATTACGCTTTCTCATTCTTCTGATTATTTTTCGCAAGGGAATGGACAAGCTGAGTCCAACAATAAAAATTTGGTAACTATTATCAAGAAACTTGCAGATGATAATCAAAGGACGTGGCACAAAGCATTGGTAGATGCTCTGTGGGCTGACATGATCACGCCAAAAAGGGCAATTGGTATGTCTCTTTTTCAACTTCTCTATGGTATTAATGCTGAGATACCAA
Organism: Torreya grandis; assembly: GCA_037957365.1. NCBI lineage: Eukaryota > Viridiplantae > Streptophyta > Pinopsida > Cupressales > Taxaceae > Torreya > Torreya grandis. The sequence goes on from JARHVA010001549.1 coordinate 1,784,482, forward strand.
TCACTTTAGAGTTACCAGCCTTGAAATTGGTGAAGGCTATTAAAGATCAGGCATATGAGAGTTCTCTTGACAAAAAAATCATGTACCTGACTTAGCTGGAAGAACAAAGAACCATGGTGGTGGACAGAATTGCTGTTCATCAAAATCTGATAAAGAAACTTTTTGATCAAAAAGCCAGAAATCGTGATTTTTAGATTGGGGATAAAGTCTTGCTGTGGGACAAAAGAAGAGAGCCAAAAGGGATGCATGGAAAGTTTGACTCCCTTTGGAGAGGCCCATTCACAATTCATCAGCACATGGGTGAAAATAGATTTTTGTTGAAATACCAAGATGGCACACTCTTTTCTCTACCCCATAATGGGCAGCATTTGAAACACTTCAATTCTTGAAGTGTCAGATCATTACCTCTGTATATATGTATACTTGTACAGTTTTAATTTCTATTTTGTTTTGTTTGTTTTCATTCTTGTTGCCTTTCATTTCTAGAAAGCATGACTCTGAAGCCCAATGGTACACTTGAAGACACTGGAGTTTCTGAATTCTACTCCTTCCAATTCATTTTGCAATTGATAGAAGTTCCCCAACTGGAGCCAGCTGTTGTCTCCTAAAAATAACAGTCATTTTTGGAACAACATTTGAATTATTTTGGTTCTAAAAACCAAAATAATATCTTCCATTTTCAAAATTTGTCTTAGGTATTCAGATTTCTCATTTTTAGAGCTTCTCAAAAAAATCTACGGACTCTGCAGGCTTGAATCTACGGACTCAGCAGGAAGAAGAATCTACGAACTGTGTAGGAAAAGGAAAATCTACAGACTCTTGCAGGTAGTTTTCAATCAAAAGAATTGATTTTCAAAATTTTTTAATTTTTTGGGAAAGGTTCAAAGTTCAGTCGCTTCAACAGGTTCAAAGGTTCAATAGTCGGTTCAACTAAAGGAACAGTTCAACGTCCAAGTTCAACCAAATAGTTCAATGGTTTATTTTACTTAAATGGTTCATTTCCTTTGTTTCAGCATCTTTTGGTTCAATCAGTTGATTTTTCAGTTGGTTCAAGGCTTTCTGGTTCAACAACAAGTTCATCACTTTTTGGTTTAAAGGCGCTTGGCGCGCTTCATTGAACCTCTGAATTGGTTCAATCAAATGGTTCAACATCCAAGTTCAACGAGCTTCACGACTTCTGCAAGAATTTTCATCAGCAAACAATCAGTAGCAGGTTCAACATTTAGTTCATCCTTTGGTTCAACTTCAAATAGTTAAAAGGTGGGTTCAATCAAGCGACAACGCTTTCATCAGCTTTGCTTCAAAGGCTTGGTGTGCTTCATTGAACCTTTGAACCGGTTCAACAAAGGTTCATCAACTAGGTTCAAAGGGATGGTTCAATGCAAAAGAGAACTTTTCTGAAGGACAAGTGCCCTTGTGGAGGACACTTCATCAAACGAATGTTCAAAGACTTGTCCAATGCTCGTGGGAATTTCACCCAGACATTTTGCCCAGGGAATTTCACTTGGACTTTTTGCCTGGGGAATTTCACTCAGACTTTTTACTTGGGGAATTTCACCTAGATTTTTTGCCTGAGGAATTTCACCCGGACTTTTTGCCTGCGGGAATTTTCCCCGAGGAAAATGTCTGCGGGAATGTTCAAAGCGAATGGCCTGAGGAAAAGCCCGAGGGAAATTTTCAAAGGGCCGACAAACGAAGCCGAAGGATCATTTCTCAGGGCCTGAAAGGGCAAAGTCCAATCTAGAAAAGCGCCAAGTGGAAAGATAAAAGAAGACCAAGGGATGACGCGCCCAAACACGTCAAATTCAACATAGTCAACTAGCCGTTGGAAACACAGTGACGGGCATGTAAATGTCAATTTCAGAGACAGTAAAATAGCCATTGATCCTTTGAACATACAAAATAGAATACATTCACAATTTTCAAGGTCAAGACCAGCAGAAAGCAGGGAAGAAACAAAACAACATTTTAAATCTAGGACCCGATTCAATTAGCCAGACAAGGAGAATTATGAAGATAAGATCAAATTACCAGGTGGAACATTGGAAGTTACAAACTTTCAATAAGTGTGACTTATTTCCTTGCATTAATAAAATCAAATGGGAAAAGGTCCCCTAAGTTCCAGCGTGTCTCCTTAATAGATTTCAATAGAAATTGATGTATTGATTGTTCCCAAGTCCTTTTTGAAGAGGCTATATAAGGGACTTTCTTCTATTGTAATAAAGATCTTCTTTTTGATAATTGGAACGAAACTCTACCGAAATTGAGAGGCATCATTGAGAATTTGTGCTCAGTCTATTTATCATATTTTGTTAATGAAAACAAGGTACTTTTTCAGACTTTGTGCTATGATATCTTGTTTGTTTCATTGATTTAATAAGCAAAATTAGTAAATTTGTCAAGAAGGTGTCCTAGAGAATCAACTGTGGAGAGACTTTGTGCCCCCATAGCTGCCTTCAGTGTGTTTGTATTTTCATTGCTATGTAAAGAACCTTGGAAAGACTTTGAGCTTTCATTGTTCTTCGTATATCACTCTTGAGTATTTCTTACACAGACTTTGTGCTGTGTCTTGATTTGATGGTTACCATACTTTAGTCATATTCTACTTTTATTTCCAGGAGTATTCTCATGACTGGTTGAACAGTTCTTCTGAAAGAAGAGGAGTGTTGTATGTCATTCTCTTGAGTTCTTCCTTTGTTTTGTATACATCATCTCTAAAGAAAGAGAGATGGATGTCTAGTCCTACCCTTGAGTACTATTTTATATTCATATATACACATAGCATATCCACAGGGAACCTCCCCTTGATGAGAGGAGAGAGAAGTCTCCTTCTGATGTGATAAATTTACACATTAGGATGACTAATCTTCTTGCTTTCGCTGATAAGACCTATTTTGTTTACCAGTACACTGATAGACAAAATAATCAACCAACAATATATAGATCCAAACTCATGTGGAAAAGGTGGTGCTTGGGTTTCAACACTTTTAGGAGCTGCTCAACCACTGGGGATTATTCCTTGCATGACGAGTTGATTCCCCCTAGACCAACCACCTCATGGCTCTCCTCTTCCAACACCCAGGTGTTGGGGGATCCACTCCCATATTTGTAGCTTGCTTCTCATCTCTTCCTCAATGGAAGGGGTTGGAATCCTCCATCACCACCATATGGGAAGTCCTTAGTTGTCCCATCGCAATAGAGCCCACCTGTGCTAGAGGCAGTCCAGTTAGAAGTTATGTTTAATCACATTTTGGTTGGGGCATCATAGTTTCTCTATCACCCCTTGAGACTGCTTAGGATGGTTAGGTGGTGTTCGATCCTCCTTTAGCTAAGCATTCTACTTGGAGTGCCTAACCTCCCAAGGTTGATTTGCCTTCACCACCTTCTAGGTCCACAAATTTTTCATAATGATATGTGCCTTGATTTAATATGATGTAATCTTGTGATATTTATGTTGTCATGTGTTGCCACCTATTTTTCATTCTTTGCCTTGTTTTCTTACCGGTGTGGAGTTTGGGTCATGCATACCAATCAACCACTTTTTTGTTGTAACTATTTTTCTATTATTATTATTATTATTATTATTATTATTATTATTATTATTATTATTATTATTATTATTATTATTATTATTATTTGATTCATTATATATATATATATATATATATATATATATATATATATATATATATATATATATATATATATATATATATATATTGATGTGTTCCAATTAAAATAATGATAATGTCCCCAAGGTTGATCTGCCTTCACCACCTTCTAGGTCCGCAACTTTTGCATAATGATATGTACCTTGATTTAATATGATGTAATCTTGTGATCTTTAGGTTGTCATATATTTCCACCTATTTTTTCTTACTGAACCTTATTTTCTTATCGGTGTGGAGTTTGGGTCGTGCATACCAATTGACCACTTTTTTGTTGTAACTATTTTTGTTATTATTTGATTAATTATATATATATATATATATATATATATATATATATATATATATATATATATATATATATATATATATATATATATATATTGATGTGTTCTAATTAAAATGAAGATGATGATGATGATGATGATGATATATTAATGTCCACCAAAAGCCAAGATTAGCCTATGGGACTACAAAAAATGTAATGTAAAGAAGATCGGGGAACGTAGTAGCACACTCAAAAGAAAACAAAAGAGAAACTAAATTCAATATGACTAAATAAAAATCAATAATCAAACAAAGTAAGATACCATGAATAATATCAAAAATAAGAGGGGCCTATGTAGTGAGCTAAACCTTGTTCTAGGGAAATACTTCTAAAACTTAAAGTAGGGAAGAAGTGTGTGATGAGTGTGAGACCATGTAAATTATTGAGTTTTCAACATTACTTTGATCTAACATATAAGTTTGGAAGATGGTCAAGGGGTCTCTTCTTGTTGATGATGTTAGATGGCTAGATGTAAGATATAATTACCCTGGTGCAGGCCCTCCTTGAGGACTTGTATTTGAGAAGCCATTGGCAAAGGTATAACATATACCATAAGAAGAGAGCTAAACATATTTGGTCTTCATAAGCCATAAACGTTTGGAGAGAGTCATTAGAATCTTTAAAAATTCAAAATAATCATCCCCTTACCTTGTAATAAGGAGAGCATATGAAAATAAAATGATCCTTAGTCCTAAAATCTAAAGAGAAAATTTGACAAATATAATGCTCCCAAAGGATACAGTGGTTTGTCTCAATGAAAATTTGATGAGATACTCTACGCTGAGCAATGGAAACTCAAGTTACAAGGTAACTATAGGTTTATGTACCTTGGGGGTTGGATGACCCCATAAGTTTTGAGGTGAGCAACTCTTTGGCTAAGACCATGTGGACTAAGGTTCTTCCCTTATGCTTTTAGTTACATTGAGATCCCTCCAAGAAAAAAATTTAAACTTATTTTTAAGGTTTAACATTATTATTAAATTAAATATTAAATCAGCATAAACTATACTACTCTAGATACTAAAATTCCATCACCTCTCATGTTATATGTAATTTAAGTCTTAATAATAAAGAATGGTTTTTAAATTTTATGCATTTTTTTTTTATTTGTAACAATATGCAAACTCCTACAAAGATTTGTATTGTTCACCCAAAGGATTCATCTTAATTCTTGCAATGTGAGTAATGCAAACCCTACCCAAATGTTTCCCAAAATATAGTTTGGGGTTATAATTAATTAAAAAGAGCATGTTTATTTTTATTTTTCCTCTCTCTACATTATTTGTTATTGAAAGTATGTTACAAAAAAAAAATAGACAGGGTTTCTCTAAGATAGATTAATGACATTGAGAGGTTTGTTTTGGAGGAAGATTAATATATTTAGACTCAACATTAGGAGGATATGAAAACACATATTTTGGGATTGAAATTTTACAAAATTTATGGTACTATGTCATATTCATTGTCATTTTTGAGTATGTATTTTAAGAGATCCATAAAATTACTTTTAAGATCATTAAAATTGTGAACTATAATAAATATATTTTTCTATTAGTGTTGATGTTGTGAAAGTATATATACACTCATAAAAATTATAAAGGCCCACAATGTACGAATCCTAACCCATGGTACTAAAAACTAGCCAATCTTCAAAATTCATTCTCTCAATATTCAAAGATTGCTTTTTGTCATCATATTTGAAAGTTGATATGTTCAACATACACCCTTCTTACTTATATGGCACCATCATGCCTTGTGTGTGTGGCCCTTGGCAGTCCAAGTTTGTGAAACATTCACATATCCCTTATGTTCATCTCTTGGGCCTTATGTATGACATTTATGAAATTTTATAACTCTATGAAACATCGTACATGTCCCTTGTATGTGGCATTTGTGCCTTCTTACATGACATTGAGTGAATTTAATTACATGTTCGTTACTTGCTACTATGGTGCTATGATGCCTATCATTCACTACTAAGTATCTATTACATGCATCTATGGTACCATGATACACATCATGCATATAGTAATTATGTGCTTCAAATGCTTAATTTAATCAATACTATGCTTATAATACATATACAAGACTTGTAATTTTTTTACGTGTCTCATACACTACTTCAATGCTACATTCAATTACAATGATGTAGAGCAATATCCAAACTTTTCATATGCTTCAATGTTACATATTTTAGATAATCACATGCTATTAATTGATTACATATTTTACAAATGCTCTCACTGTTTATTTTTAGACAATTGATTTGAAATAAATTTCACTCATCTCAAAAGGGGGGCATCGTAAAGGGCTTATCTCCAAGATTTCACAAGTAAAACATTTAAAATTTGAAGTTTATAATATGTAAAATCAGAATTTTTAGATTTTGGGGGCATTTTGCTTGTTTATTCACTCCACTCTTACATCTACTCAAGCAAAAATATACTTTTGAAAAAATAGTTAAAAGGTTTCAAATAATTTTCAAAACATTAAATTACCACTCTATATAGTATAGGGGGCATGATATGCATTCACGTCCAAGCTACTATTTTAAAAAAATTCAATTTCTCTTTTTCAAGTATTTGTAGATGATAAAATATGATTTATGTAATACCTCAGTATTGTACACTTGAAAAATACCTATCATGGCTGTACTTTTTAATTATAGACCTACCCACTACTGAAAGGATTGCATTCACTATCTCTTTATGCCTAATTGCCTGTCTCTTAGTATGACCATTTTTATTTTGATGATAAGGCCTTCTATATTGCGCAAAAAAATATTTAAACCTTATTATTATTATCCTTCATTGTTAGTTCAGGACCTATACCTATTTTTTATCTTCATCGACACTTGCATCCCAAACAGACACCTGCATCGATGCAAGTGTCCACTTTTCCTACAAAGTGTCTAATGCCCAAAAGTTATTTAATTTATAAATGAAAATCATCCTAAAGGTCAGCCTAAATTTTTTAATGCAAGATATATCTAAAATGGATACAAGAGCAACCCTCATTCATTCCTCACCTAGAAAACACCTATAAATCACATACAACTCACAAGGTCATATACCAATAAGCACTCAATCAACCATTCAAGTGAGAAAACCTACCCTATTCATACCTATTTCTATATCAGTCATATAAGTAATATTTATATAGGTCTGAAGTATTCAAAGAGAAGCCCATGAACCATATATTCCAAATTACAAGCTAGGTCACTACTATAAACACTATTTTATGGATTATATATCACCTCAATCTTGTACCCTTGACAAACTCAAACCTTGGCTACTCCTCTCAGTTTTAGTTTTTTATTCTTTTTAAAAGTCTTGTATTTGCTTTATCTTTTGTCCATTGGCCTATCTCTTAGTATGACCAATCTCATGTTGATGACCTAGACCTTCTATCTTATCCAGAATGATTAAAATGTAGTTATTTTATGTCCCTATAAGATCTGATCATGTACCTACTTTCCTATTCCCTAGACACTAGTGTCCTAAATAGACACTTACATTGAAATAGGTGCCTTACTCTAACATAAGTGTCTAGTGCCTTGAAGCCATCTAATTTACAAATGAAAAGTATTCTAATGTTTGGCCTAAGTGATTTAATGTGATTTACTTCTCCAAAGGGATTGATATAAATACAAAATTAACCCTCTTTCATTCCTCACCTAGAAAATACCAAAAAAGACCAAGGAAAATTATCAAAATCATTTTATCAAATATTTAATTGAGTAAAGTTTCCCTATTTTATGTTATTTCCATATCAGTCATGGGGATAACACATGTACATGTTTGAATCACTAAAGGAGCATCTCGAGAGATATATTTTCTAAGTTACAAGATATGTCATTGTTGTACTTGTTTTTTACATATTGCATGATTCACACACAAGCCAACACATAGGGGAGAACTACATCAGTCTAAGGCCCTCTTCAAAGTATTAGATATGTAGAAAATGCTCATTAACAGAGGGATATTTGGGGTTAGCTCGACATTGTTTGCCCACTAACCCATTTTTTGCCAAGGTTATTATGAAGATGAAGAACCAGGGTTTTACAATTTAATGAGGAGTGATAATCTATGACCCAAATCCAAATGCATCAAAGCGAGGATGAAGATATACCTAAAAGCATCCAAGTGGTTGCATCATTTTCTAATAGGTATTTCGTATAACATGAATCAAGTTCAGACGGTAGCATTGACATAACCATCCAAGGCTGATGCTAGTGTCTATAGCTCTAGAGACACTAAAATCAGAATTTGAAAACTTTTATAGAATTATCTTCCAATCTACTTCCTACCTGTTCTAGATTTAGAACTGTATTAGCATTAAAAATAACTAAGTACATTGTTTCTTTATCACTTCTATATCTAGCATAATTATACTTACTATTTTTAGCCTATCTTTGTTTAATGAATTCAACATATGTTATATCTATGTTTTAGCATCTAATTGACTTGATATAGAGATAGTTTATCACCCTTGAACCTTAATCTATCTCTATCCCATTTAATCATAAACAACTCTAATCTATAATTTTTAGGGTTAAACATTTGGTGAACTTGACCTATGAACTCCAAACCCTAGGTCAATTAGGGGTTTTTAATTTTTTTGTTTTTTTTAATACTATACTTTGTTGCAAATTTTAAATTTTTCTTTTGTGAAGAAATTGAAAATGTTAATGTAAAACCTTATTTTTAAATGGAAGATAAAGAAGCATTGATTACTCATCTCAATAATAATAAGAGCTTAATAGATACATTTTTGTATGTTACAAGAGATGAAATAAATAAACATGATAAAACTAAGGCTTTTTCACCTAGTAATGGTGAGTTTTTAGAAGTTACTATAACTAATTTAATACCAATAAATCTATATACATATAGTGGAGTCATAGATTATGTCTTCCAACCTTTGTTTCTTGAAAGTACTATTGCTACATCTACCATGGAATTACCAATTCTTTCAACTCAAATACTGATTTTAATGCCTATTACTACTCAAACCATGTTTACATCCCTTTTGGTGACTACTAAATTTGTTAATCTAAGTCCTAATGGATCCATAGTTCAAACACTCCTTCAAGTTATAAATACATTGAAGGACAAGGTTACAAACATTGAACAAAACACTTTAAAATCTCCTCATGATATTCATTCACAAGATGTGTTGCATAACCCTATTACACTTGAAATATCTTTACACTCTTTTCTAACAAGTTTTGTTGCACCTAAGTTCCCATTTTATGATGGCAAGGGTGATCCTAAATAGCATCTTCGATCCTTTTATGCAACATGCCTTGACTATGCCTCTAGTGATAAAAATTTGAAAAAAATATTTCTAAGAAACCTCAAAGTGTATGCTTTGAGGTGGCTCTATGATTTACCTCTCCAATTTGTGAAACCATTCAAACCTCTTGTAGATCATTTTTAAGCACATGTTTCCATGAATATTTCTAAATTTTTTTCCTATGCTCAAATTGCTAAAACCAAACAAGGAACAAATGAACCTATCAATAAATATGTCTTGGGGTACAAGACAGTGTTGGCTAAAATAACCAATCATATGGTAGATAAAGAGTTTCAAGACATATTCAAGCAAAGTTTACTTTCTCCTTTACATGAGTCCATTATTTTCAAGAAGTTCAAATCTTTTGATGACTTATGCCATGTTGTATAGGACCATGAAATGAAGCTTATTTCATTGAATAAGCTCAAGTATGTATCAAACACACTAGATGCATCTAAACCTAATACCAACTTTACAATAAAACAAAGTTATAAGATAAAACCTTCTGAGTCTAAAAAGGAAACAATAGCATAGTGTCACAACAATCTAATCAGCTTATTTATCCAATGCACCAAAGTGATAGTTCTCACATTTACCTGAGTCTCTAGATTTATTACTTCCATGGTTAATAAATTTTCAACTTATATCTCTTCCTCATCCTATATAGGTTGATATGAGTTGACCTCTACCCAAAGGATATGATGTGAATGCTTATTGTTATTATCACTTGGGACCAGGACATACTATGAATAGATGTTTTATCTTGAAGCATAAAATATGATACCTTATCGATGACCAAAATATTGTATTTGATGATCATCGAAAGGAATCAAGTTCACAACATGGTGATCAATAGAAATAGAAAATGCTTAACAATTCTTTGCATGATAATTCAAACAAAAATTCAGCATTACAACATGCACACACCACAAGAGTTAGAGTAAAACAATTAAACATCATCCAAGTCAACAAGATTTAACAAATACAATATTCATGGGTGGTGATAATTTTTGGCATGACTATATTAATCCTACACAAGAAAAAATTACTTGTAATGTGAGAAATTTACAACAAATTGGCTTCGATCTAAAAAACATACAAACAAAGGAGGCTAAAAAGATTCCTTTGGAAACATAATAATACCAATTTATTGTAGTCTTAAAGTAATGCCAACATGGTTTTGGGTTATGCCTACCAAATATTCATATGCATTTACACTAGGAACTCTTTGGCTGTACCAAATAAAAACAAAAATTGATCCAAATCAACAAGGTATTTCCTTTCCTCATGAAGAAAAATTAATACATATTCCAAATAATAGAATTACTTGATCTATTACCCATGTAAATATTGAGGAGGAACATGTTACATACCTTTTCAACTTATCCAATTACAATGTAAAAAATGTAAAATATCTAACTTAAGGTTTTCATGCACTAAGTGGGGAGATACCTTTGATCATCCATTGGATGAGATTGTAGGATAGTCTCTTCAAATATTCCAAAAATACCAAAAGAATAAAAAAATACAAAAATACTTTTGGAATCTACATATTCTATTGGATCCTTAGCATCTATGTGTTAGTTCCATGTTGATGGATAACATACCAGTTACTTCTACATACACATGTGTGTCACATTTATACTTGAGTGTGATACAGGCATACACAGATACATGATTTATTCATATTTTATATGTTTAGGCTTCCCTCTACTCAACTCATGCAGACATTAGGGGAATTTGTTTCTTTGATCTTGATACACACAGGTTATATCATTCTATGGTCTCTTCATCATCATGTTTGAGCTCTTATGTAATTACACATGCCTTCATCCATGATTATATCTTTCACAGGGTACTTAATATGCTATGAACTTGAAATTTTTGGCTAACACATTTGATCCATAGGTTACTATAATATGGTTATTTTGGTTACTTATGCTTTCCTTTATGCACTTCCTTGAATGTCTTGCTTGCTATTGTCTTGTTTATTCAAGCATTTCAATATGCTCCTTTGTTTGCAGCCCCCATGCCTAAGTATGCTTTTTTAAACATTTGAACATGTAATTCTTGTTTTGTTGGATATTTGACTAAGTCTTGTCCCTTCAATTGTGCAACATTTGAACATGCCCTTTGTTTGCAATCTCTTAGGACCATTATAGTTGACTTGTTTTTGAGTGCTCTTGTGTGTGTGTTTATTTGCTTGTTGAGCTTATACTATTATTATCTAGTCTATGTCATGATATTTATCATGCATCTTAGGCATTCATGTGATTGCATTGTTCTATGCACTTCAATGATACATTTACCTAGACATATTCTTATATATGCTACATGGTTACATTCACAAATTATATAGTTATCTTATCCTTTTGAGGTGAGGTAATTACCAGTAACTATTTTTACCTTATCTCAAAGGGGGGGAATATTAATGGGGAAATTTCATAGAGGCATGTTATTTACATTTTTCATAATTTAAAATTTAGTGGGGGCATGCTTTAGAAGCATGATCTCCACACTTTCTTTATATTTGGCACAATTTTCAGATTTAATGGGGGCATGTCATATAGGCATGCATTCCACACATTCACAGTTTCAAATTCAATGGGAGAATATTTTGGAAGCATGTTCTCCACACTTATTAAGTATAAGACACAACTAAATTTAGTGAGGAAATGCTTTGGAAGCATGTTCTTCACACTTATTCAGTATTCAATATCTCCACATTTAGTTGGGGTATGTTTTGGAAACATGTCTATAGACACCAAAATTGTGTCGACTCCCCTTGGTCCTTTGCACACTTTATTAATTTAAAATAAATTACTTATTTTAAATTAATGACATCACCCTAGACACCTCACCTTGGATACCTCACCCTTAGACCATTTATCACCCTATAACTAAGTCCTCCAAATCATAATTACCTAAGACCTATTCCAACTCTCTCACTAACCCTTGCACCTATTAAACCTACCTCTTGACCATTCATTAATGGCAACTGAACTTGGTAGATGGAGGAATGGGCAAAAGGCTAAAAATAGCCTTTTTACCCATTCTCTAGCCACCGACGTCGGTCAACCGTTGGCCGATGCCAGCGGGATCACCGACGTCGGTTACTTAAAACTAAATTCTAACCTTGGCTGAGGCCTTGAAGGATAATTCTCTTGCCCTTGAATCTGAGTTCTCTTGCTCCCAAACTCTAAAACATCAAGGCAGGCTTTAGGACGAGGCATCAACATTCTATCATCACTCTCTAGGCTAAGAAACTCTATAGAATTCACTCCAAACATTGGATTAGAAGGTTGTATGAAGTCTCCTACATCAGCCGCATCAGGGACAAGCATCCTGACACTCTTGGTTCTCCATCCAAATAGAGCTAATTATTCTTTTATTTCATTTTAGTATTTTAGAAGGCATTGGTAATTAGTTTCCATTGAATATTCTTGAGTACTGTTGATAGACAACCCGACTTTCTTCTCAAAGAGGCTGAAAAGCCTTCCTCTCATTCTTATTCTCTTTCCACCCCTGTCCTCTACCTGGGCCTTTTCCCAGACCATATTCACTGTCCTACAACCCTGCACAAACCATTAAACTCTCAGACTCCTTCCAGACTCCTTTGTCGACCATAGACATTACCTGAGACCCATCCAAGGCCAATTGCCCCTACCAACATCGGCATTAAGGCCCATTGCCCCTATCGACATCGATAATATAACCGATGTTGGCAACTTTACCAACCGACAATGGCAGACTAACTGATGTAAGTGACTGTGGAAGACTAATAGCAGGAATCAAGTACGTGTTATCTATTTATCTTTCTTTAAGTCTTTTATTATTTCTCTTTATCCAACACTCTTTTTATCAAAAAGTGTTTTGTCATCCCTCCAAGAAGTTTTACGCTTTCGGGACCAAGCGTGTGCTTGGCAGTCCACCATATATCTATCTAACATTTTCTTTGTTTGAGTCTCTTTCTCTCTATAGGTGTCTTCCTCCATAGCCAAAGAGGAGCTCCTACAACGTCTGGATACGGTGCACAACTTAATCCAGGTATCATCTAACCCCTGACCTTTATCTTTAGTTTCTTCCTTCTTCTGAATATAAAAGCAAAAATGAGTAGAAACATTCTGGCACGCCCGGTGGGACCCTGGAGTTTTCCTTGGGTTCATTTCTTCTAAAAATCAAACTTTTCATATAGGTGCATTAGGAAAAAATCCTCTTCTTGCATCCTTCTTCTATCTCTTTATTTCGAAAAGAAACCATAAGCACAAGTTAAAAAGAACATCTTTCTTTTTCTTCTTGTCCCTTATTTCCTTGCACCTTAGAGTAGTGAAATTCATACTCTTAACCTTTTCCTCACTTGTTTACATCTGAACAAAACATTTCAATTTGGGTTAAAAATATATTGCATTTCATTCCTTCTTGAATGCATATATAGCTCATCTAGTAATTAAAAACGCATTATGAATAAATCATAGTGCACATATGTTACACATATAGACCACAAACACATCAAACTAAACATCTAAACATACCTGAGACAAGGCCCGACTAAGATTTCATCACCTAGCAGATACCTTACCCTTCCTGGCGATCCTACTTGGACTTCACTACCAAGGGGAGGACCCACTCTGTTCTCTGGCAGAGTATAAACTATAGGTGAAGTATATATTGGCTAAGCGGCCTAGCTCAGCTCTGGGTTCGTGAAGTGAAGGGAGCAAGCCCCTAACACCAGGCCACGTACGGAACCTAACACAGACTTTTGAGCACCAAAATATAACCCAAAACCAACCTTAGACTTCCTTTTTAGGACCCGTTCTAAAAGCCCAATTCCCAAACACATTCTTCTAAGGCATAAGCCACCACGATTCTAAAATTTATTCTTAGGAATTTAACGCTTAGAGATTGCTTGCCATCATCTATTTTTCTATCTGTATCTGATTTTTTGAGCTGGTGAGGTCACATTCTAAGATCCAAAAATAAACTCAGAATTTCTCTTTCTTTCAAAAATATCAGTTTTCTGTGTTTCTAGAAATACACAGACACTGACATCAGATTTTCCACTGACATTAGCAACTCATCTCATCGACATCGATTATATCACCAACCTCGGCAACTCTACATAACTGACATTGGTTATTTAACCAATGTTGGCCACTGTCAAAAATATTTCTTTCAAAACATCAAGTTCAAAACCTAACTTTTTGGTTGTCAAACACACATTCTAGAATTTTGAGACTGGAATATACAGTTTTTAAAACTTGAACAAAATTTGCCTTGGATGGGTTTGACACGTAGTCAAGCCAAAACTCTTATTGACCATGCACGTCAACAACCACTTCCACCTTCGCATTTCATATCAAGTCCCCTAATGGAGTATAATTCAGATACTGAGTGTACTCCTATTCAACCAACCCCCAATCAACCTCCAATTGTTCCTGAAGGGGATCAAAATTTTGAGAGATTCCTTGACCACAACATCAAGGCTCTCCAACACTATCTCGCAAGAAACCAAATGCGAGATCTTTCAGGTACCCCTGTTTATGGGATGCCACCTTCCTTGACTGAAACAACAACGATATCGACAATGTTCGCTACCCAACTTATGACCATTCAGCCCACTACCTCAACTAATAACCCAACCATCGTCAACATTCAAGATTTGGCCTCTCCTTCCATTTCTGGACCTACTTCCATTGGGGTTTCCATACCCCCTCAACCACAAACAATTTCAATAAGTTCAACACCTTTTTAGAACTTGCTAGTTTCTATCCCACCCACTCTTGCACCCATAAATACAAGAGTAACTACCTATCCTCTAACTAGTGTTACCACCATCCAACCTACTTTGGCGGCATCTAGTCAATTTGTGCCCTCCAACTTCATGGCACAAGCCCCCTTGGCCTCAACATCAGTCCCTATGACGAACTACCAATATTTGGCACCTATACAAACACAACCAAGTACATCATATGCCCCTCCTAATGCCTTTCAGGTACCTTACAACCTAGGGGGTGCCCCTCTTGCCAATGCATCAGTCGATCTAATCAAGATGCTGATGGATAAGATGTCCAACCTTAAGACATCCATTTCTAGTTCAAGCAATGTTCTTTCATACGAACAAATATGCAATGAACCCATCCACCCTTCGGTGCCTATTAGACCATACCCTAACCAGTGGGAACTCCCAAAATTTACTCATTTTTAGAGTAAAGAGGACCCACAACAACATCTATGAGCATTTAGACACGCTTGCTACCTTATAGCACACAATGATGCGTTATTACTTCACACGTTTCCTATGTCACTTTCTGTCGCCGCCCTTTATTGGTATAGCTCTATTACCAGTCATTCTCTTTTTACCTTCACTCAATTAGCTCAACTATTCCTTGACCACTTTTCAATCAACATCACTAAAAAAGTCTCCATCATAGACCTATATTTTATTAGACAATTCGATGATGAATCAATAGTTGACTTCATCGCTCATTGGAGAGGTTTGATCAACCAACTCTCCTTTTCATTACCTCAACCTAAGCTCATTGAGCTCTTTTCACGAGCATGTGCCAAGCACATCTCATCTACTTTGTGGGTCCAAACATTCTGCACATTTGACGAAGCTTTCACCATGGCCCGAAAGCTTGAACTCTGCGTTGTTGAAGAAGATAAGGTCAAATTGCATAGTAAAAATACCAACACAAAAGCTAATGACCCTTCTTCCAGACCTTCTTCCCACTCCAAGTCCAAGGGGTTAACAAATGCTGTGGTTGCTAGATCATCATCCTCCACCACAACTAACCAATCTGAGCCCTCTACATCACAATACTTCACAAGACAATTCCAACAACGGAATATACAGTGTCAATACACTCCAATAGGAGAATCATATGCTTTCGTGTTGGATAAACTAGTCAAGCAAGGAGTCCTCAATCTCCCTCAAATTTGACCACCTCAATTTGACCCCTCAAAAGCCACCCTACATGGTACAGGGAAAATGATTTTTGTAATTATCACCATGTCAACGGTCATGACATAGACAACTGCAAAACCTTCAAAAATGTTATTCAAGACATGTTAGACAAGGGGGATCTTGTTTTGGATAACCCAAATGCATCGGCTAACCAAAACATAGATATCTTTAGGCAACCATTCCCTAACCATCCCCCTAGTCAAAATAATGTTCAGACCATGGTCGATGACCTTCAAGAGCATAATATATGCACGATCAACATGGTTTCTAACCAACCTCTCCCACAGTCTGAAGAAGTTAGTCCACCTATTTTTCCATCACAGGTTGAAAAGCCTTCTTCTCCTATTTGTCCACCTCAGGTAGAAGAGCCTTCTTCTCCTATTTGTCTACCATAGGTAGAAGAGCCTTCTTCTCCTATTTGTCCACCACGGGTAGAAGATCTTTCTTCTCCTATTAGTCCTTCATCCACTCTTTCACACATAGGAGAGTCTCCTTTGACTTCTCCCATATTAGAGGATGCCTTGATGGCACCAACGCTGGTAGCCTCGCCCTCATCCTTCTTATCATCAATGGGGGATCACACTTTCCCCACTTTTAGACCACACATCGAAGACGTGATCATACATATGCTCTCTCCACTCGAAGAGCCACATTCTCCACTTCTTTCTCCACCAAGAAAAGAACTTGTCACTTCACCAACTTTGGCTGAAGAAGATTCGATGATGATTTTCTCTCACCCTTTGCCCGAGATTGCTACATCTCACACGCTTCTGCTCACACCTGAACCTAAACCCTCACAAGCATCCACCATGTCGAGACAGATTAAATCTCTTAGTGTTTGCCCTATATCAAACCTCACTCACCCACAAGTGAAGGTAGACTTGAACCTCGCCCCGCATAATAGTAGTCCTCGCACCAAACTAAAGAAGGCTACTAAATCACGTCAGAGAACTCCTCCCCCACCTTCACCATTGCCCTCTATTTTGGTTCCACACCCATCCACTTTAATAGGAGTGCTTCCTACTCCAACACCTATCAAAATCAAATCACGTCCATTACTACCTTTACCTGGCAAAAACATACACCCTCCAAAACATCCAACACCTCTCACCACAAAAGTGTCATCTACATGTGTGGTCACACCACCAAACAAAAAGATGGTACAAAAATCTCCCCCTACAACTCCTAAATAGAAGTTGTCTCCTCCTATAACTCCTAAGCAAGATTTGTCAACCCCTACTGCAACAAAACATGCAGACCCATTAGCAGGTTCTTATGCTTTGCTATTACACTAATTGTTGCAGTCTTCTAGCATCAGTCTCCCACCTCTTAAACCATTCCAACCTCTCAGACTAAAACCATCTTGGTTCAACGACACTCAAATCTGTACGTATCATTGCACACGTAGACATGACACTGAGCGTTGTTGCACTCTTAAGGTTGTCATTCGTCAATACCTGTAAAAGGACACCCTTTTCATTAGGGATCCTCTTGACCACCCTTTCAACAAATCATCGACACCATCCCATACCTCTCAAACATCCTCACCTAAATCGGGATCCCATCATCAGACTATGGTCCCTCTACCACCTTCGCCCCCTTTGTTTGAAATCAACACCATTAATGTGGCCACCAGGTCATAAACTATAAAGGATAAAGGAAAAGAGAAGGTTTCTCTCCCTCAAACATATCCATTTGTCAAGCCTCCTCAACCACCAAAACCCAAGATATCAATCTTGGGCACATCCCATCCAACATCTTTGAAGCCACTTCATGACCCCATGGTGAAACAACTTCACCAAACCTTGGTGAAGACATCTTTGTATGACCTCATTCAAAGCTTTCCACAACATCACCAAGCTTTAATCAAAGCTTTAAAGATAGTGGAGGTCCAACATGAAGACCCCCAACCACTGGTTGATTTAGTCAAATCATTACCAACCATTGCCTCCATCACCGTCCCTAATTTTGAGATTCCAGCCTCTAACCTGGAAGATCAAGATCTCACCTTCTATAACTAAGCCTATCAAGCAAAAGCTTTGCAGGATGCATCCTTGCATCACACTCCTTGTCAAAGAGGAGCTTCATCATCTTCTCTCTACCTCATTTATCCAACCCATTGCTTATCCACAATGGGTGTCAAACATTGTCCCTGTCACAAAAGTGACTGGGGGAATTCGACTTTATACTGACTATCACAACCTCAACCAAGCACCGACCAAGCATCAACCAACTTCTTAATCATCTTTAACACGTGACCAATATGGAAAGAAACAAACGAGGCAAGTTTGCTCCTAATTGGCTTAGACCTTACATCATAATGCACAAGTGTGGATCAGAGACTTATTGTCTGTCTTCTCTTGAAGGTCGGCCAGAACCTCAGCCCCTTAATGCCTTGCATCTGCAACCATTCTACTGTTAATCAAATAATCAATCACTTGATGTTTAACTTGAGCTCATCCCTTGAGCAACCCCTGTCATCCTCATTCCTATTTCTTTCAACCCTTTTTTTCCTACAAACATTAGTTAATCTTTTTTGCATTAATGCTTTATCCTACTAAAAGGGAAACCCTTAAACCTCTATAGGCTAGTCCATGACTAAAACTTCAGTCAAAAAAACATATAACATTGGGATGCCTATTCAAAGGTCATAAAACTATAAATGTAGACGGCTCCCTTGAAGGATAGCTGCATTATTGCTGTAATTAATAGACTGCTCCCTTGAAGGACAGCTATTCAAAGACATTCAACCATACAAAGCAAAATATAGACCACTCCCTCGAAGGATGGCTATGCCAAAATTTTGCTACAAAAAACACTCTCTCAGAAGCTTCCCGCATTGATTAGCTTCACATATGATCACAAAATAAAACATCCCCATGTAGACTTCCCGCATTGATCAGTCTACCCAAAAAAAAAAAAAAAAAAAATTGACTGACAAACTATTAAGTCATGGACTTGCCTATAGTCATTCTCAGGGTCACCTATAAAAGGGGCAAAGTAATCCTTGTGAAAAAGGGTTACGCTATCCTCACATCTCACATAATCAAACCTATTACCCGAACATACCCAAGGGATTTTGAGCTCACTTAACGTCAAGTGATTTCGACTACTTCTCTAACATAAACCTATGGTCAATGACGTAATGCATGAACGAGGCTTTTGTTTGCAACAACCCTATCTATGCTACCATTATGGTCCCTATCAATGAAAAAGCACAACACCTTTCACTTCTTACATACCTTTGTCACATCCAACCAAATCATTTTCTAAACCACACCAAACCAAACCAAACCAAACCAAAACATTTTCTAACCATTAACATAACCTCATGATTTATTTAATGCAAATATCAATTTGTGTTATATAAATTATCATAGCCCATTCACATTAGTTTCTATGGAAAATGATACACATGGAAACTAACAAGCAAACACAATTTATGTCAAGCATATATCATCACCAATACAAATAGTGTTAAAGCATAAATACGCTCATTTCATTTTTAGCATACATCCATCACCAATATAGAAAGTTGTTAGGGATGAAAAACCACATAACCTTTGTTACAGAATACACCATCACATAATATGGAAAAGGCTGTAACATCGTCATACACTCATCATTTCAAGCATGTACCATCAGACATATGGGAAGTGTTAAACCATTAACATGACCAAACCAACTATCAACATCTTTGACCCTTCCTCCCTTTTGGGGAGAACTACATTGGTCTGAGGCCCTTCAAACAGGGGCTATGTAGGCAGCACTCAGTTGACACGGAGTCTTCTGGGGTTAGCTTGGCCATTTGCCCATTCGTCTCCCTAATGACGTCAGCCATTCATTTATTCATCTGCCTGATGGACAAACCATTTCACCTTTAACCATGACTTAACCTAGTCAAACCCAATCCATAATTAACTCTCTTCTTCCCTTTTGGAAGAACTACATTGGCATGAGGCCCTTCAAATAGGGGCTATGTAGGTAGCACTCAGTTGACATGGGGTCTTTTGAGGTTAGCTCAACCATTCCTTCATCCGTCCATCTAATGGACCAACTATCTATACCAACCCAAAATTATGACCAAACAACCAGCCCTAACACTGTAAAAGTCACCTTAGATTTCTCATGGGGCACATTGGAGATCGCATACATCTCCCCATCCACAACAAACTACACTTGAGATGACTTATATCTCAGCCTGACTTGACCAATGACCTTGGAGATCACGACTATCTCCTCAGACCACGACCACTTTTGAGACAACTATGCCTTGGTTGTTTTGATTGCATATGCTACCTCACGAATAGTTAGCAAATTGTCCACAACCTTCACAAGTATCAGATTGTGCTCTAATTGATCCCCATTACTTGTGACATTTTTGTGTTTTCTAGGAGTACTTCCTGAGCTTGGGATACTTGGAACATGACGACCATTGGAGCTACAGCTTGGATCGAATAACCCAATCAGCTATGACTAAAAGCTGGGGCCCAGTTACTTTGATTTTAGCACTCCTCAACCTTGCCTATGATAATTTGACCTACGTATCACGTGAAGTGGTATACATGCAATCTCAACTATTATAGCATTCACACTCCAACTTCACCATATCCATCTACTGCTTATCAAATTGGCACTCGATATCAGGTTACCTTCCCTCGACTCCCACTTTAAGGGGGAATACCTCATCCCATACTTGGGGCAACCTACACCTTATCCCATACCTGGGGCAACTTACTCCTATTTTTGTCTTGAAGTTCGTCAGAACAACCAACAAGACAAAAAGGGGCAAATGTAGACACCAAAATTGTGTCGACTCCCCTTGGTCCCTTGCACACTTTATTAATTTAAAATAAGTTACTTATTTTAAATTAATGACATCACCCTAGACACGTCACCTTGGATACCTCACCCTTAGACCATTTATCACCCTATGACTAAGTCCTCCAAATCATAATTACCTAAGACCTATTCCAACTCTCTCACTAACCCTCGTGCCTATTAAACCTGCCTTTTGACCGTTCATCAATGGCAACTAAACTTGGTAGATGGAAGAACGGGCAAAAGGCTAAAAATAGCCTTTTTACCCATTCTCTAGCCACCGACATCGGTCAACCGTTGGCCGATGCCAGCGGGATCACCGACGTCGGTTACTTAAAACTAAATTCTAACCTTGGCTGAGGCCCCGAAGGTTAATTCTCTTGCGCCCAAATCTGAATTCTCTTGCTCCCGGACTTCGAAACATCAAGGCAGGCTTTAGGACGAGGCATCAACATTCTATCATCACTCTCCAGGCTAAGAAACTCTACAGAATTCACTCCAGACATTGGATTAGAAGGTTATACGAAGTCTCCTACATCAACCGCATCGGGGACAAGCATCCTGACACTCTTGGTTCTCCATCCAAATAGAGCTAAGTATTCTTCTATTTCATTTCAGTATTTTAGAAGGCATTGGTAATTAGTTTCCATTGAATATTCTTGAGTACTGTTGATAGACAACCTGACTTTCTTCCCGATGACGCTGAAAAGCCTTCCTCTCATTCTTATTCTCTTTCCACCCCTGTCCTCTACCTGGGCCCTTTCCCAGACCATATTCACTGTCTTGTAACCCTGCATAAACCATTAAAATCTCAGACTCTTTCCAGACTATCTGTCGACCACAGACATTACTTGAGACCTGTCCAAGGTCGATTGCCCCTACCGACATCGGCAATATAACCGACGTCGGCAACTTTACCAATCGATGATGGCAGACTAACCGACATCGGTGACTGTGGAAGACTAACAGTAGGAATCAGGTACGCGTTATCTATTTCTCTTTCTTTAAGTCTTTTATTATTTCTCTTTATCTGACACTCTTTTTATCAAAAAGTGGACTGTCATCCTTCCAGGAAGTTTTACGCTTCTGGGACCAAGCGTGTGCTTGGCAGTCCACCATATATCTATCTAATATTTTCTTTGTTTGAGTCTCTTTCTCTCTATAGGTGTCTTCCTCCACAGCCAAAGAGGAGCTCCTACAATGTCTGGATACGGTGTGCAACTTAATCCAGGTATCATCTAACCCCTGACCTTTATCTTTAGTTTTTTCCTTCTTCTGAATGTAAAAGCAAAAACGAGTAGAAACAATGTCCTCCACATTGACACTTATTTTCGTTTTTAGATTTATCCATATATAGTGGGGATTATGTTTTGAAAGAATGTTCTTCACACTTATACACTTTTTGAATTGGCCAAAGCACACAATTATATGATTGAGATTCACAGTTCTGGTAGAATTATATACATTGGTACCATTGTTATATATAGTTTCAAAATGAGACATATCCAAAGTGCATATGATATGAAATGTGCACCTAATATTACAACATCTAAATTAGTTTCAGATTTCATAACTCTTTTACAGACTTTCACCATATCATGGACTTTAATGCACTGATACTTATGATGTACTGTATTGAGACAATATGATGCAGTAGTTGGTTCATTTTTGCTATGGTTGAGGTGATTAAATAACTCAATTTTACCAAGTTTTTAGGTTAGACTTGATTGTATCATCCAGCTTTACTAGGTTATAAGTATCATTGGGTTGCACGATTAAGCTAATCTCAAATTTCAGGTGGCAATTCACCTTTACTCTAAGGTTAGGGGCATGTTAATTTCAATCTCTCTTTCTCTCTATCTCCTTAGAGATATGCACTTTCCATGTGTGTGTGTGTGTGTGTGTGTGTGTGTGTGTGTCCTAATCTCAATTTTAGATCCTTACAATGATATATCTTTCAAATCAACTTGTCAATAGGCAAGGTGGTTACATCGATACATAGGTGTATTCTTAAACCTTGCTCTTTCAATTTCAATGATTTCAACACTTTAAATTTTAGATTATATGCACTAATTATATATTATAACATACTCTTGGTTGTAGTTAAGTCACCAATATATAACTCAAGTTGGACTCAAGCAAAGGAAAGGTGTGTTATACACACCTAGGTATAGATTCCTTTCTTTTAAACTATTAATTTCACTACTAGATTAAAGGTGGGGGGAATGTAGACATTATTTTATGGATTATATACCACCTCAGTCTTGTACACTTGAGTAACTTAGACCTTGGTTGTTCCTCTTAATTCTTGACCTTTATCACTTTTAGAAGTCTCACATCTACTTTATCTTGTGCCCCTTAGCCTATCTCTTGGTTTGACCAATCTTATGTTAATATACAAGACATTCTATCTTTCACAAAGTGCTTAAAATGTACTTATCTTATGTCCCTATAAGTTTTAATCATGTACTCATTTCTTGTTCCCTGGATGCTAGCATTTCACACAAACACTTGTGTTGATGCAGGTGTCCCACTCTGATGCAAGTGTTCAGTGCCCTAAAATCATCTAATTTAAAAAAAAAGTATCCTAATGGTTGGTTTGAGTGATTTAATGTGATTTAATTCTCCAAAGGGATTGGTATAAATACAAGATCAACCCTCATTCATTTCTCACCTAAAAAATACCCAAAGAGACTAAGACAAGTTATCAAAAGCATTTTATAAATAATTCAAGTGAGTAAAGCTTCCTTATTTTCTCCTATTTCCATATCAGTCATAGGGACAACACACATAGGTTTGAAGTAATGAAGTATTATCCTAAGAGATATATTTACCAAGTTACAAGCTAGGCCATTGTTGTGCTTGATTTCCACATATTGCATGATTCACACACAAGCCAACACGTAGGGGAGAACTACATTAGTTTGAGTCCTTCTTCAAAGTATTGGTTATGTAGACAATTTTCATTGCTAGAAGGGTCTTTTGGGGTCAAATTGACACCATGTGCCCACTAACACATTTTCCCCGAAGGTCACTATAAATATGAAGAACTAGGGTTCTATAATTTTATGAGGAATGATAGTCCATGAGCCAGATCTGAATGCACCAGAGCAAAGGTGAAGCCAAACCTAGGAGTATCCAAGTGGTTTCATCATTTTCTAGTAGGTATTTTGTATAAGACACCTAAATTAGGTTCAGATGATAGAGTCAACACAACCATCCAAGACTGACGCTAGTGTTTGCAACTCTAGAGGCACTCAAATTAGAATTTGGTGACTATTCCAGAAGCACCTCCAGTATACTTCCTACCTTTTCCACATCCATAATTATATTAGCATTAGAACTGGCTAAGTACATTGTTTCTTTGTTATTTCATAACTAGCATAACTATACTTACTATGTTTAGCCTGTCTCAACTAACTACATTATTTCTTTGTTATTTCCAAGGTGTATGTATGGTTTTGAGGGAGATATTTCATAGATTTAAAGATCCACCCTATAATATGGAGTTAAAAATAAAAATAAGTGATTATTAGTCTTTATGAGAAAAATTTGTGAACCTTTTATGCACTCATGTCACAATAAAGTACTACAAAAAATTGTGAAATTTGATCTGATTTATCATAATCGATTAGTTAATATGGTCATTAACTATATTCTTAAACATGAAAAAAAATTAATGGCTTATCTAATTCTTTATCAATCTCTTAAAAAAATTCAACAAAAAACAAAGAAAAATCAACTAATTTTTTTATGACAAACAATACACAAAGTAACTCCCAAATTGATAGTAAAATCAAGATGTGTAAGTGGATCAACTTATCAAGTTCCCATGGATATAAGATCTAAAAAATGAAAATTGTTTGCTATTCGTTGGTTATTAGGGTCATCTCAAAAATTTCCTAGTCAAAATATGAATTTTAAATTGAGTTATGAATTAATGGATGTTTCTAGAGAGAAAGACAATGTTATATGCAATAAGGAAGATACTCATCGAATAGCAGAGTTTAATAAAGATTTTGCACATTACCATTAATCCAATATATGG
Source organism: Torreya grandis (assembly GCA_037957365.1). NCBI lineage: Eukaryota > Viridiplantae > Streptophyta > Pinopsida > Cupressales > Taxaceae > Torreya > Torreya grandis. The sequence goes on from JARHVA010001549.1 coordinate 1,809,612, forward strand.
AAAGATCCATGGATCTACCTATTCTAATTATTAAAATAAATCCAAATTTATCAAGATTAATACAAATATTTATTGATAGGAAAGCAAAAGAAAAAGAAGAATGAAAAATAAATATTATAGAAATGAGAAAATGATATTTTAGATTAATATTAAATATTATTCTTTGGGATCATTTAGATAAATTTTAAATTAAATTAATATTGATCAAGGATTAACTGAAGTTATTAAATCATGATCTAACATCTACAAAATGAAAACTTCATTTTAAATTATACCTTTAGATCATTTTATATGAAAGAGCTTCATTTTCTTCTCTTCCATGGAAGTTCCATTTTTATAGAATGTATCTTGATTTTTGACCTATTTCTTCTTCTAATGATTGATCTTATTTATAATAAAAAATATACATCTTGGTTCTATTCCATATCTTTAACAAGTTTAGTACTAATCATAGTGGTCTTTTTATTTCAATGGAGAGAAGAACCTATGATCAATTTTTTTGGTAATTTCCAAACAAACAAATTTAGCAAAATATTTCAATTTCTCATTTTATTATTTTCAACTTTATGTATTCCTCTATCTGTGGAATACATTTAATGTACACAAATAGTTGTAACATAATTTTCATGATAGGTTATATCTAAGTTTCAGCATCTAATTGATTGATATAGACATAGTTTATCACCCTTGTACTTTAAACTATCTCTATCCCCTTTAACCCTAGATAATGACAATCTATAATTTTTAGGGTTAAACAACTACATGTCTTCACTTAGCACACATTACATCCTTGTGCACATACAAGAAAACATGTAGGGGAGAGATAAATAAGTTTGAGGCCCTCTTTAAAGTATTGGATATGTAGGTAGTGACCATTGACAAAGGGGTCCTTGGGGCAACTCGACAACATGAGGCCACTAATCCATTTTTCCAATAGTCATTCCAAGGATGAAGAGCTAGAGTTTGATAATTTTAAAAGAAGTAACAAAATATGTGCATGATTTTAAGATATTAGAAGAAAAGAAATAGAAAACCTAGAAATATATGATTGGTTGCATCCAAATCCATTCAATATTTCATATATGATACCTATGTCAAAGTCAAACACTTGTTTTGACATAATTTTCCATATCTGATGCAAGCATCTAAGGCCACGTAAAGGATATTTATAGAATATAATGACTATTCTATTATCATCTTTTAGTCTACTTCTATCCTATTTTAGATCAGATATACATGTGAATGATAAACTAAGTATCATTTATTTCCAATTCATTGCAATATCTATCAATAGTTGTACTTTGTTATTTTTAGCAATCTCAATTATATAAATTCATAATATTATGTGTCTAAGTTTTAAACTAATTGGCCTACTCATTAGGTTAGTTCATCACCCTATGTAAAATCTAATATGATCTTCATAACCTTAGATACCATGCATATCAAAATTTAGGATTAAATAATATCAAAGCTTCAAGAATTTACAATTTGAATGTAAATCTATTTGTAGTAATGTGAATAATCTTTTGTAAGTGGACCACATTTGAGCTTAGTGACATTAAACATCTTTTTTCACTTTAGCGAGTCATGTACTAATTACCACCTCTTCTTTTCAGCGTAATAAGTGAGCTACGTTTGAGCTTAGTGTCACTCCATGTTTTGGTTGCACTTTAGCAAACCACTTTGTTGGTTCCCACCACTTCAAAATTATTATAGAGTGCTCTAGGAGGGTTGGATCATATAATATTTTCAACTCAATCACTTTGATTGATTATTCAAATTCATATTTGATCACTCTTAGTTTGGCATACATTCAAAACTTATCCATATGTATCAACAAGGAGGCATGCACATCTCCATGATAAATACAAACTATGTATACACACACAGGATTTCACATTTCCTTTACTCTATTAATTTTTTGGATCACTAGAATAAAAAGGGTAAATTTAGACATTGAAATTTAATCAATAAATGCTTGATAATGTGTGTTCTTAACATCTTTATTGTGCTTGGTTAGTTCATCATTTTAATAACCCATAATCTATAAGAAAGACTTAAAAGTCTTGAAATCATTGTGCATATCTCCTATACTTCCTTATTTTATCTCTATTCATCCTTATTAAACATATACTTCACTATCACTTTGGTTTAAAAGCCTATGTTCTTGTTGGACAAGAGCAACTAGGCAAACAAGGTCACATTGTGACCTTGTCCAGTAGTGTGACCTTATCTATAATGCTCTAATAATCATCTTTTCAAAAGGACACACTTCATAAAAAATTTCCTATGTAAACCAATATCAGTTATAAAAAAAATTGAAATATTCTCCTATAAAATCACATCAAAGGTCACATTTGAACCTAACTAGCTCTCATAGACAAAATCATATTTTTTATGATTTCAAAAGCATCTATCTTTTGAGTAAAGACTAATATTACAATTCTAATATAATACAATGGTCCTTGGCCAAGTCTAACATTGTTTTATTTCAATTTAAGGGCATCATTAGTCAAACATTCTATTCAAAGCATTTATATTTGCATTCATATGGTCTTCCCTTAAGGGAGAACTACATCAGCCCGAGGCCTTTGGGCTATATAGGAAGTACTCAATTAACAATGGGTTTTCTGAGGATAGTTCACCCATCCCCAAATCTTCCATTTCCCACCCTTTTGCATTTGATCTCTTTTGTGTGATTTTTTAGGATTGGGGCATTGATTTTACTAGTATTTCCTATGCCAAATCAAGTTTTGTATAGAAATAGGTCACCTACAAATAGAGAAAAATATGCAGATAATTTAAATCCAATGCATATTTGCTTAGAAATGGCTATAGTATTAGATAATATTGCAATGCAACCTTGTCCACCTTATGTAGCCTTGTACCAGCATATAAAAAAATACTATTTTCAGATGCATCTATGTTAACAAGTTATTTAAAGAAGTCACAATTCATGAAAAGTTGTTATAGGCTAAATTAATTTGTTTACAAGGATAATTCTCAAACCCTAGCCCTAGTTTCCATTTTAAGTAATTTACAACTGTAAATTTTGTATATTTACGTATTTACTATTATATATTTTATTTAACTTCCTAGATCATATTTAAAATTTTTACATTTCTAATTAAATTTCATTGTAATTGTATACACCCTAAATTGGCCAAGCAACCACACATATCATGTCTTTTCATAGTCCTTTTCATAAGAGACTTTGATTGGAAAATATGAGCCTCATTCACATTAGCCATGTCTTTATTTCACTTATATTGGTCTTGTTTATTGATTTTATCACCTCTCTAGTATCTCAATCAACTGAACTATACCTCTAGGAACCCCAGACTTAGTCTAAGTTAGTCCCAGCCTATTTTTCTAAGTCTCGGACAACAAAATTCTATAGGACTACAGTCCATGACGCTCCTATCCTTTTCAACACTATTGTCCAATGGTCATTTTTTCTTGCTTAATGGGTCCTAAACCCTTTTTATCCCCTCCCTTAAGTTTTATTTAGGTTTTCGATGTCGTCTAATGTGAATAAAGCTCCTAAATTAAAAATAAAGAGTATCTTATATAAAGGACTTCACAAGGCATTTTATATCTAGCACTTACTACTTTGGCACATTAAATAATTAAAAATTAGTCACTAGTATAGCTCATCATTTTGCATCACACATAGAGTTACATGCTTGATCAAGGAAGGGCCTAGGTGAAAGTTATTCTTGCATTTATCATGCACATTGATATGCACATTATCTAAGGGAGAACCAAATTTGATTTGAGATCCTAGCTTGAGTGTTAATGTAGGTAGTGATTAGGATAATAGGGGTTCTAAATCATGCGATCATACTTCCTCTAACCTAGTTTTTCCCCCTTTTGCTTTTGATGCATTTGTTGATCATGTGTGTAGATAGACCTAGGGTTTAAAGATTAAATCAACTCTACAAGGATATCTATCGAAATTTAGTACTCAATATTTCACAGGTGGGTTCATACAAAGACAACAAACAAAGCCCAAAAAGCTTAGATCTATGTGACTATTTTGGATAATAGTGACAAGAGTGGACAATAATGCTAGACTCTGAAGTGTCCCATTTTTGGTGCTCCTAGCCTTTTGCCAAAAAAAATCTAGATCTAGATTCATGACACTATCCCAGTCCTGTACAACAATTTTCATCCTTTGAATCATTTGTTTTAGCCTATTTTTCTAGATAAATTACTTCTTTTCCCTATGCAATTGATTTGATCAAATTATTACAAACCTGTATTTTACTATATTTAATTACATTTTTTCCCTTACTCCAGACTCTTTATTTTTTAGGAACTAGACCCTAATTTCCAAAAAATAATAAAACATTTTTTGGTGAACCTGACTTACTTTGAACAAATCTAAAAACCCTAGGTACACTTTAGGGTTTTTCCTTCATATTTTGTGTAAAAATTCAATTATTAAATTCTGATTTTTGTATAATTTTTTTTGCATTTATTTTATTCAAATTTATTTTAGAATTCAAATTATTTATATAATTTGAAAAAACTTAAAACCCCAACCCAAAACCCTAGATTTCCAAACTAGGTCCTCAAACACCAAGCCTTCTTCCCTTGCAAATTTTACATTTTTACAATTCATTTGGAGTGTCAAAAATAATTTCAAAATCTCTATGTTAGTAATTATTTTTTCATTTATTTTCTTAATAGTAATTTTCCATACTCTCTTTGGTGAAAGCAATAAAATGGACACTAAGGCACTTCTTCCCCCTCATCCCATAGATAAATTTCTAAATTTTTCTCATAATTATGACAATGAATGGGCAAATTTGCAAAATTGCACATTAGCCATAAATGTATCATTTTTATTGTAATGAGGAATATGATGATGCATATGAAATTAATAGTGAAGAAAAATTAGATGCATCTTCTTCTCTTAAACCTATCTCTTTTCTTCCCTCTTCTAAAGAAAATAATTTTTATAAATAGGAAAGGTACTTTTCACCTCATTTTCTTATGCACCATCAAATGAACAAATCAGTCATGCACTTCCAATTGAACCTCTCATTGGTGATAATTTGCTTGCATCTGAACCTAATATCTCTCTCTTTTTTGTTACTTCTACGTTCAAATTACAACAATATAAACACAATATAATCAAAATTCTAATGCAAAGTTGAAATGATCCATCTCATGCTCTTAACTCTACAATGATAAAAGAATGTCTAAATGATATCTCTCTTACTCTCACTTCTCATATTGCAAATGAAAATAATGCCTGCATTCCATCCAAAGATAACATAGATGCACATAGTATTCCAATTTCATGTGACAATTTATTGCATATTAGAAAAGAATTAACATCTTCTCGTACCTCTCTCCCTAGTGATAATGAGTATGATAGTGAATAGTCAAATGAATATGAAAATGAGAATGAATATGAACAAAACTTTGATTGTGATAATGCATGTATAAATGATGACTATTATGCATATAGTGAAGAAGAAAATACATCTCATGTTTCTAACTCTTCTCTTACTCCTTCTCTCAAACATAAGGCATTAAAAAATGTTGCTTCTAATTTTATGCTTGATTCTATTTCAAATGATGCACATGTTAATGATAACATCACACCTTCTATTCAATTAGAATGTGATTCACTAAATACTAAAAATACCAACGAATCTCCCAAGCCACCCCCTACTATAGTAGCACCTATTTCTCACTCTTCACCCAAATAGAATGGTAGCCCACATCCCTCTACTAAGGTCCAAGTTACCATTCCTTCAAAGGTTCAAGTGAGAACACCCCTCTTTATGATCCAATTGATAAATGTAACATTCCCATGGATAAAATAAATGATCAAATTCAATGATTAAATGAACCAATTCAAGATACTAATATACCATCTCAGGAGATTATTTCTTTAATGCATGTAGTTGGTGAATTACAACACCAAGTACACCTCTTGGCTTTGGAAAATAAGGATTATAAGTCTTGGATGGATGCCAATGACTTACATGGTAAACCTCTTTTGAAGACATTTTTCAAAGCTTCATTGCCTAAGTGTTTCCAGATACCATCATTGCCTCAATTTGATAGAACTAGAAATCCATTCATACACCTTCAGGCCTTTCAAAAGGCTTTGCCATCTCATGCAAGTCATTTGATTCTACTTAAGTTGTTCTAGCAAATATTAGTGGGTAATGCACAAAATTGGTTCTTTCATCCCCTCCTTGTTGGTTCCTTACATACATATGATGATCTAGAGGAGGCATTTCTTAAATATTACATAGCAAACATGGACCCTCATGTTACATATGATAAACTTACTGCATTACATCAAAATTATTCAGATCCAATGAGTGATTATATCTTATGATTCAAGACACACATGTTATAATTGATCTATAAACCAAAAAATCTATAGATTCAACATATATTTATCAAAGGGCTTCACCAACCTCTCCTAGAGCATATATTATATCAGGTAGAGTCCTCTTTTAGACACTTATGTTGTACAATTCTAGCCTTGGAGAGGAACTTAGGATTGATTGAGGCAGATTCAGTTGATTGACTTACTCTAGATTTCACAAAAGTACCTCCATCTACAACTCATATCACACAGCATCCACTATGTCCTAAAAAAGAGAGGAGACCACACCCATAAAAGCAACCAATTAAGAACAAAGAGCCAGTCTCTATAACACCACCTACAATATGCACTACAAAGAACAGTAGCAAGGCACCACTACAATTTGATTCAGAGCAAGATAGCTCATATATCATACTATAAACACTACTAGATAGGAGGTTAATCACATTGCCTTATACTCATCAACGAGATAAAAATATCTTACATAGACATCCACATCAACCCTTTTGTAACTATCATCATATCTGTGGACATAGAGATAATGATTGTTATGGACTCAAAGGTTACATTAATAGATGTGTTGATAATGACATCATAGCATTCACATTAGGGGCACTAAGATATCCTCCATCATGGAACCATAGAACTCATTCCTCTATGACTAAGTCATCCTAGGACATTCCTTCAGAGGAATCATCAGTTACTCATCATGAGAGTAATGTAGTTTTTAAGATAGAGCCTCATAGGAGATTTCCTATCCCACCTACTCAGAGGGTTTCAAGACTAGTACAGTGTGAGCAACCTACATATAGCAGTGTAATCTAAGGAGTACATAATGTAGTTCCATATGCATATCCAACATAGTGATAAGCACTGCAATAGATTTTTCAAGGTCATATCTCAAGTAGCAACTCGTTACAATTAAGATTAGATGAACCCACATTGCAGAGTACCAATTCAGATAGATATTCATTATGATTAAGTTTTTAGGGACCTATATCATGTATAAATATACTATGATTGAGATTGTACAAGCACCTATCATAGGTTATAATTCCATCTCGATCTATTACTCAATCATATGCATCACAATAGAGGCCACAAGGTGTTATTTCACTTAGCAATCCACTATAATTGCAGATAGATGAGTCTCTTTCACAACACATAGTTTGATTTGTGCATCCATTAAGGTTGCATCTTATAGAGTCTCCACATACATATAAAATTAGAGCATCATAAATAACATTAGATACAGAGCATATTCCTACATAACATGAGCTATATGGTCACTTGTTCAGTTGGCCATCATGCTTCAGATAGTGATACAATAGTTATGGGATTGATATGCACAAAATGATATCTTACATCCCCTTCTACTAATAACTAACTTTCTTGGTTCCAAATAACCATCCCTATCCAAACCAAACTATCTAGATCCCAACCTTACCAACATACTCTTTTACCAATCCTAAACTAATTCACTTTATTAAATCAATTTACCAATCACACAATAACAAAGTCTTTTACTCACATTTGATTCAAAATCAAAACTAGCATCATGCTTAAACATATCAACAACAATAAAATCACATCCCAAATAACATTTTACCAACATATGCAACCTCAACATTAATGGCAAATCAACTATTTCTAAATCAACCATTTACAACAAATATACCAATATGCTCTATATTCCATAACACATTACGCATGAATCACCATAAAAATAAGTATCCATATATAATGAAGTTTTCAAATACATATACACTAGTATCAAATACATTTAATCATGAATGGGCATCAATTCCTCACTCTCAATCTCACTCTCTCCACCAGTGCTACTCCCATAATCCACCCTAGCACTCGATGGCCCCGCACCTACTCAAGCTACCACATGCCTCTTGCGATGACTCTCTCACTCCAGTAATCAGCCATAATCCTCATACAAGTCCACATATCACCTTTGAATATTTTTATACTCATACATGTTCCTCATGCTAATAAACCCAACATCAGGTGGGGGCATCTTATGCCTATCTAGCTCCACTCTTAGCTCGTCTCTTTTTCTTATTTCCCTAACATCTGCAGATGTCTCTATAGCAACCCTATCAAATAGATGGGTATGAATACCAGTTGTGACTATCACTCTCTCTATCAACCCCTCCTCTACTACATCATTAGGAACATGCTATGTGAGCTCTTAGAGTGTTGACTCGATTATTGTCTCCCAATAATTATCATCTCTACTCCCCACCCTAGCCTATGTTCCACCCTGAGCACCTTCTGCTTCACCTACACACAAAGTATGAAACTATATTAGCTATATACATTGAAATCAAACTAGAAATAAAAAATTTATACATAATTAAAAAGTAATCATTGCTTACCTCCCATTATCTGGATCGGCTCAGGATCCTCATACTTTGGAGCATTCCTTCCATCAATAGGGTACAATAGAGTCCATTTATGCCTAGCCCACCATGTGGTATACATGTTTTTACAACCAACATCATCTACATCAAGAATATTTATATCCACATCTCACGCATCTAAAGGTAATGGTGCTAGCTCAGCCTCAGTAGGCCTCACATGAGCTCCTGCCCTCACTAGTGCCTGTGTACTCCTCACCCACACCCATGATACTGGGGCCACATCTTGTGGTACCCTAAACTATCTAGTCATGCACTCATACTAAAATAACTCTTACACTCTATCCCAAAAATCATGTATCTAATATCTAACTCTCATATATCATAATTGTACTCCATCCTCTATCCACTTAAGAAATCCTCTATAAGGCCTCCATATGATGTAACTAGCCACCAATCTATCTATCACCTGCCTATAATGGTCCACCTCAGGGGATTGGATAACCAAGGTACTTGTTCACTACTCTCCAAATTATTATGGAGGTTCTCACTTTTCCCTTGATAATCTAATCAAAAGCACAACTACTATGTGCTCATAAGCCCAACAATGCAATAAGGTCACCGCACTCACCCTACCACTGAATAACTCTTGTGTAAACCTATAGAGATCCTTGTATAGGTGGGCAAGCATAGTTATACCCCATGATAATATAATTCCATATACCTCCACACTGCACATAATCTTATGCATCCTATATGCAACAGATACTCCACTCCCATTCACAACAACAAATCATGCCAACAACACCACTAACCACTTCCTCAAGCATGAAACACTCAACTGCACAATAAATGATAGTAGTACATTATTGTCACTACCTTTCCAATGTATACCTGAGGGTACACTAATAAAGTACTAGGATGCATGATCAATAGCATCAGCACCCATGTCATCCTACAATGTCACACGCCACCCACTAATTGGTAAATGCAAAATGTGATACACATCCTCTCGAGTCACAATCATCTTCCCTGTAGGAAGCCAAAAATTACATGTATCTACATTCCACCTCTCACATAAGGTGGTAATTAGATATCGATCCCACTACACTGTGCTTAGGTCACACACATGACCCAATCCTACCTTATCCATGAAAACTCTCTCATCAGCTAGAATGGTAACAGCCTCAAGGTCTCCATCACCTGGCCCCTGCAAAACTCTCTCATCCACACCTCACCCTATAAAAAACAATAAAAAACACATCCATTAGTCAACAATACAAATTCACAAGCCAAACAAAAATAATAGCAACTAGTAAAGCAATATCTCAAAAAATCCTACCTACAAGACAACAACGTTGGGTACATGACATCAGTGCTAGACAGGAGTGTTAAAACCTAGATAAGAGCACTAGATGTAGGATAAGAGTGATGTAACTATAAATTTTTTTCTTAGGCTAATTTAAAGAGCTAAAAAACACTAAAATAGGTCAAAAATTTGACAAGAATCGAGCGTTTGAGCTGTTTACCATGGTAACATCACCACTAGCTTGAACCTGTGTCACCAACTGATCGAAGTGGTTTGTGGTAGGTTCTTATCTCCTTGGAATCTCTCTCACTCTAGAGATCAATATATCAACCTAGTCAATGCACAAATGAATATTAATTAATCCAATTTTCTATATTAAGCTAACTTTTTCAATCAAAATAAAATACCATTTTGCCCATAACTCGAACCCCGTAACTCTATTTTTCAAACCATTTTATTTCACAAAATCATGACAATGATACCTTTGACATCACTCCAAATTTGATCTCTTACTACTTCATCTACATAGTATGGCACACATATATCTATATTTCTCTTATACCCAAATACACACCTTGGTCCTCACCAAACAAAGCGTGTTCCACTTTCAAAAACTCAATCTAATCAATCAAACAACCTTTAAAACTATTTACAACATACCAAACTTGTTTCTATTACTACGCCACTTATCATCACTTTTGGCTCAACCTATTCTATCACATATTTCATCCCTCTCCCCAAAAGGGGGGCATCATTCCTATTATTCCAAATTTTACACTTACCCAATACATCCATCCACTCTCATAGGTAGATGCACCATGGTTCTTACACATACAACATTCATATTATCATATTTAGCTTAGATTAGTTGAGATATATAGTGATTAAGATTATATGGGTCACTCAACATTACTCAAGACATTCAGAGGGATATACCTTCAGTTTACAGATACACAGACTATTTAGATACAGTGGTTCAGATCATATGGATCCACAATGATTTTAGCTCATAGGTACACAGACTAATAAAATATAGTGGTTTAAATTATATGGATTCATAGTGATTTTGGTATAAATATAGACTCAGATACTAGATTTGAGGGCATGTACATAATACACGTCTCACACATACATCTTCATATAACATGACACAATTATAAAATTAGATAACATATTATAGACATAGTGTAGAGCACAGTTTTTTGATATCTATTTTTTCACATAAGGCATAACAAGATATTTCATACCACATGTGGTTATATAGATTATCAGACTATACAGATGCATCACTCACATACTAGATTTGGGGGCATGACATAGATGTTCATGTTCTTCATCATCCAGGATTGTACATGCCATTCTCTTATTACACATTGAAAAAAGTTTCAAATTACACCCAACTATACTCAAGTTGTCACCATATTAGACCACACAACCATCTATAGTAGTTATTCCATTGTATTACCCAGACTCAGACTACACGAGTTTATGTAGGATAGAGGACATACATTGGTTTTGGGACTCCAAGCATTTCTAAAATTTAGTTTAGATATTCAGGGTGGGGGCATGACATATTTTTCTCTTCATAAAATACAAATTTTATATGTACATCTAGATTACATGAGTTTATGTGGGACATAGGATAGACATTGGTTTTGGGCCTCTGAGCATTCCTCATTTTCAGTCAGATTCAACATTGGGAGCAAGCATTGCCATCCTTCTCCATGATACATGGATTTTGCATTTAGATTCAATATAGGGGGCATCCCCTTCAGGGATTCCTTCTTTCTCTAGACTCTATTCAGCTCTCCATCCACTTCCCTAGCCAGGAAGTGAGTTGGATCCTTACAACACATTCATCTCCACATAGGTAGGTTCAGGTACACATGTTTATTTTCTTTCTTTTAGTCTAGTATTTCATTTAATTGCATAACTAGAATAAAGGGGGGGAAAGGTATACACCCTAATTTGGTCAAGAAACCACACATATCATGTCTTTTCATAGTCATTTTCATAGGAGACTTAGATTGGATAATATGAGCCTTATTCACATTAGCCATGTCTTTGTTTTACTTATCTTGGTCTTGTTGATTGATTTTATCACTTCTTTGTTATCTCAGTCAATTGACCTATACCTCCAGGGACCCCTAGACTTATTCTATGTCATTCCTAGCCTATTTTTCTAAGTCTTGAATAATAGAATTCTATAGGATTATAGCTCCCGATGCTCCTATCCTTTTTGGTGTTATTGTCCAACGGTCAATTTTTATTACTTAACAGGTCTTATACCCTTCTTATCCCCTCTCTTAAGTTTTATTTATATTTTGGATGTTGAATAATGTGAATAAAGCTCCCAAATTCAAAACAAAGAGTCTCCTATAGAAAGGACTTCACAAGGCATTTTATATCTAGCACTTACTACTTTGGCACAATAAATCAAGTCAATAGTATAGCTCAGAATTATGCATCACACAAAGAGTTATATTGTTGATCAAGGAAGGGCCTAGGTGAAATTCATTCTTACATCTATCATGTGTATTGATATGCACATTCCCTAAGGGAGAATTATATTTGATCTGAGACCCTAGCTTGAGGGTTAATGTAGGCAATGATCAGGATAGCAAGGGTTTTAGATCATACGATCATACTTCCCCTAATCCAATTTCCCCCCCTTTTTCTATTGATGTGTTTGTTGTTTCATGTGTGTAGATAGACCTAGGGTTTGAATATTAAATCATCTCTACAAGGATCTCTATTGACATTCAACACTCAATATTTCATAAGCGGGCTCATACATGGATAACAAATAAAACCCATAATGCCCAGATCTTTGAGACCAATTTGGAAAACAATGATAGGAGTGGAAAATAGTTCCAAACCTTGAAGTGTCCTATTTTTGGTGCTCTTGTCCTTTCATTGAATAAAATCTAGATCCAGATTTATGACACTATCCCAGTCTTGTACAACAGTTTTCAGCATCTGAATTATCCATTTTAGCTTATTTTTCTAGATAAGTTACTTCTTTTCCCTATGCAATTGATTTGATAAAATTAATACAAACCTTTATTTTATTGTATCTAATTACATTTTTTCCCTTACTCCAAACCCTTTATTGTTTAGTAACTAGACTCTAGTTTTCCAAAAATACTAAAACAATAATTCATAATTAAATATAGTGTAAATAGAGTTAGAGAACTCAAACAAGAATTTAGAATCTAGATGTCATTCCAAAAAATATCTTGTTCTCAAAATCCCACATTCCACTTACTTCCTTTCCAGAAAATCTTTTTCCTTTTGGCCAAAACAATCAAATGTTAGGTTGTGGAGGTAAAAGCTTCACAGGTATACAAATATGGAGGAGGTTGCTGAGTGTCACAGTAACCAACGTTGGTTAAGCCAACTGACGTCGGTCAGGAGTAGACATGAAGCTACTGACATCAGTCATGGATCAGCTGATGTCAGTCATCTCCAAACAGATAGCGACCGACATCGGTCGTCTATGCGTTCCAGAACTAGTCTAATTTTAGACAGACAGTCAGTTTGCATGTAAAAGACTAATTTTAGTCTTGAGTCTATGTTTCTAATTATTATAATTGGAAAGTCTAATTATTGTTTGTATGGGATCTATTTAAGAGACCCATGGGGTTGTATTGTAAGAGTGTAGAATCATAAGGACTTGTAGAGGCAAGGACAAGGGTTCTTCTCGAGTGTAAGATCTAGGTCTACAGGTGTGCAAGACCAGGTTGATCTACAAGTGTGCAAGATCAAGGAAGATATACATGGTAAGTAAGGTCAGTTGATTTGTAGGTGTGTGTGTGTGTGCAAGGTCAAAGGAGATCTGTGAGGTATCAAGGTTAAAGGAGATCTGCAACACAAGGAGCAAGATCAGGGAGATCTACTTGGAGTATGTGGTATACTCTGTTGGTACTAGAAGTAGGCAACAACGGTTGAGTTGATTGTCACTTACTGGTTGGTGTACTGGTAGTATTGTTACTGACTGGTTGAAACAACAACTTTGTGTTTGAGTTGATTGTTTGTAATTGATAGAGAGAACTCTTGAGGGAGAATTACTGGTATGCCCAAGAGGTGTGGGAAGAGTGTAATTTCTTCATTGTATTGTCTCTCATATTCTGTGATGTTTCTAAATTCTAGTTACATTTTACTTTCGGTTAAATTCTGTGTTTAGTTGCTTATACAAAGGTAATCAAGTGTACTCTTAAGGAGTAGGGATCCTGACAATTGGAGTCAGTTTGCATGTAAAAGACTAATTTTAGTCTTGAGTCTGCATTTCTAATTATTGTAATTGGAAATTCTAATTATTGTTTGTATGGGATCTATTTAAGAGACCCATGGGGTTGTATTGTAAGAGTGTAGAATCATAAGGACTTGCAGAGGCAAGGATAAGGGTTCTTCTCGAGTGTAAGATCTAGGTCTGCAGGTGTGCAAGACCAGGTTGATCTGCAGGTGTGCAAGATCAGGGAAGATCTACATGGTAAGTAAGGTCAGTTGATCTGCAGGTGTGTGTGTGTGTGTGTGTGTGAAAGGTCAAAGGAGATCTGCGGGGTAGTAAGTTCAAAGGAGATCTACAACACAACAAGGAGCAAGATCAGGGAGATCTACTTAGAGTACGTGGTGTACTCTATTGGTACTGGAAGTAGGCAACAACGATTGAGTTGATTGTCAGTTACTGATTGGTGTACTGGTAGTATTATTATTGACTGGTTGAAACAATAACTCTGTGTTTGAGTTGATTTTGTTTGTAATTGAGAGAGAGAACTCTTGAGGGAGAATTAATGGTACACCCAAGACGTGTGGGAAGAGTGTGATTTCTTCATTGTATTTCCTTCTAGAAGAGTGTTAATACAAGATTGTATTGTCTCTCATATTCTGTGCTATTTCTAAATTCTAGTTACTTATTATTATGGTTAAATTCCATGTTTAGTTGCTTATACAAAGGTAATCAAGTGTGCTATTTAGTAGCAGGGATCCTGACAATTGGTATCAGATCTTTGTGAGCCTTGGTCCTATCAAGTGGTATCAGAGCGAGGTTGCAAGTTTATCAGAGCTTGGTTAGGATCAACTAACAAGCGTGGAGCAGGTTAGTGTTTGTTGATTACAGGTCACTCTCAGGGGTTTCTAATTGAGTGGGAGTAAAGTAATGGCAAAAGAAAGTACACTAAGAATAGAGGAATTCAATGGCAAGAATGATCAATTACTGAATTATGGAAAGAAAGAGAGGTAAAGAATGATTGTTGGTTGGTAGAAGATCAGCATGAAGAAAATGAAGAAGCAGATGTTGCAGGTATTGTTGCACATGATGCTCTTGTATGTTCCTTGGATAAATTAGAATCTTGGGTTTTAGATTTTGTTGCCTCTTTCCATGCAACCCAAAATAGAGTATTTTTCCATGATTATGTCCATGGAGACTTTGGAAAGATTTATTTAGGGGTTGGTGACCCTTGTCAAATTGTTGGCAAAGGGGAAGTGCGACTGAAATTGCAGACGGGCAACACATAGGTGTTGAAGAAGGTCATGCATGTCCCAGTCCTAAAGAGGAGTCTAATTTCTACAGGAAAGTTGGGTGATGAGGGTTGCATAGTTACTCTCACAGTAGAATCTTGGAATGTTTCCAAGGGTGCACTTGAATTAGCATGTGGTAAGAAAGTAGGTACTCTTTATCTATCTACTTGTATTATTGATTCTCCTTTTGGTTTATCTACTTCAGATGTAGATGTGAAGATGTGGCTCTGTAGGCTTGGTCACATGAATAAGAAGGGGATGCATGTTCTTAAGAGGAAGTCTGATGTCTTTGAAAAACTTAAGAACTGGAAAGCCTTGGTTTTCATGGAGGAGATGATGGATAGAGATCAGCTCAAGGGGCTGAATAATTCTGAGTAGGGCAGTTTGGACAAGGTTATGATCCAAGGTGAGCTCGCAGGTAAAGATCATCACTCATAGGAAAACACAGTTACCAACGTCGGTTAGGTGAGAACCAACATTGAATAGGTAGGTATCGACGTTGATCATGTACAGACCAAAGTCAGTGGTGTCGGGTAGGTGGAGACCGATGTCGGTCAGGGAACTGACGTCAGTGACTAGGTGGAGACCGACGTCGGTCAGGGAACTGACGTTGGTGACTAGGTGGACACTGATGTTGGTCAAGGAACTAGTGTTGGTAATCAGGTGGAATTGACATCGGTCAGGTGCAGACTAGGGTCGACCAAAAAATAGATTTTGGGTGGATAGCAAGCTATCAAGGAGTCTCAAATGCCCATATGGAGGACTGAAAGTGTAAGTAAGCCTCAAATTCATTATTCACCTTCTTTATACTACTTGAACTTGTTGCTCATTGATGGATAAGAACCAAGAAGTTTTGAAGAGGCAATGCAGGTAGAATCTAGGAAATAGTGGGAGCATGGCATGAATGAGGAAATTGATTCCTTGGGAAAGAACCAAATGGGAGATTTGGTAAAGTTGCCAGCCGGGATGAAAACACTAAAAGATGAATGGATTCTTAGGTTAAAGAAAAGAGAGAATGGAAACGTGAGACAGAAGGCCAGGTTATATGGTCTTGAGCAAGCTCCAGGATAGTGGTACAGGTTTGACAAGGGTATGACAAAGCATGGCTTTAGTCAATGTCAATGTAACCATTGTGTTTATTTTACCAAGTTGGATAATGGTCGTAACATTATCCTATTACTATATGTGGATGATATGTTTGTTGCAAGTTTATACATGCAGGGATTTGCTGAGCTAAGGGTAAAATTATTTCAGAGGTGTGCTAGGAAGGATTTAGGAGGAGCGAAAATCCTTGGCATGAGTATTTCTAGAGACAGGGAAGATCACAGGTTGATGTTGTCACAGGAGGATTGTGTGATTAAGGTAGTGGAGTGGTTCAAGATGCAGGATGCAGAGCCAGTTAGCACACCTATGGATGGACAGTTCATAGAATAGTGTCCCAAATCACATGATGAGGTTAAGTACATGTGTACTAGACTTGATATTACCCAAGCAGTGGGAGATGTCAGCAAGTTTGTGGCCAATTCAGGGAAGAAGCACTGGAAAGTATTTTAGTGGATTCTTAGATATCTGAGAGGGACCAGTAGTAGGGATTCATGCTATGCAGGGTCAGACACTTCTCTACATGGGTATGTAGATTCGGATATGGCAGGTTACTTGGATGAGAGGAGAAGCACCACAGGATATGTGGTGGTTGGTCTTCAAGATTGAACTTGAAGAGGGATACAAGCTAGGAAACAAAATTAGACAATGTACAGGTACAGGTATAGGTGTAGTTGTTTATCTCCAAGTGGGAGATTTTTAGGTTGTGGAGCTAAAAGCTTCACAAGTATGCAAACATGGAGGAGGTTGCTGAGTGTCACAGTAATCGACATCAGTCAGGCCAACCGACGTCGGTCAGGAGTAGACAGGAAGCTACCGACATTGGTCATGGATCGGGCGATGTCGGTCATCTCCAGATAGACAGCAATTGATGTCAGTCGTCTGTGCATTCCAGAACTGGTCTAATTTTAGACAGACAGTCAGTTTGCATGTAAAAGACTAATTTTAGTCTTGAGTATGCATTTCTAATTATTATAATTGGAAAGTCTAATTATTGTTTGTATGGGATCTATTTAAGAGACCCATGGGGATATATTGTAAGAGTGTAGAATCATAAGGACTTGTAGAGGCAAGGACAAGGGTTCTTCCTGAGTGTAAGATCTAGGTCTGCAGGTGTGCAAGACCAAGTTGATCTGCAGGTGTGTAAGATCAGGGGAGATCTACATGGTAAGTAAGGTCAGTTGATCTGCAGGTGTGTGTGTGTGTAAGGTCAAAGGAGATATGCGGGGTAGCAAGGTCAAAGGAGATTTGTAACACAACAAGGAGCAAGATCAGGGAGATCTACTTGGAGTACGTGGTGTACTCTATTGGTATTAGAAGTAGGCAACAACAGTTGAGTTGATTGTCACTTACTGGTTGGTGTACTGGCAGTATTGTTACTGACTGGTTGAAACAACTCTGTGTTTGAGTTGATTTTGTTTGTAATTGAGAGAGAGAAATCTTGAGGGAGAATTATTGGTACACCCAAGAGGTGTGGGAAGAGTTTGATTTCTTCATTGTATTTCCTTTTGGAAGAGTGTTAATACAAGATTGTATTGTTCTCATATTTTGTGCTGTTTCTGAATTCTAGTTACTTATTATTCTGGTTAAATTTTGTGTTTAGTTGCTTATACAAAGGTAATCAAGTGTACTCTTCAGTAGCAGGGATCCTGACATCATAAATAAGATCATGTTGGTAGAGATTCAATCGACAACAACTTTTCAGCATCTAATTTATCTAAATCTTTAACTTTAAAAATCTCTCTTCATTGATTAAGTTATTTCAAAAATATCGATAATATTTCAAAAATAAATATTTTATTCATCATTTTGATTTTGTTAATTTCAAATCCTTCATACCCTTTTAAAAGACAAACTCTATCCTATATAACTAAAACAAATACATGTTTTTCTTTCATACCAATCCACTTAAATCTTCTTTAAATTTTATCTATCTTATTTGAATTATTCCTAAACATATTTAATACATATATCAAATATATTTAAAGACTTTAAAGTGTACTCTTAATCAATTGAAGTTTCCCTGCCTTACTAAAAATACAACCTTTCCATCTAGCCAACTTACATTCTAAGAGAGAATTTCAAATAATAGAAAACTTCCAAATAGTAAGGGATTACAAATAATATGGGAACCTTTAAATATAGTTCGTTAAATTCCCATTTATTTACCAAGATTTAACAATTTCAATTTTCCACTCATATTGTTAAATTTAATTTAATTTAATACATATATCAACCATGTTACATCAAGACACATGTTTGTTGTTTAAAATTTCCAAAAATCAAAGTATGAAAAATAAACTTTCTAAAATCCAAAGTATGAAAAATAATGGAACACGTGGGAGTCTTCAATATTTTATAATGTTTAAACAATGTAAACTTAAGTACTTAAGTGTAATATAGTTATATTTTTAAATTAAAAAGTTTATATTTAAAATTATAAATAAGATTACATTTTATTTTTATTCATATATTTACTGAAAATTCTAAATTATGAAAATATACAAAACTTTATATATGTATTTAGTATACAATTTATTTATGCTCTTAAATATGATTAATTAACTTTCATTTATTTACTAACATTCAATTATTTCATTTTTCTATTTAGATTGTCAAATTTAATTTAATGGTCATGGGAAACAATAACCCTAAAACAACCCTTGTTCCTCCCATTTTCAAACCTCTTCAAGAGAAGAAAATGATGGATAAATTTATCCCCCTCCCCAATCTCATAGTGACCTCATGGCTTCTTAGATCCAAGTTTCTCAAGTTAATTGTTTGCCAATAATTTATTTTTGGGATGGGACACCCTCTACAAGCACTCCTACCATACAACAGTCACATAGTCTGCCTCACAATGGTAGTGACTCTCTTTTAGAGATAAATGGAGCCAAACACCTCTCCATTTTGCTTGAATATTTTATTTTCCCAAACTAGAAACTTTTATTAGGAAACCATTTTGCGACACTTGGCTCAAAATAAGATATAGAAGACGGTCAAGGAAAATTATTCAAGTTGTATTCTTTTCAATGAATCTACTCTTATAGAATGTTTGAGGTCTCAAAGAATCCTCTCATAAAATCTCTATGTGCACCACCTGTCAATGGTTGGGTATTAATTTATTTTCAAAAAGTTAAGGTTTATAGATTTTTTCTACAAAAGTATCTAAGGAGCATATGACTTAACACATTTAAATTTTCTAATTCACATGAAGATGGGATGGCGACCTCAATCTTTTGGTTTCACACAAAAATTCTACCTCAATCATTAGTTGAGGAGAAGATTTGTTACATCGATTTATTTGGATATTACTTGACATTGTTGGTATTCCTTAGGGGTTTTCAACGTTTACTCCCCTAATAATAGACCTAACAAAGCAATGTTATGGAGATGGCTCACTAACAATATGTCCCTTTCCACCTATTTGATTTGTGATGAATTTAATAAGATAGAGAGTCCAAAAGACAAAATTGGTGCGACTTTTATGAGATGGTGTGTTGAAGAACATGAAGTGTGGAATTATTTTAAACATTGATGGGGCTTAGTGGACCCACTCTTTTGGTGGCATGCATTAACTAATAAACCAAGGTTCACTTGATCCAATTTCCATTTCAACACTATTAGTGTCCTCAAACAGTAGGATCATACAATTATTTTTTAAAAACACATGTTCTCCCTTTTTGTTTATGATCGACAAGTTATTTTTCATTCAAAAATTATCTTCTTTAATAATAGTCCCATCACTTTTAGCTTGGATATAGGCAGTGGCCATCTTAAAATCACATGCAATTAATTCTTCTTGAACACATCACTTCTCAGCCATGAAGGCACCATTTGATTTATCACTAGAGATTGGAGTTTGGTCCCACATCCACCATACACTTCTAGCTAGATTAAGTGGTGAAATGATGTGATCAATTGCACTACCACCTTCCTTCACTACTATAGAAAATAGATTTCATGGGTTTAGAAGCGATTTGATGACATTTTCATTAAATAATACTAGAATATTACCTTTATCCTTTAGAAAAATAACTTTGATTCACAACTTCAGGCCATGGTTACTTCTTTGAAGCACAAGATTAAAATAGTAGATAACAATGTGGCCAAAGGAGCTCAAAACATATCCCATTTTCATTGGCTTAAGATTGGAAATCATGCCTTAAAGGATTTCTTCAAGTCTCTTAGGGCCAAGAAAGGAAATGAATGAATCAAAGCCATCAAGATTTCCTATAACCACCTCACCTATCTACCAAAAAAATTCTTGGATTTCTTGGATCATTATAAATTATTGTTCCAAGCCCAAGAATATTTGATGGATAGAGCACAAGGGTCATAATAATGTTTGGATGTGGTGCCCCACAAGTTAATCCTCCAACTCATAGCCATTATGATGCCCCTCTCTCACTTGATGAACTTTATGACAATGCAGTACATGGCCAATGGATTTATCCTATCTTTTATGGTATAAGGGTTAAGAATATAGTAATGATAATACACAAGGGTGATAATTAGATCTACACCAGGCAAATTGAGTACTAAACCTAGATATAAGCATACATTGAATTTATTATGTTGAGTATAGACTAAATATAGAAAGTAAAATCAAACTATACATGGAAATGATAAAGAAGTAATATACTTAGTTGGTTCAGATGCTAAAATAGTGTTGAATCTAGAATAGGCAAGAAATAGGCTAGAAGATAGTTTTGGAATTGTATGCACCTAAATTCACTTGCTTCATTATTGTCACTAATATTCTTATTAGTTGATACTAATTCTATTTAATCTAATTTATCTCACTAATTTATCCTCCTTCCTAATCATTTATCTAATGTCCCCTTTCTATATTTATTCATCTATTAACCTTATTCATCCCCACCAATTAATTAATCTATCCTAAATCCCCATTATCCCATTCTAATTCCATTTACCTATTATTTGAGAATTTTAAATTCTCATGACCCCATCTACCCACCTACTAACCTATGCCTAGGCTCTCCTACACCCCTAGTCCCTAATCACCTACCTAATCCCTATCTAACCCCATCCCTAAGATCCATAAGAGGATTCTAGAATTGGAGGATTCTAAAATCCCCTCTATTCTAACCCCTCCTCTCTAGAAGCCTTTAAATCTAGAGGCTTCCAAGAAATTTTAGATAATTCACATCCATTGATCTCCCTCAACCAAGTTTAAACCTCAACCATTGATCTTTCATTCCCTCCTCTATTTAAACAAGACTCCTCCATGAAAATCAATCTCCAATCTTCATAAAAAATACATGTCAAACTAATCAACATTCTTAGGAGTTCATAATCAAGCATCCATCATCCTTGATCAAGCATCCATGTCAAAAATATAAGTCAAGGTAATCCCAATCCTCTTTGTCTTTTATTTTACTTAATCATGGTGGAGATCATTTAGCTTTAGGATTTTATAATTCTGCTTTGAATGTTTATTCACCTATTGCATTATGATTTCAATGGTTCTATCACTTTAACTAGTAGTTTGATCTTTGGGTTTGAATTTACATAGTTAAATCCATATTTTGCTCAAATTTAATCTATATTTTGGTGACCAAAGTGGGACCAACTTGCTACCAATTTAACATTTTGACTTGTTAGTGGTGTTGTGCTAGCTTGCAAGGTTGATTGGATCAAGGAAAATATCAAAATTTTGAAATTATAGTTTTTCACTAGTATTCACAACCTTGTAGTCACGGTTTCATCATTGTAAGTCATAGTTTTGTCTTAACCATTCACCTGACCACTAATCATCTATCTTAACTATGCAAGTTTTTCAACTTTTGACAATATCATGATTTGTGACTTTTGATAACAAGTTGCAGTTTTATCTATTTGAGTAGCGATGTTACTAACTGCTAATAGTTCATGCTACAGGTTTAGGGCTTTTGGAAAAATTATGACTTCAAAAGTCATGACTTTGCCCTAGTAGTTGTGACTTTTTACTATGGATTCATGGTTTTATAGCTCCTAAATGCAAGCATTAAACCATTTTGTTTTACTTGTTGGATGTCCATATGCCTAACCCTTGTGTGTTGGTTTTGAGTTTTTGAGTCTCTATTTTGTAGGAGATTTATCATCACTGAGTATAATATCCTTTGTTTTTCCATTCTTAAGGGGCAAAATTCTCATCTAAATGCATATTTGTTGCTAACCCCATTCTGTAAAGGTATTTTTGTGTATGTGTAATTTTGTAGGTGCAACAAGAAGGAGGGTCATCCAATGGACAAAACATACGACCTTCCTTGTCATTTGATCAACCTTCTACAAAACTGTGAATCATGAAATCCTCAAAGTCATGATATTTCTCTATGTAGTTGTGGTATTGCATCTTAGTAGCGATTTTATCATTTTGCTTATTTTGAGTCTAAATTGTTTATTGTTTTGTCATTTTTAAATCCATAAGCCAGTCTTTAGAAAATACCTAACTAGTAAACACTTTTGGTTCATCTGGTTGCTTAGGATTTTGATTTCATTTTTTTATAAAAATCTAAGTGTTAAATTTTTTTAAAATATCACTAAAATTAGTTTTTAATCTACCTTAATTACTTGTCAATAAACACATTTTTGACATCTAAGTAATCTATCATAACCTGTTAATTTATCTTTTTCTAGTTCATAGTCAAAAATTTGGGGTTTTTTAGTTTATCACAAAACCCCAACTATCAATTTATAGCTAATCATGATTTTCTCAATTGCAGTCACATTTTTGTCTATATAGTCATGGTTTTGTAGTTGACCATCACAGTTAAGTTAATTGTTGCAAAACCACAACTCACAATCTATAGTTTTCTCCCCCTAGTTGTGACTTTGCAATCGAAAGCTATGATTTTGCACTATGTAGTTATGATTTTGCATTGATTTTTTATTTCAAAATTGTCCTTTTGAGTGTGTTTTTTATAGTCATTTTTTGTGAATTTTGAGTCATTTTGGGCCTCCCATTCTTACCCTTGACCTCGTAAGGTAGGCTTCCCCTTAACCCCATAAGGGGCACTTCCCCTTGAACTTGTTGGGGGTTGCCTCCCCCAGACCCCTACGTCATGTCTTGCACACCCTAAAGAAATTATAGATCCAAATTGTGATTTTTTGGGTGTTTTCATTAAGGCATATTTGACTAACATCTTGTTTCTTGTAGGGGTTATTTTGTCTTACTAACATCATATTTTTGTAGGTCATATTTTAGGTCTAATGTTTTGTTTTATAGGTTACCCCTTAAGAGTGATTTATCAAAATTACTAATTCCTATGTTGCAAGACCCCTCTTTTGAGTGCCCTCATCAAACTACTAACTTGTGTGCTTGCAAGACGCTTGTCAAATAATATTTTGGGCACTTTAAAAATCATTTTAATCACTTTTCCTTATATATATTATTATCTTGTATATAGTTTTGCTTGTATATTCTTGCCTTTCATCCTGTATATAATCACATATCTTAATCATAATCAGTTAATTAATATTTTGTCTGCCTATTTGTATCCTGAGGGCTACAGTTGGTGTATGCTCTCCCTTTGCATCCTTATGGTAATTCCTAAGGGATAAAAAACTACCTATAAACCCTCCATCCTTTTTATTTTCTATGGGGTCAGTGATGTGGATTATATCACCATGCACTTGACCAAACTCTGTGTTCCATCGAAGTCTAAATATCAAGAGAGTTCTGTTAGGCACCTAAGAAAATTTCTCCATAAAGGGTTCTATGGAGTGCGGGGCAGTTACGCTCTAATACACAGGATAGTCAAATGACATCCTATATAGACTTGGGCCATGTTGTACCTTCATGTATATAGGGGACACACCTAAAGAGCCTTGTGTAAACCTAGCATAAGAGCCTTTGGTCGTAACAGGTGTAACATTACAAGAGTCAGTATCAGCTCTAAAGTAGCCATCGAGTATGAGCAAGGTTGAGAGGGTTTGGTCAATATTGTAATGGGTCACTGGCCTACAACCTCACTCATGAAGCCATTAGATGGTGTGGGCATCAGGTTACACACCCTTAAGTTTAATAATCATAGGTTTGTAACATGCTTTCTTGGGTGTGTGTTATGCTAGACCTATGTTGTTTCTGAGCTGAGTCTACCTTTACCCAAACCTATACATGCATATCTAGGTCTTTGTACCACCTATCCTCATCTTGTATATCCTTGTCATCATCCCATTATACATATTGTCTTTTGTACATCCTTTTACAAGTATCATATTGTCTCCCATCCTAGTATAGTCATCTCCACCCATTAGTCATACCCCCATCACTTACATAATGAAATCATGTCCACCTCATCCATATTAACTCACACCTCACCTTGACGTAGTTTCCTAGTCCAAAAAAGTCTTAAATTTTTCTTATCCACCATATTTCCTATAAGCCTAATTATCCCTAACATCATCCTTATCACTTAGTCCACCCTTGTCCACCACCTAGAACCTAGTCTTATCCATCACCTACATATCCTAATCACATCTCGTACATCTTCATCATCATCCTTTTGTGTATAGTTTATCCTCTTGTGCATCTTTGTCATTAGTCATGCCCCACATCTCCTCGTCATTATCCCATCATCATCTTGTATGTTCTTTGCACATATCATTCTGTACATCCTTATTACATCATCATATGTGCATATCATCTTAGTCTTACTTCATCCTCTTGTATATCCTTGTCATCATCCCCATTTGTATATATTATCTCTTGTCTCAAAACCATCTTCCATTATCTTGACTTCATCCCATCCTAATCTAGTTATATCCACCCATCATTAATCATACCCTTATCACCTACATACCCCAATCACATCTTAACATCCTAACCCAAGTCCACATCATTAACTACTTGCCTTCACATAATCACCTCATCTCCATCTTAGTCTAACCACCCATCATTGATCATCACCCCATCACTCACATAACCTAATCATCACCTTTTATATCCTTATCTTACCCTATGGTACATATCCTTGTTCTCTTAGGCATCCTTCTAGTCACATCCCATCTTAGATCCACCCATCATTAGTCACACCCCCATCACCCACATCTCATCTTGTACATCCTTATCATCATCCTATTATACATCCCTCATCCCTTCCTAGTCCCACTATATCCCTCTATCTTTGGTCATCACCCCATCATCTTGTACATCCTTTCCTAATCATCATCATGTATATCCTTGTCTTACCCTCTTATACATACCTTTTGTTCTCTTGTACATCTTTTTAGTCATATCCTATCCTAACCTACCCATCATTGGTCATCCTCCCATCACCTACATATCCTAATCACATCATCTCTTATCCACATCTTGATCCTAAGTCCATACCCCATCACTTATCTTGACCTTGTCTTCATCACCCATCTAATTTAACCTCATCCTATCTTATCATAGTTGTATTTTAATGTCACATACGGGTCTAAACCATCACCACCACATTTATATTATCCTTTCATTATCACCTATTATCACACTTTTCCTTATCCTATTATCCTAATCATCTTCATCACATAATCCCATCCAATCTCCATCTTAGGCAAATTAGTTTTAAGGCTTGAGCTAGTAATTTAATCATCCACATCATCCTATCATCCTAATCCACTATCACTCATTACTTGGTTAGATCTCATACCTAGTCAATATCCTATTATCATCTTGTCATTTTATTAGTTTCAATCTAGCAAACCCATCATCATCAATCTAGTCTCAAACATCCTTGCCTATTCATAAGTAACACCCATCATACTATCATCTTGGTAGTTTGAATCTGACACCCATCAAATCCCTCAATCCTTTGACTAGTTTGAACACTAGGCATTGTTGGTAGGTCATTAATACCTATTGGACTATCAGTATGAAATCCAATCTTGGCCACCTTGCCTACTTCCAGTCCATCCACTTAATCACATCAACAACCATCTGGTCTAAAGTCCAATGTTTCTACATCTAAGTCAAACAATGAAATGGGTCTATATACCCCTCTTCCTATATCCTTGGAATCCCTTTTCAAAAAACTCATCACCATTAACATGATGATCTATTCACATGTCTGACATTTTGATCCCACCAAGCCCTCTTGGTATAAATCTAATCAATATTATTCATATCATTTAACCCAAGGGAATACCATTAATTGATGTTGACCTTTCCAAGATTATGTCCAAGACCTCATCAACTATGGTGACATAATAATCAAGAATAAACCAGATGAGTCTAAATTCTTGGGTGAATAAGAAAAGGAATGCCAAGATTCTAATCATGATCAAAACCTTCCCTCTCTAAGCCAAGGTCAAGACACCACACCTATATTCCATAATCCCCCCATCCTCAGAAAATCCTCCATCACAACCAAGTTTATTCCCCATGAGACTAGTCCTCCCATCTCTCATGAACCCTCTCACCCATGACATCAAACACCCCATGTTGAGAGGTCAATTTTGGACAATGAATCTCTTATTAGCAACATTATGTCTTGTACATTAGTTAGCATTAGAGTCAACACTAGGATCATGTTCAACACCAGTATCTAAATCAGACTCCTCATCAAAAACATCATCCCTCATTGATGTTATAATAGATGATAACTATGCTTGCCCTTTTGAAGATACCTCCAAGTTGGATGACAATCCATCACCAGGTATATCTTTAAATCCCAATCAGGATGATGGAGTCATAATAAAATTATTTCAAGCATTACCTATTGAAGATAGTCAAGGTGAATCTGATCTTACTTTGGATATGCATACTATAAATAGTCATAGTGGTCCTTTTGTGATCATGAGGAGATTTTCTCTAATATTGAAACTAGGTCTCTCAAGATCCCCTATCAAGACCATGTTGCCCTATCACCCCTCATTGACCTCATCATACCATCTTCACCACTTTCATCCATCATTGATCCCTTCATTCCCATTAATGATCATTTGATCACCTCCCTCCATAAGGATGAACATGAACATACATCATTGGACCCTTCCCTGAGTAATATAACATGTGACAAAAATACAAAGGTCCAAGACCATAGTCAAAAATTCATCCAACATGTTCAAATCATCTTTGATCCCATTAGTTAAAATCAAGAAGAGTCAAATCACTGGCTTAATCCAAAAGTGTCTTCCTCTAGTGAAGCCAAAAATTGGGCACTAGGGGACTATCAAAGTCAAAATTCAATCTCCTCTGGTGAAGCCCAAAATTAGTCACTAGGGGGTAGTCAAGCTCTAATCCAGTCAAAAGATTAAAATAATATCAAAATAACTAATATTATGGTCAATAATCCATCAAATGATCGAATCATAGATGAACGCCAAAGTCAAAGTGTCTTGGATCTCTTGTAGTCTTTTATCAATTGGCACCAATCCAATGAAGAAGGTCCAACATCTCCAATGATGTATGAAACTATTAGTCCTAATCCTTCATAATCCATCATACCATCCTATCATGAACCCTCCTATCATGATCCTATCCTCCATTCAAGTCTAATACACCCCCATCAACATCAAGATCTAATCAAATCCATGCCTCTCATGCCCCACCTAAGAAATATTGTCTCTTATAGGGGTGATGAAGACACCTAGTTTAGATATTTGGAGGGGTCACAATCAAGAATCATCAAAATTAAAGTGGACCCTGATACATCCAATAATGATAACATGGTCCTAACATCACACATCTCCAAAACTAGTGTTGGTTAAGGATCTAGCTAGTATCAACATTCTTGCATCTCTTACCTGTATCCAATAAATCAATATGCCATCAACAAATCAAAAAAGTTAAAAAAGCAAAAAAAAATAAAACATTCATCTAATGGTGAAAACCAGTCTTCTGGCACCTTGGTCAAGTACCATGATGAAAACTAGTTTCTAACATCATGGCAAAATAATTTATTGTCTGCATTCTAACTCAACACTTGGGGGCAATATCCATCCATCCATCCTTGTCACATCCCCCATCAACTTTATCTATACCACCCATCCCTTGTCAATCCCTTCCATCCATTATTCCTATCCATCATTTTCCATCCTATCATACATCTCATCTCTCCTTCCTCTTGTCTTGACCTTCATAAGGAAGTAGGTGTCTTGAGAAATGTTCTTGAACCATCCTGACATATCCTCTACTGGACACTCAAGCAACTAAACATCTGGTTCTTTCATGATGTGGTTCTTGGCGATCCCTAGTCCCTTTCATGCCTAGTCCATTCCTCCTTGGTCCCCATCACCCTCATCCTTTTGTCATCACATCCATCATTCCATCCATCCTTATCTTGGTTGCTAGGCTTGGTATTCCCTTTGAGAGTAACCCCATTTGTATAGTGTATATACATATTCCAAAAAATCCCTAAAAAATAAAATATGCCAATAACCCTAAAATCATGACATTTAAAAAGCCAAAAATAGTCCATTGTGTCTTGTCTTATGCCTAATCCCCTAGTCATCTCTATCTGTCTCATATTTTTTCCATCTTTGGATACCACATTCGATCTTGGAACCAAATCAAAGTGGTCACCCATCTTCCCACATCTTCCTCATCCTTTTGACTAAATGTTATCAACACACATATCCTTGTCAAAGAATTTAATCTGGAACCCATCACGTTTTATCAGTTGCCTTTTCATATCTAGCACCCATCAACTCACTCATTTGCTAGTATGAAATGTAATCGATCCCATCACCTTCCTTATCATTGTCTCTTCATACTTAACACCCATCAAATCACTTCTTTGCTAGTATGAAGGGTATTTGATCCCACCATTATCTCCTCTTCTTGCTAGATTGGAATCCTGTAAGGCCTTGTCTATTGGTAATTCTTGGTCATCACTTTTCTAAATCACCTTCTTTGACCACTTTTAGATTTGATTTAAAAACCTAATTAGTATTCAAAGACCATCTGTCATCCTCCATCCTTCTATCTACAAATAGGGGCAACATCTTAGCCTAATTATAATCATGATCACCCTATCCAAATCCAAGCCCATCCTAAGTCCACAATCACATCATGATCATCCAACCCATCACCTAATCACTTATCCCATCATTAGACAAGACATTGGGACACTGCATGTATATACTCATGTGTGTTACTTGTTTATTCTATTTGTCTTGTTTTTATGTCTTGTATCATGTATATATCTTATTTATCTTATGTTTTGTTTGTATTATGTCTTTTTGTCTATTGGGTAATGAACATGGATGTTATGAAGACACCACAAGTGCCCTTGAGGAAGCAGAGTTCACTACTTGCCCATGGACTTTGGCACCACGTCCTCTTGGTCATGTTTATATCATGGGGCATACTGCCAAGTGTAATGTATTTTGGATTGCTTATACTATGATGAGACTTATGACATTTGTGATGGCTTGATCACCTACATCCTCATCATCTATCTAATCATCCTTCTTCCCATTACTAACCTCATCCTCTTAACTCATATTAATAACATCTAACCTTTTATCCTCATCTCATCATTTGGGTCATCATCCTTTAATCACTAATCATCTTCATCATCATCCTCTATCCACCATCAGAACTACATCCACCTAAGGTCCTTTCAAACTATGTAAGCATCACTTGGCCACTTTTAAGTGTCCAAGGATAGCTCAGCCACTATCTCTTTTTTCATCATCATCCTCCAATCTTGCATCAGTCCAATCATTAAACTATAATATCAATCATTCATCAATCACTCTATTGATCAATCATCATATCCATAGTCATCTTTTTAAAAAATTTGTCAATCACCTGTACCTATCAATTGGGCCAGGCATATTACAACATCCATCTTTTTTTCCACTAATCACTGATTGGTTGATCAATTATCGCTCCCTTGCATGTGTCTTTTTTAGGGGCATCATCATTATGGCTCATTAATTTGACGTAATTCAGTCCTCTCTTGTGGTCACTCGATCATATCATTTGTTCTCTATCATCACAAACATCATATTGATTGATTTATCTTTGAGTTATACCTATCATTAATCCTATCATCATCTTATCCTAGCATATAGCTCTCCTTGCAAGCATCCTTTCTTGGGATACATCTAAATATTGTAGCCTTTTAATCCTATCATCATCATGTTATGGTTGATTCTCCCTTGGGATGTGTCGACAATCATTACACCCATCATCTCTACTCCCTATGCATATGTCTTTGCCAGAGGCATCATTAATTTGTAACTCATTACTCAAGTCAAATTCATCTTTTTCATCATCATCTATCTCACATCTAGCATCCCATCCCATCACCTATCCATCCCATCCCACCCCTCATTTATTATTTTGAGTGGTCATTTGTCTCATTCTTCCCCACATGTCCCCTTGAAGGGGCATCATATCCACTAACATCATTTACTAAAATTCATCTATGACATGGTTTTTATTTCAAAGACCATTATTCCCTCCACTTCAAAATACCCTTTCAAAGAGGGGCAAAATATATACACCTAAATTTTCTTGCTTCATTATTATCACCAATATTATTATTAGTCGACACTAATTCTAATTAATATAATTTATCTCGCTAATTTATCCCCCCTTCCTAATCATTTATCTAATGTCCCCTTTCTATATTTATTCATCTATTAACATTATTCATCCCCACCAATTAATTAATCCATCCTAAATCCCCATTATCCCATCCTAATCCCACTTATTATTTGGGAATTTTTAATTCCCACGACCCCATCTACCCACCTACTAGCCTATGCCTAGGATTTCCTACACCCTTAGTCCCTAATCACCTACCTAATCCATATCTAACCCCATTTCTAAGCCTAATTAATCCCTAGGAGGATCCTAGAATTGGAGGATTCTAGAATCCTCTCTATTCTAACACCTCCTCTCTAAAAGCCTATAAATCTAGAGGCTTCTAAGGAATTTTAAATATTTTGGATAATTCCCATCCATTGATCTCCCTCGACCAAGTTTAAAGCTCAACCATTGATAGTTCTTTCCCTCCTCTATTTAAACAAGACTCCTCCTCCATGAAAATCGATCTCCAAGCTTCATAACAAATTCATGTCAAACTAATCAACAATCTTAGGAGTTCATAATCAAGCATCCATCATCCTTGATCAAGAATCCATGTCAAAAATATGAGTCAAGGTAATCCCAATACTCTTTGTCTTTTATTCCATTTAATCATGGTGTAGATCATTTAGCTTTAGGATTTTATACTATTAGTTTAAATCATTATTCACTTATTGCATTATGATTTTAATGGCTCTATCACTTTAACTAGTAGTTTGATCTTTGGGTTTGAATTTATATAGTTAAATCCATATTTTTATCAAATTTCATCTACAAAAATAGTCATCAAATTTTAGATCCAATGCTTATATCACTCTAGACACTAATGTCAGCCTAGGATGGTTGTGATGAAGTTATTATCTGTGTTCAACACGAGTGTCTTGTATGGAATACTTGCTAAAAATAAATGTGACCACATGTATGCTTTTGGGTTTGAATTCACTTTCACTCTTGTGCATTCAGATCAAGTTCATGGACTGTCACTCCTCATGAATTTTCAAAACCTTAGTTCTTCATCATCATGGTGACCTTAGGGAAAAATGAGTTTGTGGGCACACAGTGTTGACTTAAGCCAAAAGACCCCACTATCAGGGTATTTCCTACATAGCTAATACTACATAAGATGGCCTCAAATTTATGTAGTTCTCCCATAGGGGGTGGTTTATATGTTAATCATGCAATATGTACAAAGCAAGTACAATAGTAGCCTAGCTTGTAACTTGGAAAATTGGGCTCTTGGGATGCTCTTTTAGTACTTTAGACTTATAGATGTGTTGTACCTATGACTTGTATGGAAATATGGGATATTTGTTTATTTTATTTTTTGATAGAGTGCTTTTGATAAGTTATCTTGGTCTCTTTAGTCCTTTTACTAGGTTTTATGGGTTTTCTCAAGTGAGCAATGAATGAGGGTTGATCTTGTATTTATATCAATCACTTTGGATAAGTAACTCTCATAAAATCACATAGGCCTACCATTAGGATAGGTTTCAATTTTGAAATAGATAACTTTACGAAACTAGACACTTGCATTGAGCCAGTACACTAATGTCGATGTTAGTGTCTGTCCTAGATGTTAGTGTCTAAGAAGCATAAATGTAGGTATAGATTCAAAAAATTTAGAGAAAGAATATAAGTACATCTTAAACATTATGGTCAAGATATAATGCCTAGGTCATCAACATAAGACTGGTCAGACTAAGATATATAGGTCAGGGGGCACAAGGTAGAGTAGATTTGAGACTTGCAAAAGCAATAAAGGTCCAGAATTGGGAGGAACAACCAAGGTCTGAGTTTTCCAAGTTTACAAGACTGAGGTGCTATATAATCCATAAATATCATCTACATTCCCTCCATAAAATCTAATAATGAAATTACTAGTTTAAAGGAAAGGAACTTGAGTGTTTTGCTAGTGACTGACCTACAACCAAGAGCATGTTACATTATATAATAAATGAATTTAATATGGGTTGAAATTACTTGTAATAGATTTAAATTGAAAGAGAAAGGTTTAAGATTCTTCTTTTGTGTCGATGTAACTACCTTGCCTATTAGCAAGTTGATTTGAAAAAGATGTATCATTGTAAAGATCTGAAATTGAGATTATGACAAATATAGATAAATCTTGAAAGTGCATATATATATATATATATATATATACACACATATACATATACATATACATATGTATATATATATGTATATGTACATATATATATATATATATATATATATATATATATATATATATATATATATATATATATATATATATATATATATATATATATATATATATACATATACATATACATATACATATACATATACATATACATATGTATATATATATATATATATATATACATATACATATACATATACATATACATATGTATATATATATATGTATATGTACATATATATACATATATATATAACACACACACACACACACACACACACACACATATATAAGGCACATGCCCCCAACCTTGTATCAATAGTGAGTTGTCACCTAAAAATTGATATTAGCTCAACCATGCAACCCAATCATACTTATGACCTAGTGCCTCCACTATATGTGGAGTGATCTAAAAACTAAAATAAGTGTCAATGTGGAGGACATGTTCCCAAAATGTACCCCCCACTATAATTTAGAGATATTGAATAAGTGTGGATAACGTGCTTCCAAAGCATTCCTCCACTGAATCTAAAATTATGAATGTGTGGAGTCCATGTCAATGTGACATGCCCCCCACTAAATCTAAAAATTTGTGCTAATGTGAAGAACATGTCTCTATGACATGTCCCCATTGATATGCCCCCCTTTTGAGGTAAGGGAAAGATAGGAATGGGTAATTATTACCTCAAAAGGATATGATAACTGTATAATCTAGGAATGGAACCATATAGCATATAGAAGAAACATGTATAGGTAGATATATCATTGAACCAAATAGAACAATGTGATCACATTAGGGCCTAGAAGTGTCATGCATAGTTGTACCATCATTATGATCATATATGTAACCAATATTATAGGGTATGTTCAAGACCTTTGTCTTGTCTTGAATAAATGGCTTCTGAACAATTGTTTTGACAATTTGACTATCTGTGTATGAAAACCCAACCACACCATAGGTTGGAGCTTAGTTCTTGGAAATAGATGTTTCTTTTTTGTTTTCATTATTAGCAACCTGTGGGATATAAATTGGAAAAACATTACATATATTCTCTTTCTTAGTATAAAAGATGCATTTTGATCATTCTGTAACATTACCATTTAGGATTGTTCTTTCACAATTTCTTACTTTGGCTCATTCTTTGGAATATTTGGTATATCTTTTAGATAATTTGGAACATTGGAAACTTTCACATCATGTGAAGGCTCATCCAACTTTAATGATGTATCATTTGAATCTTGAGGTGGATTTGGTAAGGTTTTTTATTTTATTTTGGAGGATCTTTTGGTACCCATTTTTGTTCATTTGACATCTTTGCTTTGGGAGAATTTATGTTTTGTATCTTTCGTTTCAATGCAAAATAACAATCGGTATGGTGACCATGCATTATATGATATGCACAGTAATATTTGTATTTTTGTATAGGATGAAGAGGAAGTAATTTGATCACATTATTTATAAGCATCTTCTTTACAATCTCACTTGAACTCTTGGTAGGTTTTTGTTCACTTGTATAATCATTATCATTAGGTGACTTTGGTTTTGGATTCCAATATTGATTTTTACTAGTCACATAATTGGTATGCAAAGATGAAAACACATGGTTCACATTAGCATAATGTGGATTATTTGTATATGAACTATGATTTTGAAATAAATTGATCTTTGAATTTAGAGACTGATTTTGCTTTTGTAACTCATGTATTAGCTTGGTCATGGTACTGATTTGTTCCTTTAGCTTTTCACAAGCACAAACCCTAGGTATTTGAGATTGAATATCTTCATTTAAAATTATAGGGTTCGCCACCTTACCCCTTGGATAAGTGATAGCCTAGACATGGTTAGAGGGATGAGATCTATCACCCTCCTTAGGGTTAGGAGTAGGAAATATCTTTGTATCCATTTGAAATGTTTTAAAAATTGATATGAAAACATGATAAGAAAGGCTTATAAATGCTAAGGAGCAATCAACTATGATACATTAAAGATATAGATGGTGGGAAGTGAAGTTTATTGTGTTCAATAGGTACACCTCCCAATCTAGGGCTACACCTAGGTTGCATGCAAAATAGTAGAAGTAAGAAATGAAAAAGTATAGCAATCTAAAACCCTTGCTAGTTTACAACCATAGGAATAAAAAAAATTACGTTCAAATGAATCAAGTTCACCAAATGTTTAACCCTAAAATTGTATAAAGGGTTTTTATCCTATTTTTTGTGGTATAAGGGTTAAGAATATATAAATGAAAATGCACAAGGGTGATAATCAGATCTACAATAAACAATTGAGTGCTAAACTCAGATATAAGCATACATTAAATTTATTATGCTGAGCATAGACTAAATATAGAAAGTATAACTAAGCTATGTATGGAAATGAAAAATAAGTAATATACTTAGTTGGTTATGATGCTAATACAATGTTGGATCTAGAACAAGCAAAAAATAGGCTAGAAGTTCTAGAA
Organism: Torreya grandis; assembly: GCA_037957365.1. NCBI lineage: Eukaryota > Viridiplantae > Streptophyta > Pinopsida > Cupressales > Taxaceae > Torreya > Torreya grandis. The sequence goes on from JARHVA010001549.1 coordinate 1,845,455, forward strand.
CAGTCGTCAGATTTTGGAGCTGATACTTTTGACACTCTGGACACTAAAGTTAGCCTAGGATGATTATGTCGATGCCAATGTCTAGTTTTGAAATAGATCCAACCACCCAAATGCTTCTAGATTTGATTTTACCTTCAGTCTAGAGCATTCAAATCGGGGTCATATATTGTCATTCATGAATTTGTAAAACCCTAATTCTTCATCATCATGGTGACCTTGGGAAAAAATGGGTTAGTGCGCACATAATGTCAAGCTAACCTTAAAGACTCCACTATCATAGGGTACTACCTATATAGCTAATAATTCAGAAGAGGGCCTCAAACTCAGGTAGTTCTTCACTACATATTGGATTGTGTGTGAATCATGCAATTTGTGTAAAACAAGTAGAATAATGAACTAGCTTATAACTTGGAAAATCAGGCTCTTTGACTACTCATTTATTATTTTAGACCTATAAATGTGCTATACCTATGACTAGTGTGGAAATAAGGAATCTTTGTTCAATTGAATGCTTGATAGAGTGCTTTTGATAAGTTGCCTTGGTCTTTTGGGTCTTTTTTGCTAGGTTTTATAGGTTTTCCTATGTGAGGAATGAATGAAAGTTGATCTTGTATTTATATCAATCCCTTTGGATAAGTAACTCTTATAAAATCACTTTGGCCTACAATTAGGATACGTTTCATTTTCAAAATAGATGACTTTAGGGCACTGGACACTTGCATTGGGTTAGGACACTAATATTGACACTAGTGTATGTCTTGGATGTTAGTGTCCAAAAAGCATAAAAGTAGGTACGGGTTCAATAATTTTAGAGATGGAAGATAAGTACATTTTAAGCATTCTGGGAAAGATAGAAGGCCTGGATCATCAACATAAGACTAGTCAAACTAAGAGATATAGGCCACAGGGAACAAGGTAGAGATAATGTGAGATTTAAAGAAGCAGGAAAGGTCCAAAACTAAGAGGAACAACCAAGGTCTAAGTTTGCCAAGTGTACAAGACTCAAGTGATATATAATCCATAAATATCATCCATGGAGGAATACCTCCATCCTTGAGTAGAACAATTTTGATTCACAACTTCAACCCATGGCTACTAATTTGAAGCACAAGATTAAAATAGTAGATAACAATGTGGCCAAAGGAGCTCAAATCATATCCCATTTGCATCAGCTTAAGATTGTAAATCATGCCTTAAAGGATTTTTTAAAGTCTCTCAAGGCCAAGAACGGAAAGGAATGAATCAAAGCCTTCAATCTTTCCCATAAGCATCTCACCAATCTACCATAAATTTCTCAACTTTATTGGATCATTATAAATTGGCATTCCAAGCCCAGGAAGATTTGATGGAGAGAGAAAAAAAGTTATAATAATGTTTGGATGTGGTGACCCACAAGTTAATCTTCTCAACTCATAACCATTGTGATGCCCCTCTCTCTCTTGATGAACTTTATGACATAGTGCAGTACATGGCCAATGACGAGATGTTGAGGATTGATGGCTTACCTTGAAAATTATATAAAGTTACTTTGAAATTTGTGGGGCTCAACTTGTTTCAAGTTTAGAATAAGCCATACAAAATAAACCATTATAAGCTCTCATGAATAACACAAATATTAAATTCATCCCTACATTTGGTGACCTGAAACTTATTACTAGTTGGCCCCTGATCACCCTTTTTAATTTTTCCTATAAAATCATGTCCAAGGTCTTAGTAAATTACCTTCACCATATCCTCCCTACAATCATCAAACCAAAGAAAATGGGCTTCATAAAAAGTAAATATAAACTAGATAATTTAATTGTAATTTTAGAAGGAATGGAATGGGCTTGTGATTCTTTCCAAAGGACCATCTTTCTCAAACTTGATTTTGAAAGAGCTTATGATAAGATATAATGGTCCTTTATTCTAGCAATTCTTAAGGATCTGGGTTTTTACCCAATTCATCCTCTTGCTTGTCCAAATTTTGTTTTTTGATGCATCAATCTACCTTTGCCATCAATGGGCACAAGTCTGATAGCTTTGGACTATTTCACTCCATCAGATAGGGTTTCCCTCTTTCCCCTACTTTATATGTTTTAGTCATCAAAGCTTTTGGTTATTTTATCAACCACATATTAGATCAAAGACTTATCAAGGGTATTTTTAGTCTTGATTGTTCTTATTAGCTCATTAATGGAAATTTTACAAATGACACCTTCCTCATTCTTGATGAACAAGAAGCTTCCTTCAATGAGGCATTTTGATGCCTTGACATTTTTTGCAAATCCTCAAGGTCTAATTTGTAATGGGCCAAAACCCAGTGTTACACACAAAGCATGATGCCCTTACCAAAGTGTCTCCATCATTATCAATAGAAGGCAATAGAGAAATGAGAAATATTCAAAATTCTTGGTATTCCTTTTTATTTTGATAATTTTCCTTTGGATCTGAGGAAATATTTCATCGATAGAGTGGGAAAAAAAATCTCTTTTTGGATCTCCAAACTCTATCCTTAGTAGGTAAGTTTCAGGTTTGTACCAAAAACCTTGTAGCCACTCATGCCTACTATTCCTCATATTGCGCCCCCTCCAAAGTCTCGTATGAAAAATTAGTAAAGGTACGTAGAGATTTTATTTGGGCCAATGCTAAGCAAACTAGAGGCTACCACAAGGTTGCTTGGGATATATGTTACCTTCATCATGACAAAGGAGGAATGGGCACCATTGAAATCAACAAATAAAAAATTAACATCTATGCTAAAGGTGGTTAGGGATATTGAACGTAATGAGGCTTAGAAAATCCTTCTAAGACATTTTAATTCTAAAGGTGCCCCCAATGGTAAAATCAGTTGGAAGAACATTGGTTTGCATACTCTAATGATTACATTGCACTTGTCAAGATAAAAGGTTCTTTTGTATCCAAGAGCATTTGGAAACCATTTGAAGCTATTAAGCCCTTTCTAAAATGAGTTGGGGATGGATATTGTAGTGGACTTCCCTTCAACTACCATAATATGTGGCAGTTCCCTATTATGACCAATACTAGTCTTCCTTTAACATAAATTCTAGATATGAAAGCTCTATGGTTTTTTAAAAAATGAATTCACACTATTAAGGATTTGACTTCCTCTGGATATTGGATCCATGACATCTACTAAAAGACAAATATAAGTTTCTTAATAAGAATTTACCTTCCTTTTTGTGTATCCAAGAGTTGATGCATGATGTCATGCAACACAATATGGGATTAAAACCTCCATTTGCATGGTGGAAGGACTAGAGATGGATTTGTGATACTCATTTTAGAAATTACTCTCCTAGTCTCATTTACCAAATTGTCAACCCATTTTTTTCTTCTCTGGAAAAGCTAAATAAGTGTTAGAATTTAAATTTTTCACCCAAGACTTGGCTCATCAGACTTAACAAAATATAGAATGTCAAGCTTAAGCCCAAGCTTGCACATTTTCTTTGGTGTTTGATATATCAATGCCTTCCTCTTGGGGAGCACCTCTTACACATTGGAATTTCTCAACCCAAATTTCTGTTATGCTCTAGAACCGAGTCCTTTAAACATCTCTTTTAGATGTGTTCAAGAGTTCAATCTACCTAACAATAGATCCATAACATTTTCCAACCTTTTCCACTAAGAGCCCTTCTCTTGATGCATGGTTTTTTGGGTACAAAGCTCGGTGGTCGTCAAACATTGCTTGCATATAGAACTTATTCATAGCTATAATTTTATTATAGCTATGGAAATCTAGAAGCTTAACTTTTTTGAACAACAAAGAATCATATTTACATTTTTATGTTAATGATATACAAATCCAAGCTCATGTGAAAAAGGTGTCACTTGAGTTTCAACACTTGTAGGAGATGCTCAACCATTGGGGGAGTGCTCCTTGCATGATGAGTTGAGTCCCCCCAGACCAACCGCCTTATGACTCCCCTCCTCCGACACCCAGGTGTCTGTAGAGCCATTCTCATAATTACGACTTGCTTCGCCACTCTTCCTCAATGGAGGGGGTTGGAGTCCTCTGCCACCACCACGTGGGAAGTCCTTCGTTGTCCCATCACGATGGAGCTCACCTGTGCATGGGGTGGTCTAGTTGGAAGTTATGTTCAACCACCTCCTAGTTGGGGCATTATGATTTATCTATCACCCCTTGAGACCATTCGGAATGGTTAGGTGGCGATTAATCCTCCTTCAGGTGAGCCTTCTACTTGGAGTCCCCAACCTCCCAAGGTTGATCTGCCTTCACCAGCTTCTAGATTTTACATAATGATATGTGTTTTGCTTTCCTATAATGTAATCTTGTGATCTTTGGGTTGTTGTGTGTTTTCATCAATTTTTTGTTTTGAGCCATGTTTTCTTACTACTGTGAAGTTTTGGTCATGCATACCAACTGATCGCTTTTTTGTTGTAACCATCTTTGTATTATTATTATTATTATTATTATTATTATTATTATTATTATTATTATTATTATTATTATTATTATTATTATTATTATTATTATTATTACTATTACTATTACTATTACTATTATTATTACTATTACTATTACTATTACTATTATTATTGATTAATAATAGATATATCGATGTGTTCCAATAAAAATAAAAAATAATAATAAATAATAATGTATATATTAATTTCTACCAAAAGCTAGGATTAACCCATGGGATTGCAAAAGATATAATGTAAAGAAGATGGAGGAGCACATTAGCACACTCAAAAGAATACATAATAGAAACTAGATTTAAAATGAGTAAATAGAAAGTAACAATCAAATAGAGTAAAATACCATGAAAAATATCAAAAATTAAAGGGCCTTGCGTAGTGAGCTAACCTTGTTGTTCTAGGGAAACACTTCTGAAATTCAAAGTGGGGAAGAAATGTGTGATGGGTGCGAGACCATGTAAATCATTGAGTTTGCAATGTTCTGTTGGTCTAACATATAGATTTGGGAGATGCCCAGGAGGTCTCTTCCTGTTGATGATGTTAGATGGCTAGATGTAGGATATAGTTACCCTAGTGCAGGGCCTCCTTGAGGACTTATATTTGAGAAGTCATTGGTGAAGGTCTAACATTTCTCAGAGAAAGAAAACTAAACATCTTTGATCTTTATAAACCATAAATGTTTGGAAAGAGCCATTAGAATCTCTAAAGGGGTAAAAGAATCATCCTCTTACCTCATAATAAGGAGATTGTATGAAAACAAGATGGTCATTAGTCCCAAAATACAAATACAAATACAAATCTGACAAATACAATATTCCTTAAAAATATGGTAGTTTGTCTCAATGCAAAGTTGATGGAAGCAAACTCTAAACTGAACAAGAGAAACTCAAAATGTGAAGTAACTATAATTTTGTGTACCCCAAAAGTTAGATGAACCCATAAATTTTAAGGTGAACAACTTATTAAGATAAAACCATATGGACTTGGGTTCTTCCCTTATGATTTTAGTTACATTGAGAGCTCTACAAACCAAAAAATAATAAACTTCTTTTTAAGTTTTAACGTTATTATTAAATTAAATATTAAATCATCAAAAACTCTACAACTGCAGATACTAAAGGCCCATCACCACCCTTGTTATATGTAATTTAAGTTTTTACAATAAAGAAGAGATTTAACTTTTATGCATTTTTTTTATTTGCAACAATATGCAAACTCCTATAAAAGATATTGTATTGTTCACCCAAAGGATTACTCTTAATTCTTGCAATGTGAGTAATCCAAAACCTGCCCAAATGTTGCCCAAGAGATAGTTTGGGGTTATAATTAATTAAAAATAGCGGGTTTATTTATTTTTCCCTCTAAGAGAGATTAACAACATTGAGAGGCTTTTTGGAGCAGGACTGATATATTTAGGCTCAACACTAGGAGGATATGAAAACACATACCCTGGGATTGAAATTTTGCAATTTTCTCCGTCCTAATGTCATGTTCAATGTCATTGCAGAGTATTTGTTTTAAGAGATCCATAAGTTCATAAAATTACTTTTAAGAGCATTAAAAATTGTAAACTGTAATAAATATGATTTTTTATTAGTGTTGCTGATGTGAAAGTATATATAGGCTCATAAAAATTATAAGTGTTCACAATATATGAATCTTAAGAGTTTGGTCTCATGGAACTGCAACTGCAAAAATAGTTGCAGGCGCTGCAAAGATTATTTAGAAATAAGTATGTAGTGAAATGGTTTTATAGATTTCAAAAATTGCAAAATTTACACTTCGCAAGAAAAACTAGGAGGTTTGAATGTAAAACCAAATTAAAAAAATATTTATAAAACACTTTTTATTGGTTGTAAAGTGCTTAAAAATTCTCTTCACGTACTGCAACTTCTTGCCCCTAGCTGCTACCCATAATTACAGTTCAATGAATTTACACTTGTATGGGATCACCTGCAACTGCAAAATAATTGCAGTTGCCCCCTCCATGAAACCACCCTCTAACCCACGGTACCAAAATCCAGCCAAAATTCATAGTTCCTTCTCTCAATATTCAGGGATTGCTTTCGTTATTATATTTGCCATAATGACAACTATATTCATAGTTCCGTTCTCTCAATATTCAGAGATTGCTGATATGATCAGACCTATTTGCCATCAACATTAGTTGATCTCCTGGTGTACTCTGAAACAAGTTTTGCAAATGGTGCAGATTTGTCCTCCAGTAATTTGGTTGGAGAGTCATATTCGGCAATTTTCCCTAATTCAAAACAAGTACACATAAAACAAGCAGAGCAGGAAAATATTTCTATAAAAAAAAGGCAGGGCAGGAAAGTATTTCTATTAAAAAACAAGATTTGATATCTAAAATGTAAGAAAGTAGAAAGGTTACATTGTCATACCATCACACAATACCAGGACCAAATCACTATAACAGACAGATGGAATTCGATGTGCTACGGTTATGACAGTGCAGTCAGAAAATTGGTTCCGTATAGTTTGTTGAATAATCCCAATTGTTGCAGTGTCTACTGAGGCAGTTGCTTCATCAAGTACCAATATGCGAGTATTTTTAAAAAGCACTCTTCCCAAACAAAGAAGCTGTCTTTGCCCCATACTCCAATTTTCTCCATTCTCAGTTACTGCATAGGAGATCAATCCATTATTTTTAATACATTTGTCCTAACTTCCGACGTGTGAAAGGAAGTAGTGGAATAAGACACAAGAAAGATGCTTTATTTCCTATTCCAAAACCATATATAGAATAGACACAAACCAAGAGAATAAAGCTTCTCTTTTTTAGCCCAGACAACTTCCCCCAGTTGGCACTTCTCTAAAGCCTGAAATACAGGCACAATCAATGTAGATATTCATTAACAGGAGCACTACTTATATTCTTTTATCAAAGAATAACTGAAATAAAATTCAACAAAAATATATAACCTACCTCCCAAATATCTTCTCTGAAATAGTCTCCCAGAAGATCTAGATTATCCCGTATAGTGGCTTGAAACATCGATGGGTCTTGTGGAATAATGCTTAGCTTAGATCTTAGATCATGCAGGCCTATTGTTAAGATATCAATCCCATCAATGACTATTCTGTCGCCTGTTGGATCTACAATTCGAAAAAGTGACTGAATAAGAGTGGATTTCCCACAGCCTGTCCGCCCTACAATTCCCACCTTCTTCCCTCCATGGAAAGTGCATTTAAGTCCTTTTAATACAAGTGGAAGATGTGGTCCGTAACGTACCTGATTGTGTGCATCATATTTATAAGTTGAGAATGGAATCACTAGTTTACATAATTGAAAACAAATGGATTGTGAGTAGTGAGTATTAACCTGAAGATCAATCATATCTATTGTTCCTTTAGATGACCAGCAAGAGCTTGGTCTAGAGTTCTCTATGATCAATGAAGGCTCACTGGGTATGTGTGAGAACTGCACTATCCTCTGTACAGAGATCATATTGTTTTCCACATTACAAAGGTTCCATATCAGCAAGGCTTGTGTGAGGTTCAGACTTAGCCCGTACATTATTCCCAATCCTGCAATACCTTTTAAAGTGCCATGTGGTTAACATTCATGACTCATTTGAGGTATTCATCTTGTTTGTTCGACTTAGTCTTATTAAGAATAATTGCATCCCAAATCATTGTCTTTTGTACCCTCTTGGATTAACTAGACTTTCTGGCAAGCAAAGCAGGACCACCATAGCTAATACAAATACAAGATTTGACAAAATATCGAGCCGAAAGCAAAGCCACTGCATGGCCCCAGCATTGTGGAAGCTGGGTCTGGAAAATCCATCAATCAAATGGAGATTTGTGTTCATGAATCGAGATTCCTGGTCATAACTTCTTATTGTGGCCACTCCAGAGATTGATTCTGCAAAATCCAATCAACCTAGAAAGTTCCCTGGATGTCACTATGTAATATTGCTGCATGCAGTGAAAGGAATCATATTTACAGAAGTTCATTTATTTATAATCATCAAGACCCAAAAACCAAGGAATCAAAATCATACAATTATTAGTCATGGTAAAATCTAATATGCAATTATTACACACGACATTCTAGTATTTTGTATTTTGTTGAGTAAATTGTCGCTTGCACGGTTGTACCTAAATCTAACCTTGAGATATACTTGAATTAATTTTCCTATTTCCTCTCTGTTTTCCCTAGACAGAGTTTTGATTGGTCTTGAAAATTCATAAGAGGAAGAGAGTACCTGATACCATATACAAATTGCAAGAACCGGTATAAACATAATAAAGACCTCCCAAGCAACTTGAGACGCGACTGCGATAATTCCCAATAGCTGTATAAGTGAAAAAGCTACAGATCCTAGTTGAAAAGGAATGGACTTGGTCCACTTTACTTTGATCAGTTGATACCTGTCAAAAAAAAAACTTAAGTTTATTATTCACTCTCTAGCTTCAAATTGTTCCAATCTCAGTTGCAAGGAAAACAATGCTGTAACAGTAAAAGTAAAACCCACTAATCCGATTCAGTATACGCCCTGTTGGAGTTGCATTGAAGAAGGACATAGGTGCACGAAATATGCATCCAGAATGACGAGGGACGTGCTAACAAAGCACCAAAATCTATGCATATTGCTGAAAAGTTGTTTGGCACTTTTAAATCCAGCCAGACAAAGCACCAAAGTCTTCACCAGAATGCATAGTGAGCCGCATATTGCCAAAACTATATAAACCAGAATGACGAGGGACGTGCTAACAAGGGATCTTTGATCTTCACTTATAGGGGTTGCCTATGCCATCCAGTAATTGCTACCTATTTCAAGTAGCTGAAATATTATGTGCGCCAATAAGATGATGGTATCAAAGCCCCTTTGTACGCAGCAGTGAAGTAACACCAGTACAGCCACATACGAACCCTGCCTTTCTCTCTTTCCTCTTCTTCACAAGCTGTGAAATTTTATCCTCTTTATCTGTTTCTCTATCTTCATGATTTTCCGATCCAAGTTCTTCCTCTATCTCTCTTGATTTCTGGTCACTGTCCTACTTCTGGAGCTTATCATGTTTAACATCTTTTACACTTGTCATATTACCGGTAGAAGATCCTTGCACAAGTATCTGTGACAAGAGATCTCAGGGGTTCCCTCTAGCATTAACGGATTTCAATGCTTTCTTATGTGCACCAATCAATTCCTCAAAATATGTCCATGATTGCAATATATCATCATATTTTCCTGCCTGGGTAATCTCACCATCTCTCACCATCTCGCATTACCTATAAGAAGTTTCATAAATGTCAATTGTCAACAAAATTTGAATCCTTTCATTTATTCTCTATGAATTGAAACCTTCAAATGTATAAAATACAATTAAAGAAGTTCAAACCTACCAGAATGAGGTCAGCTGCAAATAAAAACTCAACTTGGTGACTTATATAGACTACTGTCTTTAAACCTAAAAAACCAAGTAGACATTCCTGTAACCCAAATAAAATGAGATATTTTCAAGTGATGAATATGCAATAGTAAAGTATACATTATTTGCTTTTGCATAAATTTGCTGTTATTCCATAACTAAACAAAACTAGTACATTCAGGAAAATTATCCCTTGTAAGGGCTAAAATAAAAATACTTGGCAAATGTGTGTCACGGTATGTGCATCAACAGCACTAAAAGGATCATCAAAAAGATAAATGTCGGCATCTTGATATAAAGCTCAAGCAATCTGTATCCTTTACTTTTGCCCACCACTCAGATTTATTCCTCTCTCTCCAATTTCTGTTTGGTCCCCATATGGGAACAATTCAAGATCTTTTTTAAATGCACAGGTCTGCAGTACACTCTCATACCTGGTTTTTTCCAATTCCCTCCCAAAGAGAATATTGTCTTCGATTTTTTGCTTTGTATCCATGGAGACTGATTAACATATGCCTTTGTACCACTTATCCTGACAGTACCTGAAATGTTTGGTGTTTCCCCTAGTATGCACGATAGGAGGCTTGATTTTCCTGAACCAACAGTTCCACACACTGCAACCCTCGTGCCTCTCTTTACTTGAAGATCTAAGCCTCGTATGGTTGGACTAGAGGCAGCAGGCTCCCAAGAGAATACCCCTTCTTGGATCTCAATTGCCATTTCAGTTGAATCTTTTGAGATTTCTTCTTTTGCATCATGTTGCAGCTCCTTCTGCCGCAAAAATCTGGCTATACGACCTAATGACACTTTAGTTTCAGCAACCATAGAGATTAAGTCAGGAAGATTGTATATAGGCTCCTGGAGTATCTTGAAAGTTGCAAGTGCAGGGAAAATTCTCTGTTGTTAAAGGAACTCCTATCATTGTACATGTCCAAAAGTGACAACAGACACAAATATATGCGCTCCTCAAAAAATAAACATTGTCCCAGCATGTGTGCAAAAATATTTTTGCAGCCAACTACATTCTTCCTTCCTCAAAGTTTCTAGTTTCAGCAGAAATCTGGTCTCCCAAGCTTGCAATTTTAAAATTCTAATATTTCTTAGCGTCTCTGAAGTAGCCTTTATTCTTTCGTCTTTTGCTTCCATGATCTTCTTGTTATACTTTTCTTGCATTTTCTCTAGTGGAAAATTTACCATCATAACCATCACTGTAGCTGCCACTCTGGCGAGAGAAGCCAATCCTAAGTTCTGATAGTGAATAACCAGGGCCAGAAAAACTTGCAAGGGTGCAATCCAAATGTTATGAATATAGCAACTGAATTGTCCAATGCGCTGAGCATCAACACTCATGTAATTGATAATCTCACCACTCGTATGCTTTTGTCTTGACTGACTGGAAAGCATCAAGCCCTTGTTGTATATAGCAGCTGTTAGTGCTGCCTTAATGCGTATACCTATGTGAACTGTTACAAAAAAACAATGGCGTTGTGCCAAAGATTCCACTAACTTTGCAAGAAGAAATGCACAAGCTAGAACAACACCTTCACTAGCAAACTGTTTCCGTCCAGCAAGACACTGAACAAAGTTATCTATAAAATATGGACCTACATATGATGAACTGGAAGTCAATAATGCCAGGAATCCTGCAAAGAGTACATCCTTCTGAGCAATGAGAAATAACATTTTTGCTATCGACGAGGCACTGCCTTTGCTGTCTAACTGATTTCTAAATTTATGGTATATTTGGTCAGCCTTGTGCACATCTGCAACTTCGGGTACATCATCTATGTGCAAAGGCTTCTTATGGCCAACATCAAGCAAAGGCTTCATCCAAGAAAATGACATCCGGCTGAGAAAGCTTACCGTTGCATAAGGAGTGACCTTTGGCTTAAGGTTTTCAGAATTTTCTGGAATGTCACTCAAGAGAGGTTCTTTGATGCTTTGATTCAAAGAACCCTCAGCAGTTCTGCCATGACAACTAGCATAACACAAAAAGGCTGAAAGGAAAAGAGCCAGAACTTCAACCACAATACTGAGGGTAATGCGTTTTTGTTTCTTGAACTCTTTGATGTTGAGGTAGAAGAAGAAAACATATAAAGAATCAATGACAAGATCAACCACATGTGCAGTCAAACTGGTAGCTTCTCGTTTCTTTTTTTGGTGAGGGAGTAATATGCATAAGCTGAGATGATAGCCCAAGCCATGGCCTGAACAATGTACTCTCCTTCGGCTCCAACATCTTTAGGCCTTTCCTTCAGCCACCAATATAAAGGGCTCCATATACCAAGTATGCTATACAAGACTGTGAGAGAAACACAACTGAGCAGGGCCACTTTATGTGTAACCCCATATTGCAACTTCTTGGAATAAGCAGGTTTTGAAACAGAGGATTCAGGCTTATGTGTGCAACATTTGCACCTATTGCAGCAAAAGGGAATGACTGTTGAAAAAATAAGGCAGCTGTAATACACTAAAAATCCAAGCAGGAACAACTGTTGTCTAGACAGAGGCTTAAACAAATATAATGCTATAAATCTCAGACATCTAGAATGCTATAGCATTCACAAACTAAGTCAATTATGAGCAGTCAATTAGAATCAAATGCAACTCAGCTAGAATGCTATGGCATTCATAACAAATAACATCTGACTCGTATTTCTTAACTTGATTAACTTGCTAAATACATTACATGTGCCTCACTTTATGAAAGGAGGACAAAGACAAATAAATAATGTTGCGGCATTCAAAGACTTCAGAAAAATGTTTACTTGCATAACAAATACAAATGCCTCATGAATAAATAGAGGACTTCAATGGTGTAGGAGGAACCAACGGTGCATAAGAAGACAAAACAAAAAGCATAATGAAGACAATTGGTGGAGATAGTTGATGCTATGCACTTTCAGTGGTGAATGGAGACTTTCAGCACAGATCACGCATGTGCAGACAAAAATGCTTTTGGTGGAATAAACGTGCAAGAGGAAACAACAAAAAAAAAACGTTTGTTGGATGGTAGGATTGTTGGTTGGATGGTGGGAGACAAGCAAAACGTTTGGTGGATGGTGGAATTACAATCTATCAACACTCCCCCTTAATTCCAACTACCACCGTCTAATACACCTAAACAAACTCTGAGGTGCTCAAAACGTTCTTTTGACAATGCCTTGGTAAAAATGTCAGTAAGCTACTGCTCGGACCTACAAAACTCAAGTTCTATCTCACCTTTTTCTACTATCTCTCTAATAAAATGATACTTGATTGTTATGTGCTTGCTTCTCCCATGAAAAATAGGATTCTTTGATAAGGCAATGGAGGATATATTGTCACAAAAAATCGTTGATGCTCCTTTTTGTTCTTCATGTAGATCTGAAAGTATCTTTCTTAACCATATAACTTGGCATGTAGCTACATTGGCTGCTATGTACTCTACTTCAGTTGTAAAAAGTGAAACTATGGGTTGTTTCTTTGAAGCCCAAGACATGGCTCCTGACCCAAGATGGAATACATACCCTGAAGTGCTCTTTAGGTCATCAAGACTACCGGCCCAATCACTATCCATGTAGCCTACTAGCTAAAACTTATTTGCTACTGCATATAAAACTCCATAAATTCTTGTCCCATTCACATAACTCAGAATCCTCTTGCCTGCTTGCCAATGTGTCTCCTTTGGCGTCTCCATGAATCTAGATATGAGACTGACTGCATACATGATGTTTGGTCTAGTTGTAGTCAAATACATCAAACTTTCCATTAAACTCTCTACATTGCTGCTACAATCATCCTTGTGCAACTTCAAGCTTGTCTCAGCTGGTGTGGATACTGGTTTGTTGTCTAGCATCTTAAACCTCTCCAATTTTTTTTTTGCATACTTAGATTGGCATATGAAGATGCCACTATCCATTTGCTTGACTTCAATACCAAGAAAGTACCTCAGTAAACCTAAATCAGTCATTTCAAACTCCTCCTTCATGACTGACTTGAATTCTTCAATAGACTTATTTGCATTTCCAGTGAATATTAGATCATCTACATATAAAACAACAATCAAAATTCCTTCTTTGCTTACCTTGATGTAGAGTGTGGGATCACTACTACTTTTGCTAAAGCCATTGCTCAACAAGTAAGAATCTATACTACTATACCATGCCCTTGGTGCTTGTTTGAGCCCATACAATGCCTTTTTCAACCTATACACCTTGTTCTCATGACCAAGAATCTCATATCCGGGTGGCTGTCCCACATAAATCTCTTCTTCTAGCAGTCCATTCAAGAACGTTGACTTGACATCTATTTGATGCATCTTCCATTTATGTTGAGCATCAATGGATATGATTGTCCTCATTGTTTCTAGCCTTGCTACTGGTGCAAACGTCTCATTGTAGTCACGTCTAGGCCGTTGCTTGTATACTTTAACAACTAGCCTTGCCTTGTGTCTTTCAATTTTGCCTTCTGGAGTGGTCTTGGTTTTGTAAACCCATTTGACACCTATGACCTCTTTTCCTGCTGGAAGATCCACAAGTTCCCAAGTTTGATTTTTCTCAATGGTACGCATTTCTTCATCCATTGCTTCACACCACTTGTTATTCTTAATTGCATCCTCAAAATAAATTGGATCAGCTGCTAAAAAGAAACCAAAATTCATTGTTTCATCTTCATTTTCTTCATACCTTGATTGCTGATATATGTCATGCAAGCTCCTTGTGTTGCCTGATTGTTGACTTGAATTGGAGGATGATGAAGTTGAATCATGAACTGCTCCTTGACCTCCTTGTTGGCTGCTGCCACTAGATGAATTAGCACTTTGTGAAATAGGACTCCAACTTGGTGTATGAGTGGTTGTATCACTTGCTGGTTTAGTTTTAAGAAACGGTCCACAAGTCCTTGTTTGCACATGTTGCTCTTCTTGTTTGTTTTCCCATGATGCATCCTCAATGAATTGAACATCTCGACTAATTAGAAGGTCCTTGGTGACCAGATTGGACAATCGATAGAACTTTGATTGCTCACTATACTCGATGAATATACACTTCTCTCCTTTGTCATCCCACTTTGATCTTCTTTGCTTAGGAACATGTGCATATGCCACACATCCAAACACCCTGAAGTGTTCAACACTTGGTTTCCATCTGCTCCATGCTTCTTGAGGGATCACATCCCTAACAATCTTAGTAGGACATATGTTGAGTAAATATACCGCTATTGCTATAGCTTCAACCCAAAACTCATTGGATAAACCTTTGGCCTTTAACATGCTTCTTGCCATCTCTTGGATGGTTCGATTCTTCCTCTCAGCTACACCATTTTACTGTGGTGTATATCTTGTTGTAAACTACTTCTTGATCCCATTAGCGTTGCAAAAATTCTAAAATTGATTTGAAATATATTCTCCTCCTCTATCTGTTCTCAAAATCTTTATGTAATGGCCACTCTGCTTCTCAACCATGGCCTTGAATTGCTTGAAGATTTCAAATGCTTTTGATTTATTCTTCAAGAAGTACACCCATGTTTTTCTACTAAAGTCATCTATTAAAGTAATGAAATACTCATTCTTGGATAAAGGAGTCTTCATAGGACTACACAAATTTGAATGAATCAGCTCAAGAGGAGCTATTGCTCTCCATGACTTTCCTGAGGGAAAAGTTGTTCTATGTTGCTTCCCTAAAATGCATCCTTCACACACTTTATTTTTCTGTTCTATTAGAGGCAGCCCTCTTACCATTTTCTTCTTATAAAGTAAATTCAAACCACTAAAACTCAAATGCCCATACTTGAGGTGCCAAAGAGTGGATTGATCATCCACAACTGTTTTGAATGTTGTTGCAAGCTCACTTTCCATCCTTAGAGGAAACATCCTATTTGTTGTCATCTTGACTGCTGCAATCTGCTTATTACAACCAATACTATCATAAATAATGCATTCATAATTTTCAAATTTCACCTTATACCCCTTTTGGACTAATTGTTCAATGCTAATCAAATTGTGCTTCAACCCTAGAACATAATAAACATCTTGAATCTGCCTCTTATCTCCTTGTTTGGTGCGGATAGAAATACTCCTTTGCCCATGACAAGAACCTTGTCATTGTTTCCTAGCTTCACTTCTGATTTAATTGATTCATCTATATTATTGAACATCTCCTTTTTTTCACTCATATGGTTGGTACAACCACTATCTAAATACCATATTTCTTTATTACTTTGTTCAACTACATTGCATGTTATAAACAAATTTCCACCAATTTCATTCTTATCACTTTCATCACTTTCATCCTCTCTTGCATTAGAGAAATTTGAGCTTTGCATATTCAAATCATACTCTCTCTTTCTACATTTACTAGCATAGTGTCCATACCTCTTGTAGTAATAACATTGCACATTTGATATATCATACCTTTGTGTATAACCTCCTCTAGAAGTGTTGTTGCTCCTTCCTCTTCCTCTTCCATGTGATTCTTGATGATTGTGTCTTTCACCTTCTTGGTTGTTGTAAGCTCTACCTCTACCTCTGTTGTATGTTACTCTCCCCTTGCCTCTCAAATTCATATTTGACTTGAAGGCTTAGTCATGGGAAGAGCTAGCTGACCTATTCAACTGTTATTCATGGGTTTGCAAGAAACCCATCAGAGCATCAACCGTCATTTGCCTTAAGTCCTTGGACTCCTATATTGCAACCACTATAAGATCAAATCTGATTGGAAGGTTCCTCAACACATTCTTTACGATCCGATGATCTTCTACTGTATCTCCATTTGTCTTTATTTGATTGACAATGCTCATTGTCCTTGTAAAGAAGTCATTGATAGACTTACTTTCTCTCATCTGCAGGATCTCAAAATCTCTTCTCAACAGTTGTAACTTTACCACCTTCACTTTGTCACTACTTTGATATGCATTTTGCAAAATATCCCATGCTTGCTTGGAACGAGTAGCTATTGCTATCCTTAGAAATATTGACTCACTTAATGCCAATTGAATATAGCTTAAAGTTTTAGCATCTTTCTTTCTGTTCTCCTTTAACAAAGTTCTTTGTGTCTAAGTGAGAGCATTGAATGCTGCTAGGTCTGCTACCTCTATATATCCACTTTCAACAAGCTCCCACAACTCTTGAGAGTAGAAAATAATCTCCATCTTGATGCACCATACATCATAGTTCTTGCCATCAAACATTGGGGCTGCCATATTTCAACAGGGCTGAAGAACTTGGCTCTGATACCAGTTGTTGAAAAAATAAGGCAGTTGCAATACACTAAAAATCCAAGCAGGAACAACTGTTGTTAGATAGAGGCTTAAACAAATATAATGCTATAAATTCTCAGACATCTAGAATGCTATAGCATTCACAAACTAAGTCCATTATGAGCATACAATTAGAATCAAATGCAACTCAGCTAGAATGCTACGGCATTCACAACAAATAACAGCAGACTCCTTGTATTTCTTTACTTGATTAACTTGCTAAATACATTACATGTGCCTCAGTGTATGAAAGGAGGACAAAGACAAATAAAGAATGCTGCGGCATTCAAAGACTTCAGAAAAATGCTCACTTGCATAACAAATACAAATGCCTCATGAATAAATAGAGGACTTCAATGGTGTAGGAGGAACCAGCGGTGCATAAGAAGACAAAACCAAAAGCATAATGAAGACAGTCGGTGGAGATAGTTGGTGCTATGCATTTTCATTGGTGAATGGAGACTTTCGGCACAGATCACCCATGTACAGAGACAAATGCTTTAGGTGGAATAAACGTGCAAGAAGAAACAGCCAAAAAAAAAAACGTTCGGTGGACGGTAGGATGGTCGGTTGGATGGTAGGAGACAAGCAGAATGTTCGGTGGACGGTGGAATTACAGTCTTTCAACACAACTTAGCAGGTCCACTTTATGTGTAACCCCATATTGCAACTTCTTGGAATAAGCAGGTTTTGAAACAGAGGATTCAGGCTTATGTGTGCAACATTTGCACGTATTGCAGGCAAAAGGGAATGACAAGGGAAACAACAAAGACCAGGTGAACCAAAATGGCAAGCGCATGCCGCTTGTAAGCCCCCAAAGACACTATCTGCAAGTTCTCCCTCTTCACCCATTCCCATCAATTGAGTTGCCCAAATGGACTCCGTCACTACATGCAAACCACATATAAATATCAACAAGCCTTATTTTTCCCCATTTTAGTTTTTATCAGGTGGGTATATCTATCTACAAGACCCGCTTACTCCTACTGCAAAAGAATTCCCAACCAGACCTCGTATTTGCCATTAATGAAATCATTTCATGTTTGTACAAAATGGATGTTCTGCATTGGAGCAGCGCTGAGACGAGGTGGCGAAGAGGTAAATATGCCACGGAAGAGATGAGCCGCCGTCACTCGGCAGTTGCATGGGACAGGCAATGCAGCGAATGCCCTGCATTTTTTTAATATATGTAATATAATTATATTAACTATAATAATATAATATTATATTATTAATAACTATAGATACATTTATACAATATTATAATGTAGATAATATTAAAAATTATTATACAATATAATATTTTATTATAATTATAAATATTTATAAAAATAATAATATTATTTTAATGTATTATATATAATATATTAATATTACAATAACAATAATATTTTTATTATATATTTTATTACATATATTAATAATAATAATATATGTGTTTTTTTTAATATTACTATAAAATTTTAAAATAATTATATTTATTAATATATACAATAATTATCTACATAATATATTATATTTATAATTAGTATATATAAATATAGGTTCTAGGACTTTAATGTCTTGTTCTCATGTCGTTCTCATTGCATCAAACATAGAACCTTATCACAGTCAAATCAGCATTCATGATGTCCTCGTTCACCTTTGACAATAGAAAACAATCAGTGAAAGATGCAAACTCCTTGTAAATGATGTACCCCTCTACAATGGCTGCAACTCATGTAAATTCACTAACAACCTTAAATCTAGTTTTGGTTTTTGATATGGGCCCTCTGGGATACCATTCCACCTCCAATACATTGCTATTGCCCTTTACCATCCATACTTAGCTCACCTTAAAAAATTTCACCACTTGCATGTTATGTACTTTTCGTTTTTTGTAAAACAAAATTTTATAAAAGGAAAGAATGTAAATTGGTAGTTGTACCTCAAAATCCCTAACCAGTGGACCTGCCTCACCTTTTGTTCACGATGTAGTATTCAACAATAATCCAATATTATTGGTGGAGGTGATAGTGCCAAATGATGTTGTGTGTGCCTTCATATTGTATGATAAGGTGTTGTGTAAGGAGGACACATTTCGTTTTACAGTGAGATTGAGCAATGATGAAATGGTTGGGAAGGGCAAGGTTATACAAAACATGAAAGTGTTGAAAGATTCTAAGGTGAATTATGTGGTGATGATCAGGGGCAATGACAAGGTATTTCAAATGACATACTCGATGAACCTTGGGACGATACACGTTCAAAGTTCAATACCATGTCACATCTATCAATGCAATTTTTAGCATGGGCAAATAGAAGCTACACGATAGGGTCTGAGACCTCAATGTCTTGTCCCTACATCAATGACATTACATCATTGATTCGATCCACACATTAGACGTAGAACCTTGTCATAATCAAATCAGTGACCATGACATCCTCATCCTCCCTTGGCAATAAAAATGACCATTCGAAAATGCTACCACCTTGCAAGCCACATACCCCTTTGTAATGGATGATGGTCATGTATATCCAAAATTTGTAATGAATCTGAGTATCGGTTCGATATACGTCCCTGTAATGAAATTACTTAGATGTTCACACAATATGATTATATATCGCATAAAATAAGCAAATATGAGAGATCACACAACAATAATTGATAACAGAGCGGAATATTGGATAATATAACAAAGCCACTTTGAGGGGGCAACCTCCACAACAATGCAATAAGAGTAGAATACTTAATATAATGATCAAAGACTAACCGCTACCTCCTATATGTAGTCTACTTAGCCATGGTTATTCCATAGACCGACCTAACTAAGAACATAGAGAAATGTAATGAGAATATAAAAGAGGCATGCAAGCCACAAGTCAGCCACACATATTCCTAGACACGCCAAAGGTTAAGGGTGTAGCATGCCCCTCCCCTTCAAAATAATGTTGTCCTCAACATTGAGTCAACTCTGGATGTTGTTGCACAAAGATTCATCCTCCCAAGTGGCATCTTCACAAGGCATATTCTTCCATTTGATCAGGTACTGCTTAATCATTTTAGACCACAACTGCTTAGTGCACATTTGAAGGATCATCTCATGATCAAGAATAATTCTTCCTTCCTCATCCGATTCTGGTAACTCAATTTGAATAAAAACTCTGCATCTAATGACTTTCTTCAAGTAGAATACATGAAATATTGGAAGTATGCAAGTGGAGGAAGGAAATTCTAACTTGTAGGCCACACTACCAATTTTTTGCAAGATCTGATAAGACCCATAATACTTAGGGGATAACTTGTTATCCTTTTTCTATTGCTTCAAAGACATCTGCTTATATGCTTGCAAGCAAATAAAGACCCAATCACCAATGTCAAAATGTCTCTCACTCCTATGTTGATTTGCCTACTACTTCATGCGATTCTGGGCCATGGCTAAATTTTCATGTAAACATGCAAGGACCTCCTGTTGATGGTGAATATGTTATTCAACTGCATAAACCTTAGGATGGACCTTCAAGGTTCAAGTGATGGATGGAGGGTGGTATCCATATAGTGCGACAAAAGGAGACATTTTGGAAGAACTATGAACAAAAGTATTATACCACTATTCAACAAGTGGCAATCAATGAACCCATTTATCCTATTTATTAGAAACAAAAACTAGAGATATCCTTCCAGATGTTTGTTGACTACCTTGGTTTGTCTATCTGATTGAAGATGATAGAATGAACTATGAGCCAACTCGGTGCCCAAACATGCAAATAACTTAGTCCAAAAATTGCTAGTGAAAATGGGATCATTGTCACTGACAATGATCTTAGGAGTACCATTTAATTTGTGAATTGTATTGAAAAAAATAGATTCTACTATCCTAGCAACACATGGTTGTGATAAATAACAAAAATGAGCATACTTACTGAGATGATCCACCACAATCATGATAACATTTTGACAATTAGATCTTGGTAACCCTGTAATGAAATCCATAGACATTTCTTCTCAACGTTGGCTAGGGATGGATAAAGGCTGCAAAAGACCTAGGGTTTTGATGGTTTCTCTTTTATTTTGTTGGCAAATCATACATTCAACCACATATTTTTGGACATCCCCCTTGAGTCCTTCCCCCAAAAAATTATGCTTGATTCTATGATAGGTTTTCAAAAATCTTGAATGACCCCCAATTGGAGTTACGTGAAGTTCCTAAAGAATTTTGTGTTTAAGAAGAGAATTCTTACATAGGTATAATCTGTCTTTATACCATAATGCATCGCCTTCCATGTGAATTTGTCAAATCCACCCAAACCTTATTGAAGATTCTAAATCAAATCATAGGTAGCACTATTATTTTCCCATTCTGGTTGTGTTTCCTTTAGACAATCTGCTTGTAGAATGGTCATAGCACATAGCAATGCCTCAACTGATTCATCCTTCTTAGATAGTGCATCTACCACTACATTGTCCTTTCCTTTCTTGTAAATTATTTTAAAATCATAGCCTAACATCTTAGTTACCCATTTTTGTTATTCTTCAAATGACAACCGTTGTTCTAAAAAGTATTTGAGATTATCATGATTAGTCTTTACCTGAAAGTGATGACCCATCAAATAAGGTCTCCATTATTTAACTGCATGTAAAATGACCATCATTTTCTTCTCATAGATGGGCTTGTACTTATTTTTACCCTTCAGTTGATGATTTTCAAATGCAAGTGGTATGCCTTCTTGCATGAGTACAACACCCATACTATACCCAAATGCATCACATTCAACCACAAAAGTCTTGGAAAAATAAGAGTGGCCAACACTGGAGTGGTGTATATAACCAATTTCAATTGTTCAAATGCCCTGGTAGCTGTATCAGTCCACTAAAAGGAGTCTTTATTCAACAAAGAGGTGAGTGGAGATACAATGCTACCATAATTTTTGACAAACCTGTGATAGTAACTAGTTAGCCCCAAAAATCACCTTAGTTTCTTGAGTGTCTTAAGAATCAGCTAGTCCACCATTGCTTGTATTTTTTTAGGATCCACTTTCACTCCATGTGAAACTAGATGACCCAAATACTCAACTTCACAAGCTCCAAAATTACATTTGAAAGGTTAGGTATAAAATTGATGTTGTTTCAGAATTGAGACTACCTGTTTCACATGGTGAAGATGCTCTTTCCAATTTTTACTATAAATGAGAATATCATCAAAAAATACTAGAATAAATTTCCTAAAAAATGGATTAAAAACAAAATTCATCAAACTCTGAAAGGTGGATGGTGCATTTGTTAGACCAAAAGGCATAACCAAAAACTCATAATGGTCTTCATGAGTCCTGAAAGTTGTTTTGGGTATGTCTTCATCACGGATCTAGATTTGATGATACCCAGAACACATATCTAACTTGGTAATATAAAGAGCACCATTTAATTCATCTAACAAATCATCAATGGCAAGAATAAGAAGCTTATCTTTGATAGTGTGCATGTTGAGTTCTCTGTAGTTAGGGCACGTCCTCCAAGTGTCATCTTTCTTTCTCACCATGATAACTGGCAAAGAATATTTGCTTTCACTATGGTGAATGATTCTTACATTCAACATCTCTTGTATCATCTTTTTAATTTCACTTTTTTGGGCATAGGGATACCTATATGTCCTGATGTTAGGTCATGTACTACCAGGAATAAGTTTGATATCATATCATGCGTGTGACTAGGTGGAAGTCCTTTCAACATGTCACAAAAAAAAACCAAATGAGCATCAATCACTTATTGTAGATCAGGAGGTGTAGGTGGTTGAGTTGGTTGAACTTCCATGGAAAATAAGAGAGCTATAAATCCTTCAGCACCTTTATGGAGAATATTTGTCATTTGATGGGAGCTAACAAGTTATGGAGATTTAGCACTTAATCCCCTTAGCTCAAATGTCCTTCCCTTAGAATGAAAGCGCATGAATAATTCTTGGAAATTCATCTCAATAGTGTCCAAAGTGGTGAGCCACTATACTCCTAGAGTAATGTCAACTCCCCCCATGGAAATAACAAACATAGAAGAATCGGGAGTGGAGGAGCGGAGCTGGTGGCGTGTAGAAAATATTTGAAACTGGTTTTTTCCGGCCTAGTTGGGCCCCTTGAATGCGACAGGCGGGACCACGGATCCAATGGAGGTCACTGCGGGTGGCAGTACCTTTGGAGATCTGTCCAAGAATCTGATAGTGGATAGTCCATCCAATGGATGGAAGAAGGCACTCATAGGTGAAAAGACGTGTCCATCGAAAGGCATGTCGAGCCTCCCTGTTCTCTCAGAGGGCAAGGCATTGAGTATCCTAGACGATCTGGTGGAGTAAATAGTGGCATCCATGGACCTTACGCTGGTTGGTAAGTTTTTTTCTTTCTGTCCTAATACCGAAATGGTTAGAAAATGGATTCTATCTAGGTGGAAAGTCAAAGGTAGTGTTTCGATCATTGCCATGGCTAAAGGTCTATTCCTTTTTAGATTTACGAATAGGGAGGACATGATCGCTACCCTTGCTAGAGGTCCTTGGCTGTATGGACCACATTCTCTAGCTTTATGCTCATGGAAACCAGGATTTGATCCCAACTCGGACCTCAATAAGACAACCCCTGCTTGGGTAAGATTACCATGATTCCCTTTGGAATTATGGGATGAAAAAAATTTCACTGCTATTGGCAATTCGATTGGTCAATATGTCACCTCATATCATATAACCAGAACTAAGTCCAGATGTGTGTATGCTAGACTCTGTGTAAATGTTGAAATAAATAAGACTCTCCCTACGTCCATTGATCTAAACTCTAAATATGGAACCTGGACTCAGCTAATTACTTATGAGAATGCTACCACTTTCTGTCAAATATGTAAGAGGAAGGGACATCTAATGACACAATGCAAAGTGAAGCAAAGGGGGACGAAAGAGGATTCCCAGAATGTAGAGGAGGAGCAAGTGAATAGAAAGCAGGAAATAGAGAATAATGTGGAAATTCCTGACAATACAGGAAAAGGAGAGGAGGGGAAGGGAAAGGAGGCTACCCCTAGCAATGAAGGTGAAGTTGTCCCAAAGGAAAATATAGGATTAGATTATAGTCAGAAGGCTATAGAAGAAGGAGAGGAGGAGAAGAGAAAGGAGGATATCATTAGTAGTGAGGGAAAAGAGGTTCCTAAGGAGAATGCAATATCTGACGACAGTCACAAGGCCACATTTAACACAGTCTACACTTTAGAAAAATAGACTAATATGTTTAAGGAAGGGGCAGGAGGGGACCTTTTGCTAAAGGAAGTCAAGGAAGATGACAAAGCTTCAAGGGTTGGATAGGAAGAAGTAACACCTGAAAGTCACACTCAATGAGTATTAGATCCACAATCAAACACATGCATTTTTCATGCTCTGGAAGGTGGAGGCCAGTTAGTAAACTATTTGGCAACAGGGGAAATAAGACAAGGTGGCAGCAATGAACAGGAAGAATGGGTTACCCCAAAGAAAAAGATCTGAAAAGGTAAAAAATATGCAGATGTTGGTACTAAGCCCAAACAAGGGAGACCAACCCTAAGGGAAACAAGACAAAGAGAGATTGCTAGGGAGATTGCCAGTGGAAAATAGAAAACACTGGAGTCCCAACCCTCCAAACTCTCTAAATGAGAATATTATCATGGAATCGGAGGGGCTTTAACAGTCCCTCAAAGTAGTTTGAGGTTAAAAACTGCATTTTAGATAATAAACTTGATATTCTATTACTCCAAGAAGTCAAGATGAAAGAGGGGAATTTTGCAAAAATTGTTGACTATATATGGCCTAAGGAGGCTTTTTGTATTAGTCTTGCTGAAGGGGCTTCAAGAGGGATTGTCTTTATGTGGAATAGTGCTAAAATCCAAGGTTCTCTTATGGCCCATAATAAGCACTTCTTGATTACCAATTTTTCAATGAATTCCTTGAACTGGATGTTGGTAAATGTTTATGGACTGAATAACAGAGCTTTGAGACAAAAATTATGGATAGATTTGAGTAGCTACAGAAATAATCCTCAGAATTCTAAATGGATGTTAGCCGGAGATTTTAACACACCTTTATACCCTTATGAAAAATAGGGTGGAGTTATTGATTACTCAGACAACATGTTCGACTTTGCTGAATTCATCAATGATTGGGGATTATTGGACATAGAGCTGCGAAACCAAAATTTTACTTGGACCAATAGAAGAAGAGGAGATCAAATGATTCAGGTTAAATTAGATAGATTTCTAATATCAAGCAACTGGAATATTATCAGAATATGCAGGTGTAGGCTCTACCTAGAACCATGTCTGACCACTGCCCGATTATCCTCAATTGGAGAGACTAGGGACATCACGGACTTCCCCCATTACGTTTTGAAGCTATGTGGATTAAACACAAAGGTTTTAGACAAATGGTGGCTCAATGGTGGAATATTCCCATTCAAGGTACTCCCATGTTTAGAATAGTCAAGAAACTCCAGCACATCAAACAAGAAGTTTATGGCTGGAATAAATACAGCTTTGGGCAGGTTTTCCAGCAAAAGAAAAATATAATGGGAAAACTCAAGGCTATACAGCAACTGATTGATCAAGGGGATGACTCTAAGGGCACCTTAGAAGAAGAGAACAACTTGTCTTCAGAATGGAATAATCTTATGGAAAGAGAAGAGGTTTTCTGGAAACAAAAATCTCGGGTTCAATGGCTTAAAGAGGGGGATAGGAACACTACTTTTTTTCATCTCTTAGCTATGAAACATAGAAAATCCAACTCAATAACTAAGCTTGTCCTGGATAATGGAAACATTATTACTGAGGATAATGAAATAGGGGAGCAAGCCAGGGTGTTCTTTCAAAACTTGCTTACGGAAGAAAACAATAATGATAGAATTGATAGATCTATGAATCAATTCATTGATAAGATCCCCTGTTTGATAACAAAAGAAGATAATTTGGAACTGTTAAAGCCTGTATCTAATGAAGAAGTACATGCTATTTTATTCTCCATGGGCACTTTTAAAGCCCTGGGTCTTGATGGCTTTCCTCTTATATTCTTTCAGGAATATTGGGAGATTGTTGGAGCAGACCTCACGACTGTAGTTCATGATTATTTCAGATCTGGAAAACTTTTGAAACAAGTCAATAATACCTTCATTGTAATTGGTCCTTAAAAAATCTCAACCTTCACACCTTGCTGATTTCAAACCCATTAGCTTATGCAATACTGTGTATAAGATATGTACTAAACTGCTGGTTATGAGGATTCAACCCTTGCTTGACAAAATTATTTCTCCTGCTCAAAAAGGTTTCATCTCGGGCATAAAGATTCTTGATGCTGTGATAACCACACATGAGGCTATTCACTCCATGGATAAGAGCAGAATCCCTGGGATGGCCCTCAAGCTTGATATATCCAAAGCCTATGATAGAGTCTCATGGACTTTTCTATTCCAAGTGATCAAAAAAATTGGGTTTAATGATAAATTGTCTTGCTTATTATGGAATGCGATCTCTTCTGCTAAATTCTCAGTGCTGGTTAATGGTGTTCCTAGAGGGTTCTTCTCGTCCTCGAGAGGAATTCATCAGGGAGACCCTCTCTCCCCGTACCTATTCATCATTATGGCTGAGGCACTGGGAAGATACATACAAGCTGATATAGTTTCAAAAAAGCTAGTAGGCATCAAACCTGCCTCTTCCCTTCATCCTATGGTTATAAAACAGTTTGTGGATGATACCATCTTATTTGGCATCTCATCGGTGATCAAAGCTAGAAGGTGGAAGAATATACTTAATGATTATGCCAGAGACTCAGGACAAAGCATAAATTTTTAGAAAAGCAATGTGTACTTCTTCAACACTCCCAATGAACTAAGACATATAATCATTGATATTTTAGATTGTGCTGAGACTAGCCTACCAACTACCTACCTAAGTCTCCCACTCTCGGTCAAAGAGGTATCTTCAGGTTTTTGGAATGGTATTATGGAACGTACACAGAGGAAACTTCTTGGGTGGAAGGGGAAACTACTCAGCAGTGCTGGTAAGCTGCAACTTCTTCGGGCATCCTTGCAAGGTATTCCTACTTACTTCATGTCTCTTTTTAAAATTCCTATGTATTTTGCTAAAAATATGGAATAGATCTAAAGGAAATTTTTATGGACAGGAGTGGAAGACAAATAGAGAATGTCTTTAGTCAGATGGGAAAAAGTGCGTCTCCCAAAATCTCATGGTGGACTTAATATAAGATCCATCAGAAAAATGAATAAAGCCCTTCTCTCAAAAGTTAGTTGGAATCTGATTCACAACAATAGTGAGTGGGGGGAAATAATGTATGCCAAATACATGCATAGCATTGATGATTCCAACTTTCTTCAACAGTCGGGATTACCCCAGGGGTCTGTGATATGGAATAAAATGCTAAAAAGTAGAAGCCTTCTCAAATAGGGAATTAGGTGGAAGCTTGGAAATGGCCGGTAGATTAAATTCTGGGAGGATAATTGGTTAAGGGACAAGCCTCTCATCTCCCAAGGAAACTATGGAGAAATTATTGACATGACTACTCAGTTCTTTGGTGATAGGGTTAGTGATTATATGGAAAATAACAATGGGATAAGGAGCTGGAAAAACCTTTTGGATTGCTGTGTGCACAGGCCTGAGCTTATCCCAAGAATTTGGGAGATACAACAATGTGTTCAGGAGATCAGAATCCCACTTTTCCCTGGGAAAGATGAACAATACTGGTGGCCAGATAAGAATGGATCGTTCTCTGTCAGATCTGCCTATCATCTGCTTACACCTGAAGCTTAGAATAAGGAGGTATGGAAAAAGGTTTGGAATCATAAACTCATTCCAAAGATTAACTTGTTTTGGTGGGATACTGCCCATAACAAAATCCTTACTCAGGACAACCTTCAAAAGAGAGGGTTTACTTTGGTCAACATATATTTTCTGTGTGGTTCTAGTGAGGAGTCAGTTTCACACCTATTCATCCACTGTGAGTTTACCCAGGATTTATGGGGCACAATACTTAACAACTTTGGCATTGAATGGGTCTACAATTTTGACCTTAAAGAAGTAATTCTCAGCTGGAACTCAACCTTCACACATCCCTAGATTAAGGAATTATGGAATTAAGCTCTGCCATGCTTGAGCTGGACTTTATGGAAAGAGGGCAATCACAAAATTTTTAGGGACACTACGAGAAATGCTTCTCAAGTGTTTAACTCCTTTGCTAGGACCATCTTGGAAAGTGTTACAACAGCTCATATTAGTGTTGCGGAGAAACCCCTATCTCAATTTGAAAGTCAAATTGCTGCCAAATGGAAGGTTTTAAACCTTATCCCTGGACATGACAATTCCAAAATTCTTCAGAGACTTCATACAAAATGGATACCACCTAAACCCAATTGGATGAAACTCAATTTTGATGGGGCTTCCAAGTTGAGTGGTAAAGCAAGTGGAGGATGAATAATAAGGAATGAAAAAGGAGGGATGCCTACTGTCTGTGCTGGTGGCATTGGTTTCCAGAGAAATAACTATGCTGAAGCTATGGCTTTACTTTGGAAATTAAAGTTAGCTATATCCCTTGGAACTAGAAATTTGAATATTCAGGGAGATTCTAAGTTGGTCATAGATGCTGTTAATAAAGCATCTAACATTGGAATCCAACTAAAAGACATCATTATGGACATCCAGTTTATTTTACAAAAGTTTTCTGAAGTTGAGATTACCCACACCTACAGAGAAGGCAACAGGGTTGCTGATGCTTGTGCCAACCTTGGTCAGCAATTCTCAGGATGGAGAGTATGGAGACAAGGGGCTCATATACCCCTAAACATTAGAGAGATCATTCAGAAGGAGATGATGGATCACGAATGATGCACATTGATGACAAAGATAGCTTTCTAAGATGGGCCATGTGGAGAAGGCCATCATGGATCTTAGAAAATGATAACCTTAGTCTTCCTTGACTGTCATGATTAATTCCTTATATCATGAGGTGGAGGTATGAGAATCACATCATGAAAACCAAGGGGAAATTATTTTCAAGCATGAGAGTAGACGTCACCGTGGCAGGGCATTTCGTAAAATGAGCTTTCACATTTGCATTCAACACAAACGGAACTGAGGGCTTGTTACTTGTTCGAAGCTCAAGGCGGTAATTGGGAATTTCATTGACTGGGTCTACAATTATAGAATGGGGGGAGATTGTATTCGAATAGAACCAGTCTCCTGCTATGAATTTAAAGACAACCCATTAGTCTGGCATTACTGTAAAGAAGGAGGTGTCAGCCCGTACTTGGAAAGGCTGAATGGTTATGACGAAAATTTGTCCGAGTAGTTTGCAAGATCATGGTTGAATAGGCGGGTCACTGTGGGGGGTATTAGCTTTGAAATCTCTGAAAAGGTGATTTCAATGGACACAAGAATGACCATGAAGGGTTTAAAGCTCCAAAGGAAAACCAAAATCATGGATTTGGCTAGTCACAAACTGTTTTTGGGTGAAGGAGAAGAACTCATCCTGTATCAAGGAGGGTTCAAGCACGCTAAACTGCCAGAGCCATGGGATGGTGTCTGTTTCATTCTTATGAAATACTTCACTCTCGAGGGGTGATATACCAAGTTTTATAACTATCACCTTCCTCTGTTAAATCATTTTAGACGCAATGCTATTATCAACTTTCCTTTCTACCTTCTGTCCTCATTGGAACACTCTATCCTGAGGGTGAGAGCCAAAATGGCAAAGAAGCCAGACATAAAACCTATTCCCCTACACCAGGGGCTTATTTTTTGTCTCTACAATTTCCGCCATTCCCTTGAGCCTAACAGGAATATCAGAGGTGTTAATGAAGACATTCCCTCAAACTCAGTTTCTGGAGATGTAATTGATGAATCTTGGGTTTCCCCTGATCCTACCAATACCAATGACGCCCCCCTCTCTCCACCCCTGTTAAGACCCCCGCTAATACTTAGAGCTCCCTTGCGAGAAAAAAGGGAAGGAAGAGGAAGGTTGATGGAGGAAAAGGAAATTTTGATGAGACTAAGGAAGGGACCCACAAAAATCCAAATGGGGCCACGGGGGGCCAAGGTGGCAAACCCCACAGGCCTTCCTAAATCAGTAAGGATGGTTTCCCTTTGGGAGTGCATAAGTCGGGGTGGATCACTAGAAAACCAGCCCCGAAGATAAGGTTGATTGAGTATTCGAAAAGTGCTTCTGACAATGAAACCCAGGATGAAGAGTATGAAGAGCCAAAAATTCAATAAATTTCAGAGGACACTGGTGGGAAACAGGCTTCTCAGGTTTTTGAGGTCATTGAAGAGCAGGGTGCTGATTCTAGGGGAACTGCTAATAATAAGGAGAAGATGTAGGGTGCTGATTCTAGGGGGACTTCTGATAATAAGGAGAAGATGCATGTAGAAGAAGCTGGTGAGGGTTCGGAGAATGAGAATGACTGGAAAATAGAAATTGGGGCCTAAAAGGACCGCATTCAAAAGATGGAAAAGGTCTTCGCCAAAGGCCTTCGAAATAACATTCTACTGAATATGACTATGTTGGAAGCGGTGGGCAATCCAGGGAATGCTAACAATGCGGACAATGAGAATCTTAAGGATCTTGTCAACTCTATAGTTATGTAGTTTCGTCCTTTCTGACTCTGGTCTTTCCAGGGTTTTGTTTTGCTTCTAATTGTGTTTCTCGGCTGTGTCGTTGGTTCGGTGCTGGCATCTTTTATTAGCTAGCCTTCCTATTTTTTTGACTGTATAGGGTTCGGCCCCTGGTTTTCTACCTTAATTAATAAAAAAAACATAGAAGAATCAAACAAGTAGTCTCCCATGGCCAACTTAATAATATGGTATTTTGCTGAGCAGTTGACAGTACCACCATCTGTAATCATGACTTGAAATTTTGAAATGAAATAAATGAAATAGTTTAAACAAGAAACCAACTTATTATTGATGAAGTTGTGTGTACTCCCAGAATCACTCAATACAGTGACCTTTTATTTTTTAAGAAACCCACCACCTTAAGAGTTTAGGGAGTACTAATACCTGAAAAGGCATAATAGGAAATAGTAGGTTGAGAGTCTTTAGATTCGTTCTCAAGACTTTCTTCATCCTTTCCAATTGCCTCCTCATCATCATCATCCTCATTAGCACCTTTAATGTAAAATAACTTATTTTTAGCAAAGCGATGATCTTTGCTCCATTTGCTATCACAACCATAACACAACCCTTTGGCTCGCTTCTCCTTAATTTTGTCGAGGTGTCAATATGGTGGGTTGAGGAAATGATGGTACTGAAAAGGTGAGCTCATGACCAGTAGTGAAAGTTTTTTATTTGACCATCTCTTTTTCTTCTACCATGCGTGCTCATGGAATAACTTATGATACAGATTTTGGGTTAAACATCTAAAACTCCAATTAGATGCTATCTTTGAGGCAACCTAAAAAAAGATTAGTCAAATTTTCCTCAGTGATGTCTTCCACCTATAAGGATAGATTATAAAATTGATGAATATAATCCTTCATAGTTCATATTTGTCATAGTTTGGCTAACTGGCTGAAGTAGTTCTTAGAGATATTATTCTGATAATGAGCCAAAAACTCATCAGTGAAAATAGACCATGTAACAAGAGAACCATTATTTTTATTTTGAGCACACAACTAGTGATACCAAATGAAGTTATCAATTTTCAGATACAGAGATGCCACTATCACCTTCTAAGAACTAGGAGTTTGATGCAAATCAAATAAATTCTCAATTTGGATAATCCAAGTGAGAGAATCCTTAACATCAAACTTACATGTCCACTTTTGAAAACATCAGTTTCACACTAGAATTGGAGTTTTTAGGGTTGAGAGGAGGACTTGAATGATGAAGTGGTTGTTATCATGAAGTGTGTAGCAGTCCCTTGGTGTATGATATCATCAAAAATACCTTGTCATTTCCCATCACCATCGCCTTTTATCTCACCTTGAAATATTTCATTATTTGCATGTTTTGTAAGGCCTTATGCATTCTTTCAGATAAAACCTCTCCTTTGTGCACAACATATTTACACGTTATATGAAGAAACACACAACCTCATTTTCCACTGTCACCTCCACAAAAAAATATAAAAGTATTGTTGCTTAAGATTTTGTTTAAAAAAACTTAGATGGGGTTAGTAGTCACATCGATTTACATTCCCTTGATTTACAAAACCTTATTTTACGAAGACAAAATATTACATCACTTTTGCTAATTTGATTGGCTCCATGTCTGATGTGTGGTTTGAATCAACGATTCATTGCCTATGATGTGGGGACAAGATATTGATGTCCCATAATATATATTTTATCTTCCATTCATACTTTTTGCCAAGATATTGACACTTACATAAACTACATTAATCTTGAGAATATATGTAAAGTCCATACTTATACCCATATAAGAAAGGGAAAGGCCATACATAAAATGTTGATAGTGAAATTTTTCAAGGAGAGTTGCTCGGTGATGGCGAGGGGTAATTACAAGGTATTTGATGAGATATCCTATACCAGGGGCTCATTTAATAATATACTATATTGTATAATATAATATTAGCTTCAACAAACATGCCACCATTTGGAATGCAAGTATACTTCTTTGTGGTGACATATGGATAACATTTATCCAATATAAATAACACATATACATGTTACTATGTTAAATTTTAAATTGACACATAAAAGTTTACAATGGTGAAAAATAATAAGTGCCAATTATATCAAAGCAAGGTGGAGAATATTTTATGGGACATTTTATATTGTTAAGGATGGATGAGGAGGTCATCAGAGATGATTTTATTGCGCTAGGGATCCACATCTCATGTGTAGCTCAAATCAACAATGCAATGTTATTGATGTCGAGACAATACATTGAGCTCCTAGAGTCTATCCTATAGCTTCCATTCATCTATGAGGCCAATATATTGGCCTTTGAAACAATATTTCAAGGTGAGTAGGGTGGTGATGGTGATGGATATCAATAGGGTATTTTAAATGATATTGTACCCTATAGGACCCATATCGTGTAACATACCCAAATTCAGGGTCATTTTTGGATTTGCATACATTGCACCCATTACAAACACATATAATCAGATAATGATAAACCTTCTTACAATAATCAAGAAATGTTTAACCACCATATAATTCCCAAGTTAAGGCATAAAGACATTTTCATAGATAAGATATTGTACTCTCTCATTTAACAACATAATGTTTGTCATCCTTGTCCACACAATATGGTCATTAATTTTTTAAAATACATGCTTAACAAAAATTTGATAACACACAATAACATGTAAAATTGAAATCCTTCATCAAACATATATATATTTGTTAAAATCATAGTTACTTCTGAAACATGCATTTGTTCCAAGTGTCTGCACAACACTGCATTCAGATGTTCACGCGTAGATCTTTCAAAGTGGACCAAACCAAATTACAAAATCATATGAAATAATGGATACATGTTGAACATAACCAATTACACCTTCATCTGTATGCTTATTTCCATCCTCATCAATCATATGGAACACTTCCATAAAAATGTATGAAAATATAAGATGCAGTCAAAATTTTACAAGATTAAATATATCCCTTCTGGCTTTACTTGGACCTTTAGGCCAACTACTAGTTATAGCAATAATTAGAGTATTAAATATCTCGAGCTGCATTTTTTGGGAGATTTTTGGAAAGTTGTTATGTTAGGGTTTTTTATTTTTTATTTATGTTTAGTTTATTGTCACACTACCATTATTGGCAAGATACCATAGTCCTACCACATTAATTGTGCTTAACCTACCATTAAATTTCCCCTTGGCTAGTGAGTATTTTTATATTATGGACTTTATTCCCCTTATATCATCTGATACATGTGTTTATTGTACAACTTTGAATAATGGTATTGAAGTGAGCTAGGAAATTTGTACCAAAAGTCTTCAATTAGATGACAAATCCTTCCAAGTCAACTCTTTCCTAGATGTTATTTTAGAATGCATTGAATTCATTAAAGCATGCCATTGATTTGAGAATTTTTCTTTGGTTTACTTATTTTGTTCATTGAACTCACTCAAAAAGTATACTTAAGAGTTGGGTACATAATAACTAACAATCCTGTAGTGTTAAGCTCAAAGGTGTGAACTTACCAAAGGGATTTTTGTTTTTAAAATTTATAATGTCGAGCATTATAAAGCCATTGTTTCCCATGGCCCATGGTTCATCCTCAACAACTTTGTAGTTTTTTCTCATTGGTTTAGGGATTTCATTGTGTCTAAACAAACCAAAATCAAAATCTCAGTTTGAGTAGAATTTTCAAATATGCCTTTTCCCCTATGGGATTTCATAGACCAGTTAATAAATCCCTTAGGTCGCTTCATTTTCCATGAGTAAAAAAAAATATATGTAGCTACATTGCATAAAAATGTGTGTGTCAAGGTCAACCTTTCCAAAAATCTCAAGGAACTGACAGATAGAAAGATATGAGACAAGCACATATTAAAACATGTCTTGTTTATCAATATTCCTAACACATGCTTTCAGTGTTGAGCCATGGACCACAAGATTTGTGAATTCCCTCTCATGGCTAAATCACATCTATTTACACATCCCAAAACATCTCTTGAGGTGAATAAAAATGTTGATAATTCCAAAAATAGGTGGATTATGGTCACCAATAAAAATGACAACAAACAAGCTCATGGATTAAGAAAAACATTGATTACTATGTACAAACCCACAGGTAATTCTATTGTGACTAATAAACAACTAGTTCCTACCACTGCTCAGGTTGTTATAAGAGGTTCATGAAGCATCAAAACATGCTAAGAATGAGGATAGTTGTGATATACTTCATGTGCATAGAATAGTTTATTATATAAAGACATGAATTGGGATGACATAACCATATGAAACATTAATTATCCTATATTATAGGAAATTAAGTAAAACCAATATTGCATAGACTAAAATAATGCATTCATAATAGTTAGACAAAAAGTAACCAAAACATTACACACGAGAATCTATGCAAGGAACATAATAAGAAATCACACAGGTAACCTTAACCGAAAAATCTCTATATATCTCTTCTAAAAATAGGAACCCCTCTTATTCTTACAAACAAAAGTATATATATATGTTTCCAGTCTATGACTATTCATCTTCTTCTCGTACTTGGAACCAAAAGTGGAAACTCTTCATATTATAACCTATTACAAGTCATGAAGATAGGACAAAATAGACTTATACAATGAATAAATGAGTGCATAACTCACAAATATATGATAAATATCCTGCATAGCTTTACAAACTGTGTTCTACCAACACTTTCCTAAACTTAAAATGTTATCTCATCTTGAGACAACATCATAGGATATTTGAGAATGCACAATGACCAGAGGCTGAAGAAATGGTTAGACTAGTAATATTCATAGTAATCACTCAAGATGCCATTTTTTTAGTTTTCACCTCTTGTGCACAACTTACCCACCCTTTCAGGTTTTCAACTAAATAGCGTACCAACCTACTTCCCTTTACAAGTTTTAAATAGGCTGACATAACTAGGTGGTTTCCCTTTATGAGTTTTCAACCACCCTTGCCCTACTTGTCTTACTAAGTCATCCCTAATACAAAATGTTATAATTTTTTTCAAAATTTGTACTCTATGCATTACTTAACTTGACAGTGGTGGCATGGAAGTAGATGATGATTGACCAAAAGAGTCCTTAGACTAGGACTTTGTAGCCTTGCACTGAGTGATGATCTGATAGAACTCTAAATGTGGCCTATATGTAGGTGTATTGACAATTTGGGCAACTGCATTGGTGAAAGGAATTAGATCCATCTTGTAGGTATTCTAGTCCAACATCACTTCTTGGATCAACCATAGCAGGATGCGTAACAAAACATGGTAGGAAATAATCTACTTGAGGTTTATGTCATCAATTATGCTCAAGGATGTCTTGGTATTCATGACCCTTGTTTGTATCTCTCCACTCAACTGATCCATCTTATTTACATGTCTTTGAGCTTGGAGGCTGATGAAGGAATTGCATAAAAGATGACTCTACCAATTTAGAAGGTTATCACATATATTATCTATAGAATTTAGTTACTCCTGGAGGACTCTATCCTTCTTCTCCCTATTTGTAGTGTGGTTGGCCATGGTTGCTTTGGTGGTGGTGGCCTTTGCAAAGTCTATGCTAGAACTGGCTAAGGAGGTATCTAATTATTGCTTCCAGTCCAGGAACCAAAATGCGACTTGTTGAGCTTGAAGTGTAATAGCCTCAAACATTCCTTGGTATTCCTTCATTAGGTGATGAGAATAATAGCCTTGGATTTGACATCTTGGCCCAATGTTCTGACTGCATGGAGTTTCTATGCTACACACTAGTCCTTGGTTAAATCAGAGATAAGTATCTCGAGTCTACACTAATCAGACATTACTTGGTCCATGATTTCTCAAGTAATCAACTCAGGACAAGTGTCCTAGATGAGAGTCATGGCTTCATGCAGTCAAGCCTTCAACTCAATGTTCTCAACCTTGGATTGATAAATCTCTTGCTCCAGAGAGGCATCCTTCTATGCAATAAAATCTTGGAATGATACAATGCCCTCTAACTATTTATTCAATGGTAATTTAGAAACATCTAATGATTCTTCTTGTTGAAGGGGGAATGCTACCAATGTTATTGCATTTGTTGAAGGGTCAGGTCGTGGTATGGTTGTAAGTAGTAATGAGAATGTGGTGCATCGAGAACCCATAGTTGGAATGTCCCATAGACTCCTCCTAAAGATAAATCTGGTTGATGCTTACTTATTATAGATATGGATTGATCTTCTTATTGGTCTGGCTACTCTAAAATAGCTTGTTTTTATTCAAGCACTTGTTGTTGCTATGCCATATCCTCTTATGTAAGCTTTAGTTACTACACAACATCTTCATCATATTTTATTTTGGCTTCCTCCATTGTTTTCCTAGTAAGCTCATCCTCGACAACTTTTTTTTCTCTCTTGTTCTTCCTCCTACAGCTTTTGTGCACACTTTTCTTCCTTCTTCTATTTCTCAAGTGTAGCATCCTTATCTTATTTGGCCTTAGCTTGAGCCTGTGATGCTAGGTCAACCTATGCCTTTGCTGCACTTGCTTGTTATTCCTGTAGTTGAGCCTATTTTTTGTGTAGGGATTCATCTTCATCTTTTTCACAACTTCTTGGGTATGTTATTGCGAGAGAGTGGCATCCTCCAAGGCCTTCTATTCTTGTATCACTATTTCTTATTGTTGCTTATCTTTTTTACCTTGGCCTTGGTAGCGAGCACAACCTATTTATTATTTTTCTCTTCATCCATCTTATTTTGGTGCACCTACTATGCCTACTTTACTAAATCAACAAATTCTTACAACTTTTTAGCCACCTCGATAGTCTTTTATTAGTCAGCCTTTGCATCTTGGGCCTTTTTCATGGACTCAACTTCTTCAAATTGATGACTTACTTGTTGAGCTTGATTATATTGGGCATGCTCTTTTTGGCACTTCTTTTTTCTTGTCTGATTCACCATTATACTACATGAGTTGCTTCTTCCAATGAATCCTATTGTTCTTCAGCTATAGGCTATTATGGCATGAGCTCTTTGGCCTCTAAGGCTTGTTTTGAAGTTGGTGAATCACTTGGGTAGACCATAGAATTGGAGATAGATGCTTTTTTACACCACAAAGTAACTAGCTTACATTTAGGTGATAGTGAAGTTGAATAAGGAGAAGTTTGTACTTCTAGTACCATGGTTATCCTACCAAATGTGTATTCTTCCAAAGTAGGATAAACCCTAGCTTCTTATCGAGTTCTAGGTCAACTTACCAGAGACTCTTATGGAATTTTTGGTAGTGGTGCAAATATGTCAATGACTATGAAAGTGGTATAAGGTTGCTACTAGAATAGGTTGACCCTTCTCTGCATTTGTTTAGCCTCTTCTCACACAATGTCAACAAAAAATAGATGTAGGGTATGGTGTTAGTTCCACTCAAAGGCTTGGTGGAACCTTCTTATGTACTTGCACCATGTGCACTAACTTCTAGAAGAAAAGCTCCTTCTCCTCCTCCCTATCATAGAGATAAAGAACACAATAGAAAGATGAGAAATTGGTATAGGAAGGTCTAATTAGAAGTCATGTGGTACTTGTCAATGTTTGTAAGCAGATCCTGTATAAATGTTTTTGGCCAATTGAAATACTCATTGTGTTGGATCATGAAATTACAATTTCCACCACTCCTTTAGGAATTTACTTCATAAATTTGGTGGTCTATCACAATCTTTATGTGATGCATTCGACCAAGATGCATACTAGTTCATATTGTATTTATTCAATTTGGGTTCCTTTGGACCCCCAAACATATAAGTCTCTAACCTCTTGAAGCATAAGAGGAATTCTTATCTTGTATAGATAAATCAAATAAACTCGCATAGACATACCCAAATCTTAGGCCATTACTTCAATTTTGATGACTATAGTGGTGTCAGGTCCAATGTAAATGTTACCATCATTGTAGTGATCGAGCAAGATTTGTAAATTTTCCTCCAAATTGTCAAATGTGGGCATGTGAAGTAGGCATTCTATGTCTATATTCTATAATCGATGTGGGGATACAAGGGCAAATGATTGCACAACATCAACCATATTTGGTTGAAAGAGTTTCTGCTCTGCCACTTGGAGGTAATTAAATGGATCTAGATCAGTGTATTTTATATATCAAAGTACAAGTTTGATGCCCATTACTTATTTTTGAGCATCTATCAAGTTCTTAATGAGCTATGAATGATTTATGATCTCTAAATAGTGAAATTGAAAAACTTTTTACTTTCTACATAGTAGAAATTAGCTCAGCTCATAAAATGCTTACAAGAATGAAATGCAAATTTGGTTTGCAACCTTATGCTTTTATAGATTTTGTTCATGTTGGTTTCTACATAAATGCCATACTAGCTATCCCTTCAATATCAATGTGAATATTAATGTGGAAAATCTTATCTAATCTAGAAATTAAGGTAGTTAGTCATTGGTGCATGCATCAAGATATGTTATTATATTATTTACTATTTGTACTATAGTATGAATGGATGATGTTGATTAGCCACCAATTTGGTGAAGATTAGGTCAATCAAACCTTAGCTATGGCATAAATTACTTGGGGGTGACCATTATATAGCTGATATCTTGGTTGATGTGACTTGACCATACATTTTTTGGACTTAATTTCTTGCTTTCTCTCTTGCTGACATAAATAATGGCACTCCTAAATTCTTCTGTGCATGGGTGGTGCACGGTATACTTCTTATCATGGTTCCAAAATCTATTGAAGAGATCATCTACAAACACACACACACAGATAAAAAGAAACACACAAGAAAACATATAGAAATAGAAAATCCTAATCTAGTTGGTGCTACTCAACACCCACTCGTTTGGTACAAACTAATCAATTAAGACTATTGGTGGTAGGGCTTAAGCCTAAAACCATTCACCCACCCTCGTAAAATATTTTCCTATAGATCTCTCAAAATAATGGTTCCTTGCTATGATATTTTGTATATAATGTAAGGCCATTTCTACCCGATCTGTAATTTACCAAGGAATGTCTAGAAGCAATTATCATATAACAAAACTAGCTGATCTTTGTGAAATTATAACACAAATTCTTATCATGCCATGCTTTATGGATCTGCTTATGAACTTCCAATGTCCAAGATGATCTGCATCAATACTCATCCATCCTATTTAGTTCAAAAAACATATTTGTGAGAGACTCATGATCCCCTAGTCTCATAACTATTGCAAAGCGTAGACTGGGTACCAAGTATTCCATCAGCATCAATGATTCAAGCCCATAAACTAATTGAAATGGTTTAAAACCTGTATCCCTCTTATAGTGCATGTAATAATCCCAAAGAATCATAGGAAGGCAATCTTTCCAATCATCCCTCTTGACATCATAGATCTTTGTCAACATCTTACCCAACACTTTATTAGAAGCCTCAACTTGGTCATTATCTTGTGGATGATATGCAATACTTTGATGATGGGAAATCATGAATTCTTTAGTAATATCTTTGATATTATTGTTTAGGAAGTGTGTCCCTTTATTGTTGATGAGCTTAATGGGGCATCTAAACCTTGTGATGATATTATCATAAAGGAACTTTGTTTCTTCCTTTATGCCACAACTAGTTGTCATAGCTTCTTTGACCCATTTGGTAAAGTAATTTGTCATAGTAATAATATACCATGCTTTGCTACATTTAATTGAAGGATTGATTGGTCCTACAAAATTGATGATCCATTGTTCGAAAGGTTATTTAACTAACAAAGGATTCAAGGGAATTTCATCCTTCTAGAGTGGCTTACCCATTCATTGACACATGTCACAATGATTCACTACTCTATGTGCATCCTAAAAAATGTTTGACCACCATAAATGACTTTGTAACAATTTCCTTGTAGTGGCTTCTTTGGAAAATGAGCTCCTACTATTCCTTAGTGTGCTTCCTATAAGAGTTATGGTCATTCATGTTCTAGAACTACCTTGCATAGTAATTCATCCTTCTCTAAATGATACAAAAGCCAATTTATAATAGTATATGGAAATGCTTTGATGATAAACTACTTCTTGTCCCTTTCTTGGTATTGCATAGGGAATACTCCTTTTTCTAGGAAATTAACAATTGCCGTAAACTTCTCAAGTATCGTAGAAACTTGAAATAGATGGGCATCAGGGGATTCTTATTATAGTTCTTCTAGTTTTTCCCCATTTGTGATGTGACTAAGATGATCCGACCCAATATTTTCTCTACCTGGCTTGACGTTGATGCAAAATTAGAATTCTTGAAATAACATCAACCATATTGAAATGCATCCTATGAGTATAGGATTATTGACTAGGTAGTGTAGAGCTTGATGATCCATGAAAACTTTAAATGATATCATAAGAAGATAATGTCAAAATTTGTATAGTGTGAACACTATAGCCAATGCTTCTCTTTTAGTTGTTATGTAATTCTTCTCTGCATCAAAAAAATTTTGTCTTGCAAAATGAATGGGGTGGTCTAATCCACCTTCTCCTAGATGTGCAAGCATAAAATCAACTATGATACCATAGGCATCAATGTGTACATGAAAGGGATTACTCCAATTTGGAAAGATGAGAATAGGCACAATGATCAATCTCTGTGTTTGTTCTATGAAATCTTCTTGACACTTGGAAGTCTAGATAAACTTTGTACTTTTGCATAGAAAATATTCCAATGGAGATGAAATGGCTGCATATCCCTTGATAAAATTTTGATAGTACCCTATATGGCTAAGAAAGGATCACACTTTGATGGAGCTAACTGGTGGAGCCATAATAAGAATGACTATAATTTTATCCTGGTCTACCAAAATCCCTTAAAAAAACACTACATGACCTAGTAAGACACCAAAAGGTGTAAAAAATAAGAATTTTTCAAATTTAGGGTGATGCGTATAGCTCGATAGTGTTCCAATGTGAGGCACAACTTGGATAAGTGTTATTTAAATAAAGATAAGACTACCCAATTATATAGATATACTTATAGGAAGTCATGAATGAAATCCTTAAATGGAGTCACCACTACTCTAGAAAAAAATTTAGGTGAATTCTTGAGGCCAAAAGACATTACCTTGTATGCAAAGGATCCCCATTCTATGGCAAAAGTTATTTTAGCTCTATCTTCTTCTACAATGGGTATTTGATGATATCCAATGAATCCATTTGTGAAAGAGTAAACTTCATGCCCTATGACAGATTCTAACACTTCATCTTTGAAGGGAATAGAAAATAGATCAATCACACATGCAACATTCAAAATTTGATAATCACCACATACTCTGACCTCTCTAATTTTCTTAGGCTACACTATCATGGGAGTAACCCAATATTACTTCTCTATAGGATAGATTATACCTACATCTTACATTCTATCCAATTCAACCTTCACTTTCAACTTCATGTTTGGATTTAACGTGTATGGCCATTTATTTATGGGTTGTGCACTCTCCTTGAGTTCGATATGCATTTCACCTAGGGAAGGATCTGCTCCTCTGAATTCTAAAAATTTTGTGGGAAACACATCTTGATAATCCCATAGGAGTTACATAGCTTCTGAAACTTCAAATTCAATTTATTAATCACCTATATGTGCTATTTTAAGAATCTCCTCACTTTTGATGTTTTCCACATATTTTTAAATAGGTTGCTAATAAATCTTGCACTTTTCCTTAGAAACAAATTCATATATAATTCTTTACCCTTCATGTTTTGGAATCTGTATGTTATGCAACATTTCTTCTTTAGTGGGTTTTGTGATTGGATCATTTAATGGTTCTACTGGTCATTTAAGTTCAAACAAATG
Organism: Torreya grandis; assembly: GCA_037957365.1. Lineage (NCBI taxonomy): Eukaryota > Viridiplantae > Streptophyta > Pinopsida > Cupressales > Taxaceae > Torreya > Torreya grandis. The sequence continues at coordinate 1,887,953 of JARHVA010001549.1, forward strand.
AGTCAGATCGATACCACCATCAACATCTAAATATTTAGTTTCCTCCTCTTCATTCTATATTTGGTGGCATGGCTACATAAGAGACTATTCTTCCATCTTGGTAGCTTTATATCTTTGTAATGTTGTATCTAGATCATAGGATGTGGTCTTTTATGCAATAGATTCCATTGTGGTGCTTAAATCTTCTGGGCACCCATGACATAGGAAATGTTTGATTTTCAACAGTGCATTATGAACCAAAGGATTCTCATCTTCAAAGACAAAAATTTGTATGAAGTTTCTCTGCACCTCTGCCTAATACTTTGTCTCCCACTTGCATTCTTGATTCATATACCATGATGATGGTAATGGGGGAAAGTGTATAATGAAAGATATGATCCTAGTACTTAAGTTCTACACGTTTTTCAGTCTAGACCTCAACATAGTTTTGAATATTAATTTTAGGGCACTCACCTTCCTAAAATTAAGTCCAATTAATTCTGATGACCTATGGTAGTTGAAATATGCTAATCATAAATTCACACATATCATCCTAATCGAGCTAATCATCTCTATAAATTATCCACCATGTCGCTACAAATTCCTTCAAATCATAATTCAAGGCACTCACCTACTGACTGATCGTAGGCACAAAATGAATTGATTGATGTTTTTGTTTGCATAGTATGAAAGAAGTTATATTTATATGGTGAATACCATTCTCATAATATAGATTTCATGATCACCATGAGCCTAGTTGAGTAGATACATATCTAAGTCTCCACTAATAGATGAATCTGGTTCTCAAGGCAAAGTGCCTTATCTAGTTGGCTCTATATAATCCTACACATTATCATCTGCTTGATATAAAAAAACAACTTTAGAGTGAATAGGGGATTTAGTAGACATAGACACACATTCATCTATGACAAAGTGAGGTACCAATGACTAAGTATATACTGGTTTGGGATTTCATTGCTCATATGTCTTCAACTAGTAAGTAAGTAAAGACCACATCTAAGGTTTAATATGCTTATACAATAAATTTTACTCAACTATGCGTAGAGCTTTCAAGTTTTCCTTAGAGTTTAACTTCATCCAACTTGTTTTTTATGTGACATAAGGAGAGTCTGGTTCAATCAAAATTATGTAGCATGTGTGCACCTTATGTAAAGGAATGAATACAATCTTATCTCCTTGATGTGCCTCTAACTGATTTTGCATAGTATTGATAGTCATCTGACCATCATATGCCCATTTCATGCCAATTAAGTCAGGGTAATGAGTTGTTGTCTTCATATTAATGACTTCAAAATCACTACATAGGCTCAATTCTATGACTTTGATCTCAATGACTTCTAATATTCCAATGGGTTCAACTCTTCCATAGTCTACTAAAATTAGAGTAACTGGGCTATAACTAATAACTGATCATCCAATCACCTCCTATGTAGACCCGGGGTTCATGTTGAAGATGCTACCAAAATCAAAGACAACTTTTAGAATTTCATATCCTACAAATTCATTGTCAATTCATACATCTACATCCCATGGATTATTTGTTTTTACATACCAATTAGTTTTTCTATCTTCTATTTCTTTAGCTACACACACTCTTACAAATTATATAGCAAGTTTGTGATATTTTGAGAAATGCATTCTTTAGGTAGTATACTTAGTAGCTTCAATACATTTGTTATCATAATAAAAACTCCATCCTGGTGCATAATGCACATAATCTATCTATATATTTGGGCATCTGTTACTACAACATCTCCTTTATTAGTGTCTTGGTGTTGAATATTTTTCAACATCTATGCAACTTCATACATGAGCCCTTTTCCTATAGCTGGGTTTGGGTATTTAACATGTTTTGCTTTCTAGATTCCCTAGTCGTGAGGTATTTTGAGAGGAGACAAGCCTCTCTTTACATGCTAGTGTCTTGTAACGACATTAAAAAATGCATCTTCCTTAGGTTGTACATTCACCATGTTAACATTCTTGATGGCATTTTACTTTCTTTTCTTTTTCAAAACATGATAGTCTTTTATCTCATGATGCTCATATACCCTGCAATATGCATATTAAGATTGTCTTTGGGAATTCAAAGGGAAATTATGTTACACATGATTATACTCTCCACATAAGTAACATTATAAAGGGGGCATTGATAATTATTTCCTCTATCACCTTGGTAACCCCCTCTGTATCCACCCTTAGATCCTTTATTTGACTGATAACCTCCTTATTACTATGTCAGATTCCAATGCTGATGCTGCTAAGTATTATCTCTAATCCCAAATTATTATTGTGTAATTGGTGGGATCCAACAAGTTTTATACTATTTTATCATTACCAAATTTTAAGGTTCTGTGTACTAGTATTATAGTGATAATGGTGTCTAACTCGATGAAGGAGGGGTCCATCTAGCCAGACCTTGAGGTTGGTATTGAGGTGAATTAGGAATCCATTATAGACCTGCGTGGTTTGCACAACCCTTATCTACCTCTAGTCTTAGAATCATCAACTTCATTAAGAAAACTTGTTGTGTAGCGATGGTTAATACATTCTTTATAATGTCTTCTTTGAGATCCTATAAAGCCCAAAAATTCTTTTCATCATAATTATGCGATATACAAAAATTTAAGTAAAAACTCGGTGGACTTTTGACATATTGTTTCAAGATATGGCATTGTATTTTTTCATGCCCTACTACTCTATAGATTTCACAAAAATATGTCTTGATCTTAGGATAATCATTCCTATGATGTCATGCTTTCCCACACTACATGCACCATAGATTTAGCCTATGTTTATCTACTTTATGATAATGTTCCATCCTCTTCATAAAATATTACAATATATTTTCAATCTTAGAACCCATTATGGGAGATTCACCATAATCTTCAATTTGCACCACTCGAAGAAGAACTCTAGCATCTACCTTCATGGCATATTGAGTTTGCACTATAGCAAACCTAATCCTAAAATGTAGTACTTCAACAAACCATGTAACTTTATCTTTATCTACTAAGGTAAAATTGAACTTATTTATAACATCTAAGAACCTACAATCATAATCATAGACTGATTCTCCTAACTTCTACCTAATCTCCTTTAGGTCTTGAATAGTTTGATTTGTATATTTCTTTATTTTGAATTCTGTGATGAGCCATTCCCTAACCTACTATATAATTTCTTGAATGATTTTTATATAGTACATAAAATCAAGTGCTCTTTTATTTAGTGCCCCTATTAACTCACACTTCTTTATAGTATCATCAATAATACCCTTATCCTACCATCTCATCTCACATGTTAGTAAATATTGCTCAATATCTGTAGACCCATCATATGTTACCAAGTTTATAAATGCTCGTAAAACACCCATATTATAAATTGGTGTCAAATAAATCTACTACGTAACTATTATAATGAGAGGCTACATACTATTTGATCTTACTTATGTACTACAAATATTTACTTGCACACAAGGAGAATTAATATGTGCACTCTATTTCTCTATGTTTCCTGCTTTTCTTTGCTTGGTTTCAATAAACCATATGCCCTTCAAATCCTTATGAATTGAGGATGTCTCAGTTTTAGTACCCTAATGATGCACTTGTTCTAAAAATGGACCTTCCCAACTACTATTTTCCTATTCTTCTAGTTGAAAAATTCTATTAGAATATAAAAAAATAGGATGTGGGGATGTGTGCTCTTCAAGTAAGAAATTCTTTCATATGACTTCTTATTATTCTAAAATTGAATCTGTGATTACTCTACAATTTTATTATACTTATTTTATCAATAATTCATGTTCTTATTCTGATATTACCCATTCTTGTAGCTACACACTACATACAACATCTAACTAACCTACCTCTACACTATTCTTGCCTTCATCTTTGAACATCTCCTCTTCTTCTCACTCTTCATCACTTCTTTATTTCTGTCAGTATTCATCTCCTTATTTTATGTCATATTTCTTTGTCCATAATTTTTTATCTCTTTTTTCTCATTCATCATGTCTTCCTACTCATTATTCATCTATCCTACTGCTACTCTTAATTCTAGTCATAACTACTAGGTATTTTTCTATTTACTCTAGCTATTCTGTTGCCATAGCTCACGTTCTCAATCTAGTTTCTTATTTTGACTCTTCTTCCCTGATGTATCCATTATAGATTTAGGTACAAGAATTATTTAATCATCTAATCATCATTCATAGTTAGGTCACACACACCCCCATATGCCCAAAGTGACTACTCCATATTCGCTGGAGTAGGCACTAAGGCCTTGTCCACAACTAACATCTTCAAAAGGCTAGGTAGTCACTACAAAAATTTCCATTGAACTCCTCTGATGAATAAGTCCTTATTAGCTCAAAATTTATGTATCTTTATACTAAAAACTTAGTTATATATCTATCTAATATAATATCAACCTAATGATCTATTACTCTTATCCAATCAGTTTCTAATTTCTGTAACTAATATATCCTTTCTTTAGTCCTAATTATAATTTCTTCTATCCTTGGGTTCAAACAATAATATTCTAACTATGATAACCAGCTAGCTAATAATTTATGTAACTCACACCAATAAATTTCATAAATCTCTCCATAAATATGCTCTTGAATGGTAAGACCAATCCTTTTTTATTCTTCTTTTATGAAATTACATATCTTTTGGTTTAACCATATCTCAATATCTCTTTGCCCTAATAACCATATTAGCATAATTCCATCCAAAAGGAGTTCCACACTCACCACACTATTATTAGCAGAAGTTCCTAAAGCATCAAAACATGATAAGGACTAAGATAGCTGTGATATATGTCATGTGTGCAAAATAATTTATTATATAAAGACAAGAATTAGGATAATAAAACCATAAGAAACATTAATTATCCTACATTATAGATGAATTAAGTACAACTATTATTTCATAGACTAAAATAATGCATTCAGAATAGTTAGACATAAAGTAACCAAAACATTACACATGAGAATGCATGCAAGGAACATAATAAGAAATCACAGAGGTAACCATAACCAAAAAATCTCTATTGATCTCTTCTAAAAGAGGAACCCCTCTTCTTATTAAAAACAAAAGTATATATAGATGTTTTCAATCTATGAATGTTCATCTTCTTCTCATACTTGGTGTCAAAAGTGGAATCTCTTCATATTTTACCCTATTACAAGTCATGAAGATAGGACAAAATAGACTTATAAAATGATAAAATGAGTGTGTAATGCATGAATATAAGACAAATATCTTACGTAGCTTTATAAACTATGTTCTTCTACCAACATAGGCATTGTCACTCATTTCTTGCACCCCATAGGTAATGACGATCCTATTGAGTTATCATATCCCAATTACTACTTTTCAACCATTACAACCCCCTTTTTGAGGTGAAATAATTAGGCTTAATTGATAATCCAATTATTATTTTAGTGAAAATGGTTATGTGCCACTCTTATAACCCATCACCACCTACTTGGGGATGAGAGTATTGTTGTGACCAACATAACTCATCTTTAGTTTTCATATAGGGACCATTTTTATTTCTATTGGGCCTTTAGTTTGCAATTGTCTAGATGTGAAGATCTAAAATATCAAATTTGTGCTTCATTGATGTTACCAAGTCTGCACAGTAAATCTTTATTATAAATCCTTGGTCTGAATAACACATTTAAAACTAGATTGATATAAATAATAATTTGAATTAAGTCTAAAGGTCTTGACATTTTCTTAAATCACATTTTAAAATGATTGAAACCTCCCTTTTTAGGGAAAAACCTAATTTAGACTTATGTAAGTTATCTGTCATTTTGAGTCTTTTACAATTTTTCCTCTGGTAATTTAACCAATTTTTTACAATTATTTCAATATCAAATGACTAGATTCTTATGAAATTCCCATTTTACCTTAGTCAATTTCACATTAATGTGAAAAATTTCTATAAATTTTAAATAAAAATGGCTTTCTCTTCATTAAGATTCTACACCCTTTTTGCTTTTATTTTAAAAAATTAATCATTTCTATTTTAAAATGCATAATTATTTTCATTTGAATTTTCCTAACCATTTGTTTTCAAAATTTTGAATTTGTTGACTATGTTTATTTGTATCATTACATGCAAGTGACCAATTCATTCCTAAAGCCACATGGCAATCTTTTGTGGCTCTTGGTGATCCTAACCCCTTTGCAAAATCCCTTTGAAACGTAGCCATTTCTCCAAGAGGCACATGTTAAATTTCTTCCACTCTGCAACACTTCATTGATTTATTTTTGACCAGGAACCTTCAAACCTTTGGATCACCAGGATACTACTAAGTGGTATCATCCTAGTGACCCACTACCCTAAAGCGGTCCATACAATTTAGCAAGCCTTCGGGCAAGTGAATTAGTGGGATTATGTCATGTGGCACAATCTTGACATCCTATTACCTTAACATGATCCTTCCAACTTTCTATCTTGGGGTAATCCATATAGTCTTTATACACATCTAAATTCTAGGTTATTAGGATGTTGCCATGTAGAAACATCCCACTACATCATGGCCAAGGCATGGTTATCATATATCAAGCCCCAAGCCAAGAAATTAAAAAATGAGGAGAAGACACATGCAAAGACCCACCATCAAAGGACACATGGACAATGACATCATCAGTATGAGAACTTGAAATTGATGGCTTGACTAACCATTAAAAGGCCATCAAAATTCACAAAAGTACTATGCATCAAATATGGAAATCACATACAAATGTAGTTAGTTTCTCACCAACTTAAAAACTCATAAGTAGAAGACTTCAATGCTATTAAAGTGGTGAATTGATTTAGAGGACCCTAAAGTCAAACAAAAAATAGTGTATTCATCAAATCAACTTCTAAATTAAATGCGTAAGTCTGCATAGGGAATGGTGGAATGGTAGTCCCAAAAAAATCCTAATGACAATCTACTATTAATATTTGAATCTGGTTACTATTAGCCCCTAAAATTGAATGTAAAATAATTAGTATGGAATGAGTCATCACATGGCATGCACATGATAAACAATTATAAGATATAAATAATTAAAAGGGAAAATTCTTGCCTTAAAGAGGCATGGTTCCTAACTACAATTGACGTTCAAGCCGATGGATCTATCAAAATCTCAACTACATTCCCAAGCAATCATTGAATGTTATCACCACCCCAGTAGTGGGTTGAGCAATCTTGATGGACAAATATGTCTATATAAGGGACATTATTTTCTATTGTAAAGGGTCGACATTTTCATGTAATCAAACATTGTCAAAATTATAATAAAACATTTACTTGCTTGACTCTGTCTTTTTCTCATTGAATGTTGTCCATTGTTTCTAGTTTTAATTTTATGCTTGTGCAAAAGGATTGATCTTATGCTTAGTGGTAGAGTTGGATGAAATATTTATATTATGCTTATGCTAATCTAAGTCCTTGCTATTTATTTTTAGTTTACTTCTAAATACTTTATGCTTTATGTGTTTTCAACTACAAGGTGTCTCAAAATCTTTGTATGTAGTCTATTGCAAATTTTTGAGTGTTTATAGTTAGTGAAGAACTTACAAGTTGAGCATCCAAATTTATGTCCCTAGAGGCTTGCCCATTTATCTCTACAAGTTTGTGCAACTGTTGAGCCAGGAGCACAATAGTATAACTATGATTTAGCATACTTTAGTTCTTGTAGCATTGGCATTCACTTGATTGGAAATATTCTTTTCTACTCTCCCTTTTCTCTCCTTTAATGTTTGTTTTAGAATTTAACTACCTTTCCCCTATTTTTACAAAGTGTCAAAGTGAAGCACATTAACTTTAGAAACATAATTAGAATATTATATTGTAAGTCTAAATAACTAGTATTGAGATTTTGGTGGTAACATTGCATTTCTTGGAAACTATTCTATGTAGGCTATATCATGGAGCCACATACTTATAGTCATGCCCTGTATTGATCAAACATTAATCCTAAACTAGAGTATGGCATTCCCTTATTGTTCCCACTTTTCTCTCTAGAACAATTAATCTTATAAATGCCTTTTAGAGTAGGATTTTTGAGTGAATAACAAGTATGTTTAATAAAAATGATGTACTTTATAACTTGGTGGCTATATGTGTGGAAATAAACATGCATATTCATCTAGTAGACTTTTCACTTTTATGTTTGGTAATAAATAGGGATACTTATCTAATATATTTTTTTCTTTAGATGATGTGGATGATAGGACCAACATGAAATTTGATGTTTCCCAACAATAATTTAAAATTTAAATGCACACAACCTTGTTATCTCAACCCATAATTTTATGGTTAGGCACAATTATCAGTGTTTAATAATATGAAAATTTTATGTCTGCAAGAAATTAAAATTTATTATTTCATTCAGTTGCCAAATCTATTTTGTTGAGAGTTATGTGTTAGGTATCAAATCATGATAATAAAAATGGGAGAGTGATAACACATATTGCACCTATGGCTCCTCACATCCTTTGATCCATGTGTATCCTTGCAACCTACCTCACATCCACTCACAGTCGTACAAGACTTTTCTGTCCTCATTGATAACTTATGTTTTTTAACCTTATAGTATCTCATAGAAATCATAAGAACTTACAGTTAAGAAAAACATTGGTGTATCTCCTTGCAAAATGTTTTGCAACTCTCTCTTAATTTAAAACTTTCCTAACACTTTTTTGTATCTATGAAATGCCCTGGTACCTTAGTGCATTTCCCAGCGTCACTCTTATGCATTTTACAGATTTGCTTTATAACCATCATAGTTTTTGTAATCCCATAAAATCCTTTGGAACACTCATAGCTTATACAATATTGTACATCTCACAAATTAATTCTTACAAATCCTATAACCTCACGTAAACTCACTTCACATTATTCATAAATTATGCTATGTTGTATGCAATATTTGTAGCACATCATTTCATGATATGTGCCTGTGTGCACCTAAATTATGCATAGCAAAACATTTAATAAAAAATATGATGATGATGTGAGGACCTCAAAATAAAAACTACATGCTTAAATCCATTTATATGTTTAATTTCCCCTTGTGTTTTTTTCAAACATTCCTTAAGTTTTGAATTTGCATAAGATAGACTTAGACCTGTTTAGTTTCATTTTTTATTTAAGAATTAAATCTAATGAAACACTAACCCATTGAAATTAATTTAGTTTAGATAATATATAGAACACAAATATATAATATAGTAATTTAAAAAATTTAAAATGAGCTATAAATAATAAATTGATAAGCAAATATGTAAACCTATCTTAAACTAAATTTATGTTGACTGTTGATGGAAACTAACTATAATGACCCCTAAACTATGTCACAACTAAAAGTAGAATTTCAAATTGTACTGAGATAATATCACACTAGGAATAAAAGGGCTACACTGTGACCTTGTTTTTAGACTATAGTTGTGTCCTAGTTGACTGTGCGATCAATTTTTTTGTGTGAGCATCTGTGGCTATCTAAGAGGGTTTTTTATTGTCAGTATGTGTCATTTTGTCAATGTAAGACCTAGAAAATTTAAACCTAGATCCTGCACAATAAACCAAATGGAGATCAAATATAAATAGGGAAATTGACCAAGGGGAATAGATGAGATATCCTTAGAAAACCCCATGTAATTTGAATACTTCCCACATATCCCAAAAGGGTCTTAAGATGATGTAGTTTTCCCTCCTAAAATGATCATGTGAATATTGATATTTACTATATGAATGCAACTATATAGATTGAATTAAATGCTTGATAATGAGTTCCCTTGACCTATAATAAATTAAATTTAGGATTGGCCTATAATTTTTAGAATAAATCAAAATTGAATTTGGAATGACTAATGTCCCTTTGCTTAATATGTAGTATATGTTGACACTGTGGATTGCACCCTTGACAGGAGGCTGAGCTCCTATCTTCCATGCATCACAATGGAAACTCCCCTCTTGCCTATGGGTTTGGAAAAACTGGGGGGAGAGTATCTAGATAAGGGCTAGCTCCCTTTGATGTATATTTGTGGCCCTAGATTTCTTACTACTAACAATGGGGGGGGTGAAAAGGGAAAAGGATGCTCAAAATAGAACCTAAACTAAACGGTAGTACACCAAAAAGCTTGATCTAATTATTTTGAACCTACACTTTCCACCAAGAAAAAGTTGGCATACACTTCATTTGATATGAGAAACTCTTCTACATCAGTGAGCTAGGGGTCTTCTTGAGATACAGGGAGGAAGAACTACCAGAGGTGTTCTAAGACACACTATGTTAGCTTATTCACATGCACCTATACTCTGTTGTAGACACTTCTAGCAAACCTACAAAAGAAGAAACTTCATAATACACTAGACATGTTGGAATCATTCTGTGAAAGCATAAAAAAAATGACTTAACACAAAACAAAGCCATAGACATATGCAAAAGTGTAAGCTCAAATGGAGCTAAAAATGCTATGTCTTGATTCAAGGTAAAATCTGGCAGAGCTCCACCTTACAAGCCAAGAGATATCTTCTCAAATGAGAAGTTTACAATATATAGAGGAAGAAAGTGGCCTTTTGGCACCCTTTTACAAGTGGCCCATGTGCGTTCTGAGCATTGGGAAGAGGAATCCACTTGATAGATAATGTTGTGTCAGCTCCTATTTTGACTTTAGGCATTTAAGATATATAAAATGTCATATGTGAAATTATGGGCTACACCATTTGTCTACAAACAAGACCATTACTTCAAGGTACTCACATGGTTTGTCTGCCCATCAATGCAAAGTGAAGAAAAATGGGTTGCACTATTCACTATTTGCGCTCCTTGATGATCACTTGGCAGATACTATGTCAATCGCTAGAGTAACTCCTTGAGTTGACACCTTCCTTTGCCACTTGGACTATTTTGTCTATTTTTTCACTTTGTCTCTTCTTGGATTTGTCTTTTATGGCTCCTTCGGCCCTCGAGGGCTATCTTCTACTAATTCTTTGTCTCTTTGGGCTCCCTTCTCGATAATCTCTTCCTTTTGGCCTTAAGCCTTTGAATTCCTTTAGGTTCGCACCTTTCATTAAAAAACCAACAGTTATTTCATTTCTAAAAAGTTGACATCTGTGAGCCTGTCACCATTTGAAAGCCAATGGCTAGTCTATTTCCCTAAATTTGATGTTTTCAGGGACGTCATCAGACGTCTAGATTCCAACGGCTAGTCCATGATGCTCAACTTTGACATCTGGGGGCCCATCACCATTTGGTCAATTCTTTTGGCTTTGTCTTTGGAACCTCCTAAAGGGAAGGTGTCCCTTTGGGCCTTGAGAAAGATCCTCCTTTTGGCAGCTGAGAGTCCCCCGCAAGGGCACTTGCCCTTCGAGGTCCTTCAGGCTCTTTGGTCCTCAAATCCTTTAGACAAAATGTCTGAAGGAATTCCTTTGAACATTTTGTTCAAAGGATTTATTCCTTTGTCTTTCCCACTTATTCCCTTGGGCTTTTTCTTTTAGGTGAATTCCTTTAGACAAAATTTTGAAGGAATTCCTTTGGACTTTTTGTCTGAAAGAATTCATCCTATCTTTTACCATGGAAAATCTTCCTGAAAGACATTGTTTTTTGCCTTATGAATTTCTTTAGACAAAATGTCTGAAGGAATTCCATCGGGAATTTTGTTTGAATAAATTCTCCATCTCTTGCCTTGAACAAATCTGAAGGAATTCCAAATTTTCTGCGTTGATCACTTTTTTGAAGAAAAACTTACCCTTTTGGCCTTCTCTTTGATCCCTTTGCAAGTGTTTCTGCCCTCCACAAGGGCACTTGTCCTTTGGGCTTTGGGAGACTCCCTTGAACCTTTTGATTGAACTAACTAATTGAACCATTTGATTAAACCAACTAATTGAATCAATAATGGTTCAACAGTTTAATGGTTTAATACTGTGTTCTTCTCATTCAATCGACCGCTTGAATTGACCGCTTTGAACCATTTGTTTAAATGATTCAATTAAACCAACTGACTGAACCAATCCCATTGAACCAACTCTTTGAAACAAGCTGACTGAACCAACTCTTTGAACCAAGTCATCTGAACCAATCACTTGAACTGAATGATTGAACCAAAAGATTGAACCATTTCTTGAATGGATTGATTGAACCAAAAAGATTGAACCAACTGATTGAACCAACTGAGTGAACCAATTGATTGAACCATTTCTTGAACAGTTTAATGGTTCAACGGTTCAATGGTTCAAGGTTAAAATTTCAAAAAACTCTTGGATGATCATGTCGCTGAACCTCGACGTTGAACCACTTTTTCCAACCTTAAGGAAAAATGTCTTGAATCATTTTCACTCTCTTTCCTTGTGAATTTCTTCAGATAAAATGTCTGAAGAAGCTTTTGTAAAAGCCCTTGCATTATTTGAACTGGTTCATCTTCTATCGAAAGACTTATGCAACCAAAATTGAACTGGCTCAGAATAGTAGGGGAAGAAGGAGACCAATTTTGGCTTGTTGGACCAAAAATGGTCAACAAATTAGCGATTCCCAGGGAAGCATGCCTACTATGCTTAGAAAATAGTAGCCTCAAAGTCCATTAGGCACGGAGTCATAACACAAATTGAAAAAGTTAGCAATAGTCTCGATAGATCCAAGAATAAATTATGAAGCTTTTACCCCAAACACAAAAGAAAATACACACAAGGCTCAAAACACTACTTATGCAAACAACACTTAGGGAAAATAGGGAAATAAAAATAAAATCAAACTACTATATATAGCTAACCAGGTATATTTGCCTCCCACCTAGATCAAAGGGAAAACTTCTTAAGTCTTCTTCATGGTGAAGAAACTTATGGTGCCAGACAAGTGGCTGAATGGAATGGAGATTTGGTGACCTGCTCCTCTTGCCTGCCACCTTGATTGGCTTACATCCAAGTGGATTAGGGTTAAACATGCGTCCAACATATATGTATTAATTTTTCTCTTAGAAGCTTGTTGAATGTTGGTCCTTCATGCTGGCATGTTTTACCAAGAAATCTATGGCTGCTAGCTTGTCACCATAAGCCCTTTAATATGCATAGTCTGCTTGACATGCATTATGGTTTGAATCATTCCCTTCTAATTCATTAAATACCCTATCAAACTCATTATCTACTCCCTCATGGATTTCTTGAAGAAGGGTGACTATTGTGATGTCTAAAATGAGATCACAGACTGATTGCTCATCTTGCAGTACATCACCTTCTTATTTAAGGCCCTCTCCTTCAAAGATTCCTCATGATAGACAGGCCTCTCCTTTTCTTGCTCAAAGACTAGAGTCTTTAGTTTTTCAAAGACATCCTCTTGATCCTCCTCCAACTTGGGTTCCATGGCATGGTCATATTTCTCATCAAAGTAACAAGGAAGTTCATCAAACAAGAGAGGAGAGAGCTCACCATGCTTACATTCCTCTTCATATTACTAGAACATCTGCATGTATGCATGACCTGTGTCTTCTCCATTGTTGATGATGTATTCAAAAGGAGCATCCATGAGGATTCCTTCCTCATTGACATCTATGAGATCTTCTTGATCAACTGCAAATTGGATCCTCTCTTCTTCACTTGCCTTTTTCAAAATAGGTTCCTCTTTGATGACTTCAAAAACATCATCTTCAGATTCACCAACCTCTTGAAAGGATAAATATGAAAGCTTGCAGCCCCTTTGCATACTTATTTGAGTCCCAATACTATCTTCTCCACCCTTAGTCAGCTTATAGCCTCCTTGAAGAGGAGTGCATCCTGCCCCAATGACTTCAAACGAATCATTCAAAACATGAACAAGAGACTGCCCATGCTCTTCCATGACATCTATGGTGATCTCCTTCTCATCTACACTCATGGAGTCTCCCTGATCGGTCATGAAATGAGTATACTCCTCTTCACTCACCCTTTTCAAAATAGGTTCCTCCTTGAGAAGGGGTGAAGTGGAAGGATGATGGACGAACTCATGTGGAAGAGGAGGAAGTCCTTGATCTCGAATCGAATGATTTTCCTCCTTCCATTTGGCCAACACTTCATCTATATCAGAGATGGCCTGATAGCTCTCTTAGAGGTATGTAGATGGGGTGTGTTCAGACATGGAATCTGCTATTTGGTCTGAACCATCCATCACACATTGGCTGAGGAATCTCATTCTAGACTCCAACTCTGCAATTCACTTGGCTAGATTTTATTGAAAGAGTCTTTCTTGGAGCTCATAAGAATCATCATAGAGATGGGGAGTGCACAAAGGCTGCCATGAAGTACAAGAATATTCTTGAGGAAGGGTGGGAGGGATTTGAAAGGGACTAGCCTCATTTTGTACCACACACTCTTGGATAATGCCTTTCTCCTCCTTGCTGTTCCATGACTTAACTACTTTAATCCAACTCATGATATTAGGATTGGAAATCTCCCTGTAGTGAGGGTTTGGATTCCACTTCCCTTGCTACCAACATAGACTGCTGCATTTGAATATTTTCCAATTCAATCTACTCATCAAGATTGGCCTTAAACACAAGATTTAATATTTCAGAACTCTCCTCAACATGATTGGGGAAAGGAATTTGACAGGCTTGACTTGGCTCATGAGTAAGAACTGCGTATGGCTGATATGAAACTTGGGGTAGTGGGTATGCAGATTGATAGACTTGGTAAGGCTGCCTCTCATGAATACTCATCCTCCCTTCCAAAGATGCAGTCAAACCACTCACATCCAACATCTCATTTGTAAGCCTTTGCCAATTGGCTCTTTCAATGGGAGTCCATTCACTCTTAACCAGATCTAGTGTGTTTCTCACTTGATTGATGACATGATCAGGGATTTCTTGGCCACATCCCCTTCTAGTGTCAAGCTCCACTACATACTTTTCATATCCCAGTAGTGCTTGTTTGAAGGTGGAAATGGGTTGATTGGCAAAGAGATTAGGCTGAGTAGGGGAAGTGAAACATTGAGGAGACTGGGCATAAGACTGATATAGCTCATGATAGGGATGAGACTGGTCATATTGGACCTGTAAAGGGCAAAAATCATAACCTTATGCATCCTTATTTCTTGAGGTGATTACATGAACAACCTAAGCTTGATCAAACATATATGGAGGAACACAAGACCCATGGTTCTAAGCAATGGAATTATACATACCAAACTGTGATTTCTTGATGGCACCAGGACTACTTAACCAACTGATTCAACTCAGAGTCACCATTGGTGTTGATGAAAAAGCCTCTAAAGGCTGGTTGGTTGAAGAACACACCAAAATTCTTCAACTTTTTAGACAAAACTTGTCCCACAATCACCTGATTAAAGGTTAGATGCTATATTAATGGTTCATTCTGCTGTAACAGGACAAACACCAATCCTGGAACTTTTTTGAGTGTTAAAATGTGGTCCCACCAGGCGTGTCAAAAATTGTTGACACTATGGATTGCACCCTTGACAAGAGGCTGAGCTCCTATCTTCCACACATCACAATGGAAACTCCCCTCTTGCCTATGGGTTTGGCAAAACTAGGGGGAGAGTCTCTAGATAAGGGCTAGCTCCCTTTGATGTATCTCTGTGGTCCTAGATTTCCTACTACTAATAATGGGGGGGGGGGGGGCGTGAAAAGGGAGAAGGATGCTAAAAATATAACCTAAACTAAATGGTAATACACCAAAATTTTTGATCTACTTAGCTTGAACCTACACTTTCCACCAAGAATAAGTTGGCATACACTTCATTTGATATGAGAAACTCTTCTACATCCGTGAGCTAGGGGTCCTCTTGAGATACAGGGAGGAAGAACTACCAGAGGTGTTCTAAGACACACTATGGTAGCCTATTCACATGCACCTATACTCTGTTGTAGACACTTCTGGTAGAACTACAAAAGAAGAAACTTCACAATACACTAGACATGCTGGAATCATTCTATGAAAGCATAAAAGAAAAATGACTTAACACAAAACAAAGCCATAGACATATGCAAAAGTGTAAGCTCATATGGAGCTAAAAATGCTATGTCTTGATTCAAGGTAAAATCTAGCAGAGCTCTGCCTTACAAGCCAAGAGATATCTTCTCAAATGAGAAGTTTACAATATATAGAGGAAGAAAGAGGCCTTTTGGCACCCTTTTACAAGTGGGCCATGTGCATTTTGAGCATTGGGAAGAGGAAGCCGCTTGATAGATAATGTTGTGTCAGCTCTTATTTTGACTTTAGGCATTTAAGATATATTAAATGTCATATGTGAAATTATGGGCCATGCCATTTGTCTGTAAACAAGACCGCTCCTTCAAGGTACTCACATGGTTTGTCTGCCCATCAATGTAAAGTGCATAAAAATGGGTCACGCCGTTCACTATTTGCACTCCTTGATGACCACTTGGTAGATACTGTGTCAACTGCTGGAGTAACTCCTTGAGTCAACACCTTCTTTTTCCACTTGGACTATTTTATTCATATCTATACTTTATCTCTTCCTGGCTTTGTCTTTTCTGGCTCCTTCAGCCCTTGGGGGCTATCTTCTACTAATTATTTAGCTCTTTGGGCTCCCTTCTCAGTGGTCTCTTCCTTTTGGCCTTAAGCCTTTGAATTCCTTTGGGTTCATGTCTTTCATTAAAAAACCAATAGTTATTTCATTTCTGCAAAGTTGACATCTGTGCGCCTGTCGCCATTTGAAAGCCAATGGCTAGTCTATTGCCCTAAATTTGATGTCTTTGAGGACATCATCAGACGTTTGGATTCCAATGCTAGTCCATGATGCTCAACTTTGACATTCATGGGCCCATCACCATTTGGTCAATTCCTTTAGCTTTGTCTTTGGAACCTCCTGAAGGGAAGGTGTCCCTTCAGGCCTTGAGAAAGATCCTCCTTTTTGTAGCTGAGAGTCCCTTGCAAGGGCACTTGCCCTTCAAGGTCCTTCGAGCTCCTTGGTATTCAAATCCTTCAGACAAAATGTCCAAAGGAATTCCTTCAGACATTTTGTCTAAAGGATTTCTTCCTTTGTCTTTCCCGCTTATTCCCTCGGGCTTTTTCTTTTGGGCGAATTCCTTCAGAATTTTTGTCTGAAAGAATTCATCCTGTCTTTTGCCACGAAAAATCTTCCTGAAAGACATTATTTTTTTCCTTATGAATTTCTTTAGACAAAATGTCTAAAGGAATTCCTTTGGGCATTTTGTCTGAAGAAATTCTCCATCTCTTGCCTTGAACAAATCCGAAGGAATTCCAACTTTTTTGCCTTGTTCATTTTTTTGAAGAAAATCTCACCCTTTTGGCCTTCTCTTTGATCCCTTTGAAAGTTTTCCTACCCTCCATATGGGCACTTGTCCTTTGAGATTTGGGAGACTCCTTGAACCTTTCGATTAAACCGACTGATTGAACCAACAATGGTTCAACAGTTCAATGGTTCAATACTATGTTCTGCTCATTCATTTGATCACTTGAAATAATCGCTTTGAACCATTCATTTGAACCATTCGATTAAACCAATAGACTAAACCAATCCTGTTGAACCAGCTCTTTAAACCAAGCTGATTGAACAAACTCTTTGAACTAAGTCGTCTGAACCAATCACTCAAACCGACTAATTGAACCAAAAGATCAAACCAACTGATTGAACCAACCAATTGAACCATTTCTTGAATGGACTGATTGAACCAACCAATTGAACCAACCGATTGAACCAACTGAGTGAACCAACCGATTGAACCATTTCTTGAACGGTTCAATGGTTCAATGATTCAATGGTTCAAGGTTCAATTTTCAAAAAACTGTTGGAAGATCACGTCGCTGAACCTCGATGTTGAACCAATTTTTCCAACCTTAAGGAAAAGTGTCTTAAATCATTTTCGCTCTCTTTCCTTGTGAATTTCTTTAGACAAAATGTTTGAAGAAGATTTTGTAAAAGCCCTTGCATTCTTTGAACTGGTTCATCTTTTGCCAAAAGACTTGTGCAACCAAAATTGAACTGGCTCAGAATAGCAGGGGAAGAAGGAGACCGATTTTGGCCTGTTGGACAAAAAATGGTCAACAATATAATTATCAAGTGATTGTTAGATGTATTTTGAATGACCTTGGTATACTTATATAGGGGAATATTTGGAATATTTTCTGTTAACTAACCTTTCTAAAAGTATGAGAAGGGTAATTTGAAATGTCTCAAATTTGAAAAGTTACCATTAAAGTGTTGGGATATGAATAACCGAAAGCACACAATTGATTACCAAATCAAGCAACTTAATATGCAGAAATTAACCAGAATCACAAGTAACTAGAATTCAAAAATAACACATGATATGAGAGATAATACACAACTTGTATTAAAACTCTTATAGAAGGAAATACAACAAAGAAGACTGCCACAGTTCTTCCTTACACACCTCTAGGGCTCCCACACCTCTAGGACATAAACAGTAAAACTTCCCTCAAAGCTCTCTCTCTTAGGTCCCAACACCCAACTCAAACACAGAGTTGGTGTTCACCTTACACAATCGCTCCACGCACACCACAAGTGCTCCACTCACTCCACAAGTGATCCATGCACTCCACAAGTACTCAACGTACTTCAAGTAGATCTCCCATGAACCTACAACAACTTGAAACTCAACAAACCATACTTATGGAAGGGACTACCTTGCCTTCCTCTTAGCTCTCCATGTACTCCACGTACATACCAATGAGTACACACCGTACTCCAAGTAGATCCTACCTGATCTTGCTCCCTGTTGTGTTGCTATCCTATCTGATCTTGCACACCTGCAAATCAATCTGGTTCTGCACACCTGTGAACCTTGACCTTGCACACACATACACCTACAGATCAATGATCTTACTTACCATGTAGATCTCCTATAGAAGCCATGCTCACTTGATGACCAAGATCATACATACATGAAGAACCCTGCTGATTCTCCAATCTAGCACCCACACTTGGTACTGTGGCACTAGGAGGAACACACCAATGCTCACCTCTCTCTGAAGGAGCTTATTTGCTCTCTTACTCTCTAGCACAAGTTCACAATACAACCATGAGTCTATTATATAGATCTCATCCAAACAATAATTAGACATCTAATTACAATAATTAGATCCGTAGCTCTCAGTCTAAAATTGGCTCTCAACATGCAAACACTTGGTTCGTTAGCTAACTGCCCATAACATCTATAGTCTGAACCACACAGGTGACCAACGTCGGTCCCTGTCTACCTGGGGGATGCCGATGTCGGCCGACTACTGACCGATGTCATTTGCCTTCTTGCCTTATCCTGCTAATGTCGGTTGGCCTAACC
The DNA here is from genome assembly GCA_037957365.1 of Torreya grandis. NCBI lineage: Eukaryota > Viridiplantae > Streptophyta > Pinopsida > Cupressales > Taxaceae > Torreya > Torreya grandis. The sequence goes on from JARHVA010001549.1 coordinate 1,907,234, forward strand.
GACGCCAGCGTCTGTGACACTCTGCAACTCTTCTGCAACCTCCTCCATGTCTGCATCAGTGAAGCTTTTAGCTCCACAACCTAACATAAATTGTAGCAAACAAGGATGCATTAGTGGACAAGGTCAGGTTATGGCTTTGTATGCCTAGTGTCATCTTGTCCCAAAAGGATAAAGATTGCTATAATTTGGTTCATAGGAAATGGTAAGTAGAATATGGATGCTTGAATGATGTTTGTAGTGAGTTCAAGGTAGTAAGTGGAATATTAAATTCTCATGTAGAAATTTCAAGTTAATAGAATGTTAAATAGACCAAGTAAAGGTAACGATGTCAAATTTAAACATTATCAACCACTTCATGATTAAATTTGAATGCCTACATTCCCCCCTATTTATTCTTGTTATGCAATGAAGTGAAATTAATAGAATACAAGAGATGTGAACCTACTTGTGTGTATACACACTTTTTATTTTGATGTGAATCTTGATTGTGAAATATGCATAAATGAAAAACTTACAACAATTCCACCAAAATTAGTTTTTTCCCTAATTTGAAAATTTGAAACCTAAAATTTGAAAAGAGAGCAAAGAAATAATACACCTAAAAGAGTATGTAATCTAATTGCCCTGTAACTTGAAAGTGGAGAAGTGTGTGCCCCCTTGTTGAGTAATTTGAATAAATTTTGAACCTATATCAAATTGAGAGTGATCAAGTCTCAATTTGAAAACCTTTGAAATCCCTTGAGTTGGAATGATTATATGCTCCAACTCTTATAGATTACTCTTGTAGAATAATTAAAGGGGTGGAAATATTTAAACATTTTAGGTTTTGGATAAATAGATAAAGGTTAAGGGGGTTAGAATATCCTAATCAAATGGTTGGATAAAAATATTCTAAAGTGGGCCAATTAATTAATTTAGATAACACAATATACTGAATATGGATAATTACCAAATATAGAATGTATAATGTCGATCAATATTATGATAATTTCAACACAAAGAAGAGATAATAATTAGCTTGTTTTTTACATGCATAGGTAGATCAAAGATGTATAGGTGTAGAAACATGTATACTTATGCTCAAGATCATATTATCAAATTCTAGAAATATTATTTTTAGAGGCCTAGACACCACTGTCAACCTGTGGACACTAGCATCAATGCTTATGTATGTGGATTGATATTTATGTCTTGTAAGGAATATTCATTTTATTTAGAATAGACCACCTATGTACATTAGGGTTTTATATTGATATTTTTAAATCACATGTGTATGTAAAGGAAAATGTAACTGATCTAAAAGTCAATCCTAGCTTGGAAAAAAATAAATCCTACTTACACTTCTGATTGTAGATACATTAGATATTTGGGGTCATGACCAAGATGGATCCACTAGACCTTTCCAAGGGATATCTTACCACAATAAATTCACTAGGGAGGGTTCCAAATCCTCCAATCAAGCAGAACTATGCATTAAACCCAACTAGGTCCTATGTTTTCATATTTACTAAGCTAATAACAAGTAAATCAAAAGTCTAATCTATGATCACCAAAGCTTGTGGCACAAAGTGGGGGTTATTAAACATAAAAGTAAACATGCATAATAGAATGCTATTTAAGCTATGTATAGGTAAAACCCTAATGCATGGAGAAAGTGATATATGTAAAAACCATTACTTATGTTAATTACATCTACTAAAGAGAGGATAAAAGTTATATATACTTACCTTGAAGATGAACCCATTGAGACTCAATATTTCCTTTGGCCAAAGGTGCTTCATAAGAGGTTGTTGTGATTTGTAAAGATCACTAAGAAAGGCCAAAACATCTAAGACTTTTCCATAAGACAATATTCTTTTCCAAGTATAAATCCTAAGCTAAGACTCCTCAAGTATAATGGTAGAAGAGAAGATTATAAAGAAGTGAAAATGAATAATTAATTCTTGACATCTCTCTAAGAATGATGAAATGAATGTGTTTATATATCTGAATATAACCCTAGTCCTTTCTAAAAGTTTATCCAATAGAGTTGACCCAATCGACACTATATCATTATTGACAAAAATAAATTAGGTCTTGGTTTAGGTTATCCAGGGGCTGACCTAGACCCTAAATGAGTTTTGTCAATTAGATTACAAGGTCAATGGGGCTGGCAGTGCATCATAAACCATCAAAAAGGATATTAGGCTAGGGAAGGGATAATGAAGGCAAAAAATGAATAGAGGAGGGTGAAAAATATGAGGCCAAGCTTAGGGGAATGTTCTTAAGAGATGGTTGTGTAGATAATAAGTGGTAGTAAGAGACAATAATCCTATGAAGTACCAATGGTTTTCCCACCCCTTTCCCAGTGCACCCTTTAAGGCGTGCACTTAGAGAGATTGAGACTTAATGGGTTCTTACAAGATATAAAACATCAATAATTAATAAAGTTTAAAAATATTATGTATATATATATATATATATGCCCCACTAAAATATCATAATGTGTCAATCAAGTACAATAGGGGATGGTGCTTCAAGAAAAGAACATAAAAACACACAACATTGAGGCTAAAAAAAGGTTACAATATTTTAAAGCAAATATAACTAAAATTTAAATGATTGAAAGGGAAATAACTAAAAAAGTAAATGTAATGTATGTGTACCTTGACTTGCCTTTATCATTGAATGGTTATCTATTGTGTTTGTATTTTTGATCATGGAGGGCACAAAGACCACTTTTGATAAACCCAAGGATACAAAACTAAAGAGAAAAAAAACAAACACAAAAAATCCAAGATAATTGATGCTATGTGGATGAGATGTACTTGGAAATTTGGCAAGATAGGGTGATAAGTGCTATGTTAAACCAAATGACCAAGTCAAAATTTAGAATAAACTAGGTAACTGAAAAGCTAAGGCTACTAAAGACTGGAAAACTCAAACAAGTAAACCTCAAGTAAAAAAGGCAAACTTAGCAAGTCAAACTAAGGATACATGTCAAAAAGGGTAATCAAACATCAATATAAAATTAGTAACAATCCTTACTTAAATAAAGATGGACAAGAAAAATGGTAAAATAATAATGATGAGTGAACAATAATAGTTCTTACTCAATCATCAATGGAAAAAGTACATACAAGGGAAAAAAACATTGGTGAGTGAGAAGTAACAAGCCAACCTCACTTAATAATGGAAAAAGAACATGAAAGTAGAAATAGAATCAAGTGTCCACAAAAAGGGAGTTAATATAATTAAAAAAAATGGTAAAGGAAAGTAAAGTGATGTTTGGATGTAAAAGAATGTTGTAAAGAAAGTAATCCATAGTTGCTCAATCATATTGTTTTGTTCTAAGGACAGATCAAAATGAAACAAAGTAGTGCTAGCGTGTTTTTAAGATGTGAAGAAGAGGGAATAGAGAAGAAGGGAAAATAAATTTAGAGTCACACTTTGCCTATCAAGGGGGAAATGAATTTGGTTGAGGGGAGAATGAAGGAAAAACCAAGGTAGAGAATTTTTTTATTGAAGTCAAGACACTCAAATTAGGTTTGTCAAAACAAGAGGATTTTTAACATTAAGGACTCTGAATAACTTCTCTTATCCAAAAAAATCTTAGGTCAATAATTGAAGTATGTAGATAATCCCATGAACGCTACATTCATGAAAAATTAAAATAGACCTACCTTCCCACAACATGTTCCCCATTCCTCAGGGCCCATTACTGAGTCATCAATCTACTGTGAAGATTGGGTACTTGCATGAGAAAGTAGGTAGCACCATAGATTTTGTTTAATTTTTCTATTCCAATCTACTGGCCTACTACACCCTAATGAACCTTGGCTCTATCATAAATCCAATTATGGAGTTTGAGATTTGATTGAAGATAAGATATGTTCTTGTAATCATGTCTTTTTGATGTGATTTTGATTTTTGAAATTTGTATGTTTACCTTTTGTATATCACTGAATTTTGTTTCACATGATTTGGCTTTTAAATTTATTGATATATTTGTTTATTCCTCCTCCATATAGATTTGGAGAACCAAACATGAGTTCTAAAGATGAATTTTATATGAATACTTGGGACGTTGTTGCTAAGAAATAGAACTTAGAGAGCACGGTGTCTAAGAGTCTCATTAATTCAGGTGAAATAAAAGTGATATCTTGACTTCAACCTTGGTTTATCCAATATGGAGTGAAAGGAAAGGAAATCAAGAGTAATGAAACATGAAACAATTTGAATTACTTCAAATCATAAAAAATGTGACAAAGGGTGAAAAAGGGATAAAATGATAGTAAAAGTGTGATTATTTATCATAAGAATGAGAGAAGTTAGGAAAACATTCTAGCATAGTTTTTTGTGCCAATTTTATCTACAAAAGAAACAAAAGCTAAAGTTGAGAACAAGGATTGAAAGCTCGTAACCATTTCAAACATTGTAGAAAAGGAACACTGATGGAAAATAGTAATTTTATGAGGAAGGCTATGCCCTATCCATGGTTTTAAATTGTAACTCATAAAATAGAAACCCACAAGGGTACATAAAGCATGTGAAAAGTAAATGGGAAAGATGGTATTTGTGAGGAAGGCCAGGTCCTATCCATGGTCTTACACTACAACTCACAAAAGAGAAACCAAAGGAGGTGTAAAAATTATTGGAAAGTAAATAAATAGTGAGAATAAAAGGAAAATCATGAGGAATACCATGTTCTATCCATGGTTTTACAATGTAACTCATGAGTAAAGAGAAATCAAAGGACCAAAATAAGGAACTAAGGTTTGTGAAAAGTGGGACTATTATAGAGGGTGAGACCTGTGTAAGTATCCTAAAAAAAGTGTTATAAGGATATCATATAGAAAGCATGATAATAAGGGAAGGATTTATGAAAAAAACTTTTTTGATAATTGCACATTAGTGCCCACTTTGATAATATGGCCTTCATTAGTTTGAAGGTGATAGGTGCTAGGACCGAGAATGTATTTGACTAAATAAGGGCCTCACTAATTTTGGGCATATTTACCTTCTTTGTCATGAGTATATTCTATCTTAAGGATAAGATTTCCAACATTAAAAGTGTGAACTTTAACTCTTTTGTTATGTTGTTTGGTAATGTGGGCCTTGTATTGGTGATTGTGTTGTAGGGCAAAAAGATGATGTTCATTAAGAATATCAAGAGTATGAAGGTGATCTTCATGTAATTATTCATTGGGTATGATACCATGAAGAGAGATAAAAATAGAGGGAAGCTCAACTTATAATGGGAGGATTTATTCATAAATATATACTAGCAAAAATGGCATTGACCCAATAATAGTGTGTATGCTAGTACGATAGGACCAAAGAGTGGGATATATATTAAGATGGCAACCTATATGGGTTTCATGGATTATATTTTGGAGAATTTTATTAATAATTTTATTGGTGGCCTTGGATTAGCCATTGTATTGGGGATATTAAGGCATGGAACATTTGTGATTTATTTTAAATTTAGCATAGTGTTGTTTGACATCTTTATTTTTGAAGGTACCACCATTATCTAAAATGAGAATATGAGGAATGCCAAAGAGGTAAATGATTTAATTGAGGATGAATTTGGAAATGGTGGTACCAATGACATTATCAGAGGCATATCCTTGACCCATATGGTAAAATACCTAGTGGCTATGATAATAAAGACATGCCCATCCTGAGATCTAGGTAATTTTCCTATGAGATCTAATCCTCACATGAATAATGGCTAAGGAGACTACATAGTTTAAAGATAATCTAGAGGTGAATGGATTAGATCATCATGAAGTTAGAAATGAGTACAATTTTTAGTGAATTATATGGCATCCTTTTCAAGAGTGGGATATAATTATCCCATATGTAAGCATTTAGAGGTTGTAACATGTCCACTATAGTGGCCGCCAAAAGTGCCCCCATGTGTTTTTTCAATAAGAAGAGGAACTTATTTTTTTATAGCATAATGGAGTATGGTACCTTTAGCATTATAATAATAAAGGATGTTATATCAAAATACATATTTAAAATCATATTTGTGAATGTGATTATTTTCATGAGAATCAATATTTAGAGGATAGGTTTAGTGTTCAATAAATTGAATAATGTCTTTGTACTATGGGCTTTATCAAATGGTGATAGCCTCAATGTGGCATATGAGTGAATCTTGTGGTTAAATGGAAGATGGGAATTTTCTTATTTGGATAAAAAAAAGTAGAATTAGTAAGAACTTGATGTGGATGAAAAAGAGATGTTGAAGAAGCAAGTTATTTAACAATATAATTTTGATCTTGAGGGATAGGATCAATGGTAAAATAAGTGAAGTCATTGGCAAGGGTAGTGGATATTTGATGATAAGCAAATATATTTTTAATTTTGCATTGATCATCACCATTAACCTAGAGGTAAATGAGTTAGGAGTCACCCAAAGCATGTATATACGTGATATCTAAACCAAGGGCTACTTTCATGCCTAAGATTAAGGCTTCATATCCTACCATGTTGTTAGTGACATTTAATGAAAATAAAAATGCCAAAGGGATCATTGATCACACTCCCTCCTAATTCACATTATCCCCCACATCAATTTGATAAGGAAAAAGGACAACACTTTTTCAGTTACCATGGTATTAATGGACATTAAGATAATGAGCTTTTTTCTCTTGATAAAATTTTATATAGTTAGCCGATCATAGAATCATTGCATATCAAAAATATATATCTATACCTATTCCAAATACTTCTCCTAGAGGATCATCTAAGAGGATCAAGACATCCCATGCTAATCTTTATGAGTTACACATGGTCCATCAACCTCCACATAATATGACCACTAGTAGAATTCCTTCTCCTAGTGTACTTACTCCCAAGACCAAAATCTTCCATAATGATCCTACTGAAGAACCATTAGTCAATCAAATAATTTATAAAGATACACAAGGATAAGTTAAATTTACATATAAAATATGGGTACCTAAATAGATTCATACATATTCATAGGACATTCCTAAAGATACTTCATCTATGATTACAAAATCTCAATCAATAATCCCATTACCACATGATCATTACAATCACACTTTCTTATTTCCATCTATATTTCATTGCATATAATGAGTTATTTATTATTAATATAATACATTAATTTTTAAAATGAATAAATTTGTTACATAATTTATAAAAATACTAATATACGTAATGGAAATAAATGTAATTAAAAACTATAAAATGACCAATAGAGAACTAAAAAGTGAAAATCTATTTGAAACCAAATAAAACCATGTGAGCAATGTCATATTTATAAACTAATATAATGTTTATACAATAATCACATCGATCATATGTTATGAGCATATCCGTAGGTGTGTACTCCTTATCACTATAAATATACACAAATCTAATACCTCTTGATGTAGATGCACCAGGATCTAACTAAGGCCCACGTGCACATGATAACATGTGTACTCTCTCCTTAAAATCACCTAAAATTCATAGTGTATCCTTGTGTTCCCATCACAAAGTGTCATAATGATCAATCAAGTTTTCATAATCTCAATGTCACTTTATTTTGGGATGTCATGCCTATCCAGCTTAGCACGTAGTTCCTTACGCTTAATGGTAATAGTATGGTATGCTACCAAAACTCTCATAATAAGATAAAATAATAGTGAATAGATAATTTTAATTTCAATGACCCTTTGAATAAATCCATCTCTATCTATATACAATGTAATGCTATGTGTGAGTTCTTATATCACCTGATCCATCATCATCACCCACTCTTAGTTACTTACAGACATTCAAGATCTGATACTAGTTAGCTATGTATATTAAATCAAATACTTTACATACTATTATAAACAAATCAAATGCAAAAATTAAAAATTATGGTACTCACATGTGGCCCTAATGGCCACCTAATCCACTAATGTTGGTCTTTTAGGAACACCATCACCTACCTCATTGCCTATATATCCTCCTGCACCACCATGTGTCAGAAGAATGGAACATGGGTGGGAAACTACAATAGGAAATAATAGTGGCCACTAGGATTTGGCACATCACTACACATATCCATATGTACATCCCACATCATCTCCTGCATCCAAGGGAACCATGGGATCTTGCTCATCATCTAGACATGGGGCTAAATCTATAGTTATAGGTATCAACCTATCATAGGCCTTATGCCCACTCCATATCATCTGATGCCATGGATAAGGTTGTAATGGCACTTCATAATTAGTCCCAAACTATGGTAAAACTTGGTCATACTAAAAAATCATAAACACCAAGAAACCAATCAACCAACCACATACTGATATGGACCCTTTAAAACTCAAGTTTATCATCAGTCCATCCAAAAAGGTCCTATAAAGACACCATAAAATTTGATCTAGATCCAACCTATCCAAATTAATATGGTAATACATCATGGTATAAATTCTACCATGTGTAAATACCCACTACTCTTCAAACATCTATGGATGATCCCATCTAGGTAGGGGCCACCAATTGGTCATACCACTATAATATGCTCATAGGCCTAAACATGTAATAAAATCATATCTCCAATTCCTCCACCATGACTCTTCAATGAAAACCTATAGATGTCCTTGTATAATTGGGCTAGTATAGTGTGACCCCAAAAAAATCTAGTCTAATATTTCTCAATATGATGAACTACCTAGTACATCTGATATGAAATACTAACTCTACCACCCTCCACAACCATAATTGATGCTATTAAAATACAAATAGACTTCCATAACCATGGGACATCACCTCTAATAATATTTTCAAAATGAATCATACTAATCAAATATACATTAAGAGACCTATGAATAATAAAATATACATGGGATTAGTGAATATAGCCTCGAATACCATCTATAGCAAACTAGACTCTCTCACCTCTAATTGAAAGCCATAAAATCCAATACAAATTCTCTAAGGTGACTATCATCTCACATGTGGGAAGTTAAAATGTACATGTATTTGGGTTCCACCTCTTAGCTAGGGCTATGAGGATGTGGATATCATAGGGGATCTATCCCAAATGGGCCATGTGAGCCAACCCTTCCTGATCAATAATGGCCTAGTCAGCCACATCTAGACCCATCTCTACTAAGGTATATCCTTTGAAATCAACAATACAATAATAAAAAATTATTAGTAATTATATTTTAATACAAAAATATAAATATAATAGTTAAGTATACATAAAAATAACATGACAATAACATTGAACATGTTTTAACATTTTAGGGTTTTACTAATGTAAATCTTAAGTTTGATTAAAGGGTTGAGTAGTCTAATGTAGTGAAATAATATGAAATAAATAACCATTGATTTATTACATAATTTGACTTTCTAAAAATAGTAATAAATATGTGAAAATAAAGACACATACGGAAAACACCTGGCATGGAAGATCTGAGTGTTAAAAATTGGGATACAAACATGTTTTAATTTCATTAATAGGATATCTATGTCAAATTCTCTCCTAGATAGTAGTGCCACACTTAGATAGGAGTACCATGTAGCTCTAGTATCTTAAAAATTGTGCTAGTGTCCTTTGTGTAGGACTGTTTCTAAATTTTGTGTGCACCTGCACTTATGTTTTTGGGTTTTATTCCTACATGAACAAAATTTGAAACTTTTTATTGTGCTTGCAGTAGCTAATTTATGATTCAAACCCTAATATTCCTTACAAGTAAGGCATGAGCTGAAAATGTGTGTTCATTAGTAAGATAGGCTAGGCATCCTCAACACCCCATTATGAAGAGAGTTTCCTACATAATAATAATCGGAGGAGGGATCAAGCTTAATGTATTTATCCCACCTAATTGATGGTGTAATTGAAAGTGATGTTAGAATGATAGTGGCCTTGAATTCCTTGAGTGTGCTTGATATTGGAAATCTAGAAAAGATGGGATTAGGGTAGTTGTAGATGGTAGTATGCAGAAGTAGGGTAGAATAAGGATTAATAACCTTGATTTTTCTCAACTTGTTTCATGTTTGAATAGGTATTTTTCATATATTTTCCATTTGGTGGATAAAGGTCTAATAGTCATGTATTTATAGTGTTTTATATCTTGTATGGATAATAAAATATATTTAGGCCAACCTTAGAGGGTTTAAATTTTGAAAATATATTCATTCAGGAGAGTTAAGATAAGGGACATTAGCACTATGTTGGGGACACTAGTGCCATGTGTCTCTAGTGTCCTTAATGTGACACTAATGTCTAGCTAGTAGGCTACTAGACACGAAGGTCCAAGATTGATGGAAATTGGTTGAGATTGCTATCAAAAGGAATTGGTCAAATAATTTCAATATATTAACTAATATTAAAGATTACATAAATAGGCTTTGAGAATCCTTATTATAATACATAATTCAAATGTGGGACTAAAATCCTAACTAACTAAAAATAAACTACACCCATGTGAGTACTAACTCACTTATTTTTCTTAACATTCCCACCTTAGTGCGAACATGGGAAGATACACACCACATACAAATATTTAGAATATATAGTCTTCATCACTTGAAATGTGTTTAGCACTAAAAAGTGCAGTTTTATATTCCATATCTTCTTCTTCAATCACCATGGCCTTATTATGTATCTTTCCATCAAGTAGATCTTGTGATCTTTGTTTATAGTTCAAAATAACATGTCCAGGATTCTTACAATAAAAACATGTATATTTGTGTTTTGATTTCTTATAAGAAGTTCTTGATTTGACAGTTAAAGCTTCTTCTTCTTCTACAACCTTATTTCCTATATCAAGTAATGTTGTTATTATGCTTTCCAGGCTTGGATTTAGTTTACTTAGATTAAACACCATATTAGACATAATTTTTGGCATGATGTTTAATAATATGGTTTTTGCATCACTGGGTTTTACCATTTAATTTATACCAGCCAATTGAGCCATTAGAGAATGAAACTTGCTGATGTGAGATACAATATCTCCTCCTTCTTCCATTTTCAACCCATACAATTTTTACTTCATAGTTATCTCTACATTGTCAAATTGTGATCCAAATAGCATATTCAACAACTCTCATATATCTTTGAAGTATTTTTTAAAATCCACATGGTGTAAATAGGTCTTTGACAAGGCAAGACCAATAGTAGCCAAGGCCTTCTTGTCTTTGACTTTCCACTTTTGAAGTGCATCTGCATCTCTTGGTGCTACAATTGTGCTGTCAATAATTTTCCAGAGGTATTTTTTAATTAGCAAAAATTGAATTTGGATTTACCATTTATGTAAATCCTTTCCATAAAACTTGTCTATTAGATTTATTTTTACCATTTTATCCCTCCAACAATTTTGGTCCTTACCATTTTTACAAAAGTGATGAAAATTTGATAAGGACACTAAAACTTTGACTTTGAAACAACAAAACACAACTAAAAAAGTAGTTAAATATTACTTTTTAGATCAACACTAAATATTAAAAAATTCAAACCAAATGAGATTATAATATTGATTTTTATAAACCAATAATAATCATATTTTGAAATTGATAAAAAATATGAATTAAAATTTAATGACCTAGCTGATTTAAATAGTATATAAGGTTGATGTAGAGGCTAGGAGACTCTAATTTGGGCCCGGGTACTTCATTAATTTCTAAAGTGGCTCATTTTATTATTTGGTGATAATAGGGTGGATGGGCATAGCTTCTAATATATCCTCCAACATCTCATAAAGGCCCACAAGATTTGGGTGACTCCAAAAGAAACCAAGTTGAGCCTATGGAGGTGTATGAGGTGTATGAGTTCCATTGAACTCCAACTATCAGATTTAGATGGCATCTTTAACCTTGAACAACTCTTTCAACCTTGATCTGATCTATACTATCCATTATTCTCTTATTGTTGAATCTTAGGTATTCTTTGGCTAAGCTCATGGTTGAGATCAGGACAATGATCTAAGTGTGTGACTAATGCACAACCAAGTTAGATGTAGAGCATGATCAAAGTGTAAATTTGCAACACAATTTTTACAACTATAGAAAATCTTCAAGAATTTATTAAATCTAATCTTTAATTAGATTTAAAAATAAAATTCTTTGAACCTCTTATTTTTTTAATGCAGATCTAAATATACTCACAAAGTACTCACAAAGTGCATATAAACTAATACTGAATAAATCTAAAACAAACCCACTGGGCTAAATAGGAATCTACTTTTAAACATGAACACAATGAACATAATAGAAGAAATACTATGGAAAGAATGAACAAAATAGAGAGAGAAAGATGATGCACATGAATGATGTCTACCAATCAAGTTCACATGAGGTTTGCTCTGCTACATTACCACCAGATTATAAGAAGGGTGAATGAGCCAACAATGGGGTTTACATGAGGTCCTCTTTGCATATACATTGCTTGTACATTTTGATACAAACTAAAAATGGATGACACATATACAAATAAAAATGGATTTGTATGAGGTCTACTCTGCTTTCCCATTGCCTATACCTAATTTGACAAATAAAACATTTGTGGATTAAAGCTCAGAGAGGCCTCTTTTGATAACCCACTCTGATACCACTGATGGAAACTCATTGAGATTGCTCTCAAAAGGAATTGGTAAAATAACTTCAATATATTAACTAATATTAAATATTACATAAATAGGCTTTGAGAATCCTTATTATAATACATAATGCAAATTTGGGACTAAAATCCTAACTACCTAAAAATAAACTACACCCATTTGAGTACTAACTAACTTATTTTTCTTAACAAAGATTTGGGAATGAAGGTCTGAGATTGTGTTTTAGCTTACTAGGGATGCCTATGGTCCACACAAAGGTTGTACAAATGTGATAAAAGGTTGTAGAATAGGTCTAGGTGTAATCTAGGAATATGTTGTTTCAAGTAGAACTCTTACCCTTAAATACCACTTTTAGGTGATTATATTCCCCCCCCCCCCTTATTCTAGAAATGAATCAAAGTAAAATAACTAGTATAAAGGAAAAATAATTGTACCCAGACTTACCTAGGAAGTGAATCCCACATAGTTGAGTTTGAATATGTGAATCTAGGTCTACGTATGTGAAGCATGATCCAAAGCATGACCTAAAATGAAACATGCATAAATTAGTCCTTATATAAGAGATATCAAAATAAATACACTATGTTAAATAAAGAAGTAACTGAGTAAAACTAAGTAAAGATTTGGGGAAAAGGAGAGGAACAAATACACCTCATTAGGTACATGAACTAATGGATGAACCTGGTCATAACTTGTGTGTTTATATGTATTTAATGATCAAATTTTTGAATATATTAGACTAAACTGATAGTTTTCTCAATCCTCATATGTGAGTGGCTCAATAACTGAATCCTATTTTGACTCCATCATTTCCCACCCTACTTGGAGGATCATGATCTATGAATAGCTTGGATTAGACTGAAAGTATGTCTAATCCTTTCATGTGGGTGTATCAAGAACTCAAGTATACTATGACTCCATCATTTCCCACTTGTGTGTCATATATTCATCTAAAATTTAACTACACAAAGTGATGGAAATATCTAACTAGGTATATTTAACTATGTATGTCAGCTCTACAGCTACTCATGTACATTAGGTAGCTCTGGGCCATTCAAGAATGCCAACCACTATAGATAGAGTAAGGCATAAAAATAGTGACAACCTTAAATATGATTTCAAGTGTATATAACATAGAGAATGACATGGATTTTCTTATTCTATTTGATCAACCTATGTGTAACTAAGCATATGGAAACTATGTTTTGCACACATGACCCTAATCTGATATCTGAGTTTACTGATTCTAGACTGAGTTGTAACAATTGTATCTAATTATTTGAAATAAATATGGGGATGATCATGCCATGCATGCTGCCCCCAATCTAAGTAAATGATATGAATCTAAACTAAATTAGTGTGAATATGAGCTAAATCTGAGCATAATTATCAAACTTGTAGTTATATTTGTGGAAACTTGTATTGTACCTAGTGTACTATTCTAACTAATCTAAATTATCTTAAAACTAAGGATAATAGACATTAGTTCCATGTCTTGAATAGTAGATCCATGTGGTGATAGTGTCCCAAAATAGGTGCTAATGTTTATCTAGTCTAAAATTTGAGTGACTAAATTGCTTTTTGAATCCTTTTTTTTTTTTGTGATATACCTGTGTTTAATTTTTTGAAACTAAGCTTATGTACTGAAAAGTGTTTTATGAATGCAATATAGGATCCTAATCTCTTTGACAAACCCCTATTAATGCACCCTCTTTTGAGGGTAGTTATTGATCTATGTAATAACTATCCTCAAAATAAATAGCTTTGTAAAATGTGTTATCTAGAGCATTTATGATAACTACATAATAATCCAATATAATGTGTGAACATAATATCAAAATGTAAGAGTATGTAATGTAAGATGTATTTTATGTCTACCATTGCACAATGGTTTCAAGATAGACGTAATCAATGTGTATAATAACAAATTTGAGTAGCTACCTAGGGGTATGGGGTATAATGTCCATCATATCACCCAAGTAGAAAGGGTAGATTCATGAGGTCCCTTATGGCATCCAAAAATGGTTTGTGTAACAAATAAATATAAGTGTCATGGTCATGATTCATACAAGAAATCATACATATAAAACATATGAATCATGCAAAGTAGGCCAAGGGGCCACAATACAAGGTACATGGGCACATGTCACTAAATCTGAGAAAGAAGACATACAAGGATATGTTCAAATATCCACATATTCAAGCAATAAGCAAGTTGTCTTAAAGCTACATAGAAATACATGTTTATATGTTTGTATACACAATCAAGGAAGCCCACACAAGGGACATGGGTATATTTTCAAGGCATACATGAATAGAAGTGGTGTAAAGCAAATAATAATAGCATATTCAAATGCCCTCGAATAAGATAAGCATAGAGAATATAATCAAGTCTAAACTAGGAAAGCTAGAAATGAAAGCATGCATGAATTTAGTATAAATCTATGTAAGAACTAGGATATATATATGTTGAGTCTAAAGTAGTGATAGTAAATAATATTTGAGTATGAGTAGCAATGATCAATATCAAGATATATTAATGTGTAAACTATAATATAAGGAATGTAAGGATAAAACCTAGTAATAGAAACTGTGTATGAGATACCCCCAAGTGTGTGAGCATATCAAATGAATAAATCTATATCGGTGTATATGTCCCCAATGGAAAGATGATAAAAATTCTAGATCAGTGTGGTGGACCTAATCCATGTAAGTAATCTATAAGCACTTGACAAGAACAAGTAAAACATGTATATATGATAAAATTGACTATACTAAGATAGCTAGCATATGTAGTGTCTAGAAAATATAATAAATGTAAATATATCAATGCATACAATCTATAAGTTTTATGTTTTAGCATGTTATATTATTTTTGTATTTTCTAGATATAAGCTATGTACAATCAAATAAAAATAAACTATGTACAAGGAGTAAGAGAGAAGTATGTACAAGAGGTTAGGAACCATACTAACCAATGAGTCTCATGGAAGACTCACTATCATTGTGACTTGTGTCAAATAAGGGAATAGTGATTGTGTATGATGTGTGAAAGGGAAAATATGAACCTATAACCTATTGTAGTGATCAATTTGTGTTTGTATCTATTTTTGTAGTGATGTTATGAATCTGTGTCACTGATTATGATGCCCTATAATTTTAGGGGTCTTAAAAACTCATCTAGTAGAAGAACATGTAGGTGACATAGGTGCCTTATGTTGATAACCCCAATAGCCCAATAATACTAATCTCAATATAAATTGAGTAGAGGAAGCTATAGCTCCAAGAATCTGACTAGAACCCCCATTCTTTGGTAGGGTTCTAAAGAAAACCATGAAAAGGTTAGAAGGCTCAGGGGTTCTATAAGCTACAAGAGATCTATAGTGGCTATCGTAATTGTCAACTTGCACCAATCTATAGAGAAAATTGTGAACCAAGTTGGGGCTAACACAAATAGGCACATAAAGTATGTAAATCTAGTAGGTCCAACCATAGTAAAACAAGTGTCTAATATTAGACTATTGATTTTATAAACAAAGTGAAAACAACAATACCAAATGGAGAGAGATAACAACTAAAATGTAAATCTAGAAGCTAAAGCTGTTTGAGGCTAAATGAAAGATGTTTTAACAAATAAATGAATTTTTAATAAAGGGTTCAAGATCATGCCTATTCTATATTTGAGCTATCTTTCCAAATCAATACTACTATTTTGTATTAATGAAATGTTCTAGTTTAGCAAGAGAGAGAAAATGTTTAAGCAAGATTTCTAGTTTGTTTTGAGAATGTATATCTCTAATATCTAATGAGGAATGATTCCAAAGAGAGAAATGATATGAAATAATGGAATATTTCAAGAAATTAAATTAATATTTAACCATATACAAATGCAAAAAACTTTAATAATTACTATAAGCAATACACAAAATATCTATTTCACTAAAACAATTCAAACCTTAGCATACATAGTACAAAAAATAATGGAGTTTCATTTTGCATAGAAAATTTCCATTAAATCAAGCTCAAAGATGAGGTGCAAATTTTCTACCAACCAAGAATACAAGCTAGGAAGTAATGTAGGAGGAAGACCAAGTTATGTGCAAGTTGAAGTCCAAACCAAAAACCAAGAGTAAAGGAGGAGGTGAAGTGAGAACTTGCAATAGTGTAAGAGCTCTAACCAAGTGCATGAATCAGGTGTAATTACAAATATAGAATCTATAATAAATCCATAAGGAACCAAAAATAACTAAGAGCAACAATGGAATCTCCAAGCAAATGTGTAGCAGCATATTGGATCCTCTGTCACCAATTAAGCTTAAGAGTGTCAAGAATGAATCAAGAGAGATTCAAGAAGGCATGAGAGTAAAGATATAGAATAAAAATCAAGAGAGAGTGTGGAGATAAAATAGAAGAGTATAAAATGAATTATAATGAGGTATATATTCCAACCCTAATCTACTAAAAGACCTAAAACTATCCATTGTTTACCATTTGGGTTCATTTTGGCACTTTTGGGCACGTTTTGCCAAGGCCACAACCTAGGCCACAAATTTGGTAAAGGAAAAATGTGGCCTAGGTTGTTTTTTGCCTTCACATAAGCCACAACATAGGTTAAAAAAAGGCCTAGGTTGGTGTACAGGCTCCCAAAAGGCCCCAGAGGATCTTTATGAGGCCCGTCTTGTGTGCAAAATCACCAATATGGACTAAGGATGTATGGAGGGTAAGAATATGATGTATGAAAGGTCCAAGTAGGTGGAATATGTATAAAAGTGGGATGATTAGGGTTGGATTTCTAAACATGATCTAATTTGTAACCATAGGGAGGAGCAAGGTTATGGGAAGTATGATTACATATGCCCTCAAGGTACAAGCAGTCAGTATTCAAGTGAACAAGGAGTGTTTTGTAGTACCTAAAAGACACACCAAAGAAATGGAAAGAAATAAATGAAAAGATAAAAGGAAACATTTCCTAAACTTACTAGATAAAGATGGTGGTGTAAAGAGTTAATGGTGTGATCCATGGGTGAGAGTGCAAATGTTGCATAATCCAAAATCCAACTCTAGCTCTAGCTCCAATTTTAGATCCTATAAAGAAAGGACACAAGTGACATCAAATAAAATCATACTATCCATAATGATATTCATTAGGGTGTTAACCCTAGTGTTCTCCTTACGAGGGATATGGGTGAACTAGATGTCCTTGAAGAAAGGGAGTAAAGTGTGTGCTACCTTGAAGAGGGGGAGGAACTCAGAGATAAGGATAACCCAAACACTAATGAGTTGATACATGGATAAGAGTGAGTTAGATAATAACTAGACCTATCATGTGCCTAACTCATAGGGATCAATCAAGGCACCAATGATTATGTGATACTTG
This sequence comes from Torreya grandis, assembly GCA_037957365.1. NCBI lineage: Eukaryota > Viridiplantae > Streptophyta > Pinopsida > Cupressales > Taxaceae > Torreya > Torreya grandis. The sequence continues at coordinate 1,925,174 of JARHVA010001549.1, forward strand.
GTAACATTATTCATCTCACTAATAAGGAAAAAACTAGATGCAATAAGCTCATGGCCCCACATATCATTGATAACCCAAGCTATAGCTATCAGTCATAGGTTGTCATAACTGCCACCATCTATGTGAATCACCACTAAGAGGTATACCATGATGGGGGTTAAGAATGCATGACTAAAAACTATCAAAATATGATCTCAAAGTAAAGCAGTGTAATTGAGTTGCATGAGGGGGACAAATAATGTAACCAAGCCATAATCACAATGGTTGACCAACATTGGTTGTGGAAAGAGGTAACAAGGGAAAGTGGGATAAAGTTTAGAGAAGATGAATACTAATTGATAAGATTAGAGCAATTCCTAAACTACTACATCCAACTAACAACCCTACCTACAACCATGATTAACAAGAGAGAGAGGGAGTTAGAATAGATCATCTATGGAAAAGCATGGGAATGACTAACTAAAAGAAGCATAGCAAGTAACTTCTAACCCTAGGTACCCATGAGGTGGGACATGGGTCCTATTGGACACTTTTGGGCCACATATAAAGCTCTTACATGGTTTGATGAAGTAGTAGATCAAAGGCTTGAGAGAGGGTCCAAGCAAGGTTTTCTAAGGATCTAGAAACAATGTTCAAGGATAAGCTTTCAAGCCAAAAAGATAATTGTAAAGCCTCTTTCTTGGTTAAGTCTTTCTTGTTCATTCTTTTAGACTTTGTATGGGACTAAGTGTTTCTCTTCTCTTGAGAATTTATTTTCTGACTAAGTGTTGGAATTCTTTTAGACAATTTGTCTGAAAGAAAGGTTTTAAAGACTCTTTTCTTGAAGAAAGGGTCTTTTTTAAAGATCTGAAGGGACAAAACATTTTTATAAAGGGTATTTTCAAAATGAAAGGATATTTTCAAGAATTTTGAAAGATCCTTGGCAAAAAATATGAAATAAAGGTTCATCTCAAAGTGCCAAAATAATCCCTTCAGGAGAGAATTCCAAAAAAAATCCTTTGAAGGAATAGCCCAAAGAAAAGTCAATGGATTCTTTCAGAAGAAAAGGTTGAATCAAACCGCCCAAAGAAATTATTCCAAATGAATTATCTGAAGAAAATGGCCAAAATAAGTTGTCTGAAGGCATTGATGATAGACCCACAAACATTAAAATCTAAACCCATGCAAGTAGACATTAACATTTAAAATATCAAAAGAAGCTACACAATCTATAGACTTGTATCGACATAAATGGATATAGGAAAACCAATGTCCTTAGATTGGTTTTCCATTTATAGAAAATATTTGGCCTAGGTTTCAAAGTAGGAGCTGGTGTATATAATTAATAGAGAGGCTCTCATCCTTTGACATGGCCATCATCTCTAACAAACAACTACTCAATTTAGAGGCATCATGACTCAGTCCAGATTCAAAGTTATGGGGATTTTATCCTTATACATTTAAGACAAGTGAAGGAAGTCATGGAAGTGAAAGATGAAGATTAGGTGATTATAAAAGGTAGCTTGATCATTAAAGGCATTCTTGGAATTTTCCTTTTTAGTGGATCATGACATCATCATCCTAAATAAGTTCTTGTCTTTTAGTGTGTTTCTCAACCAATGAGAGGGCTTGAAGACTATCAGAGATAATGGTGATTAATTTTTTGAAGAAGGATTAATTATAATTAACCCAAATATGGGTGAGAATTCATAGAGGGTGCTTAGATCCCATTTATTGAATTCTGTTTGCTTGCCTCTTCTTTTTTTTCTTCTTCCCTTTTTTCAGATATCTCTATTGGCTCCCCCCCCCCGACACACACACACACACACACACACACACACACACACACACACACACACACACACACACACACACACACATATATATATATATACTCATTTGAAAAGGAGAAACCATGTCAAATTTTGTAAGACAAACCTTTTGAAGAAATAAAGATTAATTTTTGCCTATCTCTTGCCTGAAAACTATGCTTAGCAAGCTTGTGCATGATGGCCTTGTGAAGAAGTGTTCTTCCATGTCCATTGTCCTTATTTCTTAACTATTTTTAGGTTTTTTCAAGTTAGTTTCAAGTTTGAAATTGAGCTATTTCTTCCATTAATGGATGCTTGGTGTGGATTTTTAAATTCCTCTTTGCTTCATGTATTGTTTGGTGATCCTAGTTTATGAAACACTAAAGCAAATTAACTAGTTTGTGAGGTTTTGTGAGCAATAATTATCTTATGATAAATTAGTGTTTATTTCATGCTTATGTGATTTGTAATAAATTTGGTGTATCATCCATTTAGCTCTCTTAGTTACCCTATACCCCCTCTCTACCTCTTTTCCAAGTAAAAACATTAGTTTAGGTGATCTACCAAGAGGAAGCTGACCTTCCTTGGAGGTTCAACCTCATTACAGGATACCCACAGCCTGAGCTTATTCTAATATTGTAGCTAGAAGTGGGAGACCCTAAAAATTCTCCCACAAGGGTGAAATTTTATGTTATAATAGTTTATGGCATGCCTAGTGGGACCACTTTCAAGGAAGATTGGTCAAGTTTGATGTTGGTTTGATCAATTTGCAGTGGTTATAGATTTCATTTTTTAGTATCTAGTGACTCTAAAGAACATTCAGTAATCTGGTGGTAGAATAGTAACTATCTTTCATGATAAAGGTGACTATAATATTAGCTTCTAGAGGTATTCCTTTTGAATTTGTTGAATTACCTTTAAACTCAACAAGAAGGTTAAGGTTCACCCATACTCACCCATATGTAGGAACCTATTTTCCTAAACTAGTTGTGAGGTATACCTACACAAGAAGACCTTTATTAGCCCATTTTGTTACCATGATTCCCTAAAGAGATTGTTTAGGTTTTGATAGCCAAAGTCTTTTGAATTTTCTATAATATGATTCTATGCTAGTAGCATCCCTCAAAAGCATCCCATATTTCATAGGAGACTAAGCCATAACTCCTACTAAACACATCATAGACATAGCCAATTTCTACAATATCTATAATGTCACTGTAGAAAATGTAGCTATCAGACTATTGGCTATATCCTTTAAGGGAAAAGATTTAGATTGGTATAGAGGTTTAGCTCCTAACTCTATTTAATCATGGGATTAGATGAGAATAGCCTTATGTAAGAGATTTACAGAGAAGAGTGATCATTTGTCACTGGCAGAATAGTTGACCACAATCAAGAGAGCCCCCCATGAAGTCATGCAAGACTTCAACACAAGATTTCAAAAATATTGGGATAAATTCCAACCTCTGTGAGACCGTTCCCTAAATTTGAATTTTTATACTATTTAAAGGCTCTAAACAATGACATAGAAATAATGATCTAATCCATGGGAGGGGACATATTATCAAATGCTTATGAGAAGGCTATTAAAGTATAAAATTACCTAGTTCAGGCAGGCAAGCTTACTCTTATACCCCCAATGCCTCTTTTCCCTAAAATTAGACCACTCCCTATGATTATTCCCCCACTTGATGTTATTCTTCCAACTCCAACAATTATTGCTATAGCTTCACCTAAATAAGAAAAGGCATCAACTAACGGGTCAAGTGATTCCCAAGAGTAGAAAAACTACCTAGAACTTAAGATCATGCTCTAATCCTTTGGAAATGATGTGTTAAATGTGAAGAGGCAACAATATAAATTTAATAAACCTTATCAAGCTCCATATCAGCCTCAACAGTAGTCTTATCAATCAAATAGGCCACCCTACAAAGTAAATTTCCAAGGACAAGGTTAAAGACAGTGGTAGCCTAACTATGCTAGACAAACGAACTATAATCTAAATGATACAAGTTCTTCCAACTCCCTAGTTCCTATTCAAAACAACATGGATCAAGAAGCTAAAGGGACCATGCTTTGGAAATGGTCTTTTGGGAAATCCATTATCCCAACTAATGGTTCTAACCAGGTATTTAATGACCAATGGCATTAGGCTATTGCTTATTGATATAATTAAGCCTTAATGACTCAAAGCATGAAGACTCCCATAATGACAAAGCCAGAGTAGTCTCCACAAGAATGAGGATCAGATCAGGTACCAAACTAGTTGGATGTTATAATGGTCATCAGTGAGCAAGAAGAGTGTTATGTATCTAATCAGTAGGCCAGCTATAGTCAAGATCATGTCCTAGTGGTAGATAATATAAGGTTTAAAAGAAGGAATATGGGTGACAACTAGGGAGCATGCAAGGGACCTCCTACCACCATTCCTTCATTATCTAAGCCTAATGAGATTGCTATCAAGCCAAAGGTCTCAACACCTCCACAAAGCTCACAGATTCAAAAAAAATAGCAGTGGCTCCCAAAGTATAGGTAAAGGTTATTAGTACACCAATCAACATTGTTGAACAAATGAAGAAATCCAATGTGAGTGTACCAATGTGGGACATGCTTTCGATGCCTGATCAAGTGGATATCCTTCAAGAAGGTATTCCCAAGATAGGTGTTACAAAAAATATAGGTAAAGAACCAAGCAAGGAAGTTGAGGTCCTCATTAATGTAGCCAAGGGTACTATGGGATAAATGCCAAGTAATATGGTCAAACTTCCTCCCTTCTACATTTCATTAATCATTAGTGACTCCTTGGTGCATAATTGCTTGGTAGATAATGGAGCTAGCACTTTGGTAATGCCAAATTCCATAGCTAATTAGTTGAACCTAAAACATGAGCTACATACCAAGGTAGTTCTACAAATTGATGGTTCTTCCACAAAGCCATCTGGTATCATCAAGGATTTGAATATGACCCTACATGTTTATCTTAGTGTCTTAGTGATTCAAGATGTGTTGATCCTTGATGTAGTTCCTCACTTTAAATTATGATTTTCTCAAGAATTTATAGAAAATATGGGAGGCTATCTCTCAGTATATTGGTCATACATGGCCTTCAAAATGAGTTATAGAATGAAGGTATCAATCAAGGTTGAGCCCATGGCATAATTTCACATTGAGCCCCATTAGCCAGATAGCATAAACCTCAATTGTACTATCCTTGATGAGGATGAGTTTACAATTGGTCAAGAAATAAATACTTATCTTGAGGAGATTCTAGATTTGTTCTTGGATGAGTTATGGGGGGATAATCAATTTCTCAACCCTTTGGAAGGTGATAAGGAAAGAGACATGGGTGTTTATTTTCTACATAAATAAAATCAACTAATGTCTTCCCTCATTGGACCTAAAGAAGACCTCAATGATAAGTGGAAGTTGTTCTTTGATGGTTCAAAGAGAAAAAATGGATTATGTGTAGGGGCAATGTTATTTTCCCTTTCAGATGGTAAGCTTTTCTCTTTTTATAGGTTCCACTTTAGTTACTCCTCCAATGCAGCAAAATATGAAGGCCTAATCCATAGCCTCCAATGGGCTAGTAAGAGGGGAATCGAGCATTTTCAAGAATATGGAGATAGTAAGCTTATAGTGAACCAAGTTATGGGCCTAAAAATTACAAATAATCCTTTGATGAGGCCCTACAAAAATAGAGTGTGGGACCTAATTGAATATTTTGAAGCCTTTAAGATTTAGGCTATGCCAAAGAATTAGAATCGGGATACTGATAGGTTAGTAGCTATGGGAGCCCGTTTTGATATTCTAAGTAAGATAAAAGAGGCTAAGGTTCAACCACATGTCAGGGTGGTGTTGAGGCCATCAGTACTAGATAATGAATCCTACTATTAGGTCTTTGAAAATGATTAACAAATTGTTTGTTTCTTACAGTAGGAATTAAAGTTTTCCTTAATAAACCAAGGTAAAATTCAACATCAGTATGAAGATTAAATTATTCAACTAAGGTCTAAAAAAATTCCTAAAGGGCTGGTCACCCTTGAAGGTCTTTTCCATGAGGGAGACCATATGAGAAAAGACAAATCATTAATGTCAATTGATGAGGAAAATTATGAGAGTGTCCTCATCTTCGATGATAAGCTTCTCAAGCTTGGGAAGGTAAGCAACAAAGCTGAAATGCATGCTTTCATTGAACTTTGTACAGAATTTTCAAACATCTTTGCTTAGGAGTATAGTGATCTGAGAGGTTTTGATCCAAAGTTATCCCAGCATACTATAGAATAAGAGGCCAATGTTAAGCCTGTAAGGTAGAAGCAAAGGCCTATCAATATAAAATTAAAGAGATAATGAGGAAAGAATTGACTAAATTGATTCAATCTAATATCATTTTTCCCATCAAATACTCCTCATGGATAACCAACCTAGTACCTATGAGGAAGAATAATGGTGAGATTTGATTGTGTGTTGACTTCAAAGACTTTAATAGGGTCTCTTTTAAATATCCCTACCCCTTACCAGCCATGGAGCAACTCCTTCAAATTATTGTTGGTTTATAATGTTTCTCTCTTTTGGATGGGTACTCAGGATACAACTAGGTGATGGTAAGGGAATAAGATAAATGGGGTATGTATGCATACCAAAAGATGCATTTTGGCTTATCAAATGTTGGGTCACTTTTTAAAGAGCAATGGACATGGATTTCCAAGGGTTGCTAAATCAAATTATATTGGTATACTTGGATGACATCATAGTTTTCTCTAAAGATGCCAATGAACACACGGACCACATGAGATTGATATTTGAGAGATCCAGAGAGTATGGGATCTCTTTGAATCCAAAAAAGTGTGTGTTTGTCATGCATGAAGGTAAGTTGTTGGGTCATATTATCTTAAAATAAGGATTAACTATTGATCCTGATAGAATAAGTGTCATCTTGGCCTTATCCTTACTCAAGAATAAGAAGGGGCTTCAAAGTTTCATTGGGAAAATAAACTTTGTGAGAAGGTTTATACTTATTTTTGCAAACCTGGTCAAACCCATCACTACCATGTTGAAGACGAACCAAATGTTCAATTGGTAAAGTGAAGGTAAATCAAAATTTAAGGCTATCAATCAAGCCATTACCCAAGCACCCACACTCATGAATCTTGATTTCTCAATGGATTTCACATTGTACACCTTTGTCAATATTGATAATATATCAGCTATGTTAATGCAAAAAAATGGTGAAGGACTTGAGTAGCCAATAGAATTTTTTAGTCAAGGGCTTGAGGGGTATGAGGTGAGGTATAATTTTTTACAAAATAAAGTCCTTGCATCAGTAAGACGCCTTAAAAAATTTAGGCCAATGTTCTCCAATAGAAAAATATATCTTATGGTGTCTCATCTTAGAGTGAGATACTTCCTTCTTAACAAAGACTTGAATGAAAAGAGGGTTGGTTATATTACCAAGGTCATAGAGTATGACATAATAATCAAGTTCACTAAGATAGTAAGAGGTAAAGGTTTGTGTGAGTGTATGGTCGATGACATACATGAATACAAAGAGGTTATCTTAGTGATACAAGACAACCCATAGTTGGGAGCACCTCCACTTCATAAGATTTGGCTCCATGATATGACACATTTTCTGCTAATAGGTGAGTGCCCTCAGGGTATGGATAGGGAAAAAATAAGGTACTTTAGAATTTAATCCATACCTTATGCATTGGTTGATGGTGTTTTAATTATAAAGGACCTCAATTGAGTACTCCTAAGGTTTATAGATAATGACCAAGTGGCCAAGCGTTTGCAGCAATTCTATGATGGACCTACAAGAGGTCATTTTGCACCTAAGACCATAATAGCTAATATTTTTAAGGCTGATTATTACTAGCCCAACCTCTTCAAAGATGTGTATGCATAGGTAAGGAAGTGTCAAAAGTTTGCTTTCTTTGTGGGTAAGCAAAGATTGGTAACCCTTCCTCTCAACCTAATTTAGGTAGAGCAACCCTTCATGCAAGGGGGCTATATTTCATAGGAATTATCAACCCTCCATCAAGTGCAAGACATAGATGGGTGCTTACTGCAACTGAATACTTCACCAATGGATGGAATACATTATGTTGAAATAAGATAATGAAGGTGTAGTCTTAGACTTCTATGAAAGCATTATGACCAAGTTTGGTGTTCCATCTACTATCATTTCTAATAATGTATTATCATTCCTTGATCTAAAAATGAGTGAATGGGATATCAATATGGGCATCTACCTAAACATCTCTTCCTATTATTATCCTCAAGGAAATTGACTCATTGTGTCCACAAATAAAAAAATTCTAAGAATCATCAGGAGAACTATGGAGGAGAATCATAGGATATGGCACACCAAACTAAATATAGCTTTGTGGGCTGATAGGGTGACTCTTAAAGCTACCATTGGCAATTATCCATATGTTTTAGTATATGGGATGGAGGCCAAGTTGCCTATTTATCTTGAGCTACCTACATTGGAACTAGCCCATCATCTAGAGTTGATGGAAGATGATCCCATGCATGTGAGACTTGTAGAACTCATGGAGCTTGAATAAATGAGGGACCTTGCAATGAAAACACTAGAATCACATAAATCTCAAGTAAAGAAATCCTTTGAAAAGAGAGCCATAGCAAGGGACTTTAAGGAAGGGGATCTAGTCCTCAAGTGGGATTTGAACAAGGCCAAACTAGGCAACCATACCAAATTTGATAGCTTGTGGAGTGGTAGTTATGTTATCCACAGATACAAACAAAATAATGCTTTTTAGTTGGCCTAACTAGATGGAGAGGTACTACCCATCACATTCAATGGGATTCATCTAAATCCTTACTATTAAAAGAGTTTGCATCCATTGTATATATTATAATTTTTGTATACTTCTTCTTGTTTTCTCCTAAGTGCTTTGTGCACATATTTTTAGTTGTGTTTCCCTTTCCTAAGTGCTTTGGGCATTGTGTTTGTTTTTTTCTTGTTGTCCTTGTTTCTTTAAGAGGAAGTTCTAAAAAGGGTCAACCTTATATCTAGTTTTAGACTAGCTTAGTTGTAAAGGCTAATGACTCCATGCCTAATGGACTAGATAAAGAAACATGCTATAGGTTCTCTTGCATCAATAGGTATGCAACCCTTGTGAGCCACTAAAGATATTGGCCACTTTTGGCCCACATATAAATATCTTGCATAGTTTGATGAAGCAGTGGATCAAAGGCTTGAGAGAGGGTCCAAGCAAGGTTTTATAAGAATCTAGTACAAGTGTTCAAGGATAATCCTTCAAGCCAAAAAGCTAAGTGCAAAGCCTCTTTTTGGTTAAGTCTTTCCTGTTCATTCTTTTAGACTTTGTATGGGACTAAGTGTTTCTCTTTTCTCAAGAATTTCATTTTTTATTAAGTGTTAGAATTCGTTTGGATAATCTGAAAGAAATCTTTTGAAGACTCTTTTCTCAAGGAAAGGGTATTTTTGAAGATCTGAAGAGAAAACATTTTTCTAAAGGGTATTTTTAAAGTGAAAGGATATTTTCAATAATTCTAAAAGATCCTTGGCAAAAAATCTAAAAGAAAGGTTCATCTCAAAGTGTTGAAACAATCCTTTCGAGAGAGAAGTCCAAAAAAATTCCTCTGAAGGAATAGCTTGAAGAAAAGTCAATGGATTATTTCAAAAGAAAAGGCTGAAACAAAAATCCCAAAGAAATTCTTTTGAAGTAATTGTTAGAATAAAATGGCCAAAACAAGTTATCTGAGGGAATTGATGATGGGCCCACAAATATCAAAATTTAAACCCCTGCAAGTAGTTGTTGGAATTTTAAAAGATCAAAAGAAGCTACATAATATATAGACTTGTATCGACATAAATGGATACAAGAAAACCAATATCCTTAGATTAGTTTTCCATCTATAGAAAAGATTTGGCCTAGGTTTCAAAGTAGGAGTTGGTGTATACAATTAATGGAGAGGTTGTCATCCTTTAACATGACCATCATCTCTGACAAACAACTACTCAATTCAAAGGTAGCATGACTCAATCAAAATTTAAAGTTATGGGGATTTTGTCTTTATATGTGTAATACCAGTAAAAGGATGGCATGGAATTAAAAGATTAAGATCAAGTCATTAGAAATAGTAGCTCAAGCATTAAGACATTCCTAGACTTTTCCCTTTTAGTGGATCATGACATCATCATCTTCAATAAGTTCTTGAATTCTAGTGTGTTTCTCAACCAATGAGAAGTATTGAAGACTATTAGAGCTAATGTTGGTTAATTTTTTGAAGAAGGATTAGTTCTAATTACCTCAAATGTGGGTGAGAATTCATAGAGGGTGGTTGGATCTCATTTATTGATTTATGTTTGCTTGCCTCTTCTCTTTTTTCTTCTTCCCTTTTTTTAGATATCTCCATTGGCTCCCCCATATATATATATATATATATATATATATATATATATATATATATATATATATATATACACACACACACTCATTTGATAAGTATAAACCCTATCAAAATTTGTAATAAAGACCTTTTGAAGCAATAAAGTTCAATTTTTACCTATCTCTTGCTTGAAAATTGTGCTTAGCAAGCTTGTTCATGATGGCCTTGTGAAGAAGTGTTCTTCCATGTCCATTGGCCTTTTTTCTTACCTATTTTTAGGTGTTTTCAATTTAGTTACAAGTCTGAACTTGAACTCTTTCTACCATTAATGGATGCTTGGTGTGGATTTTGAAATTTCTCTTTGCTTCATGTATTGTTTGGTGAACCTAATTTATGAAACACTTATGTAAATTAACTAGTTTGTGAGGTTGTGTGAGAAAAAATTATCTTATGCTTAATTAGTGTTTATTTCATGTTTATGTGAGTGTCAATCAATTTGGTGTATTTCCCATTTAGCTCTCTTAGTTACCCTATACCCCCTCTATACCTTTTTTCCAAGCAAAAGCATTAGTTTAGGTGATCTACCAAGAGGAAGTCAGCCTTCTCCAAAGGTTCAACCTCATTACAAGATACCCAAAGCCTAAGGTTATTCCAATATTGTAGATAGAAGTGAGAGACCCTAAAAAATTATCCCACAAGGGTGCAATTCTATGCTACAATAGTTTTGAGAGGCCACTGGGGACTCGAGAACCAAAATGGGGCTAGAGTGGGCCCAAGGAAACCTCAAATTAAAAATAAAGGCTTCCAATGTACCTATAACATGAAAAAACTTCTAAGATGTAGGTTTTGTAGTATGAAATGAAAAAATGGGTAAAACACCCAAAAAGGGCCCACAAGGTGCATCCAATAAGGAGTGCATGGGCCTGATAGGCTAGAGGACCTAAGGCTCAAATATATTGAACCATACCTAAACACATCCAAGGAGGCCTCAAAAAGAGAAACATGCCCTATCATTACATCTAAAATGGACCAAAACCTCTAAGATGAAGGTTTGATGGTTTTAGGAGTAATAATGGGATGAAACAAAGGCCCAGAGAAAGCAAACAATAAGCTTTTAGCCTAGGCCATGGCCTGGTTGGGCCAAGCTATGACCTAGGCACTTCCAAGCCATGACCTAGCCTACCCAAGCAATATATTTTCCTATAAATCCATGGCCTAGACTAGAAGAGGCCAAAAATAGGCCTGGGAGCCTAAAAAGGGCCCAAAACTTGCCTAGAATGGAAGGGAAAGGGGGAAATAAGAAGAGAATGTTTGTGAGCTTGTCAAAACATGTTTTTCTTATTTTATGATGTACATAACTAATCCAAGGTCAAACTTAACTATCGTGTATACATGAGGATGATATAGAGTGATAGATGTAAGAAAGACATCTCAATCAATAGAGCCACCACCATTGTATAGGGGTCAACCATGAGAGAGTGTCTCAATGCCAACTATAATAAAATGTGAGGAGGGGTGGTAGGAGGATTGTAATAGATGAATACTATCCAAGGAAGGATATAACAAGTCATAATCAACTATAACCACTAACCCATATCACCTATAGATATTACAGAAAAGGAGAGAGGAAGTTGATAGAGGGCTAGCTATTAGCAAGCAGTAGCATGACTAATTAAAAGAATAAAAAGACTCTACTTCTATTCAACATGCATCCAATGAGGAGTTCAAAATATAAATAGAAAGGGATACCTACAATGTTATGATGATGGATGCCATCAGAGGGGAAATCTATAGAATAAAGGTCTGGGGAGGGTGTTTTAGTAGGCTATGAGGCTCACCAAAGCACCATAGGCCTAGGCCTAAGCTTTACCCCAAGAGAAGGCCACCACTTATCCCTAACTATAGGCCTTCCCTTGAGGTAGGCCATTTCTTAGATTATGAAAAGGCCAAACAATAGGGAAAAGGTGGGAGGAAGGACATGAAACACCTATATCCTTAGGTTTACCAGTTATGACCTGAAACATAGGAGTGACAAAATTAGGGTCATTATTGGTGAATGAGACCTCTGAACCTAAACAAGAAAGAGGATGGTAGTATGTAAGATTCATGGGTATGAGCTTCTTGTAATATTTCCTCTCATTTATTAGGTTTGTGTTATACCATAGATGGTATAACACTCAATATCAAACTCAACAACTCTATTAGCCTCAATGAGAGATACATTGAGAGAGCCAATACTCTAATGGGAAAAGTGTGATACAAGGGGAAGCTCAAAGTCTAGGGATATTTCCTAGAAGATGTATATAAAAAGAGATGATCTACCCTATCATCATAGAGTAAAAGAGGGAGTCAACTGATGCATATTAGACTCCAAAGGAGTGAACATTGATTAGTACTCATCTAGATCAAAACATTCATCCTTGAATAAATAAGACTCAAAAATAGAGGGTGTATGAAAATATATAGACCCCCATGAGTAGACATCGAAATCCTCACTTAAGGGCTTTATATTTTCATAGATAAATGTGTAGGAATCTAGGTCAGCCTCTATGGTGTGAACCTCACCTTCATGCACAAACTAAACCATTAAAAATGTGAATGATGTGATGACATGCATGGCAATGATCCAAGGATGACCAAGAATCATGTTGTATGAAGGATCAAGGTCTAACAGACAAAACTTGATTCTGACTATCTTGGGGCCAAACTTGACCTAGATCTTCACATTTCCCACCAGCATGACTATGACATTGTTGAAACCAACACAATTATGGTGAAAAATGGAGAGCTTCTTTTGAATAATCCTGAGCTCATTAAACACACATGGGGGCATGATATTCAATATAACTCTTTCATATATGATGCACTAATAAACATGGAAATCATTGATAAAAGTATCAATATAGAGAGGGAAATGAGCCCTATTTACAAGAACTAAAGCATCTAACAAAGAGGTTGGGTCAAAAGATAAGATGGGAGGATGAGGATGCTTATGTGGATTAGAGTTAAACAACACTTTGACATCATCATGTGGTGAAACCTCATGAGAGAGACCAAGATAATAAAAGATGAGATCCCTTTTCTCAAATCAAAGATGAAGCAGGTCCCAAATGGAGATCCCAACCATGAGGCCATGCAATTCCTTTATGACAGATTAAAGACACTGTCTAGCTTGGGGAGGGATGTTACACCTAAAGTCAAATCTAATCTTAGGATTTCCTACCCTGGTGGGTTAGACAGGGGGCAAGCACCATTGGTCTCTCTAATATGGTTGGTGGCTTGACTAGAGTGCATATTGATAAAGCAGTCATACCTAGTAGAGGCTATGTTGATAGCAGTAATAACTTTGCTACTCTCATGCTTATCTTTCCCTCTTGGGTTAGCCTAGGAAGAGGAGTCAGAAGAGGTAGAAGATCAAGAATGAGAATGTGGGGATTTAACCTTTGATTTCCTCTTTTTTATCTTCTTTTATTTATCATGGTTTGATAGAGGCTCCTTGAAAACATTTAACTTTTGATTAGGTTCTGCAAGTGGATAACTCTATGATGGAGGTGAGGTTTACCCACTAGAATTTTAGGTGGCATAATTGACATCATCATACCCCCTCATCTAATGAAAGTTTCAAAACTTGGAGGGGTCATAAGGAAATACCATCTATTATTTTACTATGCTTGATTTAGAATCCTTATTTTTAGCTAGATTCTTGCTCTAGGCATTCACCTCAAAACTATCCTTCTTCTCGAGAGGAGAATCAGTAACACCATCATTGATTGAATTATGGTTGTGATCACATGAAAAGGATGACTTTTTGGAAGGGAAAATATGTATTATTGCACACACCTCAAACATTTTTATCTTCAAACACTCATTAACAACTTCATGATAGGAGGTAGGTTCACACTTGAGGATTTCAAGGTGAACCTCCTACCTCAATGTTCATGTGAACACATCATAAAGCTAGTCATCTGAGAACCTAGTCTTGCACATATGAATATTTTAATTCCATATACACATAAAATCAAAGTTTGAATCACCCTTGGCCTGTGACATGGAGGTGAGTGACTAGATGCTGAGGTTAAAGGGTATGGAAATATTAAAATATTGGAGGAAATCATCCAAGAGGAGCTAGAAACTAGAGAGAAAATCTAGTGGCAAATTTTAAAACATGATAAGAGCTTTGAATTATAGAGAACAAGTGAAAAGCTTCAACATCATGCATTTATATTATTCCCAATCCATACACACCATCATGAATGTCATAATATGCTTTGTGGGACTAGAGTACTTCATCTCATTAAACTTAGGTAATTTAGGGGTATGAGTAGGAAGGGGAATAACATGCACCCAAGGGGATAAAGGATTCTGATAGAGATACTCATAAGCATGGTTGATAGTAGGTTGGTGATGAACTCCAAGAGGGGGATCATGATGGTGAAGATGTTACTTATTCCCATAATCATCACCATGACCATGATCATGGAGAGGATGATATTGGGGTGGCTCTTGATATGGAGGACATTCATGATGGAAATCATCTCTACTACAGGGTGGAGAATGGCCAAAAGAAGTGTGATATACCCCATGGGGATGATGAGAATATGTGGCATACTTATGGAAATGGGTGTGATGGCTAAGATCTCTATTATGCTAGTCACACGTCATTAGACAAGGGTTAATTGATGGTCACTAAAGATCCCAAAATGCATCCCATAGATCTTTAGTCTATAAGTGGAAATCAAAATTAGTGTGCTCATCAAAAACTCTAAAAGGACTAGGAGGATGGGAAGAACCCCCAAGATGGGGATAACTCATCAAGTTAGAATACCTAAGACTCATAACATGGATATGAGGATGTTCTTGATCTAAAGTATCTAACCAAAAAAGAGGTGGAGAGCTCACATAAGAAATAGTCAAGGCACTTTAAACTAAGTGAGTACATGCTATATTTATAGAGTAAGCACACCACTAACTCCTAGGGGAGAATTAATCCCTTCACTCACCTGAAGATGTCTATGGAAATCATTAATGATCACATGTAGTTCATTAGGTCCTAGATATGTAAGGATATTCTCATCACCTCAAACAGGTGAATGAGGTATGGCATGAGGTTGAGATAAAATCTCCTCAGATGAATGAAGCTTAGATTGGTGAAAAAGAAACCAATTTTATTGGTTATAGTCTTACCAATCTTGTTCCCTTTAAAATGTGAGAAGGTACAGAATACCATGTTGGTTTAAGGGAAGCTCGTAGATTCTATTGTGTTTATGGTATTCTATTACAAGTATATATTTCTCATTATTAAGCTCAAGGATGATACCTTAAATCCATCAAGATTGGCATCTCAAGGGTGGGATACCAACCATGGATGCAATGAAGCATGATAAACATGGAACCAATAGGGAGGATGACACAAAACTAAAGTAGGAGAAAATAACCAAGGCAAGAGCCAAAACATAATTGAAAGCAAATTCTAATAGCTAACAGAGGGGAGTTAGCTAGGAGAGATCTAAATGGGATAGAACTAATGTGAAACCATATGTGAGGTCCCATTGATCATGCCAAATTGTAGATCCAAGAATAAAAACATAACCACCAATGTTTGATATGGGGCTAAGGCAAACCACTAAGAGGCTAAAAGGCTTAGGGGTTCTAGAGGCTATAGGATATCTATAGTAGCTATCCGATTTAATGGCTTGAACCAAGATATAGAAAAAATTGTGAACCAAATTGGGGTTATCGTGAATAGGCACACAAATAATGATAGTTACTCTATTGGGTCCAACATAATAAATAAAGTGGTTAAGACTAGACTATTGATTACATAAATAAAGCAAAAACAATAATACCAAATGGAGAGAGAAAACAACTAAAATTTAAATCTAGAATATAAGGCACTTTAAGGCCAAATGAAATATGTTTTAAGAAATAAATATGTTTTCAATAAAGGTATCAAGAGCATGCCTATTCTAGATTTAAGCTATCTTTCCAAATCAGTACTATTGTTTTCTAGTAATGCAATGTTTTAGTTTAACAAGAGAGAGAAAATGTTTAAGCAAGTTTTCTAGTTTATTTTGAGCATGTATATCTCTAATATGCAATGAGGAATGATTCCAAAGAGATTAATGATATGTAATAAATGAATATTTTAAGAAATGAAAGTACTCTTTAACCATATACAAATGCAAGAAACTTTAGGAACTACTCTAAGTAATGCACAAAATAACTATTTCACTAAAATAATTCAAACCCTATCATACACACTACATAAAATAATGGAGTTTCACTTTGCATAGAAAATTCCCTCAAATCAAGCTCAAATATGAAGTGTATATGTTTTACCAAGCAGGAATCTAATCTAGGAAGTAACATAGGAAGAAAACCAAGCTATGTGTAAACTGAAGTCCAAACCAAAATCCAAGAGCAAAGGAGGAGGTCAAGTGTGAACTAGAAATAGTGTAAGAGCTCCAAAAAATTACATGAATTAGGTAAAATTCCAAATGTAAAAGATATAATCAATCCACAAGGAATCAGGAACAATTGAGAGCAATAATGGAATCTCTAAGCAAATGTGTAGTAGCATATGGGATCCTTTATCACCAATCAAGCTCAAGAGTGCCAAAAATGAATCAATATTGATACAAAAAGGCATGAGAGTCAATATGGGGAAGAAGAATCAAGAGAGAGTATGGAGAGAGAAGATAATAGGCTCAAATTAATGAGAATGAGGCATATATCCCAACCCCAATCCTTCAAAAGACCTAAAACTAGTCATTTTTTACTCTTTGGGTTCATTTTGGCACTTTTAGGCACATTCTACCTAGGCCACAGATTTGGTGAAGGAAATTTATAGCCTAGGCCATGGGTTTCCTTCACACAAGCCATGGCTTAGGTCAAACAAGGGCCTAGGCAAGTCAACAGGCTCTCCAAAGGCCCCAAGAGGTCTCTAGAAGGTTTGTCTTATGTGTAAAAGGGCCAATATGGACTAAGGATGTATGGAGGGTAAGAATATGATGTAGGAGAGGTCTAAGTAGATGGAAAATGTCTTAAATTAGGATGACTAGGGTTGGTATTCTACATGTTAGCTGATGTGTAATCATAAGGAGGAGTAGGGTCATGGGAATTACGATTATAAGAGGTCCTCTAGAATCTATGACATATCTTTAACACATGGGTCTCTCTAATAATGGTCTCTATGGGAGAGTATGCATATGTGTCAATAATAAAGAAGTAGATCTCACCTACACTGGTGTCTCTATTGAAATTAGTGATGTATGCATAGGAACTATACTTTGAGCTATAACTAATAATTGTGAAATACATGGTAATGGTGTTGAAAGTGTAACTAGTGACTATGTTGTAATTGTCTATGGGATGGGTAGAGGATACTCATATTGGATACCCTCAAATTTGACCACTTGATTTTCATGTATGTACTTTAGGCATTTTTGCACTTTAGTTTTAGAGTTATAATCACTAAGAGGGGGTGAATTAGTGGTGACAAATAGCCGAATTCAATTTCCAAACCCTTCATGAAGCATACAAGATGTTTTTAGAAATGAAAAATGAAGATAATTCAATATCTTACAAATAATACAAGATATATGTGGGAACCCTCTTGTAGAATAAAACCCACTCTCAACCTATAAATGCATGGACTACTTATCCTATAATATGATCACAAACATGAGACTCATAAAGTCCTTATGAATAAAATTTAGTGAAACACCTATTTCACAAGGATAAACTAACCCTAAGATGATCAACTCCTTATGACCACCTATTGGTCAATTCCTTTTGACTGGATTTATTGAAACACATGTTTCACAAAGACCACCTATCCCTAAGATGATCAAGTCTTTCTAACCTCCTATTGGTCAAGTCCTTTTGACCTAGATGTTGATCACCCTCCCAACACCTATTAAATGAACATCTCTTGATCACTGATTGTTTGCTAATCTAATGGAGATATAATTTATATCATCTATCCTTCACTCACACTCAAGGGATCCAAAACATCTTTTTGGATCACTCTAGACGTCTTCACTCATCTTTAATATTCAAACCTACAAGATTAATATCCTTTACATCTTAAATATGACCTAAAATTCATACACATTCATCAACCTACTCTACTATACAATGCATCCACTGGGTACACACCCTTTCCTTCAGTCCACAGTTATCACATATACCTCTTCTCTCAAGTCTCATAAAAAGCCTAGAAATGATCATATTGGTTTCACTTTATATAGAGTATTTATGATTATTATCATGTTCAAAACTTTTCTTATCAGCCACAACACATGTCTTCACTCTTAAGGCACATACATGGGTCACCTTTAAGCAGTGCCCTCTTTCAAATAGGCCAAAGTGTCTTTTTAGGTCCTATGGAGACCCATTCACCTCTTTGACACTTATAAAAGTAAACTTAAAACACAAGGACACTTTAATATTACATATACCCATGCCACATGATCTATAGGCCTTCTTTAATTCATAACAACCATCACATCACCCTTCTGCTAAAGCTCAATTTGCTCAAACAACATCTTATGTACATAGTCACCATGAAGGAACACATAGTCATCTTATAATAATTTTTTCATACCAAATATGGATTTTTTAAACATAAAAAATCCATACATATGATCCCCATGGATTCTAAAACATGTTCCAACACTTATTTCATCTTAAAACATTGAAATATCATCAAGAATAACTATATTATCCTTCTTGGGTTACTTATATAGCATGAATGAACACACAATAAACTTTGGAGCTCAATAAATTTGATTGTAAAAAAAATTATACCTTAAAATTAATATTTATAGATGTTCCTTGAAGTCTTCTACAACTTTTCTCTTTATTTCAACATCAAATTCTACATAGATCAAAAGTTATGGCTTAAAAACCTAGCACTGGTCTTTCCTTTATTAAATTCAAATAGTCATAGTTAAACCTTGGTCACATAGAATAAATCTCATGATCTTCTCTTATCTTTCTAAACTTGCACCATCGATCTTATTCTAAAGTATCTCAAACTTTAACTCATAATGCTTCACTGTCTAAACACTAAACATTGAACATGTTGACCTCATCTCATGCACCCTAACAAATTTGACTAAATTTGCACCATCAATCTCTACAGATTAACTAGTTATGTATATTTTAGTGATCATCATTTATCTCTACTCTAAACTCTATTGATTTTTCCACTTGGTATCTCTATGTGCCTACACATTTGACTTATTGACTTCATATGCATTGTTGATTTGCATGTACAAATACCCGTTCACCATTGATCTTTATCTGATAGGTTTCATGTTCATTGTTATATATATAAAAAGAATGAAACTCACCATTATATCCTTATCTAGTTATATTAATTTCACATCATATATTTTTTATGCCATTAAATATGCACCATTAGATCTCCCTTTGCAAAATTGGCTACGTATGGGAACTTAGAGAACTTTTGTCTAAGAATCCAACTTTGCACCTTAATAACTTTTTCTCTGCTCAACCTCATGACCTTAAATTTTAACCACGTGATCAAATTTTATATTTTAATCTATCCATATATAAATATAATCCTAGACCCTTCACACATTTGAAATATAACGTCATCAAATTGCTTACTTGGCTATACTTGACTAAGTATGGGAAAACATTGCAAATTGCCTGGGAAGCCAACTTTGCATAGTTATATCTTTTAATCCTCTCAACTGCATGACATGAAACTTGTACCAGATCATATTTTGACTAATTTTATCTCACCCATATTACCAAATCCCCTTGACTAATCCATATGTGTCAATGGGGATGTCATAAAACTACCTACTTAGATTTTTTTGTCACTAGACCCAAAATGTCTAGATGAAAACTATGAACTACCAAATGAAATCCATTCATGTAAAAAATAATTAAAATAATATAATACCTCTTATATAACCTATTTAATAGCCTCAAATAATTATACTCATCCCTAAACATCCCTAACCATGACAAAATTCAAGATCAACTAAGCCTACTTCAAGCATACTAGAACAAGCACATGGCACACTTTGTCATTGATAATTAGACTATCAATAAACTTAAACCACTCACATTTATACCTTAATTAAATAATTAAAAACTCTCTAACAACATCCCCATTTGTCATTTGTGTTAACACACATCATAAAACTCACCTTCCTTCTCTATCTTGAAGCATTCTCACAATAGGAACCTTCTCCCCCTTTGATAAAGTGGGAACAAACTAATTATAAGGACCTAGAAATACCAAAAAAAGGAGAGGAATACCTTTTAAATAAGATACAAAATCCCCCTTACCTTGATCCTACATCTTCTTTATCTTAATAATTTCCTCTTGCTATATGCCAACATTATCTTCAACCAAGCACTACAACCAATGAAGAAATAACACACAAAAGTACTAAAATTTGATGTAAATCACCAAAAAACATCTAAGAGGGACTCCCCCTAAAATATCTAATCCATTTTTCCTCTTTATCATCTTCAAATCTTCACACACCATGAATAACCACCACACAAGCTTACTAGCCTTCTCTCTCAAGACACCTCAAGGACCACCAATATAAATTCATTCCATTCATAAAATAGTAAACATGCTCTAAACCAACCTAATAATTTACCTTGAAACACTCATTCATTTCTCTTTTGTAAAAAGTAAGAAAAAACATCAAATCTTCACATTAGGCTTGTCTAGACTCCTTGTAGCCCTATCTAGAACTTATAGAGCCCACAAATTTTATTAGACATACTTTCAAGACCTGAAACTTCATATCTAGAGTACTCTCATATGCTCCTTAATCACACCAATTTTCATCACCTATATCCTCCTATGCAACATACTTCCTTCATAAATCTACTAGCCAATTAGGCCTCCATTTTGACAAAAACTTGAATAATTTCAAAAACACAAACCTTATAATCTCTGTGAAGCTTTATTTGACAACCCATGTCAGCCATTCAACCTATTAATAATCCTAAAACCTCAATTCATAAGGTAAACCAATTTTATATCATAGCCTAAAACTCTATAAACTTAAAACAAACAAGGTCAACAAACCTCCTTCTGGTCAACACCCACCTTTGAAACTTCTTACACCCCTGGAGACAACCATCACAAATTTTTGTATGAATATTTGAGCCTTCACACATTTGGGAAACTTGAATTCCTATACCATCTCTTTGATCTTCAATAAGAGAGATAAACCCAAAAGCACACAAAAACCTCCAAAAGGCACAAACATGATATCAAGACACAAAACCACTTGGAACACATCACAAAGATGTGCACAGACCTTTCTGAGAACCAAACTCTTCTTGACATTCCATAAATATTATTATGCCACCTAAGAACACCTATTTTGATCCTAAAAGCACTACATACATAGCAAAAACACCATATGACATCACTCTGACCTCATCAAATTACTTTTCCCATCTTGACACACCAACTCCAATTGGAAACACTCATCTCTTGACTTATAGGAAATTTTGAATAACACTACAAAAACATTTAATTCTCCACTGAAAGGATTCTCTTAAGAAGCATAGATAGAGGCCTCCTACTTCACATGGTTCCTTAGAATAATGTGAAACTAGGAGTTACCCATAACTCCTCATATTCTTTCTCTTCCTTGGTCATATGATATTTATAGTTCTTATTTTTATTCTTTTTAAGCTTAAGATAAACAACTTTTTCATCCACTACAACATTTTCCTTCTCTTCTAAGACTATATTTACAACACATGGGGATAACATAGATTCATGACATACCTTTTTAGTTGAAGAGTCTTCTTTACAATTTGGAACCTCATCACTAGGTATTGATAACTGATGTTCTTTAAATAAAACTTGCTCAGTAATAACATGATCTTCACTTGAATCTATATACACATGAAAACTAGCCTCAACCAGAACTTTGTTCTTCTCCTTGAGCTTGGTCTCTTCATTCACAACATGAGTAGATAATGAGAGATCTTGGCACTCTCCAACTTCTGTAGCATTCTCCACCATATCAAATAGATTACTTAGACCTATAGAGTCATAATTATTCACACTTACCACCTTGGGTTTCCATGAGTTAACTTTCCTTCTTTATTTCACTATAGAAGCTTGATTAAACTTATTCTATCTTGTAGGCCTTTGTTTAGAAAATTTATCAATGTGACCTCTGTGTTGACAATTGAAGCACAATATACCTCTTGCAAAAATCTTATCATGTCTTTCCTGATTAGAACAAAATCTTGTAATATATCCATTCTTTTGAAAATTAAAACACACTAATCCTTTTAAATAAGACTCACCTTACCTTAGTTTATTTGTATAATGCTTAGTAAAATGTCTCTTATCAAGACAATTGAGTCACTTAGATTTATTCACAAATTTTGACTAATAACCCCCATCATAGTTCCATGCAAACTCATTTCTAATATGTCTCTTGTATTCTCTAGCTCTCTGCCCAAACTGATTACATGTGTAATAATAACCATTAAAACTTACATACCTCATGGTATTTGGTTGTTTGAACTAATTTGTCTTCATTCTACCAGCATCTTCATTCTTTGATTAATTGTTGACTTTCAAGGTCTGATTTATATTAGTCTTCATCTTATCTTGAGTTATATTTTATGGTTCTTCTTTGTATCCAAGACCATTTATATCACTTGCATGTTTTTGACCACTCAAAATATTGTCTAGATCACTTGAGCTTTTTTTAAATATCATAAATAACTACATATTACTAGATGTCTTATCTAACTTAGCTTTTAATGACTCATTTTTAATTACATACCTTGAACATTCATCTTCTTAAGCTCTTAGGCTTGTAGGTATAATTTACAATTGATAAATGAATGCTTGACTATATCCTCATGCTCCTTGGTGTCTTCATTCATCTTTACTTCATATACACTGAATTACTCCTCATATTCCTTAATTTGAGACTTCATTTTCTTGTTAATCTTCTTCTCAATCTTGAATTCTTCAAGAGCATTCATCAATTTGGTCTCAAAATCCACCTCATCTTTACCATCACCTGAATCACTCCAATTAGACTCCTTTTGATGTGAGCAAATTCCATCCTCATCTATGAAGAGGGATCTATCCTCAATAGGGCCATCATCTTCATGATCATACTCTGAGTCACTGTCTTCACTCCCATATGATGACCTATAATCTTTTTTGGTGTATAAACTCTTCTTTTTCTTGAAGTACTTCTTGTTTTCAAACCTTTTAAATCTCTTCTTACTTTTATTATACCTAAATGATCTCATGTCTTCATCTTGGTCATCACCATGCTCTCTATCATCATTATTCTTATGATTATGAGGGAATTTTTTAACAAAATGTCCTACTTCTCCATAATTGAAGCATTTGAAGGGTAGTTTACTCTTATACTTACCTGACCTTATTTTCAATTTCCTTGTAAATAAAGAAATCATTTCATCTTCATCAATATCAGAGGTGTCATCCTCATTGAATTTATTATCTTAGAACTTCTTCTTTGGATTCATTTTTATCTTTAATTCTACTTCCTTCTTTGGTGATTTATCATCATCAATTCTCATCTCATAAGCAGTAAGAATACCATACAAATCATCCATCTTCAACTAAATAAGATCATGACTTTCTTAAATAGTAGATACTTTAGAATCAAAATTGAGAGAGAGAGACCTTAAAAACCTTTTGAACTACAATAGCTTCTTCAAGATTCTCTCTAAGATCTCTGATGATGTTCACAATCTCATCAACTCTCTGTAGAAAGGATGACATAGAATATTCTTCCTTCATCTTAAGACTCTCAAAATGTCTTTGATGATTGTACAACTTTTCCAACTTAACCTTTGAATATCCTTCATAAATATTCTTCAATTTATCCCACATTTCCTTGGCAGATATGCAATGGATTACTTTGGTGTATTTAGTCTCTAAAAGACCATAAGTGATAGCATTCATTACCTTAGAATTGTTCTCAAACAACTTCTTATCTACAACACTAGAAGGAGGAATAGTAGGTGCATAATAACCATTCATAATATATTCCCAAGTATCAAACCCTAAGTACATGATGTGGGTCCTCATCCTCACACTATAAAAACTATAATTAGATCTATTGAACATTGGTGCTTGCTTAGTGAAAAACCTTCTTGCATTTTATGGCTACCCATATTGTAGCTTGGATCTCCTTCAAGTTTTCAAGCATTTACCAAAGGACCTTCTCTGATACAAATTCTTATAGGTATAATCACTGAGGGAGGGTGGGGTGAATCAATGGTGATAAACAATCTAATTCAATTTTCAAACCCTTCAAACACTTAAGCATTCAATAACAACCATTCATGAAGCATATAAGATGTTTATAGAAATTAACAATGAAGATAATGCAAGATCATAAACACAACATAATATCTATGTTGGAAACCCTCTTGGGGAATAAAACCCACTCTCAATCCTATAAACATGTGGACTAATTACCCTATAAGATGATCACAAATATGAGACTGGTCAAGTCCTTTTGACTAGAAATTATTGAAACACCTATTTCACAATGAGTACCTACCCCTAGTATGATCAAGTCCTTATGACCACCTATTTGTCAAGTCCTTATAACTATCTTTAGTGAAACACCTATTTCACAAGGATCACCTACCCCTATGATGATCAAGTCCTTCTGATCTAGATGTTTTGTACCTTCCCAACACCTATGAAGTGAACATATCTTGATCACTAATTTCCCACTAATATGATAGAGATAAAATTTATATCATCTCTCTTTAAATCTACATACTACACATTCCACACTTTGATCTGCCTCTCAAATTAACCACCAAGTTCACACAGACATCATCTATCTTTTGCTCACACTCAAGGGATCCAAAACATCCTTTTAAATCACTCTTGACCTCTTATCTCATCCTAAATATTCAAACTTGTAAGATCACTATCTATGACATTATAAATATGACCTACAATTCATACACATATTCATCAACCTACTCTTCTCTATAACCCATCCACTAGACACACACCCTTTCCTTTGCTCCATAATTCTCACATGAACCTCTTCTCTCAAGTCTGACAACAATCCTAAAAACCATCACATTTGGTTTCACCTTTTATAGAGTCTTTATGATTATTATCATGTTCACAACTTTCCTTATCGGCCACAACACATGCCTTCACACTTAAGGCATCTACATGGGTCACCTTTAAGCAATGCCCTCTTTCAGATAGGACTAAGTGTCTTTTTAGGTCTTATGGAGACCCATTCATCTCTTTGACACTTATTTGAGAGAAATTAGAACACAAGGACACTTTAATAATAAATATACCCATGTCACATGATCTATAGGTCCTCCTTAAGTGATAACAACCATCACATAACCCTTCTACTAAAGCTCAATTTGCTTAAACAACATCCTATGCACACAGTCACCATGAATGAACACATAGTCACCTTATAATAATTTATTCATACCAAATATGGATTGATTATACCTCAAAAATCCATACATATGATCCTCATGGAGTATACAACATTCTCTGATACTTAGTTCATTTTGAAACATCAAAATACCATCAAGAATAACTTTATTACCCTTTGCGGGTTATTTGTAGAGCATGAATAAACACATAATCAACTTTGGATATTAATAAATTTAAATGTAAAAACATTTAGAAATTAAAATTAATATTACTATATGCACCTTGAATTTATCTAAAACTTTTATTTTTAATATAACATCAAATTTTTCATAGATCAAAAGTTATGGCTTAAAAACCCAATACTGGTCTTTCCTTTGTTAAATTCAAATATTTGAATTCAAATGGTTATAGTTAAACATTGGTCACTTAACAAACATCTCATGATATTCACTCAGCTTGCTCAAATTTCACCATTAATCTTATTCATAAGTAGCTTGAACTTTAACTCACAATGCTCCATTGTCCAAATGTTAAACCTTGAACATGTTGTCCTCATCTTGTGCACCCTAAAAAATTTGACTAAATGTGCACCATCAATCTCTATGGATTAACTAGGAATTTATATTTTAGTGATCACCATTTACATCTACTCTAATATCCCATGAATTTTCCACTTAGTATCCTTGTGTGCCTTCTACACATTTGACTTATTGACTTAATATGCACCATTGATTTTCATGTATGAATACCCACTCACCATTGATATTTATCTAATAGGTTTCATGCTTATTGATAAATCTTATCCTATAAACTTCACACATGTGAAATATAATTTCATTAAACTGCTTACTTGACTCTACTTGGCTAAGTATGGGAAAACATTACAAATTGCCTAGGAAGCCAACTTTACATAGTTACATCTTTTGATATACTCAACCACATGAAATAAAACTTATACCATAGTAAATTTGGAATAATTTTATCACACCCATATAACCAAATACTCCTAACTCATCTATATGTTCCTATGGTGATGTCATCAAACTACTTAGATTTTTCTGCCACTAGACAAAAAATGTCTAAATGAAAACTATAAACTACCAGATGAAATACACTCATGCACACAAGAATTAAAAGAATATAATATCTCTTATTTTACCTCTTAAATATCCTTAAATCATCATACTCTTCCTTAAACATACCTAACCATGAAAAAATTGAAGATCAACCAAACCTACTTCAAGCATATTAAAACAAGCACACTGCACACTTTGTCATTGATACTTAGACTATCAATACACTTCATCCACTCACATAGAAACCTCCATTACATCTATAATATTTATATGGGATGGATTGGACTACTATAATCATGTCTTACTAAATAACATATCAAACATGCCTACACTGGTTTCTCATAGGAATCGAGTGGCTATATGTGCTAGTCCAACCTATAATAGAAGCATAATCTACTTGATGGAGATCTGAACATGACCATGGAAAACACTAATCACTTTTTGTGTGGAATATATCCTATTATGAGTATCCAAAATTCTAAAAAAGTGTCATATTGCACATACTAATATTTGACCCTTTTTCAACCATACCACTTTGGATAGGATGATGATTTATGTATGCTCATATAAAGAGTGCATGTAAATATATATCATCATTAATAATTTTATGATTTATTAAAGTGATGAGTGGTATATATGTAAATATATTATGTTATATGATAATAATTTTATGCATTATTTTTGCTTCCTCTATAATAATATGATATGAATTTGGTGGTGGATGTGCCTGATATGTGTAGTGAACACCTAATGTGCTCCCTAACTCATTTATTATGTGCTTTAGAAATATATATTATAATATATTTAATGATTTCTCTTTTTTTTTTTGGGTGTTCCCACATCAACAATATTAGCCTCAATCAAATCTTATATCTTATGCTTTAGGCTTATGCATATGTTTGTAGTATTTGGTGCCTTGTGATACTCACATAATGAGTTAGAATCATAGTTATTTGGAAGAGATCATGTTGCATTAACCTATTTAATTGGAGATAGATATGACATTACATTCCAAGATCTGTTGTAAAACCTATTCTAGTGACTTTGGAAGGTTGGTGAAGATTTGGCCCTGAGTAGATAAAACCAATCTAGGAGATGGCTCAAAAGTTGTGTTGACTATGGCCTTTTGATAACTCTTATTCTTAGTGGCCCTTACCTTGTATGTAGGCTTATTTTAACTTTTAATAGTTTATTTTAATACATTGGTACACTTGAGTTTACCCATTAATAAAATATTAATCTCTTTCTCTTTTACTATGCGGTACAAATCCATGATTGTAAGAAACTTCTTAAAAGAGATAGCTTCATGTAATGTTGGTAAAAGACTCTATTTAAATATGTCTTAAATCTCTTTGTCTACCATCGGGCTAGTCAATTTGGATATTATAGTCTTGTATCATAAGACATGATCTATCATAGGCTTGTTTGACTTTTGTTTCAACTATGTCACTTAAGCATATGATATCTTATCACTAATATTCATGGAGAAATGTGCTAAAAACATTTTAACCAAAGGATTAAATGTTGTGATATATTGATTTGGTAAATCATAAAACCATTATAGGGCATAATCTTTTAAATCTCATGAAAACAAATTCATTAGAATCCAATCATTGGATATGTAGTCTAAACATGCTACATAAAAATCTCTGAGATGATGCTCTAGGTCACCCTTACCATCATATAAGGTAAGCTTAGGTGCCAAGAAACTAGATGGAAAGGGAGTTATCACTATGTAATGTGCCAAAGGTGTATGTAAGATAATATTAGAATCTAAGGCATGTGATATCCTAGTGGCTCCCTACTTAAGATGTAACACCTTAGCCTATAGAGTATGAATCTCATGCATAAGGTATTTACATTTGGAGTGGAGGAAATAGCCACAAGAGGTGTAACTATCAATTAAGTTTGTTGAATTATAATTTTAGGTTATGTTAGTAGAGTTGAGCTCACTATAGGTTTAATAATGTTATTAGCTGGGGGAGTTTAAGATTGACCATTCTTTGTTTTGTTCTTGATTTCCAATATGGCTTGTAGGATTTGTGCATGATCAAGGGGTTGTTCCCTAATTATATCTCTGAATCCCTTTAATATCTCATATTTGTTGATAATTATGTCATCATTATTAAGTGGAGGGAAAGTGTCTCAATTTTTAAATGTGTATATCATCTTGATCTTGATTGTATTGTTCATATTTAGATGCATTATCGTTGAAATCCACATAATCAAGGCGTGAAACATTCATAGCTAGAGTTATGGTAGGTTTCTTATCCATGTTATAGGCTCAAATAGCAAGAATCTAAATATGATTTATACAATTACCACCTAATCTATAAATTCTTATTTATGGAAAAGAGATAGCTTTTTGAGATGGCATATAGTAAAAAAATTAGAATAGAGATACTAAAATAGAATATATGAAATCTGAAAAATTTAAAGTAGCTAATGAAAATAGGAAAAAGAAGGATACAAACCATAAGAGCATATAGGGTTAGGGTTTTTTGAATTACAGTTACTTTGAATTAAATTAAATTATATTTAAATAAATGAAACCTTAATGTGAGTTTGATATAATGAGCTAGGTTATTCCAAAAAATTAAAAAAAATAGAATTTTGTAACCCTATTTTAGTGCACAAAAATTTGGAGAATGTAAACTAGGGTTTTGAGCAATATTCAAAGTAAGTCAGGTTCACCAAATGTTTTAACCTTTTAGGGTTTTACTAATCTAAATCCTAAGTTTTATTAAATTGATGAATAGTATAAATCATCTAAATAATATGAAATAAATAACCACTGATTTGTTATAAAATTTGACTTGTTATGACTTTTTTAAAATAGTAATAAATATGTGTAAATAAATACTTATCTAGAAAACACTTAATGTAGAAGATCTAAGTGCTTAAAATTGGGATATGAATAGGTCTAAGTATATTCAATAGGATACTTGTGTTAGATCCTCTCTTGGATATTAGTGACACACTTTGATAGTAGCACCATGTGGCTCTCGTGTCTTGAAAATGGTTCTAGTGTCCTCTATGTAGGACTATTCCTAAATTTTAGGTGCACATATGCCTATGTTTTTGGGTTTTTTCCTACATGCATGAAGTTTGAAACTTTGTATTATGCATGTAGTAATTTATTTATGATGTAAAACCTAATCCTCCTTACAAGTAATGCATGAGCTAAAAATTATGTGTTTATTAGTAGGATAGGCTAAATCTCATCAACACCCCATTATGAAGAGATTTTCCTACATACCAATACTCTGAGGAGGTATCAAGCCCAATTTAGTTCTCCCACCTAAGTGCTAGTGAAAGTACAAGTGATGGTATAATGATAATGGACTTGAATGCCTTGAGTTTGCTTAAGATTGGAAATCTATAAAATCTTGGCTTAAGGTAGCCGTAAATGGTAGTATGCAGAAGTAGGGAAGAATAGGTATTAATAACCTTGAATTTTATCAACTTGTTTTATGTTTGAATATGTATTTTACATCTATTTTCCATCTAGTGGATAAAGGTGAAAATTCATGTATTTATAGTGTTTTGTAGCTTGTGTGGATAATAAAATATGCTTAGGCCAACCTTAGAATGGTTAAAATTTTGAAAATATATCCATTTAGGAGAGTTAAGACAAGGGACATTCAAGTCATGTTGGGTACACTAGCACCATGTGGATATAGTGTCTTTAATGTGACACTAATGTCCAGCTAGCAAGTTGTGGGGCATGAAAGGCTAAGATCTAGGAATGAAGGTCTTAGACTATGTTTTAGCTGACTAGGGATGTTTGTGGTCTATATAACAGCTAAAAAAGTGTGAAAAATGTATCTAGGATAGGTTTATGGATAAGTTAGGAATATATTGTCTCAATTAGCACTCTTATCACTCAAATATCACTTTTAGGTGATTATGGGACACTAGTGTCCATATAAGATAAAATAATTAGACACTAACATCTATGTCAAATAGAAATGCTAGACACTTGCATCCAATGTTAGATGATAACATTGTTTTACCAATGTAATTGTATAGGACATCGATGTAATTGTTTTCCATCCCATGAAAAATCCTAAAATAACACACAAAATGAAAAAAAATAAGAATTTAAAATTACTAGTAAAATCTTAATCAAACCTACTTACTAGCTCAGAAAAATATCAGTCAGCAAAGGCATTGTGGAGCACATCGAATTACATTATGAGAGGTGATATTCCACATGGAATTTTTCTCCAAAATATGTCTCAAATTTTTCAAAATTTTAAAGTATAAATGATTTTAAATTTATATTAAAAGACACCTCATAAACCACTTCTATACAAACTTCAAATGTGCATATCTTGAGCCCAGGTTGTCCAAATTTGAAACCATAAGTTATATTGGGATATATACAATGAGTTATTCCATATCATACCAAACTTTTCAGATTTCAAATATTACCAAAATTTGTTAAATTTTTTTCTACACACATATTCTGCTAGATTCTAAATACTACTAAAATTAATGTTACAAATTGTTGTCCATAATACTTTGAGAACAATATCAAGTAAATTATATCAAGCACATTATTGGTTTTCCTTTTGAGATGAGACAAATAGTAATCACTCTATCACCTCCTCCAAAAGGTGGGGTACATCTTAGTAGGGGAATGTTTATAAACATGTTATACATAATCGACCATAGTTTTCACTTTCTCCAGATTCAGTGGGGGCATGCTTTGGAATCCATGTTATCCACACCAACTCAACATATATAGATTATATTGGGCCAATGTTTTGTAAAAAATTTCCTTCGCATTGGTACTTATTTCAATTTTCAAATTTTTCCATACATAGTGTGGCATGTTGTGGAAGCATGTTCTCCATAATTACACAGTTGCTAAATTGGCAAAATTACATAGTATATTATTTAGATTCATAGTTGAGGCAAAATTATATACTTGGTACCATTTTTTATACACACTTTTAGCATGAGACATATCCGAGGTGCATATGTTATGCAATGTGTGCCTAATATTTCAAAATCTAAATCATTTTTAGATTCTAAAACTCTTTTATGGACTATTACTAGAGCATAGACTTGTGTGTAATCATTCCCCAACTTATTGATACCTGGTGGAACTTTCATGGATTGTATTAAGCCTTACCCATCTTCAGTGGTTGGATTTTATTTTTGGTATGATTGGAGTGATTAAATAATCTAGTCTCACTAAGTTTTTGGGTGAACTTAATTACATCACTTTCCCTATGTTGAGCTATACATATACATATTTTTTACACTTAAGTTATGTTGGTCGAGAAATGATACTCTTAATGCCCAAAGCACCATTATTCCTATTTTGGTTTGGGGGCATGATCACCTCCCAAATATCCCTATTATAGGTATAGAAACACCATGGTACAACACACTTGACCACTTGTAGACTCACTCATCTTATTACCTAGAAGATGCAGAGGTTATAATCCCTTTATCTACTTCTCTAGTTTCCAGCACTCTAGAACCATTTACTATGAAACACATACATGTGTATTATATTCATGTTTTTTATTTATTCTACTTTTTATTATTGATTACATACATATTATATATGTTGATTTAATTTGTGGAAAATTCTTGGTTGCAGGTGATGTTCAAATAAAATATTGAATAAATAATCAAGCAAAGATAAGGTGTGTTGTCCACACCACAAAATGAATTTTATTTTCCTTTAAACTAGTAATTCTAATTTTTCTTGCATTGCTAGATTAAAGGGGGTAAATTTAGGCACCCATTTTGGTACAAGTACATATGGTTATAGTCTCCTTGTATGTATATACCTTTTCACTGAGAATTAGACATTTAGTGATGTAGTATCTCATGGACCTCTTTGGTTCCATCTTATTTAACTTGATTTACATACCCCCTGGGCCTATATATTATGTTTGTTTATATTCATATAGTGTATGTCAGGGATCCCTACCTATTATTCCTATTTTTTGTTTATTGATAGCCCCTAAACACGTGTATCCATCTTGGACATTAGCATTGATATTAGTGTCCAACTTCAAGACAATTGTCTAAGCTTATATTTTTATCATTTTCACTTATCTTTCACTTGTGACCATTTTTTTAGCACTCTTTGCCCATCTTATGGTCATATTTTCACTTATCACTAGTGTCAGGTAATTAGAACAACAAACATGCTCTAATACCAATTGAAGGGGAATCCAAGAACAAACACACCTGTTCTGATCCCTCCTTGTTAGGATCTTGCTCCTCAGAAAGAGCACAATATGATTACCAAATATAAGCAATTAAACATGCGGAAATATACCAAAAATGCAAGTAACTAGAATTCACCAATAGCACAAAATATGAGAGACAATACACTATCTTGTATTAACACTTATACAGAAAAGAATACCATAAAGAGCCACCACACTCTTCCACCTTACAGAGGCTTTCCACACCTCAAGTGTACAGTAATTCTTCTTCAAAACACTCTCCTACCAAAAATGGTCCCAACAACCAACTCACACATAGAATTGGTGTTCACCTCTCCAACCAGTCAGTAATAACCCTGCCAGTACACCAAGCACTCTACAGCACTTCAAGTTGATCTCCCATGAACCTGCAACCTGCAATTCAACAAACCATACTTACACATGTAGATCTCCTATGAGCTTGCAACAACCTACAACTCAATGATCTTACAATGGAAGGAACTTCCTTGCCTTCCTTTCTATCTCATACTTATACAATACATGCCAATGGATCTATAAATAGATCCCTAACTTAAACAATAACTTAGACTCTTAATATGGAATGAATATCCATGCAGCTCAAGACTCTAACTGGTCTTTACATGCAAACTCTTTGTTCACTCAACTAACTGTTCATGCAACGAGTAGTTCTGGAACACACAGGCAACCGACATCGGTCCCTGTCTAACTGGTGCTGACTGACATCGGCCGACTACCTACCGACATCAGTTTCCTTCTACATTCATCCTGATCGATGTCAGTCATACTACCGATGCCGGTTCTTATAGAAATCAGCAACCTTCTCTTCATCTGCATAATTGAAGCTTTTAGCTCCACAACCTAACAATCTCCCACTTGGAGATAAAATGCTGTAACCTATACCTATACCTATACTTAGTCTAGTTTATTCCCTTGGCTCCGTATCCCTCTTCAAGATTACTCTTGAAGACCAACCACCACAAATCTTGTAGTGTAACACCTATCATCCAAATTACCTGCCACATTCACATCTACAACCATGTAGAAAAGAACTTGACCCTGCATAGCATGTGCACCTACTACTGGTCCCACTAAACTACCCTTCAGTATTACTTTCCTGGATTGACTCCAAACTTGTGACAACTCCCACTGCTTAGGAAAACTTAGGTTTAGTACACATGTACTCAACCTCATTATGTGAATCAAGACACTATTTTGTGAACAGTCCAACCATCAGCGTGCTAACCGGTCTCACACAATCATCTTGAAACAAAGTCAACATATGACCTTCCATGTCTCTTGAACACACTCATGCCAAAGAATCTTGCTGCTCCTAGATTCTCCATGACACACCCCTGAACTAGCTTTACCTTTAGTTTAGCAATACCTGTATATGTAACCCTACAACAAGCACATCATACAGAAATAGGATAATGTAGCTAATATTATCCAACCTAGTAAAGAGAAACACAATGATCAAAGCTCCATTGCCCTGCAACTTATACAAGACCATATACCCTGATCTTCCATATCACGTATCCATTTCTGCTCTTCTTCATCCTAAATATCTATTTGTCTCTCAGTGCTTACTTCTAGCTGGTAACTCTACCTAAAACACCTGTTTGGTTCTCCTCTAAGGAATCACATCCTCATCCATGCCAAGCTCCCACTATTTCCTGGATCTACCTGTTCTGCTTCTTTAATAACTCCTTGGTCCTATACCATAAGTGAGCAACAAGTAGTGTAAAGAAGGGAAATGACAAATTTAAGAACTTACTTATGCCTTCAGTCCTCCATATGGGTGCTTGAGACTCCTTGACAGCTTGTTGTCCACCCAAAATTCATCTCAGTGACTGATGCCAGTCACATCTCAGTCTACACCCAACCGATGTTAGCTCCCTACAACTACCTCCTTGTCGATGTCGATTTCCCCTGGCTGACGCCAGTCGTTATCTGCCCTGAGTCACCGACATCGGGCTACACATAGCCGATGTCGGTCCCTGTCTGGATGCCGACGTCAGTTTTCCTGCCGACGTCGGTCTCTATGTTTTTCTAGTCAGACCTAATTTTTTCTCGCGAGCTCCTTTTGGATCAAACCTTTATCCAAATCACCCTTGCTCTGCTCAGAATTCCACTGCACCTTGTGCTGAACTCTGTCCGTCACCTTCTCCTTGAAAACCAAGGCTTTCTTGTTCTTGTCACTAACATTGGATCTCTCAAGAAATTTCACCTTCTTCTTCTACATACAGAAATCATGATCCATGCCTTCCAAATCTGAAAACATACCCTTTGACTCAAGAACATGCATCTCTTTCTTATTCATGTGGCCAAGCCTATTAAGCCACATCTTCAAATCTACAGCTGAAGTAGATAACCCAGAAAGAGAATCAGTAATACAAGTAGATAGATAAATCATACCTACTTTCTTACCTCTAGCTATAATAAGTGCACTCTTGGTAACCTTCCAAGAGTCCACTGTGAGAGTTACTGTGCAACCCTCATCACCCAAACTTCTAACAAAAATCAAATTCTGCTCCAGAACTGGGACATGCATGACCTCCTTTAACACCCATGTGTTACCTATCTATAGTTTCAGCTTCACTTTTCCTTTGCCAACCATCTAACAAGGCTTACCATCCCCTACACAAATTTCTCCAAAGTCTCCCTGGACATACTCATGAAAAAATTCCCTACGTGGGGATGCATGAAAAGAGGCACCAGAATCTAAAACCCAAGATTCTAATTTATCCAAAGAACATACCAGAGCATCTTGTGCAAGGTAATCTGCAACATCTGCTTCTTCTACATGTCCTTCATGCTGATCTTCACCTGATCTGCAATCTCTTTTTAAGTGCCCTTGCTTTCCACATTTCCAGCAAGTTATTCTGCCATACCTGGACTTGGATCTACTGCCTATCTTCGACCTTGATCTCCCACGCTCTATCTTCTCTCTTTGCCTTCCTCTACCTTCAACACTCAAAGCATTCCCTGATGATTCACCTGTGCTTTTCCTATGTATCTCTTCATTCAAGATCACACTCACAACATCATCCACTTTTAAGACTTTTGAAGCAGACACAGTATTAGAAACTGCCATTACCAAACCTTCCCAACTTTTAGGTAATGAACACAAGATTAAGAGAGCTCTAATTTCGTCATCAAATACAATATTGACTGAACTTAACTGGTTTACCAAACCATGGAAATCACTAAGATGGCTATGAACAGATCCACCTTCCAACATTTGCAAATTAAATAAACGCTTCATAAGAAATACCTTATTAGAAGCTGAGGGTTTTTCATACAAATTTGCCAAAGATTTCATCAACTCCATCATTTTATTACACTGTGATAAGCTAGAAATCACAGATGATGCAAGACTCAATCTTATAGATCCCAGAGTCTTCCGATCAAGAACCTCCCATTCTTCATCCTTCATATCTCGGGGTTTGCAACCAACCCCACCCAACGATAAGTATAAATCTTTTTGATACAGATAGTCCTCAATTTGTATCCTCCATAATTGGTAGTTCTTGCCATTAAACTTCTCCATTCATAGCTTACTGTCTTCTGCCATTGCTCAACTCCCACTCAAACAAAAACCCTGTGAGTAACCTATAATCAAAACACACTAACCAGATCTAATCCAATCTGTTAGTATCCCAACCAAAAGCTCTGATATCACTTGTCAGGTAACTAGAACAACAAACATGCTCTAATACCAATTGAAGGGGAATCCAAGAACAAACACACCTATTCTGATCCCTCCTTATTAGGATCTTGCTCCTCAGAAAGAGCACAACATGATTACCAAATATAAGCAATTAAACATGTAGAAATATACCAAAAATGCAAGTAACTAGAATTCACCAATAGCACAGAATATGAGAGACAATACACTATCTTGTATTAACACTTATATAGAAAAGAATATAATAAAGAGCCGCCACACTCTTCCACCTTACAGAGGCTTTCCACACCTCAAGTGTACAGTAATTCTTCTTCAAAACACTCTCCTACCAAAAACGGTCCCAACAACCAACTCACACACAGAATTGGTGTTCACCTCTCCAACCAGTCAGTAATAACCCTGCCAGTACACCAAGCACTCTATAGCACTTCAAGTTGATCTCCCATGAACCTGCAACTTGCAATTCAACAGACCATACTTACACATGTATATCTCCTATGAGCTTGCAAAAACCTGCAACTCAATGATCTTACAATGGAAGGAACTTCCTTGCCTTCCTTTCTATCTCATACTTATACAATACATGCCAATGGGTCTATAAATAGATCCCTAACTTAAACAATAACTTAGACTCTTAATATGGAATGAATATCCACGTAGCTCAAGACTCTAATTGGTCTTTACATGCAAACTCTTTGTTCACTCAACTAACTGTTCATGCAATGAGCAATTCTGGAACACACAGGCGACCAACATCGGTCTCTGTCTAACTGGTGCTGACCGATGTCGACCGACTACCTACCGATGTCAGTTGCCTTTTGCATTCATCCTGATCGACATTGGTCATACTGTCAACGCCGATTCTTATAGAACTTAGCAACCTTCTCTTCATCTGCATAATTGAAGCTTTTAGCTCCATAACCTAACAACTAGGTTATAATTCAAAATAAAAAGGTATATATATATATATATATATATATATATATATATATATATATATATAAAGGATATAAGTCTAATAAATGAAACCTAAAAACTAGATAAGACAACTCTTTAATTAGAAATTACCATTTATTTCAAGCTCTCAAATTGTACTATAGCACTAAATCAAGTATCTGAAGCATTCAAAAGGTCAAATATACTATTGGATCACTTGTATAAAGGGTTAATGGGAGAAAAAGCATATATTTTAATTATTACATTTTATTAGACTTATATCCTTTATATATATACATATTTATAAGTATATATGTATATATATAAAGGATATAAGTATAATAAATGACACATAAAAATTGGATAAGACAACTCTTTAATTCAAATTTACCATTTATTTCAAGCTATCAAATTGTATTATAGCACTAAATCAAATATCTGAAGCATTCAAAAGGTCAAATATACTATTAGATCACTTGTATAAAGGGTTACTAGGAGAAAAAGCATAGATTTTAATTATTACAATTCCACACTCATGCATATGAGGAAGACTTATATGTGAGTCTAAGGCCTTCTTTAGAGTATTGGATATGTAGGCAACACTTAGCTTAAAAATAGGGTTATTAGGGATAGCTCAACTCATGTTATTAACCTCTTTTTACCAGGTCACTAGAGGTACAATGAAAAGGAATTAGGGTTTTTATTATTATCTATATATGAAATAAATGAAGACACATCCAGTGATGTGAAATAGTTACATAGGTCATAGTGTAGGATTGATACAAATTTGGAATCATTCCTTTACATTTCCTTGACTGGATGCCCGCATCAAAATCAAACACTAGCATCGATGTTATTTTCCTTGGTAAATATAACTATCCAAGAGATAAAAATAATCATAATATAGAGAAAAAATTAAATATCTTTAAGGTAGCCTTGTGAAAATTTGTTATAACTGTCATAGTCTATAATAGAATAACAAATAATATATGCTCTCTTTTATCCCTTAGTTACTTAGTACTTGTTGTATTTATTACACATGCCTAAATGAGACATATTTTAAAAATATTTTATTACATTTCTAAAATATGAACATTACTTGATTATATTTAAACATATTTATTTCTCTTATGAATCCAAAAGCATTAAAACACTTACCCTTTTTCATTTTTAAATATATTCAAACAAGCCAAAGCAACTACCTTAAAATGCTTTTAATGTTAATCTTTATAACAATCCACTTGCATATTTATCATTATATGGCTTTCATTTCACTTACATCATAAAATATATCTACTCCTACATTCTACATGCACACACATATATTCTTTCCCATCAGGGGCATGAACATCCTTATCTACTTGATTATGATTCGAATCCACATACATTGGGGGCATTTTCCTTGCCTTCCTTCTTTCCATACTAATTTTTACCACCTTGTTGCAGATTATTTGAATCCCTCATCTTATTATAATTTATAAACCTTTATTATTCATACTTACAATTCTCTTACATTCAAATATTTTAAAAATTAAAAAAATTCAAACAATCAAAAAATTATATATATTCTAAAAATGCAAAAAAATCAAAATATTTTCAAAAATAAAAAACTAGGACTTACAAGCATTTTCAAATGATTATTAGTTTACTTATTTTCACATGTTATTTATTTCATGTTAACTAGATAGTATATTTCACTTTTAAATACACGATGCTTTTCATGAGGTATGTGAGTGTGATATATGGCATGTTATTACATAGTTTTTCAATGTTGGGCTTTCCTTTTACCCAAAAACCTTGCTAAGTTATGGGAAACTCTTCTTTATCTGTGAACACTTCAATAATTCATATCTATCCACACCCTCTCTACCATTATTGAACTATATATCATACAAAAAAAATTCTAATTACTCATACATTATAGTTATAACATGAATACGTCATTCACTAACAAGGACATTGACACGTATGGTTAATGTAGACAAGTCTTATTTTCTCTAAGCTTATTTTTACATTATTATTTTACTACATGATAAGTTATGAATTTCATGATTATTATATGTGTCCCTTGTCATAATGTGTGCAATATATACATGTGCTTGATTTTATGACATTATCATGTCATTTGAGTGTCCCTTGGCCTTATGTGTTTATGTTACATAATATGTCCCTTGTATGTGTCATTTAAGATTTATGTGTGACATTATATATAAATTATGTGACATTGTATGACATTATTTATATGATTTATCTCTTGTTACTATGGTACCATGAATCATATCATTCATTAATTCTATTTTCTACTTTACACTTGTGTCATGATTTTGTGTGTGTGTGTGTGTGTGTGTGTGTGTGTTTTTCATGTAAATTATATATACAATGTCATGTAAATTATGTGTGTGTGTGTGTGTACACACACACACATTAAAGTACATAAAAATAGAAACAACAGATATATATTAGAATCACATAAATGATGGAGATTTATGTATGTATATAACACATGTTTAATATACAATTCAATACTATTATATAATAAAATTCAAATGTTCATAAGATGAAACATAATTACATATTACACGTATTTTAAATTTCTCTTTTGAGATTAGTGACATGCAGGCTAGGTACCTCATAATAGTGACTTACAGTTATCAAAAAGGGGAATTATAGTAGGCTTGTCTTAATAATTCAAGTCCTCATGAGTAATAAAATTCATATTTATGATAGTATATAGTTTTAAAAATTATAATATGGTTATGGGGGAATGTAACATGCATATAAACTCATTCCAATAATTGCTTCAATACATATTCATATATACTTGATGCATATGCATGGGCATGTAAAAAATAGTTACAAGTTACAACTTTTAAATACTTACAGGGTTTAAATGACATTCAATATTAATTCAGTATAGATATAAGTGGCATCATATTCATTCATGTTCATGTTTCTACATGGCAATTTTCAAATTTCACTTGTTTCAAGTTCAAAAGTTTTAAATAGAATCTAGATATGTCTACAATGGTGTGATTCATATAATTTTGAAAGTGGACCATGATATAGTTTAATGACACTCAAATTTTATGGTTTTACTTTACTGAGCCAAATTTAGTGGTTCCACCCACTTCTCCTACCATATTTTAGTCTAGCGATGCTCAATTTCTATGGTTA
The DNA here is from genome assembly GCA_037957365.1 of Torreya grandis. Taxonomy (NCBI): domain Eukaryota; kingdom Viridiplantae; phylum Streptophyta; class Pinopsida; order Cupressales; family Taxaceae; genus Torreya; species Torreya grandis. The sequence goes on from JARHVA010001549.1 coordinate 1,965,892, forward strand.
CACTTTAGCTAGCCATATTTGATGCTTCCACCTTCTTCTCCTACCACATTTGAGTCTAGTGAAACTCAACATATATGGTGATATAGAACCACATTTGGTGGTTCCACCTTCTTCTCCTATCATATTTGAGTCTAAAAATAGTTAACATCTATGGTGAAATTTAGAAAACCATATTTGGTGGTTCATGTGGGTAATAAAATATATTATATATATCATGTCAAACTTATACACTTGAAAAATTCAATCAAGGCTCTACCCTTTAGTTATATATCTTATTGTTGTCAAAAGTCTTGCATTTTCCATCTCACTAAGCTTATATACTTATCTTATGCTCTAAACCTATCATTATTATGACCTAGAACACATATACACTAAAATGAGATTAAAATATGATTTATATCATTCACTTTCAGTTATATACCTTCAACATTTTTATCCTTCCAGACCTTATCATCTATATAGGGACACTAATGTTGATGCTAGTTCCTATATGCCTTACCTAGTGTCTATGCCTCAAAATTCATCTAAATTTCAAATATTTCAAAACATATGGGTCAAAAAATTAATCTTATCTAACCCTTCTATGAGATATTTTCAAAAGGTTTGGTATAGATACAAATAAAATCCTACTCATTATCTATGTAGTAAATACTAAGCAAGCATATATTCAAGCTCATTCAATCAATTGTACAATTGAGTTCTAATACCCTATTCTCCCCTATTTATATATCACTTATAGGAGCAGTCATATTATAGGTCTAAATAATTCAAATAACATCCCATTGAAATTAATTATCAAGTTACAAGCTAGATCATTACATGCCCTTGTATATAACATATTACACCACTATACACACACAAGCCCACACTTACATAATAACTACATATTTTTTAGGCTCTCTTTAGATTATTGGCTATGTAAGCCTCATTGACAAAGGGTTCTTTGAGGTTATATCAAATTATTTATCCCACTAACCCATTTTTGTTAAGGTGACATGACCTAATGTGAAAAACTAGGGTTTTATTTATATATAGTCATACAAAGAGTTTGCACACAATCTAGATATATCAAAAAAATGGTAATATAAAACCCTAACAATCATAAGTGGTTGATTTTGAATAAATTGAATATTACATACATGACATAAGTGTCTAGACATGGATGTAAGCATCAACGCTAGTGTCCACAAGTCGATAGTAGTGTCTAGGCCTCCATAAATAATATTTCTAGAATATAACAGCAGGATGATAAACATCAATCTGCATGCTTCTACACATATACATCTTAGATCTATTTTTGAATCTATAAAAAAAAATTGTCTCTTATTTTTTTTGTAATTATCATAATATCAATCAATATTATACTTTCTATATTTGGTAATTTTCTAGATTTAGTATATTATGTTATATGAATTAATTTAATTAGCCTACTTTAGAATAGTTTTATTCATCCATTTTATTAGGCTATCCTAACCACATTAACCCTCATCCATTTATCCGAAACCTAAAATTTATAAGAATTTGGTTAACCTAACTTCTAAGTTTTCTCATGCAAATCCTAGCCTACTCTAGGATTTTTAACCTTCTAGAGTTTCTGATTTTAGTAATTTGTAGATCTAATTTTTTCCATTAATTTTGGCATATTTATTTGAATTTATCAAATATGAAAAATGTTAATAAAAATAATTTTAAAATATAATATAAATAATTCATAATCAATAATTTGAATAAAATTAATTAATTAATTAATGTGTTGTTACACATTACACAAGAATAAATCAATAAACATGTTAAGGCTAGTGCATCCACATCCATTAATGGTGAACCCTTAGATGGTAATACACTTACTACATCTTTCATGGGAACAATAAATACTTTAATTTTATTTTTTATTTCAATGTCTACATCAAAACAAATGGTGTTTTCATCCCATTTGATGGTTCCTCAAATATCAAATCTAAATGCCAATGGCTCTACGGTGTAAAATCTTCTCCAATTTATTCAAGTTTTGGAAGCTAAGGTTACCAACATTGAATGAAATGATTTGAAAATTTTTAACTCTAAAGTGTAGATATTTGTAATCTAGAGTTAAAGATGTAAATATAGCCTATGACATAAAGATGTTAGACTATCTCTAAAGTAGACCAATTATTTGTGAAACTCAGATAGAACATATACTAAATTTATTATGCTAAGATACTAAAGATAGAAAGTGAAAATATGATAGATATTTTAGTGATAATGGAAAAATATACTTAGTTTATTCTAATGTTAATACAAATATGGATTTAGAATAGGCAGAAAGTAAATAGGATTTAAATTTTGGACCAGTCACCTAATTCTATAAATTATATATTTATATCCATAGACATTTGCATCGACCTAAGATAGTTACATTAATTCTACTATCTACCTCAAATGTAGGTGTATAGTACATAATACCTACTAAAATTTTATGTGACCATGTAGATGCTTTTAATTTTTATGTTACCTTCACTTTGGTGCATTCAGATTTGGTTCCTGGACTATCACTCCTTATCAAATAGTAAAACCCTAGTTATTTATTTTCATAGTGGTTTTGGGGAAAATGGGTTAGTGGGAACATGGTGTCAAGATGCCCAAAATACCCCTTTAATAATGAGTGATTACTACATAGATATTAATTGAGTAGGGCCTTAGACTAATAAGTTCTCCCCTACATGTTGGCTTATATGTGAATCATAAAATATGTGATAATCAAGTACAATAGTGACCTAGTTTGTAATTTGGAAAAAATATCTCTTGGGATGGTCCTTCAACACTTTATAACTATATATATGTGTTGTCCCTATGACTAATATGGAAATAGGAGAAAATAGGGAATATTTTCTCACTTTAGTGCTTGATACAATATTTATGGTAAGTTGCCTTGTGAGTTACTAGGTCTTTTCCAAGTTTATGCTAGATTAGGAATGAATGAGGGTTGATCTTGTATTTATAGTAATCCCTTTGGATATGTATCACATTAAATGAATTAGGATGACCATAAGTATATGTTTCATTTGAAAATTGGATTAATTTAAGGCACTAAACACTTGTATTGGGATATGACACTTGCATCAATGTATGCATCTAACTAGGATCTAAGTGTCCAGGCATCTAAAAAATAAGTACAAGTCCAAAACTTGAAAATATGGAAGATAAGCATGATTATATCAATATTTATACCTTATAAGGTCTTAATCATCATAATAACATTGTCCAAAATAAGAAATAAGTAATCAGGCATAGATAAATAGTGTATGCAAGTATTTTAGCAATGGGAAAGTTATATAAGTTGAAAGGACATCCATAATATGTAGTTTCCAAATGTATAAGACTAAGGTTCTATATAATTTATATATAGTGTCTACATTCCCCCCCCCTTTAATATAGTAATGAAATTATTGGTTTAAAAGAGAAGAAATATGTACCTAGGTGTGCATAATACACCTTGCCTTTAATTGAGTCCAACTCGAGTGATTCACTAGTGACTAACTTGAAACCAAGAGCATGTTATAGTATATAATTAGTGGATATAATCTAAAATTTAAATCATTTAAATAATTGAAATTGAAAGAGATAAAGGTTTAGGATTAGACATGTATATCGATGTAATAGTCCTACCTTTTGGCAATTTGACTTGAAAGATGTATCATTATGAATCATTGAAATTGAGATAAGGATAAATATAAATATGGAAAGTGAATATATATAAATATAGAGAGAGATATTGGAGGATACATGCCCCCAACCTTAGATAAAATTTGAGTTACCATTTGATAATTGAGATTATCTCAATTGTGTGACTTGATCATAATTATAATCAGGTGAGTGTGAGTGAACTAAGTCAACTGACACTATAAATATAGTAAGGCTAGATGATGTAATCAATTATAACCTATAATATTGTAAATATTGAGTGATTTATTCACCTCAACCATACCAAAAATTGAACCAACTTATATAGTAGATTAACTCAATAAATTCCATAAAAGTCCAACCTAGTGAGTGATGAAATTCCTTGGGGCCAAAAACAATGGAGCATATTCATATTCTCAAATAATCAAGATAATATCAAGGCCACACACTCAAGGAATTGCATAAATTTTTTTAAAAATAAACTAGAATAAACTTATTATACTAGTCCATGGATCATATGTGTTATAAAAATACATTAAGTTCATAACATGTCAAGTATACTGCAAAAGATATAATCATGGATAAAAGAATGTGTGTGTGTGTGTGCGCGCACACGCGCGCACACACACATGCATGCGCATGATCAAACATGACAATGTAAAGTGACTATAGAATAATATAAATGGGTGTATCATGGTCATAAAGGTAGATTTCCCCAATATCCCAGTGGTGTGAGTAGAGGGGAAACCAAACATCTAAAAGTGAATAGATCATGTATCTATGTATTCCTGTATCACACTAAAAATAAAAATATGTGTGCATGTGTATATAATAATTATTTATATACCATCTAACAACATAGAACTAATAAAATATATGTCAATGAACCAATAAAACATGTAAATGTTGAACATATTTTTGGATTTTTGATATTTTTTATTTTTTGGTATTTTTGGTGTTTGATATCATTGTTTTGGATCATTTGAATTAATATAGTGATAACTGAGGTAATAACCATACACAATGGAATGTATTTTGGAATAAAAATGCTCAACTATAATGATCATGTGGTAACTAGGTTTTTACTTTTGATTCTAACATTGTAACTGATGTATATGTTGGAGTATCAAGTGTATTATATTCATATGTTGTGTAATAATTATCATTAGGATCAAACCACTCTTATATGTCATTATTATAGGAAAGATGTAACTTTTTAGGTTGTCCTTGAATTTATGATATACCATTTTGAGTATTTGTGTATGAATAATGAACTATGCCATAGATTAGAATTTCATTATTGAAAGTTTTCTTATTTTAAGCATGTTCATCATGGTTATGAAATTGCATCTCCTTATGGACTAGAGAAAATTCATGTATCTTTGCTTTAACACTAGGATAAGATGTAATTTGTCCTTTAACTTATTGATCTTTTTGTAACATATCTTACCCTATATTTGCCTTTTAAATACTTTCTTAGTATGGGTTTGGTATTTACAACTTTTTTGGCTTTGAATTATTCATTGGTACCCATATTTTTTATTTTGGTACTTGTGGTTTAGGAGAGGTACTCATAATGTGAGTGGTTTTCTTGGTTAGTGTAATAATGATACAATCACCACTACCTTTATGAATTTTTATTTTATTATTCAATGCAAAAAATAACTTGTATGATACCCATGTATTCTATGATAAGCATAATAGTATTTAGATCTCCTTATAGGATATGGAGGATTAATTTGATCACTTTGTTTTGAATTATTTCTCTTAGGATTTCACTTGGACTCTTAGTAGCCTTTTATTCACTTTTTGAATCACTTATTTTATATGTATTCTATTTTTATATATGAAACTTTTTTTGGCATAACATTAGTATATGAGGATGCAAACACATGATTAACACTACCATGTATTAGATTCTATAAGTATGTAATATGAGTTTTTAATTTTTTTATTAACTTGTTCATACTAGTGATTTGATATTTTAGTGATTCAAAAGCACAAACACTAGGTGCTCTAGATTGAACATGCATATATATATCATCTACCTTACCTATTAAAGGAGTGATAGCATGGACCTAGCTATAGGGATGATAGGTATCACCCTCCTTAAGGTCAGGAGGAGGAAGAGTCTCCTTTGTATCCATTTTAAATATTCTAAATTTTTTTTATGAGAATCAGATAAGAAAGACATACAAATGCTAAGGAGAAATCAATCATGATAATAAAAACTAGATATGAATAATTATTACATTTATAAATTAGAAAATAGGAAACCCTAGACCAACTAGGGTTTGCACATAAAGACATAGAGATTAGGTTCTATTGATGATCAAACACCCCTATTCCTAGAATGGGGACCCTCGTTTCTACAATTTCTAGTTAATCATTCATGTTTAAATAACAATTGACACTTCTAAATATTTCAATTATTGTAAGTCTTATTCAAAGTTTATTCAATAATAAATTATTAACCATTGAAAACTCAATGATGCATAAATAGTCTTTCACTAAGGAGGTTTGACCTAGATTTCTAATCTCATGAATGTAACAAGCTTCATTGTATTTTATTAAAATAACATTATGTTGTGTTTGAATCATTTAGTTACAAAGTTATGCATTTAAACCTATGTAAACTTGCTTGAGATATGTTATGACATCTTCAAAAAACTAACTTAGTCTTTCACTTGACCTCACAAGATGTGAAATTTACATTACAATTCATGATGCCTCATGGGACATCAAAATTTAGACTACATCCTAAAAGTGATAAGTATCCACCTCACTGAGATTCGTAATGCCTTAAGGATTCATCATGACCCACACACAATACCTAGATAAAATCTACCAAATTCATGAGCCACGTGGCATCATTTAGAGAGTCTTCAAGGAAGCTAGCTGTTGGAATTCAAAACTTAGGCTACATGTCAAGATCTTAGTCCCTATGAGGTAACCCATTCAATCTAATCCACCATAATCCCACTATAATCCAAAATCTTGTGAGATTTTACTACATGTCTCCATCATAACTAGCTACATCCAAGTATCCTTTTGAGATGATGCATGTTCCTTTTAGGTTCATCCAAGCTCACCACATGTCCAAGCTATGTTGCATCCATCCAAATCTCGTGAGATCTCTCAAGTTAGACATTTGGGTTACCCTGAGATGTTTAATCAAATTTTAATGACATATAGCTATCCAAGGTGCCTTTTGAAGATGAAAATTTGTATAATAATGAATAAAATCTTGTGAGAGTGACATGTGTCCACTTTGGACCCAAATGATAACACCACATGTCATCCCCATGCCATTTCTATCTGAGATCCATGAGATCACTTTTGAGAGGGATGTGTGTCTTCACTTGAGCCATGCAATTAGCACCAAGTTACCAAATAATGTCTAAAATCCTTCTTAGAGAGATACCTAGCAAGGAAATCCACTATTAACTTTCAAGAGAGACACCTAGAAAATAAAATATTTGATTACCTGTGACAGCAACATGTGGCATTCCTAAAACCAATCAAAACTAAAAGACATAACTTGAGATATCATTACAAATCAAAAGATGCCACATGGTAGGGTAAAAAAGATTCACATTAAGCTCCATTCTAAGAATTTATGAGGTAACAAAATGTGCCACATGTCCACATTTTAATCTAACTAAGCAGCTTAGTTGTATTTAGGCCTTACAAGCACCTAGCTAGATCTTAGGTAGCAACAATGTGTAAAAAAGTGGAAATATTTAGATTTAGAGATAAAATTGATGACAAATCAAAGAATAATTAAATTTTAATTTTAATCCTAGTGCAATTAGTTACAAAAAATAATAGTTTGAATTTTTTTTAGTATAAGAAAGGTTGAAAAGCTTTCTGTTAATACGACTCAAACTAGGATCGCCATCAACCTTGCATTAATTAGGGAAATATTTCAAAAGGATACTCAACTGGGCCATTATTATTCACATTTCAAAAGCTATATGCATTCACTCACTTTATTTTCTATGCTCACACAATACAATAAAATATCAAGCTATTTATAAACTACACTCTAGACCACCATTATTTAAACTTGAAAGTTATAGGAAGATACCATAAGGATGTTTATTTCTACCTAGAGTATTGAAAGAGATGGCACAAGTAGGTTCCTCCACTTTGGGTAAGATAATTTATTTTTTAAATGATGACTTCTTATTTTAATATGGTACTTTCATTGTCTTCTAAAACACTAAATTCATTTTAGAAGCCATTGCATCTAGGGGCATGCACTATAGTAACATATAATTCAATGTATAAGCAACTAGGGTAGTTGATGAGAATGAGACCATGCCTTATATAATTCAAATAGCTTCATATATACTCACCATCAATGTATTTAATATCCATAAAGCCATAACCAATCCAGAGGTCATGTCGTGCATTGACCTAATTTATGGGAGCTTTGTAAGGTTAAGGTGTGAATACAGGCAACTCAAGTTAATATCCTAAGGGATCCAAATTATTGTCTATCAGGACCAATATTTGAGAATTACTATGACCTACCTTCACCATAGACTAATTATAACCAAGTCATCATTGAAAATTGATATGAGGTGTACACCCTAGAGAAGGTCTTGGCTTCATGGGTAACTAACCCAATTGGATTTATCCTCATGGATGACCAAGGGATCTTACTTATCCAATAATTCAAGCAAGGATTTAGGATTAGTCTAGCATTATTAAATAGAATATTTGGAAACCCAGACATTGGACATATGGACATAAGGACTCTTTTATTATTGTAGATAATCCTAGAAGATTAGTAGATTTCCCCACTTGGGGAAATCATTAGTAATAATTTGGTATATGTGATGAATGAGTCTTGAAATAATGGTGCCCCATTATTCATGATGAGTTACTTTTTGGATGCCATTTTCACAAATTCATAAATAGGTTAGAATTCATGGCCCCCCAAGTGATAGGAGGTTGTACCTCAGCTATTCTTTGAAATACACATTCATTACTTCAGGTGAAACATAAGAGTGATTGAAAAAGATTTCTACCTAGTTATATAAAATTCAATCATTGAGTGTGATATTCCAAGGGTTCCCCCAAAGGTTAGACAAGACTTGAGAGACATGGGTAGCTACTAGCTATACCTAGATTCCACAGTCATTAGAATAGAGGGAGTGATGGTGGCTCCTCTCAGATTACCAAGGTATGTGTCAATGAAGTTGGCTGAGAAAAATATGGCTTATTAGTGATTGTATGGGGTTGATGGAGTATTCAAAAAAAAAAGATAGTCCCCCATAAGGATCATTACAATCTACAAAAGATTAGGATCACAAAGTGTCATGATATAATTATGGTTGCTAGTGATAGGTATTCTTACCTATTGCCTAAGGATGACTTCAGACCTTGTGACCCTACCAATGTCATTTACAAACATATGTTCCAATTCAAGAAGTATATATAAATAGAGTATAAGCATCAAGAAGAGGTACATGAGTGGATATAAATGAAGGCAATGAATAATAAAGTGGTCATCAAGAATGTAGTGAGGAAGAACATAGAGCTAGAAATGAAACTAGATAAAGATAAGAAGGAAGATATCACCAAGTCTCGACCACCACCAACAAATGAAATCATGTTTGATGTTGACTATGAAGAGGGACAAGAAGAGGAGGAAGAATACAATGTTTCTCTTATTAAGAACAGGCCATGTAAACCTCCACTTCTTGCCACTTCAAGTGGATGGAGCCTGCCTCCAAGATTTTAGCAAGGAGGATCTAGCAAGAAACTTGACCCCTCCTAGGGACCCACATTGATATATGCATATACTATGGGATCCACCCTAGAGATCCTAAGTCAACTTGAACTTGATGTCATTAACCTTGAAGAATTGTAGCAAGGCATTGAGCTCTCAATAGAAGAAGTACAATCATTGGATAGTAAGAACATCAAAAAAGTCTACAAGAGGAAGAAGGATCCCAAAACCACCATGACAAGAACAATAACCCATCCATCATCTCCTCAAGTGACTATTATTTAAATCACACATTAATACCCTAATGTAATTATAACAACATCACCTTCCTTCCCAATTGTAAGTGCATCTACTTTTACATTTATTCCCCCTACCATTGCTTCTTCATTGCCTTTAACATCACTAGTAGTTGTAACCATCACCACCCAATCCTCTATATGTACTAGCATAAGCCAAGCTAGTAGTTCCTTGGGATTTACCATCCCCCACTTCATTTCCCATGTTACTTCCCATATGGCATCATCATCAAGTTCCCAAAGTACTATTTTTGTTTAAGCTATAGGTACCACTCCTTCTCAAGTAACCATAAATAGTACATCCATTACCATTGGTTCCTTTACATCCATAAGGCCACTGAGGCCCATTTTGAAACTATTACCCTTTCAAAAGCCACTCAATATTACTATATATATAAAGGTGAGTGTGTCTTCTAAATTACCTTCCTTTTTTTTAAACATGGGCCCTATAAAAACTCTATTTAGCACACTTGGCCAGCTAGACCTGATAAATCTACCACACAGCCCTGCTACAATTTTGGACTTTACCTCAACCCAAGTACCTCCATTTAAAACACCTCCAACAAATCCAACACCTAATGCTTCCCCAAATTGGGTCAGATATATTAGATAGGTAGTCAAATAAGAGAGGCCTCATGTGGTCTTCTCTGTGCCATAGATCGGCGTGAGGTTTGATGCTACCATATGTAAAATGAAGAGGTTAGTGAGGATGTAGGTTGAGCATCCCTAGTCTAGCTTAGTGGTAGCCCATGAAATTGAAGAGTCCCTCTTCACTTTGATAAGGAAGAAAAAAGTTGGCCCTAAAGAGGTGGATGAATATGCAAAGGGCCCTATGTCCATAGTCCAAGCCTAGGTAAAGTCCACAGTAGCCTTGATGAAGGGGATGCAACAAGAGTTGAAAAGGTTAAGAAAATAGACACTACCTATAGTGATATAAAATACTTCAATCTAAGTCATCAACATTGTTATCAATATATTCAACTTATACAAAGTCATAAAGAGAAGATAAGAAGATGGGACCCTATAGTTTAATGTGGTCATCAAATTTGACCAAAAACTTACACTCTATGATGTGAAGTTGGCAAACTTTGATAAAGATGAAAGGAGTAATAATATCCCAATCCTCAAGGTTTTGCCACTTCAGGATATCATCCCTGCATAGACCATCCTAATGAATAGGAGAAGGATACTAAAAAGTGGTTGGATTAGGTCAAGGATGCAACTGAATCTTTAGAAAAGATTGGGTTCAATATTTCCCTCTTATTAAAGGATACCATAGTCACTAGGGTGACCAAACCTAATGGCACCTTCATGTATGACCAAGAATTTAGGGCTCAGGTGAAGGTTTTTGTTGCCAAGTTATAAAAGGAAATTGTTAAGGCTAAGATAGCTACTAAGGTAATGAACATAGTGTATTTTTCCAACCAAAGACTAGAGAAATAAAAGGCTATTGAAGAATCACTGAGGCCCATACTTGTAGAACACAACAGGCTCATTCAAGAGACACCTGATCTATTTCAACCTATGATCCTAGACTTTGGCTAAATTGATCAGGATTACTTCGCATGCATAGATGTTGGGATGAAAGAAGAGGCAAAGAAGAAAGAAAGGCAATAGTAGTAAGTATCTCAGTAACATCCTCCAGGGCCATGTGGAATATTTGATTTCATTTTATAAATTTGAATTAAGAATATTCCATTGTTATATGTGGAATTTTGGCCACTTTGTTGCATTTAGATGCCTTTTGATGGGCCCACTTGGACTTTTATAGGCATTTTTGAAGCCTATATATAGGGGTATTCCTCTCATTTTAATTAGGAATAGTTGTTATAGAAATAATACAAAAGAGAAGAATTTGAGAGATTATTTATATGCTTTATCATGTAATTTTTTGGTTTCTACTTCTCACGCTTTTATATGACTAATAGTTTATTTTCTACTAGATAATTTGGCAATAGCATTCAATATATGAATTTGTTAGTTTGATTTTAACACTAGGTTGATAAATCTATTAGTATATTTACTCTATTTTCTTCTCACTTTCAACTAAATGTGCTATGCAATTTACTATGAATGAGTATTTTTTATGAAACATATGCTTTTAGATACATGCATTTCCTTTCCTTTGAATATTTAACTACATTTATTTATCTTTGATTAATATAATAGAGTTGGTGAACATTAGTTTTAGATGTTCTTGTCTTAGAAGTTAAAATAATTGACACCTTTGATCATCTAAAGCAAGCTCTCTTTTCTACCTTACCCTACTTACCTTTGGATCTACCCATATCTCACTTTAGTTTAGTTCATTATATAAATATCCATGGTTCACTTATGTTTTGGAAATACTTGGGAAATATTAAAACAATTTGACAAAGATTATCATGAAATAAAGTGTTATTGTGTAAAATCTAATGTCCCTACAACAGGGTCTACTTGTAAAATTCTAAGTGGTGACCATATCTCTACTATTATACTATTTTAGTAGTATTTGTATACATAACTCAAGACCTGAGTCTTATATGACTCAAAATTGAGTTCATTACTTTCCCCCCATTCCCTAATGACATAGGGAACATATTAAGTGCATCAATAGGAAGGGAAATCTTTGGCACTAGGAGGGCCTGTATACAATTACTTTCATGCATCTTACTGAAATTGTAGTGTAATTTATTAAAATATATGATTAATAGTTTTAAATTACACAAATATTTTTAAAGAACACTAAATATCTACATTCTTTGTATAAAATCTTTGTATTCTTTGTATGAATCTTTACATTCTTTAAAGGATTTCATCAAATTTACTATTCATTTGTATAAATTAGGTAAATAATCTAGATATTTATCTAAATTTGTGCAAATATAGGTGAAATACCCCATCCTTTAGGAATATTTAATGTTATTTTGGTTATATTTGCAAAGATTGATGGAAATTTGGTAAATAATTATTTATAAGTATTTGTGCAAAGATCAATTGCTAAGACCTCACTTGTACTAGATCTAGGCATTTAAGATCGTAATTGCTCTAATATGCTTAAGATTAAGTAAACCTTTTCATATATTTATGCTAAAAGATGTTTTTAAATGCTTAAACACTCATATTATTAAATAAGGCATAAAGATGATTTGGAATGCTGGTCTAACACTGATATTTATAGGTTAACGTGCAAGACTAATGATATTTGTGGAGGTATTTAAAAATTTGAGGTTTCAATGCATGGATCCTCAAATATGAAGGTAAATCTATTAGATCTGGTTTATAAAAGGTTTTTTGCTATGAGAATTTGACTGATATTTATGATATTTAACATCTATAAGGCTACCTTTGAATTTATTTTGCTCTCTTTACCCGTTCTACATCTTGGAGCTACTTAAGATTCTAACGAGGTCTCGATCTAAACCTAGGGTCCCTTTAACATCCATAACAACTCATAGGAAGGCTAGAGCAGATAAAGGTAAATGTAGAAAGTCCAAGACCCATCCAAATTCCCCATCTAACTAGAATTTCTAACCCCTTTTTTCTAATTATAGCATGGTTAGCTGACTCATTCATCAATATCCCTAGAGTTGTGCATGATCTACCAAGGAATCTAGAAAAATATTTACCTCTCTTTACCCCCACCAGTAGAGTGACTATTGAAGATCATATAAATTAATTTAAGTTATATTTGAGGTTTCTTAATGTGATCCATGAGGATGTGGATTATCATTTCTTTCCATTTTTATTTTAAAACATATCTTGTGATTATCTCCTCAACTTGGTGGAAGATTTCATCATGGGATGGAATCAATTCAATGATACTTGTATTTCCTAATTTGGTAGGGTAGTAAGCTCAAGAGTTATGTATCAAAATTTTACCACCCTCAAAAGGGATGTAAAGAAACCAATTAGAACATTCAACACAAGGTTACAAAATATGTATGCCCTGACATCCCCATCATATAAAATGGTAGATGATTTAGCTTTAGAAATATACAAGTATGCCTTGGACCCAATGGAAACTATCTTCCTAAGGAGATCCTTGAATATTGACATGTTGCCTTTGGTATATGCTGAATCTATCCATATATATGATCAAATTCACCCATAGGGGCATCTTTCCTTTGCTATACCAAATAATGACCCAATGATGCCTACTCTAAATGTCATACCCAATATAAATCAGAATATGTTTGCATTAAACCAACTACCTATAATCAACCAGTTGTCATTGAGCCATGTTGTACCCAACCAATAGCTAGGATTATTCAACTAAGGAAATGTTAGAGCATATCCCTAAAATAATATTGGTCAAGCAGTGGTGCTCATAAATAATACCAATGTTTAAAATATGATCCAAAACAAGATCTTAGAGCCTCCAAAGGGAGAATTAGACTCAATATAAATAATTATTCAGAAACTCACTAATGATTTCTTAGATTGTAAGAAGTAGATGGGAGATTTTGGTAAGAAAATCAATATAAATTATAAATTATAGAGATACAACTTACCATTCAATAGGCCCAACAATAATAGTGATCCCCCTTTGAGCAAGTTACCTAAGATCAACATTTTCAAGTTAGCCTTGCCTAACTGGTGTCAGGTGCATAATATTTCCAGACATGGAAAACTAGACTGTGTTGAGTTTTACCATGCATTTGAATCCATTCAAAGCCAAATGGATGCATTCAAGATGAATCCCACTGATCAAAATAATTATAAAGGCTCTAAAAATACTAATGATACTTCTAGAGCTCAAGAAATAGTCCTCATGATGGAGACATATGACTTTCGTAGTCAAGATGAAAATGAGCCTGAAGATAATGTCAAGGAAGTGCATGCTTTCTAATAATACAAGAGGAACAACTATGCTTTGAGAATTAAAGGTCAGAACCCACCTTTGATAACTTCTAACCCACCCAATATAACAAATACACCTCCTAATGAAAGGATAGAATATAATCCTATACCCATTAAAGGTAAGGAAAGTTAGCCAACAATAAAAGATCAATTTATAATATTGAAAGGTGGATACAACATAGTGGAAGACATGAAAAATATTAAGGTAAATATAATTTTTCATGAACTTAATCAAATCACTAAAAAATGTGATTTGTTATTGAAATAGTTGAATGAACATCCTAGTTCCATCAAATCTAAACAGGCTCATGCAAATGTGGTAATATATAAAAGTAAGCATGAAGTTTCGACATTTTTGTTGACTATAAGCATTTTTGGTAAGAATATTCATAATTACTTGTTAGATTCTAGTGCTTTATTTAATATTATTCCATTAGGAATCTATGAAAATTTGGGATTAAACATAATCAAATTAGAGAAGGTAGTGGTGCAATTGGATAAATCAAGAGTGAAAGTGGTAGGTGAATTGTTAAATATTCACATGCAGCTCACTCATGAACCCTGAATCTGGAAGTTCATTGAAATTCAAGCCATTGAATACTTCAGGCTTATAGGTTTTTATTAAGTCACGAATGGACTAAATCCTTGAATGGATATATATCTATAGATTATTCCCACATGTGGCTACCTTGGCATGGGATTCCCAATCAAATTAGGATTTATCAGGAACCCAAAATGAAATACATGATCACTGAATACAATGCCAAGAATGAAAAGGTAAATTACCAATCCTCTAACTTAGGTGTTTACACTATGCAAACCACTAACATTATTTCAGATGATAAGATGAAAGAAGAAATCAAGGGTCCCTAGACATTGAACTTTGATGGTGCACAAACTAAGTAAGGTTTTGGCATTGGAATTGTTCTAAAAATTCCCAAAGGAAAATAGTATCTGGATTCTTATAAATTACAATTTATTTGTACTAGTAAATTAGTATAATATGAATCTATTATTTTAGGACTTCAATTTGCAATCAAACATAAAGTAAAAGCATTATTAGTCTATGGTGATTTAGAATTAATTATTAATCGGGTTAGGATTAGATATCAGTATAAGATTTCTTGCCTAAGGAAGTATAAATTTAGAGCTTAGGATTTAATTGAGTATTTTGACTCATTTAATATTTTTTCCTTGCCTAAGGAGCAGAACCAATTGGTATATGCCCTAACTTTAGCAACAACAAACTTGGTTCCTCCAAAGCCTTTGAACTTGTAGGAATTTACCATGGAAATAATTTCATGCCCCTCTATGCCAGACAACATCAATAAATTTCAAAAAAATTATGATGATAAGAAGATAATTGATTTCATGTGTAGTGTTGTTGTATTCAAATCTCACATCATTGATGAACAAGATGAAATTTTTGTTTAAAAATCAAAATACGGTGAAGATGGAGTAATCCAACTCAAGGAGAATTGAATCCCTAGAAACATGATCTCCTTGGAAAGGATGTTTGACCTAGATAAACAAATAATTGAAGATAAATAACCCAAGGTGAGTGGGAAAGATTATAAACAAGTCAACTTAAAAATTCTTGAGAATGAATAAAGTGTTAATATTGGTTTAGTTTGCACTAATGAAGAGTTGAATGAAGTTTCTACCCTTTTAACCAAGTTCAAAAATGTCATTGTATGGTCATATAAATATCTTAAGATATTTGATACTAGTGTGATTACTCACATTATCCCATTGAAAGAGGCCTACAAACCCTTTAGGCAAATATAGAGGCTAATGAATCCAGTTTTGTAACTCCTGATTTGTAAGAAAGTGAATAAGTTTTTTGATGCAAGGATAATCTTCCTTCCCTATATGGTACTCAACATGGGTTTCCAATATTGTCCTAGTTAGAAAGAAGAATGGAGAAATAAAACTCTATGTCAATTTTAGAAACTTAAATAGATCCTCAAAGAATGACAATTATCCATTTACATCTTTGGATGAGGACATTCAATTGGTGAGTGGGTCTGGAATGAAGTCATTTCTTGATGGCTTTTCAAGCTACAACCAAGTCCTAGTGAATAAGAATGAAATAATGAAAATTTCCTTCACCACTAAGTGGTGAATGTTTGCATTCAAACAAATGCAATTTGGATTTATCAATGCATGATCAATTATATAATGAGTAATAGACCATGTACTACATGGATTAATAGGTAAGTGCATCATTATTTACATGGATGATCTAACAGTTTTCTCTAAAAATAGAGATAATCACATGATGCATTTGGAATAAGTGATAGAAAAGTTTAGAAGGTATGGTTTTTATTTAAATCCTAAGAAAAGCATATTCTATGTAATTGAAGGCAAAATTATAGGACATATAATCACCTAGGAAGGTATGACTATTGAACCTAATAGAATAAATGTAATTTCAAAGGTAGAAACCCCTAACAGTAGAAAAATTTGAAATATTTCTTTGGCAAGATCAATTTTGTAAGAAAATTTACCTTTGGTTTTAAAAAAATCATGAGACCACTCAACTTGATACTGAAGAAAGATACAAAGATAGAATAGAATGCTAAAGTGAAGAATGTATTTCAAGACATTAAGGATGCTATTATTCAAGCTCTAATCTTGATAAGTCTTGATTTTAGCAAAGGCTTTTATCTATACTTTTTTGCTTCTGATCACACTTTTGTCACTCCCTTGATGCATAAAGAGGAGGATAAATAGCACCCCATAGCCTTCATAAGAATCAACTTGAAAAACATAGACCTTAATTATCCTATTCTGGATAAGTAATCCTACGTACTGGTAAAAGTTGTCAAGAAGTTTAGACAATACATCCTGAGAAATAAGACGTATGCCACAGTGTCTGATCTGACTGTCAAGTTGATATTGGGATAGAATGAACTTGGATAATGAAAAGGGAACTAGATGACCAAACTCCAATAATATAACTTAGAAATAAAATATACTAAGTTAGTTAGAGGCCAAGGTCTAATCCAACTTATTACAAATATTGATCCATGTATTGACATTTTTCAAGTTGAAGTAGTTTAACTATCCAGTGATGTTTGGTATAAGGATATTGTTAAATATTTTTTACATAGAGTGTTTCCTCCACACCTTAAAATAGATAAAAAAAAGTGCCCTCAGACTAAGATCATCCCATTTTATGATCAAAAGAGGAGTCCTCTATAGAAAAAATTATGAGGGGATCTATCTAAGGTGTGTTTCTAGAGTTCAATCCATAGAAATCATAAACAATTTACATGACAAATTGGGAAGTGGTCATCCTTTAGTACATACCACAGCCCATAAAATATTGATAGAAAGCTAATATTGGCCAACCATATTAAAAGATGCACGTGCTCATGTGAAAACATGCCATCAATGCCAATTGTTTGATCGACACAAGACAAAGGTATCCATGCCTTTGCAACTAGTAATTGAAGAAAATCCACTTACACAATTAGGACCCAACTTCATAGGAGTGATTAATCCTAAATCCTTAATAGGACATAAATTTATACTCACTACCATGGATTATTTCACTAGGTATACTGAATTAGCAACCACCAAGAATAGTAGAGTGATTGACATCATCAAATTCTTACAAGAGAATATCATTACTCAGTTTGGGATGCCCCTATATTTAGTATACAATAATGGCTAGCCTTTGCTTCAGCTAAATTCACCAAGTGGGCATATGAAAATCAAATAGTCATCAAGTTTACTTCAAACTATTACCCTCAAGGTAATGGAGTTATAGAATCTACCAATAAAAACTTGATGAATGCCATCAAGAAATACGTGGAAAATAAACCTAGAGAATGGTATTCCATACTAAAAGATACAAATAGGTGCTCAAGGAATTCCTATTCCTACTAGTATATGGGCATCAACCTATTTTTCCTATCATGTTGAAGCTACCCAAGTATGAGTTTATGGTCGAGTATATAGAAGATGATGAAAGAGTACAGTCTCAAATATTGAACATCATCCAAATGGAAGATGTTAGAGATGAAGCATTGAAGAACTTAAATGAGCATAAAGATGTTGTAAAGAGATGATTTAACAAACAAGTTAAATTTAAATCATTATAAATATCAAACTTGGTTCTACTATGGGATAAGGCCCATGAGAAAAAAGGACAACATGACAAGTTCAGTCCTCTTTGGATTAGACCATATCAAGTGGTATAAATATTGGGTGAATATGAATTTAGGCTCAAAGACTTATATGGGTGTTACTTAACCTTTCCAATCAATGGGCAGTACATGAAACATTATTTTTTTTCCACTCTATCACAAACTCCCATAGGACAATAAGCTTGTTTAGAGTTAGAGAAGTTTCCTTTCTTGCTTTGCTTTCATATTTCTTTGTGTTTTCTTTTTTTTGTGTGTTTTATCTTAGTAATAATTATTTTGGATAATAATTCATTAGATATTGGTCATTCAAATTTTAGAAACCTCTAGTAGTGTTCCAATTTAGAAAAGCTAGGCAGGGTTAATTAGAAGTTAGTTTTCTTATGAAAATCCTAAGTTGTTTTAAGACTATAATATAGTTTAGATGAATGAAAATTTTCTTGAATGAGTGTTTGAATCTATGTGGACCATCATAATATCACTTAAATTCACCAAATAAAGTGCCAAGTCAAAACTTGATATCTAAGGGTGATTTACATCTAGACTATGTCTTGACAAAACCTTACACGTGGCTAATTTTGGTTCCCAACCATTCTATTTTATGAATGTAGGTATAAAAAATGATACATTAATGAGGTAAAATCATAAAAAAAAATCAGATTCTATGAATGGTGATTTAGGCAATCTCTATCGGGGCTATGGATATCTAGATGGTAGTAGAACAAGGCTCGAAGTGGAGCCAAAGTTATCTCTATTAGGGCTATGTATGCCTAAATGGCAGTAGAGAAATACCCAAGCCATCCCTTAAATAATCAAATAATAATTTTATAAAATGTAAAGAGTGATTAAGTAATTTCATGTTTGATGTCTTGAATCTTGAAAGTATCATTTCCGTACCCAATGGCAATTGTTAATAAACCTCAAAGCATACACATAGTATGATTGTCTACAAGTTTAAACACTATTTCAAGCCTCTGGGCTTTCATTAGTTATGAAAATTAGTTTGATACTGACTAAATTTCATAATGAGACAAATAAATTTTGATTCATCTTTGAATAGAATACCTAGATTCTATCATTTCTCAATATTTTCCCATAGAGGTCTCCATTTGTTAATGATCAACCACCCCCTATTCCCAGAATGGGGACCCTCCTTTCTATAATTTTTGGTTAACCATTCATGTTGCAATAATGATTGACACTTATAAATATTCTAATTATTTTAAGTCTTTTTCAAATTTTATTCAACTATAAATTATTTACCATTAATGGCTCAATGATGCATAAATAATTTTTCGCTAAGGAGGCTTAACCTAGCTTTCTAATCTGCATGAACATAATAAGATTTGTTAGATTTTATTAAACTAACATTATGTTGTGTTTAAATAATTTGGTTTCAAATTTCAATGTTTAAACTTGTGTAAACTTGCTTGAATTGATTTATGACATCTTCATAAAACTAACTTAGCCTCTTGCTTGACCTCATAGGATGTCAAATTTACATTGTAATTCATAATGCCTCTTGTCACATCAAAGTTTATATTACAGCCTAAAATGGATAGTGTCCACTTTTTAGGGCTTCATAATGCCTTAAAGATTCATCACAACCCATGCACAAAACTTGGATCAAATCTACCAAGTCTATGAGCCATGTGGCATCATCTGGAGAGTTTGCAAGGAAGTTAGTTGTTGGAATTCAAATCCTAGGCTGTGTCAAGATCTTAGCCCTTATGAGTGAACCTATTCAATCTGAGCCACCATGCATCCCACTATAATTCAAAATCCTATGAGGTGCCATCACATTTATCCATCATAACCAACTAGATATGAGCATCCTTTCAAGATAATGTGTGTTCCCTTTGGGTTCATCTGAGCTCACCACATATCCAAGTTGTGTTGCATCTATCAAAAGCTTGAAAGAGCTCACAAGTTAGACATCTAGGTTTCCCTGAGTCATTTGATCAAGGTTTGATGACATACAACTATCCAAGGTACCTTCCAAAGATTACATTTGGTTTAAGAATGAATAAAATCTTGTGACATCAACACATGTCCACTTTGGACACATATGATGATTCCACATGTCATCTCTATGTTACTTCTATCTAAGATCTATGAGATTTCCTTTGAGAGGGATACATGTCTCCACTTGAGCCATGTGATTAGTGCCAATTTTCTAATAGTTCTCCAAAATCCTTCTGAAAGAGACACCTGGTAATGAAAGCTATGATTGCCTTTTGAGAGAGACACCTAGTAAATAAAATATCCAATTACCCATAAGATTGACATATGGCACTCTCACAACCAATCAAAACTAAAAGACATCACCTGAAAGATTGGTAAAAATTTAAATATGCCATGTGGTAGGGTATAAAATATTCATGCTAAAATACATTCTTATAATCCATGAGGGAATCAAAATATTCCACATGTCTAGATTTTGAGCTAACTAAGCAGCTTAGTCATATTCAGGCCCTGCGAGCACCTAGTTGTATATGAAGTGGTAGTCACATGTCAAAAGGTGGTAATATTTAGCTTTAATTCTAAAATTGATGGAAAATCAAAGGCAAATTAAATATAAATTTAAATCTTGGTGTAATTAATTTCCAAAATCCATAGTTCAAAGTTGTTTCAAATATAAGCAAGGTTGATAAGCTTGCCATTAATATACCATGAACTCGGATCACCATCAACCTTACATTAATTAGGGAAATATTTCAAAAGGATATCAATTAGGTTATTTTTATTCACATTTAAAAATATATATGTGTTCACTCTTTTTGTTATATGTGCTCTCATAATATGATAAAATCTCAAGCTATTTACAAACTCCGCTCTAGACCACCATTGTTGAAGCTTGAAAGTTATAGGAGGATACCAAAAGGATGTTGATTGCTACCTAAATTATTGGAAGAGATGACACAAAAAAATCCCTCCACTTTGAGTAATAGAATTTATTTTGAAAATGATGACTTCTTATTCCAATATGGTAATTTTATTGTCTTCAAAGACACTAAATTCATTCCTAAAGACATTGCATCTGGGGACATGCACTATAACAGCATATACTTCAATGTAAAATTAGCTAGGTAAGTTGATGAGAATGAGACTATGCATCAAATAATTCAATTGGATTTAGATATACTCACCATCAATGCATTTGGTCTTTATAAGGTTGAAACCAAGCTAGAGGTCATGCCGTGCACTGACCTAGTTTATGGGATCTTTGGAAGCTCAAGGTGTGAAGATAAACTAATCAAGTCAATATCCCAAGGGATCCTAATTGATTTAATAGTGGGTCTAAGATTTGATAATTAATATGACCTACCTTCACCATATATTGAGTACAAATAGGTCATCATCAATAATTGGTATGAGGTGCACTCCCTAGAGAAGGTCTTGGCTTCATGGGTGATTAGCCCAACTGGAGATATCCTCATGGATGACCAAGGTAACTTACCTATTTATCAAATTTTTAAAGGATTTAGGATTGGCCTAGACCTATTAAATAAAATATTTGTCAACCAAAACATTGGCCATGTGGACATAAGGACTCCTCCATTGCTATAGATAATCCTAGAGGATCAATAAATTCCCCTATTTTAATAATGGTCCCCCATTATTCATGATGATTTAATTTTTGGATGTTATCTATGTAATTGCACAAATAGGTCAGAATTCATGATCCCTCGAGTGACAAGAGGTTGTGACTCAACTATTCTCTACAATTCACATTATCACTTTAGGTGAAACATAAGAGTGATTGTAGAAGATTTATACCTAGTTGTTTACATGTCAATCACTAAGTGTGATATGTCAAGGGTTCCCCCCAGTGGTTAGATAGGATTTGAGAGACATGGGTAGTTACTTGATGTACCTAAATTTCATATTCATTAAAATAGACAGAGTAATAGTGGCTCCTCTCAAATTATTGAGGTATGTACTAATGATGTTGGCTGAGGAAGAGATAGATTTTCAATTGTTAGATGGATTTGATAGAGTCTTCAAAAATAAGAATAAGATAGTCCCACACAAGGTTCCTTACAAGATGGGGAGGACTAGGATCATAAAGTGGCATGATATCATTGTGGCTGCTAGGAATAGGGATCATTACATATTTCCTAAGGATGACTTCAGAACTTGGGACCCTAACAATGTCATTTCCAAGCATTTGTTCAAATTCAAGAAGGATATAACAATGGAGTATTAGCATCAAGAAGAGGTCCATGAGTGGATATATAGGGATTTTATTAATGATTAAGTGGTCCTCAAGAATACAATGAGGAAGAACATAGATCTAGAAATGAGATTGGATAGAGAGAAGAAGGAAGATATCACTAGGTCTCAGCTACCACCAACCCATGGAAGTATGTTCGATGGTAATAATGAGGAGGTAAAAGAAGAAGAGGAAGAATACAATGTTCCTCTTATTATTAATATGCCTTGTAGACCTCCACTTCTTATCACTTCAAGTAAATAGATCTTGCCTCCAAACTTTGAGCAAAAAGGATCTAGCGAGCAACCTGACCCCTCTTAGGGACCCACATTGATATCTGCATCTAATATGAGAGCTACCCTAGAGAGCCTAAGTCAATTTAACCTTGATGTAATTTACCATGAAGAATTACAATAATACATTCATCTCTTAATGGAAGAAGTACAAGCATTGGCTAGAAAGAACATCCAAAAAGTTTGTAAGAGGAAGGAGCCCAAAGCCACCATGAGAGGATTAATAACCCCTCCATTAGCTCCTCAAGTGATTGCTACTATAATCACACCTTAGGACCCCAATTTAATTACAACATCACTACCTTCCTTACCAATTTCAATTGTATATACTTCTACATTTTCTCCCCTACCATTGTTCCTTCATTGCCTTCAACATCACCAGCAGTTGAAACCACCATTTCCCAATCCTTTGTTGGTACCATCATGAGACAAGCTAGTAGTTCCTCAAGATTTACCATCTCCCATTTCATTTCCCATGTTACTTCTCATATTTAATATTCATTAGGTTCTCAAAGCACTAGTGCTAGCTAGGCTATAGGTTCCACTCCTTCCTAGAAATCCACAACTAGTACATCCCTTGCTATTGTTTCCCCTGCATCCATAAGGACATTAAGGCCCATTTTTAATTTATTCCCCCTTCTAAATCCATGAAATATTACTACATATATAAAGGTGAGTGTTCCTTCTAAACTATCTTACTTTGTTTGAAACATGATCCCTATGAAAAATCTATCTAGCACACTTGGCTAGTTAAACCCAAAAAATCTACCACACATCCCTATTATAGCTTTGGCCTCTGCCTTGACCTAAGAACCTCCATTAAATCCACCTTTAATAAATTTAACACCTAATTATTCCTCAAATTTGGTTAGATTTATTATATAGGTAGTCATACAAGAGAGGCCTCAGGTGGTCCTCTCTACACCATAAATTGGCATGAGGTTTGATGCTACCATAGGTACAATGAAGAGGGTAGTGAGGAAGTAGGTTGAGTAGCCTCGGTCTAGCTCAGTGGTGACCCATGAAAGTGAATATTCCCTCTTTACTTTGACAAGGAAGCAAAAATCTTAGCTTGAATAGGTATATGAATATGTAGAGGACCATATGTCCATAATCCAAGCCCAGGGAAAGTCCACAATAGCCTTAATGAAGGGGATGTAGTAAGAGTTAAAAAGGTTGAAAGAATAGGCACTTCCTATAGTGCCAAAAAATACTACAATCCAAGTCATAAACATTTTTATTAATGTCTTCAACTTATACAAAGTCATGAAGAGAAGATAAGAAGATGGAACCTTACAATTCAATATGGTCATCAAATTTGACCAAAAACTTGTACTCTATGATGCCAAGTTGGCAAACCTAGCTAGAGTTACAAATATTAATAATTTTGTAGACCTTAAAATTTTCCACTTGAAGATATCATCCCTACATAAATCATCCTAATGAAGAGGATAAGGATACTAAAAAGGTGGTTGGATGAGTTCAAAGATGCAACTGCATCTTTATAAAATATTGAGTTCAAGATTGCCCTCTTACTAAAGGATGCCATGGTCACTAGGGTGACCAAAATTAATGGCAGCTTCATGGATGACCAATAATTTATGGCTTAGATTAATGTATTTATTTCTAATTTTTATCAAGACATTTTCAAGGCCAAGACAACCACTGAGATAATAAACATAGTGGCTTTTGCCAACCAAAGGCTGGAGAGAGTAGAGGCCATTGAAGAAGCATTAAGGACCATAATTTTATAACATGGAAAGCTCATTCAAGAGACCCCTGATCTATTTCAGCCCATGATCCTACACTTCAACCAAATTTATTAGGATTACTTGGCATGAATAGAGGTTTGGATGAAAGAAGAGGCAAGAAACAAAGGCAACAACAATAGGGATCTCAACAACCTCCTCCAGGACCATGAAGAATATTTAGTTTCATTTTATAAATTTGAATTAAGAATATTCCATTGTAATATGTGGCATTTTGGCCACTTGGTTACATTTAGGTGCCTTTTTGTGGGCCCACATGGACTTGCATAGGCATAATCCTATATATAGGGGTATCCCCCCTCATTGTAATTAGGAACAATTATTATAGAACTAATACAAAAGAGAAAATAATTTGAGAGATTGTCTATATGCTTTATTGTGTAATTCTATGTTTTTTTCTTCTCATGATTTTAGATGACTAATAGTTTATTTTCTTCTAGCTAATTTGGTAGTAACATTCAATATATGCATCTATTAGTTTGAGTTTAACTCTAGGCTGACAAATTTGTTAGTATATTTATGCTATTTTCTTCTCATTTACAACTAAATGTGCTATGAAATTTATTATGAATGAGTAATTTTTATATAACATATTATTTTAGATACATGCATGTCCTTTCCTTTAAAGCTTCAACTACATTTATTTATCTTTGAGTAATATACTAGAGTTGGTGAACGCTAGTTTTATATGTTCTTATCTTAGAAGTTAAAATAATTGACACCTTTGATCTTCTAAATCAATATCTCTTTTTTGCCTTACCCTACTTACCTTTGGATATACCCATGACTCACTTTAGTTTAGTTCATTCTATAAATATCCATGGTTCATTTATATTTGGGCAATAATTGGTAAAGATTAAAATAATTTCATAAAGATTAGCATGAGATAAAGTCTTGTTATGTAAAATTTATTATCCCTTCAATAGGGTCTACTTGAAGACTTCAAAGTCGTGACCATATTTCTACTATTTATGCTATTTTAGTAGTATTTATGTACACAACTCAAGCCTTGAGTCTTTTAGGACTCAAAATTGTGTTCATTACTTTCCCCTCATTCCATAGTGACACAAGGAGCACATTAAGTGCATTAATAGGTTCACTAAATATTTAACCCTAAAATATATATATATATATATATATATGAGGGAATATAGGGTTAAAGGGGTAAAGATAACCTAGGGCACAAGGATGGTAGACTATCTCTAAAGTAGGCCAATTCTTTGTCAAACTCAGATAGAACATATACTAAATTTATTATGTTGAGATATTAAAGATATAATGTATAACTATGTTAGATATGGTAATGATAATAAAATAATATAGTTAGTTATGATACTAATATAG
The DNA here is from genome assembly GCA_037957365.1 of Torreya grandis. NCBI lineage: Eukaryota > Viridiplantae > Streptophyta > Pinopsida > Cupressales > Taxaceae > Torreya > Torreya grandis. The sequence continues at coordinate 1,992,209 of JARHVA010001549.1, forward strand.
ATCTAGATTTGGAATAGGTAGAAAGTAGATTGGATCTGGATTTTGGATCAGTGCCCTAATTTTGAAAATTTTAACTCTATAACAATGAAAACTTGCATCGACCTAAGACAATTGCATCAGCACTATTATCTAACTCAAACATAAGCATTCAGTATGGAATACCTACTAAAAATAGATGCAACCACCTAGATTATTTTAGGTTGTGTTGCCTTCACTTTAGTGCAATCAAATCTACATCATGGATTATATCTCTTTATAAAATAGAAAAACCTTAGTTCTTCATATTCATAGTGGTTGTAGTAAAAATAGGTTAGTGGGCACATGGTTTTGAGATGCCTTAAATACCACTCTATTAATGATCATTACCTTCATAGCCAATAATTCAAAGAGGGCTTGAGACCATGTATTTCTCCCTTGCATTTTTTCTTATGTGTGAATTATGCATGTGTGATAAGCAAGTATAATAGTGACCTAGCTTGTAACTTGTAAAATATATCTCTTAGTCTACTCCTTCAGTAATTCAGACCTATTGATGTGTTGTCCCTATGATTGATATGGAAATATGATAAAATAGGGAAGCTTTGCTCATTTGAATACTTGATATAATGATTTTGGTAAGTTTCCTTGTGAGTTACTAGGTCTTTTCTAGGTTTGTGATAGGTTAGGAATGAATGAGGGTTGATCTTGTATTTATACCAATCCCTTTGGACAATATCTCACATTAAATCACTTAGGCTGACCATAGGTATACATTTAATTTATAAATTAGATGACTTGTATTGAGATAGGACACTTATGTCAACATATGCATCTGACTAGGATGCAAGTGTCTATGTAGCTAAAAATAAGAACAAGTTAAAAACTTGAAGAGATCAAAGATAAACATGTTTATAACATTATAAGTAAGATAAAATTTTTGATTCATCAAAATAACATTGGTTGGACTAAGGTATAAGCAATTAGGCATATAGATATAGTGCACACAAGCTTTTTAGTAGCAGTAAAGGTCTAAAAATTGAGGGCACATCCATGATATGTATTTTCCAAGTGTACAAGACTAAGGTGTTATATAATTTAGAAATAGTTTTAGAAAAAATTAACTAGTGATATTGATTCCCAATCTATATTACATAATCCTTTAGAACCTTAGATATCCTTTTACCCTTTTCCAGCTGGTTTTGTTTCACCCAAGTTCACATTTTATGATGGAAAGGGTGATCTTGAACATCATCTTTGATATTTATATGTAAAATTCCTTGATTATGCTTCATATTATAAACTTTTGACTAAATTATTTCAAAGGAGCATAAAGGACTATGCTTTAAGATGGTTTAATGATTTACCAATTTGATTAGTGAAAGTGTTAGAGTAGGTTGTTTACCTTAGCTCATGTTCACCTAGGTGCTTTATTTTAACTTTATCTAGTGATTCTCGCCCACTTATGTGTGGATATTTCATTTATATTATTTTAGATATTATAAGATATTACATGTTTATCTCTTAGATATTATGGGGATATTTTCTACTTATTTATATCCTTTAGGGATAGCTATCTCTTAGTCCTAGATTTGATCTCTTAGTGTGACCTCTTAGTTATTATTGATCTCTTAGCTTGATCTCTTAGTTATGATTGGTATTCCTTTCCTATATATTCAAGGTGAGCTATTCATATGCATATATAGAGTATTTCTCATTGTATGATCTATTTGTGTATAATAAACTAAGATTTTTTTCATCAATGCATCAATGACTTTTACTATGGTAATAGCTTTTCTATTTGACCATGGGTGGGAGTTTTCTAAATTATTTCATGCTATCAAAGAGTTAGATTATTATTTTAATCCATTACCCACAACTTTGTGTCCACACTTTGCTGAAAATTCCTCCTTGATCTAGTTTGATTTATTGTAATTTTGTTATTTGCAAGATCTAGATTAGTTTTTCTACTTATTATTTGGATTTGAAGGGTCATACCATTTATTTTTTAGATTTTTTTTCATTGTGTGCATCCATATCAAGATCTATCTGTCATTTTTTATAGATTTAATTTTTCAAAAACTTATATAGATTATCTACATATATGCTCATTTTGTGTCTATTTTCAAGATCTAAGGGTTTTTGTAGGTATTCTTCTAGTTTCTTGCTACAAATTATTGTCCTACCTTAGCTCCTAACATAGATCTTGATACTCTTTTTGTAGTCCCTACATATTTTTTTCTAGCCATACATATTTTTAGCATTCTTTATAATTTGTATGGTTTAATCTATGCCTTTTCATCAACATTGAAGGGTTTTTTTACATCAAATTAGATCTGAGTTTTTTCCACCATCGATGACTCTAAACCTATGATATTTGTTGCCAAACTTCATCACCAACCTCGAATTGGTAAAAATTTTCCTTTATTATGGATGAATTGTTGATTATAAGCAGAAGTGGTAAGGTATATTTTCTCTACATTTTAGGTTTAAATCTTGTTAGTTTCTTTACCTCTATAAATCCATCTTCTCACATTTTCTTCCATGATATACATCTCCTCACATGGCTTGATTGCAAGAGAATGTATATTTTTGTTTTAGATATTAGACGTAGAATAGATTTTGTCTCATGTTTTTTCATTTCATGCTAGGGATTTGTAGCAATGTGTTCACCTTTTTCTATCACAATATGGTGATATCCATCAACACATCAATTTTAGACCAGCAGTTGATGACAGCTAAGAGAGTGTCAATTTCAAACCAAAAAATAAGAGCACTATTCATCTCAAGTTTCCATCTCTTTTTGGGTGATGTCATGATGTCACTCACACATCAATCACATCAATAAAAAGGTGGGGGAACACTCATCCTCACCCTTAGCCCCTTGGTTATATGGTGTGGTCACATGGGGGGATTAACTTTTGATTCCTACTAATAAGGGGTTAACTTTCAACCATTCAAAATTATTTTTATCCCTCCAAGAATTATTTTTCAAGAATTTAATATTTTTTGGTGCAATTTTAGTTTTGAATGATTTAATAATGGAAAATTTTGTAAAAACTATATCTTTTGATTGGTAACTTGAAATTGAGTGATATTTTTTTCAAAAGTGTATGTTTTTAATTCCCAATCTATTGGTGTCATTTATTTTAAAAAACATACTCAATTATAAAGTACTAAATTTGAGGGGGGATTAATACAACAAACATGGGGGTTTTATATTTCAACCTTTCCTACCTTCATATGTATGTATGGATTTGCTTCTTCAAACACATTACTTTGTTATTTTTTAGAACAACTCTCATGATTTGTGATTACTTATTTGACATGTCGATAGTCTCCTTATTTATAACTATTTTGGTGTATACATTATCTTGTTTTCATTTGGTGTTTTTTTGGATATGTTATACTTTGACTAAATTATAAAGTACCATGTAAGGTTTTCTTTTACATCCTAGTCTACCTTCATGTGTGTGTACCTGAATTTGTGTACATTTTACTATTTTAGTTTCTAGTCTCTCCCATAACCACTAGGGCCATCTTCTTGAAATATTTTATCTATATATTCAAAACAACTTTTTTCACAACAGATAGTCTTCTGTAGCTTGAAGTATAGCTATTCTAGAGAATCCCAATGTCATCTTGTCTTATTAGATAGTTTGATTGTCTCCTTCAACTTGTTGTAGTGTTATTATGGTATTTACCGTATCAACTTTTTTGTGTTTAAGTAGTGGATGCATCCCACTCATATAGATTTTTTAAATCAACTCCACCTATTCTGAATTATGGGGGGGAGGAGGGGGGGGGTGTATTTATAGATTCTTCCTTTATACATAGGTACCTTATTCAGGAACTTTGTTTGTTGGAACTCATATGAATATTTTTATGTTTTAGTAGCATTCTTGGTGGCTTTTTATGTAGTGACATCAATGTGGCATGCCCACCAGTATTTATGATCACTTCTCACCATTTTTAATTCAATTTTTTAGAGACTTTCATTTCTAATTTCTCTTAGTTCAATATTAAGAGAAGGTGTTTAGGCAATGCTTCCTTCGGTTCATCAATTTACCTAGTATCCTAAAGTGTAGTGTTCATGTTCAGTGATCCTTATCTTCAGTACCATTCTTACTTTGACATGGAAATTGTAGCGACTCAACATCCATGTATTTTGGTAAGATGTATTGGCATCCATAGGGACAATTGTATTGACACTACATCATTATTTTTTTCATGGGTATATTATACATGAATACCTAATAAATATTTTTTTTTAGTACTCATACTATGGACATACCACTTTATTTGTGTCCCCTAGATTCACTTGAGGGGGGTGTTAGAGTAGGTTATTTATCTTATCTCATCTTCACCTATGTGATTTATTTTTTCTTTTATTTATTTATTTCCACCCACTTATATGTGGATATTTTATTTATCTTATTTTAGATATTATGAGATATTACATATTTATCTCTTAGATATTATGGGGATATTTTCTATTTATTTATATCCTTTACGGATAGTTATCTCTTAGTATTATGTTTGATCTCTTAGCTTGATCTCTTAGTTATGATTGATCTTCCTTGCCTATATATGCAAGGTGAGTTATTCATATATAGATATAGATAATTTATTATTGTATAGTTTATTTGTGTATAATAGACTAAGATATTGTTTTATAAATACATCAATGGTTTTTTTCCATGGTAATAGTTTGTATATTTGACCCTGGGTGAGAGTTTGATAAAGTATTTTAGATTGTATTCAAACCTATAGTAGATTAGTTTTTAGCACATTTCTCTATCAACATCATTTAAAATATGTCATATGCATAAATTTATAAGATCAAACAAGGAACTAATTAACTTATTAATGAATATGTTTTGAGGTTCAAAATAATGTTGGCCAAAATGAAAAACCCAATGGAAGATAAAGAGCTTCAAGACATCTTTAAGCAAAATTTTCTTGCACCATTACATGAGTCTATTATCTTCAAGAATTTTAAATATTTTAATGAAATATTATAAAATATCATGAAATAAAACTTCTTTCATTGAAAAAGCTTAATTATGTAGCAAACACATTGACTATATCTATTACCAAGTTTCATATCAAACCAAGTAACAAGGTTAAACTTGAAAAAACTAAAAAAGAAGCAACCATAATGGTTAATGTAATCTCAAAACAATATAATTGGCTTATCTTATCCAATGCACCTAAGAGACAATTTACATGACTACCTGAATCTCTAGCTTCATTAATTAATTAGTTTATCAAGTGTCATCTCATATCTCTCCCTCTTCTAATAGAGGTTGATACTATTAAACATGTACCAAAAGGATATAATGTTAATGCATAATTTGATTATCACCAAGGTGTCAATAATTTTACAAATAGATGTTATACCTTGAAATAAAAGATTTAAGACATTATTGATAATAAAAGTATTACCTTTGATGATACTTTAAAGTATTGAAGGTCACAACCTAGTGACCATCAAAACCAAAATATGTATAATAATCCACTACAAGATCATTCTAAAAATATATGGAAGTGAAAATTGCATATAATGCACATCCTCCACCACATTATGGTCACCCATTATATGGGATTATTGTCACACTTACACACACTATATCTTCTATGGTTTAGATACCTTTTATTACATTTGATGATAGTGAAATTATAGATGATGATTCAGATCTTCACTCATTGTTTATTAGAGTATACCTTAATCATCAACATATACATAGTGTTATGGTTGATAATATTTCTAGTGATAACATATGTACCATGTCATTACTCACACATTTGAGATATGCACATGATTATTTATATCCTTTGACTAAAATAGCTAGATTAATTAATGGGACATCATATCAAGTTATTGGTGAAATTGATTTACCTTTAAAATTTGGTCTAGCACATGTGACCACTACCTTTTCTATTACACCATATAAGATAATATTTAATATGTTATTTGGAAGACCTTGGATATATAAAATCCATGTGAAACCTTTCATAGTGCATGGGTGTATTAATTACATTCAAATTAATATTGTAATCACAATTTTTGGAACTCCATATGAACATCCACTTGAACAAGTGAAGTTTAATCCAAGATAGCTAATTATTAAACCTACTAAGTTTAATCATACATGAAAGAGTAATAAAATTGAAATCTCCTTTCCTAGGTTACTGATACTTGAGATACCATTTCAACAAATATAAATCATAGACTCCATAGATTCCTCATCTACACCTACATAGTCCACCTAATTCATAAGAGTAAATAAACATGTTATAATTACAGGGACACTAAAGAAATCACATAACACTAAACAATGGGTTCCAAGAACCATTAATCCTTATATTATCTCTTCATAACCATAAATTCCTATGATACATACACATAGTACCATAGATTCTATAGTTATAGATATGACACTTATACATGCCCCTTGGTAGTATCACTAGTTTGATGTACCATATTCTTAGTTTAAGCATCCTTTAGATGAGATCATAAGCTAGAATTTTCCTTCCAAATATTCTAAGAATCCTAAAATAATTAAAAACTTACAAACAATACAAAAGAATAAAAAATGCCAAAAAAAACTTCAAAAATATAATTAAATATTTTTAAAAATATATAAAAATAATCAAATAAATGAAAAATTCAAAAATTAATCAGCAAACACATGTTCACAAGCCCCTCAACATCTATATTTTTACTTTATGTTAGTATATATAATATCATTTATTTTATATACACATATGTTTCACACATACTTGAGTGTGATACTAGCATACATTAGATACATGATACATGAGCATGCAAATGTGGGACCTTTCCTCTTCTCATGTGACACACTACATTGGGAACATCCTTCTTCTATTTAATCATGATTGATGCAAGTTATATTATTTTAAGGCCACTTTTATATTATTGTATACACCCATATTTGGTACAAGTATAATTTCACATGTTTTATAGCCTCTTTATAATTATACATCTCTTAATTGAGGATTAGACATCTAGTGACATGGTCTCTTGTGAACCTCTTTGGTTCCATCTTATTTCACTTGATTTACCTACCCCTTGGGTATATATTTTATGTTATTAATCTTCATCTAATGTATGATAAGGATCCCTACCTATTGTTTCTTGTTTTTTATATGTTTATATCCCCTGGACACTTATGTTTGTTTTGGACACTAGTGTCAATGCCATTATCCAACTATGATGTATGTGTCTAGGCTTATCTTTTTTATCCTTTTCTATATCTTTTACTTTGTGAACATTTGTTTAACCCTCTTTACCCATATTTTTGTTAGCTTTTCTCATGTTTCTAGATCCTAATTCAAAATCAAGAGGTCCTATATATACAAAGGTTATAGTCTAATTACATTACCTAGCAATTTGATTTGACAATTACCAAATTATAAAGTATTTTATATTTCAAACTAAAAAAATATATTAAAATACTAAATTGAATATTTTAAATACTCAAAAGGTCAAAAACATTATTGTATCACTTGTACCAAGGGTTGCTAAGATAAAAAGCACATAGTTGCACAATTACAATTCCACATACATGCCTAGGAGGGAGAGGCCCTCTTTAGAGTATTGGATATTTAGGTATCATTTAAAAATAAATGAGGGTACTAGGGTTAGATATACTCATGTACTAACCCCTTTTACCAAGTTACAGGAGGCCCAATGTAAAATAACTAGGGTTTTTATCAATAGATCATTTGTTGAATATAGAAGTATAATTTGAGACATAGGGTGGTTATACAGGTGATACCATAGGCCTGGTGTAAATTTGGATCCATTCATGTGTGTATCTTTGAATAGACACTTAAATTATAGGTGGACACATGTGTCAAAGCTATTGTCCCTATTTGACACAATCATCTAGTGGAAAAAAATAATCAAAACATAAGATGAATAAGATCAAAACCTATGATGTAGTCATGTGATGACTCCTGATCACCATCATACCTTATAACTTAATATGAAAAAATATATTCTCTCTCTTACCCCTTGACTACCTTGTACTTGTATTTATTACACATGCTAAATTAGGAAAATTTATAGTATTAATTGTAATTTAGTGTAAACATGAATATTATCTTTCATTTCAAATAATTTATCAGTTTGTGTATTTTATAGAAAAATAACCTAAAACCATAAAAAATTTGGTGAACCCATCCTCTATTATTGAACCAAACCCCTAATTTTCATGTAGGGTTTTCTCCTTCAAATTAATTTCATTTCAAATTTATATATTTTATCTTTAGATTTGATTTCTCTCTTACTTATATGGGCATAGCTTAGGAATGATTAATTACATTATTAATTTATCCGTAGTGGTTGTATGCTTCATAATTTTCTTAAATGTTAAAACCATTATGAACTACTAATATAAATCCACACATGAAAGCTCCATTATGATCATTAATTTAATCCACCTATAGACTAATGTATTGCATATGAAGATTTTATAAAATACCAAAAATAAGATAAAGCCTCTTTTGCTTACAACTATGATAATGAAATAACCAATGATGTAAATGCAAATATAAATAGTCAAGGTGATGACATTACTTTTTATGCTTATGAGTGTGATGATATCCCTCTTGGATATGACACATCTCCCATTCCTTTATTTTACAATGATGAAGATTTAATAGATATGCAAAATTATAGCCTTCATAATATTTAAAATCAAAATGTTGCATGCATACATCATTAAGTTACTTCACAAACTAAGAGTGCAACTTCCCCTTCCAATGATGCAAATGTCAAAAAAATTGAATGTTTCTTTTTTATCTCTCATGATAAAACTATTAATGAATTCAAGTGTGTGCTTTGTTATCCAAGTAAGACAAATGTTAAAAATTATATTTTGTCTTTGGATGATTCAAATGCAAATAGTCAAAATTGTTCTTCCCCTCTAGTTTCTGATGACCAAAATACATGTCTGGTGTATCCTATTATCTTTCTTGAATAAAAAATGAGAGTGCATATGAAAATAAAAAATGAAGTACCTACACAACATGTATTATTTTGGGTTACAAGTAAATTCCCAAGTATATTTCATGTTTCTTATTAAAATATAAAGTCATGTAAGTCAAATAAAATCAAAACTAGCATTGCATCTTCTCTCCCTCCTTTAAAATTTAAAGTGGAAAGTGAAAGTTGTATTCTTCCCTCCTTTACATTTTTTGATACAAAAGACTGAGTGTTTACAAATTAAGTTTCTTACCATACCACTAGTGAATATCACAATATTTTCAATAACATAGCAACTTCTAATGATAATATTACCAACCTTTGTGATATTCAACATGATATATTCAGCTCTTTAAACATGGATGCCCCTTTACAAAATCAAGTCAATCCATGTGATGATACTCCCCTTGACAATGGAAAAGAGTTTATTCCTATGTTTCATGTGCATGGTAATTTACAACCACTATCAAAATCTTAAACTTCTTCTTCTGATACGTTATATATTATGAATACCATATGAGATTTACAACAAGAAGTTGACACTCTCAAGCTATAAATTTAGTCTCATGAGGCTATTTTTTATGAGAATATGTCAACAGAATAACCTATTGTCAATGATGTATTTAAGCTTCCTTATCCTTAAAACTTTATTATTCCTAAGTTATCCTATTTTGATGATCGAGGGTATCCTTCTATTCATTTATAATAGTTTATACAAGTCTTTGAAATTGGGCCCAAAATGAAAGCTTTCTCTTAAAGGTTTTTCATTGTAGCTTAACCCAAGGGGCCCTTGATTAGTTTTATAGTATTCCAAATGGTTTGTTATCAAATTTTAAAAAACTTAAATATGTATTTCTATCACATTTCATCATTATATGTTACCTAAGTTACCAATGGAACATTTTCAATCATTGACATAAATAAAAAATGAGTCTATACAAGCTTATGTTATTCAATTTAATGATGTTTTGTATTCCTTATACACTCTCAAATTTGGAAGTAATATTTATATTTAGTATAGCTATCCTTTCTCCATCAAATAAATAACATTACATATTTCATTTTTTTCATTTGAAACCCTCTATTGGGATGTGCATAAATATACATGTGCCCTAATGCATACTCAAACAAAGTTGCCTATTTCTTCACTAGAAACAATGCATGATAAAAACCATATTTCCAAGGCAAATAAACAAGTTATAAAATATCATGAACCAATTCAAACACTTTTTATAGAACCAAAAATAAATTTCAAAGAATAAATGATAAAAGTTTTAAACAAAGGAAAGGAACACACTTAAAGAGTTTCTCCCATAGTTATACCATATACCTCTACAAAATGGCAACCTCTTTAGTTTATTGATACCAAGATAGACCACATGATATATTACAAAATTTATTAGATAAACAAATGATAACACTTCCTCCTAATTCACATTATCCACCACACCTATTTGAAAAGTCAAAAGGATAACACTTTTGTACTTACCATGGTATTAATAGACATAAAGATAAATTTTCCCCTTGAGCAAAAGCTTATGTAGTTAGCTAATCGTGGAGTTATTGTATATCAGAAAGACATTTATTGACCTGTTTCACATACTTATCCTAGAGGCTTGTCTAAGAGGTTCAATCCATCCCATGTTTCTCCCATTGAGGAACACATGGTCCATCTACCTTTTCAAATGATGAAAACTAGTAGAAGTCCTTATCCTAGTGTACTCTATACCAAGACTGGTCACTCCCACACTAATCCTATTAAGGAATCATTGGTTGATCAGATCCCAAATAGAGGGACATGTGGAGGGGATGTACAAACATAATATATTTGGGTACCAAAATTGGTACCTATAAATTCATAGGTCACTCTTATAGATTCACAGGTCACTTATATAGATTCATAAGTCACTATTATAGGTATAATGGAATTAACTACAAAAACACAATCAATGATGCCACTACCCCATGATCATTATAGTTAGACAATCTTAGTTCCTTTTGAGTTTTGATACATATACTGATTATTCTATTATCACTATAATGTAGATATCAAATTAAATTAATAAATTAGTTATATGATTGACAAACATATAATCATACATTACATAAATAAATACACAAATCAAATATAAAATGTCATGCATTCATTTAACATATAATAAACCATATACTGATTATCATATATATATATATATGATAATCATTATATGGTTTATTCTGTGTTAAATTAATGCATGACATTTTATATTTGATTTGTGTATTTATTTGGAATTAACTACAAAAACACAATCAATGATGCCACTACCCCATGATCATTATAGTTAGACAATCTTAGTTCCTTTTGAGTTTTGATACATATACTGATTATTCTATTATCACTATAATGTAGATATCAAATTAAATTAATAAATTATTTATATAATTGAAAAACATATAATCATACATTACATAAATAAATACACAAATCAAATATAGAATGTCATGCATTAATTTAACATAGAATAAACCATATAATGATTATCATATATATATATATATATATATATATATATATATATACACACATATCAAATGGTACATAGTTTATAAAAATAAGAAACATTATAATGTCAATGGCATATCCCTAGGTGTGTAATCCTCATCACTATCTATATCCAAAATCCTTACACTTCTTGATGTCGCCGCACTAGGATCCAACTAGGGCTCATGTGCACTAGATATATCACATACTCTATCCTAAAAAGATCCTAAATGGCATACCATATCTTCATGTTCATTCCATAGAGTTTCATATCAATTAGTCAGAGCCTACATGATCTCTATGTAACTAAGTTATTAGATGTGCCATCTATCTAGCTTGGCATGAAGCTCCTCATATTTAGATTTCATAATATGATATGCTACAATAAATCATGCTTTAGGATCAACTAAATGTGCATGAGCACATAAAATATCAACTACCCTCTTGATAAATCCATCCCAACTGTATCTATGAGCATGTTGCATGTGAGGGCCTGTATCACATGATCTAACATCATCACCCACTCCTAATTTCCTATAGACATAAAATACATAATAATAGTTAGCTACACATATGGAATCAAATAACCTTATCTAATATTGTACCTAATTAAAATGAAAAAATTTTAAATTATGGTACTCATATGTGGCTCTTATTGCTACCTCATCCACTGATATTGGTCCCATAGGGTCATCAGTGTCTACATCCCCACCTATCACTCCTCTTGCACCCCCTTGTGTTGTAGGAATGACACCTGGGGGTAACTAAAATAGGAAACAATAGTGGCCATAGGTATCCTACCTACCACTTTATTTAACCATATATACACCTAACATCATCCCCTACATCCAAGGGAACCACAAATCTATCGCATCAACAAGATGCAGAACTAGATCAATATTTGTAGGTGTTAGCCTATCATAGGGCCTATTCCCACTTTGTGTTGCCTGATGCCAAGGGTAGGGTGTTGATGTAAATCCCTAATATATGAAAAACTATCATAAAACACAATCATATTAAAAAAATTCATACACATTGAGAAATTGATCAACTAACTACATATTTATTTGGACCCTCTATAACTCATCTCAATCCTCAAGCCATCTAGTAAATGTCCTATATGCTATGTACCTAGGGGTATGATATATTGATGTATATGGGTTGATGGAGATGCTGACATGTGGCACACATCCCCTTTGTTATATGGGTACACTATATTAGGATAATAGAGTAACTTATGGAAGTAGTACATTAGGTAATGGTCAGCCTACATTGGATTAGGAGGTTACCCATCCATGGGTTAGATAGATGTATATATATAGGAGATGATTATCATGGTAAGGATATCAAGTAAGCATTGAGTCTTCTATTGTAAGAGGATATTGGAGGTTGTCCCCTCGAAGAGACATTGTGGAGTTATTCCTTCCTAAAGGAGTATTATATGGTGTTTCCCTACCTTAAGGGTAATTTTGCATATATTGAATATCAAGATCATTACAAGTGGTATTAGAGCTTCGATTTGGGCAATTTGTGTGGAGTGAAACCCTAATTTCACTATATCTTCTGAAATATAAGGAATTTTTACTTGCAATTTTTACTAGAGATGTAATAAAATATAAGAGAAGTGTAGTAAAAATTTTAGAATTTTTTGATTTGTTTTGAGGTAGTTATTTCTATTTTAGGGTTTATAATAATTTTGCTATATCTTCCGAAATATAGAGAATTTTCATTTGAAATTTTTGCTGGAGATGTAAATAGATTTAAGAGAAGTTTAGTCAAAATTTAAGAATTTTTGGAGCTGTTTTGAGTGATTTTTTGTGATTTTATGGATCAGTTTTGACATTTTAGGGTTTCATGAACCTTAATTTTTTTGTGGATCATGGAGTTGCAAATATTTTCAGGGGAAGATGATATTGATGTTAGAGAATGGTGGCTCATTTTGGATAATAATTTTAGAAAAACTTTTAGGCAAAGACAATTAACTCCTTATTTGTCTGGGCCTGCACTAGATTGGTTTGATCAGTTGAGCTGTACAGAAAGGTTTTCTTCATGGAAAGAAATGGAATAGATCCTTTTAGATCATTGGGCTATAAAACAAGAAGTAGAAAAAGAAGAAGAAATAGAAGAAGAAGAAGAAGAAGAAGAAGAAGAAATAGAAGAATCATCAGAAGAATAAGAAGAAGAAGAAGTAGAAGAAGCAATAGAAGAAGAAGCAGATGAAGAAGAAGAAAAGAAGGGTTCAAATAATTTGGCTCCAAAGAAATCTAAGTCATTTTTTCAATTTCATGGATACATTCAAAAAAATAAGGTAGTTGTGTCCATAAACCCTACCAGCAAGTATAACTTCATTAACATGAATGTGGCTAAGCATCTACATGTTCAAGCAAATAATATGAAGGAGGTCCAAGTAGATGGTAAAAATATTTCAATGTTTGAAGATCTGAAGCTCATTATGGAAAAATATGTTCTGAATTCATATTTTTATGCTTTAAATATGGATGATATGGATATAGTTCTTGGATATCCATGGTTAGAGACTTTGGGAACAATGAATATTAATATTCAGAAAAGGTTCATGAAGTTTTGGTATAGGAAAAAGATCACTTTACAAGATATCATAGTGAAAAAAGCACCAATCACAATCCAGGTAGATCATGAGGATGAGATTGAAATAGGTGATGAAGATCATGATGAAGATTCAAATGATATAGATAAAGACACACTACAAATGAACACTTCATCTACTCAAGAGACAAAGAAGGAAAAGCTGGAAGAGGTAGAATCAAAGGTGGATAAGGTCAAAGTCTTGGAAAAGGTTGAGGTATATAGACACCCACATCATCATGAGAGGAAACAATCATGGAACTAGGTGAGGAAGTGTCATAACAACAATCATTTTGTCTATACAGGAAATAAAATTTCCAATCATTATAGATATGCATGGAATCCAAAGAAAAAATACTATGGCACATGGAATGAATGGGGGAATCACTATGACTATGCATGGAAGAATACCTATTATGGTCATGGTTGGAATTAGAGTAGCGTAGCAAAATATGGTACATGGAATAAAAAGAGGAATAATTATGCTTGGACACCAAAGCAGTATAATTATGATCATAAACAAAATCAGAGGAGCACAAGGGAAGTTGGAAACAAGCTTGGAGAGCTATTACCTGCCAAGATCACATATGGATGGCTAGATGATCGAGATTGGAGACAAGTGTGTAATGATTTGAAGCACACTCATTATTTGGTTTCTTCCTATGTTTCGGGGATGAAACATGTCAAGGAGGGAAGGAATGCTATGTACCTAGGGGTATGATATATTGATGTATATGGGTTGATGGAGATGCTGACATGTGGCACACATCCCCTTTGTTATATGGGTACACTATATTAGGATAATAGAGTAACTTATGGAAGTAGTACATTGGGTAATGGTTGGCCTACATTGGATTAGGAGGTTACCCATCCATGGGTTAGATAGATGTATATATATAGGAGATGATTATCATGGTAAGGATATCAAGTAAGCATTGAGTCTTCTATTGTAAGAGGATATTGGAGGTTGTCCCCTTGAAGAGACATTGTGGAGTTATTCCTTCCTAAAGGAGTATTATATGGTGTTTCCCTACCTTAAGGGTAATTTTGCATATATTGAATATCAAGATCATTACACTATATAGATGCCATATAATTTTATTTGAGGTCAACCTATCCAAAATGACACTGGTAATCCATTATGGTATGTATCCTATCACATATAAATACCCATTTCACTACAAATATATATGGGTTGGCCCATCCATGTAGGATTCTACCAAGTAGCCATACCACTACAATGTGTTCATAGGCCCACACATGTAAAAGAGTCCATACAACAATCCCTCCATTATGGCTCTCTAGTGTAAACCTATAAATATCCTATATAAGTATCCTAATATAGTGTGACCCCAAGAATATATAGTATGATCAAACTCAATATGTTAAAATAAATATTATATACAATATTAAATACCCATTATGCCACCCTCTACTACTATGAATGATGCCAGTAAAAGACAAATACATTTATACAATCATGGAACATCACCTCTAATAATGTTGTCCAAATGAATCATACTACTCAACTCTATGTTTAGATCCCTTTGGCCACTAAGATATATGTGAGAACACTAAATATAGCTAGGACTACCATCTTCAACAACCTAAAATCTCTCACCTCTAATGGGAATCTTAAAAATCTGATATACTTCCTCCAATATGACCATCATATCCCCTATAGGGAGCCATAAAGTGAATGTGTTTAGGTTCTACCTCTTGTCAAAATATTTGATGAGTTATATATAATATGAAATCTATCCTAAATGGGCCACGTGACCCAACCCTTCTTGATCTAAAATGCCCTAGTTGATCGAATCTAGACCCAGCTTTGTCAGGGTAGAAAAATGTCTCCCATGTTTAAAATCCTAAATATGTATATCATTTTACAACCAAAACATAGTAACAAATACACATTATAAATCACATTTTAGTCTAAAAAAACATAGGTTACGATAAAATATTCATAAAATAATAAAAGACACTAAAATTGTTATAGGATAATAGCATCAAACACTACTATCATACACTATTGTCGTTACAAGTTAGTAACATTTGACACTTGCATTTGAGCTTGGACACTAGTGTCATATTATAGATGCAAGTGTCTAAGACATTGATGTAGGTGTCTATTGATCAACTTAAAAATTCAAAAATCATTCCCAAAATGAAAAAAACTAAAAATTAAAAATTCCCAGTAAATCGATAACTAAACTTACTTACCAACTCAATAAAATCATGGCTAGTTAGAGATTTTTGGAGTACATCAAATCATATTAGTTAAGGATCTGTAATATATGGCATGGTTATCTGCTACTCATAGATTAAATTTTTGATAATTTAAAAATACAAATGACTTCAAATTTCTATTCAAAGTACCTAATATACAACTTTTACACAAACTTCAAATATAAATATCTCAAGCACTGGTTGTCCAATTTAAAAACCACCAATTGAGTTGGGATCCAGAAAATGAGCCCTTCCATATTATACCAAATTTGAAAACTTTTATAAATTACAAAAAATCACTAAAAAATACCTGCATAGATATTCTATAAAATTATAGCTAATACCATAACAATGTTTCAAATTACTCCACCAATACTACCAGTATACAACTCAGTCCCTACATCAAATAAATTATCAACTTTTCCTTTTGCGAGGAGATGACTAGTAAGTACTATCTCCCCTCCTCCTAAAATGATAGCATCTTAGTAGGGGTATATTTACAAACATGTTCTTCACAATCAATTAAAATTTTCACATCTCCATATTTAGTAGGGGCATGTTTTGGAAGCATGTTCTCCACACTTATTAAGTATTTATCATGTCCAAATTCAGTGGAGGTATGTTTTGGGCAAATGTTCTCCACATTGGCACTTATATCACTTTTCATATTTCTCCATGTATAGTGGGGGCATTATTAGTGTAGGTTTTTATTTTTCCCTATTTATTAATTAGGGAATATTATATATTTGTGCATACATGGAGTTTTCTTACATTCGTGGGATAGGCTAGCTTATGTGGAGATTGTGTGTCATATTTGTGTCATAAGGTGTCATAAGAATGTCATAAGTGACCCCTTTGACTGGCTATTTTGGGTATGGGAGTTACTTCTCTATTCTTAGCACCTTGTCACCACCTTTTTTGGAGGAGTCTATTCTTGGGGTGATTTGACCACCTTTTGTGGAGGAGTCTATTCTTGGGGTGCTTTGACCACCATTTGTGGAGGAGTTACTTACTAGCTCTCCTATATGTATTCTTCATTTTGGCCAATTCATGTTAATTATATTTTGATTTTCTCCATTTTGTCTTGTGTAATTTATCTTCTTATTTTCAAATTGCTTTAGCATCTGATGGTGTGCACTTGTTCATCTTGTGTGATCACGTCTTCATTGCACTCGCATTATCCAGATTCTGGCAACAACTCCGATATGGTATCAGAGCAAAATCGGTAATCTTGTGTGTGATTATGCTTTTAGCTTATTTTGGAATCAAGAGGAGTGGAGTTCTCTTTATTTTTTTATTCTAGATTTCATCTAAAATAAAATAAAAATCTTTCAAAATCATTTTTGGTTAGTTTCCTTGGGATCCTTGCATTGAGGTGTCTTCGCTGTCTTCAGGTGCTGGTTTTGCTTGTGTTCTTGGACGCCATTGTTGTCTGGAGCAGCAGAGGGAGGAGCAGCAGTCAACACTCCTCACAGTCAGCTCTACTAGTCAGTAGCTTCTGTCTTTCAACAAATCAGCTTTTGTGCCTACCTTCAGCACTCCTTTAGGTGGCCACACGCCAACTTCAGCTCCAGCGAGGCGCTAAGCAACAAGCAGTCATTTGTACAGTGCCCAAGCTGCTGTTATTTTGTTTTTTGCCAAAAAAAAAATCAGAACTGCGCCTTTTGGATGCCACTTGCTTTGTTTGTTGTCCAGCTCCAGCATTGCACCTCATTTTTGGTGAAGTCTTCTATCCAACAGCAGTTCTAGCCAAGCCTTCAACTGTACGTCACAAAGCAGTAGGTCTGCATTTAGTTGTTTGTCTTTTCAGAGTCAAAATTCTGGACTGTTTGCTTTTAGACGCCCCTTCCTACTTGGCATCCTATGTGGCGCCCCTTGGACACTTGCAATCCTTCAATTTTGTCTTTGATTTAATATTCTTAGTTAAATTTGACTTGTTAAAACAAAAATCAGTCAATTTGACTGAGTATTTAATTTTTTAGACAGTTTTGTATTTTGGGGATTTTCAATTAAAACTTGTATCTTCGCCTATCGAAGACGAAAGGTGAGGCTCGAGTTGGCAGGAAGCCAATTCTCCCTCACAAAAACTTTATATGGATTCCCCATTCTGTGCCGAATCCAACGAGTGGTTGGAAGGCCACTTTCTCTCCCCATAATAGGCATTTTTTTAATGTTTTAGTGTTTTTTTTGCAAAAACACTAGTTTACGAGAAAATTGTAACTTTAATATCTTTCATACAATAGCTTGGTTTTGGGTACCATTTTTTATAAAAGTGTTTGTAATTTAATTTTCCACAGTGTAGACTTATTATTTGTCAAAAATGCACTAGTTTATAAAGTACCAAAAATTTGGGTCTCTCGAGACGTATTTTTGGCTGAGTCCGACGTCTTGTTTGCTTAAGTCTTGCATTGATTTCTCTAAGACGCATTTTCAGCTGAGTCTGATGTCTTTTGAGTGTGCACTTGCATATTTGGGGGGGGCTCAACATTTTGGGGGGTGTGATTGCTTTTCACAACTTGCTTTCATTCTCCTTTCTACATAAATTCACAACTTCCAATCAACTCAACTTCACCTAAATTCAGCTAAAAATGGATTCTTTTCAACTTAAACCCCTAACACCCTTCAAATATCATGAATGGAAAGTCAAAATGTTAATCATTCTTAGAAGCAAAGGGTTGTATAGGATCACCATGGGTACAGAAGTAGAACCCAACACAGATGTTGAAAAGGTTAAGTGGTACAACCGTAGTGATGAAGCCTTTGGGTTACTGAGCTTGTATGTGTCTCCAAAACTTTTCTTCCACTTATAATCCTCCCAAACTCCTAATGACATATGGGACACCTTAGAAAAGTTGTTTGGGAAGCTTGATGAGATGAGAGGTCATGAGCTCGAAAACGAACTCATAAGTCTAAGTCCTAGTAACTTTGACACCCTATAGGACTTCTTCACTAAGTTTAAGGCCCTTAAATTGCAATTGAAATAATATGGGATAGAGAAGAAATATGATCAACTCATTCTTTCTATTCTCGCAAAGTTAGGTCCAAGTTATTCAGTCTTTGTCTCCACTTTCCATGCCACAAAAAGTGCCCTTGGCACTACATGGAAAATGCCTTCTTTAGATTCATTCATTGCCGACTTGACTAGGGAGCAAGATAAGCTAATTCAAATGGCCACAATGAATTCTACTCAACCCCAAGCTTTGATAGCTGAAAATGGTAAGGATAAGACTTCAACAAAGGAGAAGAAGAAAAAGAACAAGGACCATGAGAAGAAGAAAGAAAACACCAATCCTACCAAAAACAACACTGAGACTTCCTCTTCCAATTCTAAAACTAAGAAGGAGAAGGTTAAGTGTGCCTATTGTAAAAATACAGGGCATGATGAACACAAATTCATGAAGAAACAAATAGATCACCTTACTCATCTTCTAGAGAAGAACAACATAGGTGTTCCTGAGTCCATCAAGCAGAATTCATCTACCCAAGATTCTACTAAGGCAAAAGGCAAGGGTAAGGAGAAAGAAAAGGGCAAGGACCTTGTAGTAACTGCAGCTTCTACATCATCATGGGTCATTGATTCAGGTGCTTCTCACCACATGGGCTCTTCACTAGTTGAGTTTTCATCTTTAGAGCCTTGTAACATGACTTCAATTAGTTTGGGTTATGACACATCAATTTTCATTGTAGGGAGAGGGTCAGTTGAAATGGAAGGAGGAACATTCAATAATGTTCTAAGTGTTCCTTCTCTTTCAACCAATCTCCTATCAGTGTACCAAATCACTCACATTGGTCAGGGCATGAGAGTTGAGTTTTCACCAGATTCAGTGTCTATTAGGGAGTTGCATAGTGATACTACAGTGGCAGTGAGTAGGGAAAATCACCAAGCTAGGTTATACACCTTCTCACATTTTGCATTAGATTCTTCTCCGATAGCATTTCTGACTCATTCAGATGGAGTTAGCAAATTGTGGCATGAGCGGTTTGGCCACCTTAACTACTGCTATCTTGAGTAACTTTGCAAAAATGACATGGTCATTGGCTTGCCTCGTGTCCAGTTCTCAAAAGGACTTTGTGAGGGGTGTTCCCTTGGGAAGCATCCCGAAGCAAAATTTGACAAAGGCAAAGCTTGGAGGGCTTCACAACCTTTGGAGTTAGTCCACAGTGATGTATCAGGACCCTTTCCCAAACCATCTTTCACAAGGGCCAAGTACATTCTCACTTTCATTGATGATTTCTCTAGGTACACTTGGATATATTTTCTCAAACAAAAGTCTGAAGTGTTTGAAAAAAATTTAGACTTCAAGGCTCTTGTTGAGAAATAGAGTGAGAAATACATCAAGGTTCTTCAAACTAATAATGGAGGGGAGTATGTCAGCATCAGATTTGAGTAGTTTTGCACTACAGAGGGGATTGATTTGCAGTGCACAGTCACTTATAGTCCTTCACAAAATGGGGTTGCAGAATGCAAAAATAGGTTCTTGAAAGAGATGGGTAGCTGTATGATTCACTCCAAATCCCTAGCACCACAGTACTGGGCTAAAGCCATCAATTGTGCTTGCTACATTTAAAACAGGGTTCCTCACAAAGCTTTGAAAGGGATAATACCCTTTGAAGCTTGGCATAAAAGGAAACCTGATGTTGAGTACATTAGAGTTTTTGGATCCCCAGCCATGGCCCGCATTCTAAAGAATAAATGCAAAGCTATGGAACATCAGTCCAAGCCTTACATCTTTGTAGGATATCTGGATGGTATTAAGGGATATCACCTTCTAGATCCATTCACACATGAGTTGCTCATTGAGAGAAGTGTTCATTTTCAGGAGAGTCCTAGAGACTCAACACTTGACACTTCTTCTCCCTCATCAGATCTACTTCTTCATGATGATTCCTTGTCAGATTTAGATCAGCCACAGCAGGTTCTTGAGCTAGAGTCTTCTTATTCTTCGAGTTTAGATAGTGAGGATAGTGATGTAGTGTCATCCACCTCTAGTCAGTCAGAGGATGAGAAATTAGCACCTGACTCACCCACTTTCAGGCCACTTTGGGCTAGACAGACACTTGAGAGTGCTGGTAATTGGGAAAGAGATCCCGTAGATGATAGATGTACTAGGGAGGATTTTCAAAGAGATCCACATGCCTTCTTTACTTCAATTTTAGATCCACAGACTTTTCGAGAGGCATCAGGGGTACCTGAGTGGGATAGTGCTATGGAGGAAGAATATTCTTCCTTAATCAAAAATCACACTTGGGATTTGAATTCACTTCCTAAGGGAAGAAAGATGGTTTGATGTAGGTGGATATATCGGACCAAGTTTGTAGTAGATGGGTCAGTTGATAAGTACAAGGCACGATTGGTTTCCAAGGGTTTCTCATAGGTGGCAGGCATTGACTACTTAGAGACCTTTGCACCCATTGCAAAGATGACTTCTATCTGACTCACCTTGGCTATTGCCGCAGCACATGGTTGGGATGTGCATCAGATGGATGTGAAGAGTGCCTTTCTTCATGGAGACCTAAAGGAGGAGATATACATGGAACAACTGTTAGGATTTGTTTAGGATTCTTCCTTAGTATGCAGACCTAGGGAATCTATCTATGGCCTCAAACAGGCCCCTCGGGCTTGGTATGCCAAGATGGATTATTTCCTTCTCACAGCAGGTTTCACTAGGTGTCATTCTGATCCTAATGTCTACTTCTTACGGCAGGATGATTCGCTCTTGATTTTGGTTCTATATGTTGATGACCTTTTGATCACCGGGAGTTCTTCATCAGCTATTGCAGTGGTGAAGGCATCTCTCCAAGATAGATTTGACATGATAGACTTGGGTTTATTGCACTACTTCCTTGGCATCAAGATCTCACAGTCAGATTTAGGGATTTATCTTGCACAGCCTAAGTATTGTTGAGTTATTGGCTCGATTTCACATGGCTGATTGCAAGCCATCTCTGACTCCCTTTCTATTAGGAGTCAAGCTTGAGGCTGATTGTTCTTCACCATTGGTTGATGCCACTTGGTATCGACAACTTGTTGGTAGTCTCATCTACTTGACTCACATTAGGCCTGACATATCATATGCAGTGGGACTTGTCTCCAAATTTATGCAGGAACCCCATGAGCTGCATTGGAAAGCAGCTAAGAGGATCTTGTATTACATACAGGGTTCACATAGATATGGGATTCATTACAGATTTGGCACAGAGGTTGACTTGGTTGGATATACAGATTCAGACTAGACTGGCAATTCACAGACTCACAAGTCCACTTTTGATTACAGTTTCTCTCTAGGTTCTGGTCTTATCAGTTGGTCTAGCAAGAAGCAAAATGCTATTGCTATATCATCCACAAAGGCAGAGTACAGGGGAGCTGTTAATGTAGCTACTGAGGCTATTTGGCTTCATGGGATTCTTTTTGAGTTTGGCATTCCTATCAGGTAGCCCACCATCATTTATTGTGATAACCAAAGTACCATACAGATTTGTCAGAATCCAGTTCAGCACCAGCAGACCAAGCACATAGAGATTCACATGCATTTCATTCGGGAGCTTATTCATAGTCAGGTCATTGACTTAATATTTTTCCAGTCTTTAGAGCAGGTTGCAGACATCTTCACCAAACCTTTCACCGAGAGAAAGTTCATTCATCTACGAGCTCTTCTTGGGGTGCGGTCTACATTTGCAGTAGCATCATCTTCAAGGGGGGCCTTCTAGCCTCTTCTTTTCTTTTATGTCTCTCTTTTGGGGGGGAGTTTTTTCCTACAGATTTTCTCCTTTTCTCTATCTTATGGGAGATTGCATTTGTACATGGGTACCTCATCAGGCCTAGTTGCTGGGACCCATTTTTTATTTCCACACTGCCCACCTAAACTGTGCTTATGGGGGGTATTAGTGTAGGATTTTATTTTTCCCTATTTATTAATTAGGGAATATTATATATTTGTGCATACATGGCTTTTTCCTACATTCGTGGGATAGGCTAGCTTATGTGGAGATTGTGTGTCATATTTGTGTCATAAAGTGTCATAAGAATGTCATAAGTGACCCCTTTGACTGGCTATTTTGGGTATGGGAGTTGCTTCTCTATTCTTAGCACCTTGTCACCACCTTTTTTGGAGGAGTCTATTCTTGGGGTGCTTTGACCACCTTTTGTGGAGGAGTCTATTCTTGGGGTGCTTTGACCACCATTTGTGGAGGAGTTACTTACTAGCTCTCCTATATGTATTCTTCATTTTGGCCAATTCATGTTAATCAGATTTTGGTTTTCTCCATTTTGTCTTGTGCAATTTATCTTCTTATTTTCAAATTGCTTTAGCATCTTGTGGTGTGCACTTGTTCATCTTGTGTGATCACGTCTCCATTGCACTCACGTTATCCAGATTCTGGCAACAACTCTGATAGGCATGTTATGTTATCATGTTACCCACACTTGTGTAAAATTCAAAATTAGCAAAAATACATAGCTATATGATACAGGTTCATATGTTGTGTAGTATTTTATAAATTGGTACCAATTTTAATACACAATTTTAGCATGAAACATATCTAAGGTGCATATGATATGAAATGTGTGCCTAATATTGTAAAATAAAAATTATTTTAAGATTCCAAAAACTATTTTATGTATGATTACCACATCATGGACTTATGTACTGATACCCCATTTAGATTGTTGCATTTTGTATTAAGCCTTACCCATCTACAATAATTGGCTCTTTTTTGGGGTTAGATTGGAGTGATTAAATCATCTAGTCTCACCAAATTTTTGGGTGAGCTTAATTACATCACTTATCCTATACCGATTTAAAAATATACATATCTTTTTCACTCAAGTTGTACTAGTTGGGATGTTGGGTCATTTATGATCCATTTGGTATTTAATTAGTTAGTTTATTTATTATCTTAGTTTGTTAGATTATTTCCTTTTTGGTTATTTGGGTTATTTTAAACCCATAAGCTAGTCAGTGTAGTTGTAACCTCCCATTAAATTTTTATAACATTTCACATGTGTTGTAAATGATCAATTAAAAACACTACATTATTCACATTTTTGTGAAATAATTTACAATGTAATTTATTCACTTTTCCTATGACTCCTTGAACCAATAATGGTATCAGATCCACACTTTTAAGGAGGACATTGTTTAGTTCAATATAAAGACCCTATAGATCACTAATAAAAGAGAGAGATAACAATATTTTTCATAATGTGTTACAAATCCTATTTATTTTTTGATGGCATACAACCTTATATAGCGTTGAAACTCTACAAAGTTGAAATCTATTCGAGTTTATAGATTGTGCTACCCAAAATTGAAGTAATTAACTCTTGTAGTGGATAAGGGTTATGACTATCAAGAGGAGAGATATGTCTATGTGGATATCAAGAGGAAACCATGAATATGATAATATTGGCATCTAGCAGAAGAAAGATAACATTTCCTTGTTATACCCAATTATATGGAGCAAAATAATAGATAAAAAAATAAAAATTATTGTACCGAGTTGGAGATCTCCATACAAGGGGAGTGTTTTAAATTTTTTCATAGTATTTGTTTTAAAATATATCCATGCCATCAAGAATAGCATCAAGAATCCTTCTTGCTTGGATTATTTTATCAGGTTTGAAATACCCTTCTCTGTGATTGTATTTATGGAAGATTAGATAAATAAAGTCATTGTTGCCTCATTCAAACTTAGATAATCTTTACAATAGTCAATGGAATTTTTTTATTAATAATTTTTTGGAAATATAGAAGGAATATTATTGATTTAAAAATAGATGATCATTATGTGAGGGCTCACATTCTATCTTGTACTTTTATCTTTCCTATATATGGCAATACAAGTCAATAAAGACCTAAGAATAACTGTATATTTTGATTTGATCATTGCATTGGTCAACCTTCATGTGATTTTTTATGTCTTGAAAAATCTAAAAATTCTATTGTTCCACATTTTAACAGATCTACAGCTTGCTAAAGTTATAATGGTGTAGAACTTTCCCCAAGATAATGGCATGCTAACATAGGGTTTTATTTTATAAAGCTTTGAAAATAGTTATTTTCATTTGTTTTATTTTTTTTTTTCCTACTTGGACCCAAAAATAATAAAGGAACTTTATATTTTTCCTATGATTTAAAAAAACAAAAAAAAAACACGGTGAATTGATTTTAGATGCAAAAATATCTTTTTTATTTTTTACAAATAGAATGTAGAATATAAAAGATATATCTTCCTTCTATATTTTCAAATTGCTTTAGAGGGGTCGATGATGAGAATTTTGTAAATTATCTCGTAAAATAGATGTAAGACTTCAATTCCTTTCAAATCAATTTAATTTTGGGTAAAATTGATTATATAACGTCAAATCAGTGATATAAGGTTGTTAGCCATAAAATTGATTATAACCTTTTTGACCTGTCATTATTTTGTGTAAATATGGTCATGTGAAGAATCAAACTATAAGTTTTTGGATATTATATAGACATAAAAATAGTTAATTACATGACTTAAAACTTCTTGGTATGTTTTTTACAATAAATGTATTGAAAATGATGTATAAAGGTGCATTTTTGGGGGAAACTGACACCTTCAAAATGACAAGATTCAAAATTGTATCCCATGCCTATGTTATCAAAGAATGTATCATCCTTTATAGGTTCATCAAGATCCTTATTATTGACAAAGTGTAAGTGTCACACTAGAGGTTGGAGGATACTTTATAGGCTGCAGGACAATTACCTTCTCCAATTAGCTATTTGTTTGGAGTTTGGCCTTAATGCTTGAATGGTAATTTTTGGTAGGAGTAGTTTGATTATTTCAATTTCAATTTTGAATTTATATATTTGATATTCATGACATAGAGTAGATGTGATTGTTTGATTTTATTTCTCTTGTTACACATCTTCTCACCTCTCACCTGATAGGGGAAGAAGATATAGTTTTGGTTGGTCTTTGATTAGTCACCAGTGACAGTACAAGTTGATAGGGGTTGTTATCACTAGTAGTGTTGAGCAAAGGTCATCAATGTTTGATGAAAACTATAAAAATGTGCCATACATAGTATGGGTTGGTCACTTTGATGGGCTTCTAGATGGAGCCTTATGTGGATCAATATAGTTGGGCATGTCTTGATAATTTTCTATTATAGTAAAGTATGATGATCATGAGGGATGAGTAGGCCTTGATCATGTCCATCATCCTTTTATTCCACAACTCTCAGGGTAAGCTTCTATATGGAGAAGCATCAGTTTTGGTCAGTACCTAGATGTACAATATACCAGTTGTAGTTTCTTTGATGACTTTAGAGTCATTACTCCTGGTCACTTTGATAGGCTTCTAGGTGGAGCCTTATGTGGATCAATGTAATTGAACAGGCCTTGATCATGTTCTACTATAATGTAGTATGATAACCATAGGGGATGGTAGACCTTAATCATGTTCATCAGCCTTTTATGCCACAAATCATAGGGCAAGCTTTTGTGTAGAATGACATCAGTTTCGGTTAATATCAAGATGTATAGTACACCAATTACAAATACTTCAAAGTTTCTTTGATGAATTCAGAGTCATTACTCATGTTACCCATTTGGATCAAGGGGATTTTGTTAGGTCATTTATGATCCACATGGTATTTAATTATTTATTTTATTTATTATCATAGTTTGTTATATTAATTTCTTTTTGGTTATTCAAGTTAGTTGAAACCCATAAGTTAGTTGGTCTAGTTATAACTTCCCATGAAATTTTTATAATATTTCACATGTGTTATAAATGATCAATTTAAAATAATACATTAATCACATTTTTGTGAAATAATAATTTACAATGTAATTTATTCACTTTTCCTATGACTCCTTGATCCAACATGGGAAATGATACTTTCAATGTCCAAAGCACCACTCTTCTTATTCCAATTTGGGGGTATGATCACCTCCCAACTCTCCCTATTCTAGGTATATCACCACCATAGTGTAACCTAGTTGACCAAATTTAATTTCATTCATATTCCTAGCTAGAAGATGGATGAGGTTGTAATCCTCTTGTCTACTTCTCCAATTTCTAGTACTCCAGAACCATTACTACACAACACATACATAGGTGTATTCTATCCATGTTATTTATTTATGCTAATTTTTATTATTTCTTACATACAAATTATATTAATTGATTACTTTGTGTCATGATCTTGGTTTCAATCAACGTTCAAATGAAGGATCTAATGAAATTTCAAGAAAAGATAAGGTGTGTTATCCACACCATGGTAAGCATTTTCTTTCATTTAAACTAGTAATTTTAATTTTTATGAATTACTATATTTAGGGGTGCGGGGGAATGTAGACACCCATATTTGGTATAAATATAATTTCACATGTTTTATAGCCTATTTGCATGTATACATCTTTTGACTAAGGAATATACATCTAATGATGTGGTATCTTGTGGACCTCTTCAGTTACATCTTATTTCACTTGATTTACCTGCCTCTTAGGCCTATATATTATTTTTTATTAATTCGTATAATTTATTACAAGGATCCCCACCCATTGTTTTAGTGTCCAGCATTATTTTTTTACTATTTTCCATATCTTTCATTTTGTGATCATTTTTAACCCCATTTACCCATCCTATTATTGGATATTCACATGTCACTAGATCCTAATTCAAAATCAATAGGTCCTTATATATAAAAAGTTTATAGTCTAATTATAGTAACTAAAATTTTGATTTGATAATTACCAAATTAGAAAGTATTTTATATTGTAAGCTATCAAAATACATTACTATTGGTCTCAGCGTGTGACTCACACTTAGAAGATGCTCATTGGATTGAACATTCTCAAAGAAGTAACTAGAGATCAAACCTAGTAAAATGAAGACCCCTTGTTTTTAGAATATATTGGTGTTCTAAGGACCAAGATTTCATCAAATTAACATAGCATGGGAAAACATATGAAATATTCCACCAGATGCTCAAACTCAGTGATTGTTAACTAAGAATTTGAGTTTGACTCCTACTTAATTCAACTAATGAATCCATAAATTTAGTTTCATTACAATTCATTACATTCCTACATTAAGGGAAAGGTGTCATAAAAAAAAACAAAAAATGAGAGAGAGGGAAGGGAAAAAAATAAATGGGTTATCTTTGATCACATAAACCATCAGAGTACTTCGAGCTACAAATAATCTTGGCCATAGTTGTACCACTGTGTGCCTGATCCAGATATTACATGAACTCAAGACATACTATAGGTGAGTTCCTAGGGGGACATTATGAACACCATTAATTCATCCAACATATTGATGAGTACATCAATGACCTATATCTATTTCATGCTTAGTTATAAGATAGCTCATTGATAAGCAAAATTAGGCATTATGAAGTGAATAAAACTAGCTTTGAGCACAATCTAATTTAGGCATTCACATACATATATAGGATATTCATTCATTGGATAAGCTATTTGAAAAAAATTATAAATAAAAACTTGTAATCATTCCACACCATATTTGTGGAAAAGCTTAGATAAAACAGGAATAAATCTAACATACCAATTTAATCACCTATTGCACAATTAAACTAAGATAATCTTGATGCAACTAAATCTCATTTATAGTCCTTAGCACTTAATAAAAATCATAAATCAAATACATGAAGACTTGAATTAAATATCATGTTATAAATGTACTGAATAACAACTCAAACTATGTATTCAGCGTCTAATAGGGTGTTTATTACAATTGGCCTCTTCAGGTAAGTAAATTGGGAACTAACAATGAAATAATGGTTGGTGCACTCTAGGATAGTTAAAGTAAAGCTTTTACATTTAGAATTCCCACTCCCCCATTTTATAAAAATAAACCACTAGGCTTAAATAGACTGATTCAAGCTTAAGGTCATTAATTGCATTCAGCTTCAAGCAATTAGCAAAATTAGATTTAAGACTACAACTCCAAGGCTATACTTCATTGCAAAATCTGATCCAATAAACTTGTCATTATTAAATTTAGTTCATACATGACATTATCTTTCATATATAAGTAATTTATAGTTTAATATCATCTACAACACTTATCTCCATGAAGATCTACACAATCATTTGATTTCTCCCAATGCCAATCTCTCCACCACTTGGCTTCTCCATAAAATTTCCATGTTTTTAAATGGATTGAATAATCATTATGAATATTCTTATAGTATCCTATTTCCTTGGAATTTAAATTAGTTATAGATTAGTGTTCATTTACTAGGCATAAAGAAGTATTGGGATGTCATCAGGATTACCAACCACCCATGATTTTGCACAATCAATTTCTACACCTCTTTATAGTTGGGTTTGTCTTTTATGCTCTTTGCATAATCCCACTACACACACCATATATATTATTCCCATATTATTCATAATTGAATTGATCCACAATTTGATTCTACAAATCAAATTGAATGTGTAATCCATTATGGCCCTTTAATGGTTTTGATGGCTAGATAAGCCATCAATTTTATGCTCATGTCTTGATGGCTACACTACTAGCATGCCCTTTATTTTGAGGGTCCTTTTTTACCATGTAACTTCTTGTCATAATTTGTAGGATTTAAATCTACTTCTTGATTTTATCATTCTATGGACACATGGCTTCTCATCGCTCTACCCAATCTCTAGAAAAAATTGGAGACTAATATCTCCAATAGTAGGGTTGAAAGATCCATATGGTACTTGTTGATTGGTTCTGGACCTATAGCAAATTTGTGGGGTTCTACTATATGGCTCTTTTTCACTCTTCCACTACTCAACTTGGGCCTCTATGCACATGCTAACTATTTAATCCATGATGTAGTGAGATCCTACCACATAGTGCAATCTTGCTCACTCAAAGCTTGATTAGGATTCAAAGTTACATGAACCACCCTAAGATAGCAGGGCAATGAGATTTCACCATATGGTGTTATCCTACTCACTCACTTGCTCAGGGATCTGACATCATTTTTGGGTTGTACAAAAATATCTAGGAGAGTAAGGCAATATATTTGTACCACTTGATTATCAAAAACTTTTTTGAAATTGAAAAAGTGTTGAAAGTCTTCTTTGGATGGGGTAGAGTTATCAAGACCACCAGGTGAATGACACATGGCATTAGGGAATTTTTTAGGTACCTATGGGCATAATATGAAAGGTACAGTTAATGAATTGATTAAAAAACAAATACTAAGAGAATTAAAATGAAAATTACTAAGTCTAGAGTTGAAAATCCTCATACAAACATCCTTGGGATAGCAAAGTATTGAAATGATGCCATTTGCCATCATCTCACCAAGTCACTAGTTTAGAGGCTTTATATTGTATGAACATATCTAAGGTAGCATATCAATGAGATTTCATTG
Organism: Torreya grandis; assembly: GCA_037957365.1. Lineage (NCBI taxonomy): Eukaryota > Viridiplantae > Streptophyta > Pinopsida > Cupressales > Taxaceae > Torreya > Torreya grandis. The sequence continues at coordinate 2,022,935 of JARHVA010001549.1, forward strand.
CATGGCATCATCTTGCTCACCTGCTATCCTAGAGCTTTGATGAAATCATTTCCCCATTGGGAAACCTTGAAAAAAAGTACGTAAGTCTAGATAAGTGGAAATGTGACATGTGGCTTCGAGAAAAGTGTGAAATTGACTAAGTGTTGAAATCCTTTTTCAAATAGGCCTAGGCCATTGAGATTAGTGGGAATTCATCATGTAGCACCAAGACCAATTTAAGCACATGTGAGCATAAAGAAAAGAAGATGAAACAGTGATCTTAAATTAAAAGCCAACCACAAAGCATTTTGAAAGAAAATGGCTAAGGAAAAATCCATAAAATGACTAAGTATAGAATGAAAACTATGCACAAACTTATCCATTTTGATTGATTTGAAATTTAATTTAATCCATTTATATGAAAGCAACTAAGTTGAACGTAAACCTTATAAATAATTATCCATTTTGACTCAAATATAATCATAAATAAACTGAATTGCTCAGGAAAAGAAGTCATAAAAACTCTAAAATAGTTAGATAATTTACATAAATCTAAGGAAAATTAGTCTATATGGAGTTGTAAAATGTATTTCAAAACACCAACAAACAAAATAGACTAAGACTTAGTAGATTCATGCACATTCATATTTTTAGCTTAATGTATCCTACATGCAAATTAGATAATCAACCATGATGGACTCCTTGAATTATAAGATGTGATTCCAAAGAAAAAGAGGGTCCCCAATTTTTAGCTTAAAAAATGGGGCATTTTGGATCCCAACGAATGGAGACCTCTATAGGGAGAGTGTCGCTCAAAAATTAGAACCTATAACATGATTCTTTAGACCTGAAACATGGGCATAAACCAAATGTAATTCTCAATACAAAATCAAAATGTGAAAGTACTAAATCTTGCCTCAACATGGGACATACTAAGTTGATCTCTTATCTTTACCTCTAATGTTTGTATAATGATTATTCAATTATTGCCTTTTATAAATCCAAATGGAATCCATCATATTTCTATGAGAAATCTAAGTCTCTAAAATGGGAATTGAGGTTAATTATCTTAGAGGGGAAGTGGAATGAGCATTTCTCCATTGCCTACTAGGCATCCATAGCCTTGATGGAGTTACTTCTATATCCTTTTAAGGCCTTTCACCATTCCCAGTCAGGCCAAAACTCCTATAATAGAGTTTCCCAGATCACCCCTATATGTGGAGAGATTTAGTATTTAGATTTTGGATTCATTCTTTTATTTTTATTTTTTTAGGGATTTTTCAGAGTCTCTCCACTAAGGGTTTAAAAACCAAACCATGGATCAAATGATGATCTCAAAAAAATCATGACTACTCATCAAACCTACATGAGCCCATTATCTTCACTTTACTTTAATGTGTAACTTTAAGTGTAGTTGGAAGGTAGAATAGAATAATCCATTTTTGTATTCATCCCCATGCCTTGTTAAGGATCATAGACCTTCATAATTTCAATAATGCATCAGGAATAAGCCTATTCTATAATTTTTCCCAATGTTTTTATCCACAATCTAAACTCATCATGCTAGGACAACACTCCTAGATATTAATCACCAATTGGTAGAATCAAACACCCTTATCTTGAAGCTATACATAAGGATATCCCATCTTAACAAACTACTACCTTTTTGTTACCTTTTGATACAAACTTGTTGCTAAAAAAACTCATCCCACAACCTTTAAATATTGACTTCATTAAGGTACAAGAGGTCAAGACATTTATACTAAATTTTGAACACCAAGACAAAAAACCATAAAACAAGAGTAGGAAAGCAAACCTAACCTAGGAAAGGAAAGATATAAATCACAAGACAAATAATAAGTAAACTACTCTAAGAAATTAGGGATATATACGTTATACATGGCTAGATTATAACCATAAAGATTACTCTGGCTAAAGTCCCCAAGTTTTATAAGATGGAACTAGGTCAAGTTGTTCATCATCAGTTGGAGTCCATATAAACTAAATCTCTATACCAATCATACAATCTAATATATTAGTTATTTCAAAAAGCTTAGGGATTGACTGATAATTAAAATGATCTAACTCAATAATAGGATAGTTGCATGAGCATGTTTGAATGTAGAATTTATAAAAGAAACCAAAATGCTTAAGGACTTCTCATTCATAAAATATAAACACCCTCCAATTGACATATAAGCACTCCCCAGGATTACTAGAGTTAAAACACTCAACAATATCACCCATATCCATGCAAGGAAATGCTTTAAATTTATAATCAAGACTTTATTTATAATTAAACACCTAAAGATCATCCTCATACCTACCATCTGATACATCATTACCTATTTGGGGAAATCCATGTATCTTACCATCACCAAGATCTTTTGATTCCTCAAAGTTGTGTTGTTCCTCTAAACATTACTCATATTAAATATAAGCAACCTTATTATAAGCATGTTCAAGATGAATAATCCCTTCCTCATATTTATCATAGGTTGGAGGATTCAAAACCTCCAAACCAAAAACTGAATCTGTAACCTTGTCCAGGTCATCACTTTTCTCCATTCATTTCAAATCAAGTCATGGAAATTAATTTTTCACAAGATTATCTCCTACAAACACAAGTTTAAATTGATCATTATTTTGAAAAGGTAAATTATTATAAAAAATCATAGCACGAAACTCATTCTAAGTTGGATATGAATATCAATCAATGGGATCATAAAAGGTTACCTCACCATCCTACTGATCATAAATAGGGAGCTCATTTAACTAAAGCTTAATTTTCATAACTATAAAAGTTAGGGGTCATCAATTACCCATTGTAGATAATTTAGGCCAGTTACAACAACTTCATCCATTATTTTTGACTCATCTAGCTCATGGTACTACTTTGAACACTCTTCTTTCTCAGATAGCTCAAACAAGTAATATACATATAGTCAGGATAATTATATTTATCTTATTCAAAATTAGATTCCATATGATTAGAGGAGAATGCTACATTATTTTGATGATATTTCAAACCACTGTTATAAAAAAAAGACTTACTCCATGATTCAACCAATCATAATCATGGAGGTCATTTACCTAAGGTTCACTAACTAGGCTATTGGGAATAAGCAGTGCAATAGTTTCCAATGGTGAATGACTTGGGGAATCTGATAAAGGGACATTTTCTATATTTTATTGAAACTATAAGAGGAGGTCATTCTCTTCTAGATTAAATCCCTCCACACTAATATCATCACTTTATTTAGTTAGCTCATTGAATATAGGCATTGGGAGTGGATAAGATAAGGACTCTTTTGTTTGATGACACAATTCTTCTTAGAAAGTTTTAAATTCTTCTTCTTATTTCCATTTCAATTGATCTTGAACTTATAAGACTTCTTATTTTATGGAAAGGATGATTTTTTTCACTTTACTAATTTCACCATCTAGATGATTAACAAGGTCAAATTTATGTAACTCGAACAATAGGGCTTCTACTGTAGTGAGGATGGGGTCGCAGGCTTGTTGCAACATGGGTAGGACACTTTTGGGAGAGGATAAGGACATTGTTGGGCTTCCAAAATGAAGAAAAAAATAGCATTCAAATATATGACTATTGGTGATGGAGTTGGGTGTTAATTTAAGGTATCAATCATGGGCATCTCCCTCAAAGTGAAAGGAAATAGCCTATAGGCAACATCCTCAAACTATATTCCCAACTCATGCATATCCCATTTATAGGCTATAATATGCTCCAAAGCCTTATTTGGACATCCATTTTCAAACACTAGGAGGGAGTCAAAAGGATCCTTAAATAAATGATGTTGAGGTCCTAGAATGCTAATGACTGACTTGGTGGGCCAAGCCATATTAGAGAAGTTCTAGACCTAGGGATCCTTTTAGTGTGGTCCATATTGCTCTTAAATAGATAATAGACAATAAATAACTAAATAGTGATCATAATCAAAAAAAGAAAGACAACTTTACCTAAGATCATCAGGGCCCTCCTTCTAGTCATAGAAAGTGTTGGTTTTTGTTTTAAACAAGAAACAAGCTAAGATAAACATAAATAAGTTTACAATCAAGGGTAAGCCTGAAATATATTAGTTTTTCCCTCCTAGTGCCAAAAAGTGTTTGTTTAAGCTAGTAACTTTCCCTCAAAAGATGCTCATTAGATTGAAAATTCTAAAAAAGTGCCTAGAGATCAAACCAATAGGAAACAACCCCCTTATTTTTAGGATTTGATAGTGATTTAATGGCCAAGATTTCACCAAATGAACATAGCATCAAAAAAATATGAACTATTCCACCAAAGGCTCACACTTAGTGATTGTTAACTAATTATCCAAGTCTGATTCCTACTTAATTCAACTAATGAAGCCATACATTTAGATTCACTACAATTCATTCCAATCCTACACTAAGAGAAAGGTGTCATCAAAAAAAAGGAGAGGGAGGGTAGGGAAGAAAAGAAATGAGTTATCTTTGATCACACAAGCCATCAAAGTACTTTGAGCTAAGAATAGACTTGGCCACAATTGTAACACTATGTGCCTAATCCAGTTATTAAATAAACTCAAGACACACTATATGTGGTTCCTAAGGGGACATTGTGAACACCATTGGTTCATCCAACCTATTGATGAGCATGTCAATGATTGGTAGCTACTACACGAATTGGTCATAAGATAGCTCCTTGATAAGCAAAGCTATGAATTATAGAATGAATAAAACTTGTTATGAGAATAATTTAATTCAATTATTCACATACATATATAGGATATTCATTCATTGGCTAAGCTATTTAAAATAAATCATAACTCATATTTTGCAGTTGTAGCACACCATGGATGTGGATAAGATTAGATAAAATAGGAATTACTCTAAGAGACCAATTTAATCAGTTGTTGCACAATTAAACTAAAGCTATCTTGATGTAACTAAATCTCATTTATAGTTATTATCACTTAATGATAAGCAAAAATCAAATACATGAATATTTAAATTGAACAACAAGCTGCAAATGGACTAAACAAGAACTCAAACTAGGTATTAAACATCTAATAGTGTGTCTTTTACAATTGGCCTCTTCAACGAAGTAAGTTGGGAAACTAATAGTGAAAGAAAGGCTAGTGCACTTTGGGCTAATTATAGTAAATCTTTACCACTCATAATGCCTACTCCCCCCTTTTCTACAAATAATCCACTAGGATTAAATATACCAATTCAAGCTCAAGGTCGTAATTACATTCCACTTCAGGTAGTTAGCAAAATCAAATTTGAAACTATAACTCCAAAGCTACCCTTAACTATAAAATCTGATCCAATCAACATGTTATTACTTTAGTTATTATAGACATAACATTCTCCTTCATCTAAAATAAATTTGTAGTTTAACATCATTTCCAACACTTGTCTCCATGAAACTCTATGCAATCATTTGATTTCTCCTAATGCTAGTACCTTCTCTCTTTGCTACATGGATTCTATATAAACTTGTCATGTTCTCAAATGGATTCAATAATCATTATGAAGATGCTTATAGTAGCATCTTGTCTTGGAATTTGATGTAGCTCTAGTTTGGTGTTCATTTACTAGGTAGAAGGAAGTAATTGGGATTGTGTCAGGACTATCAGCTACCCATGCTTTTGCATAATCTATTTATATGCCTTTTTAAGGATGGGTTTATCTTTTATATTCTTCACGTAATCCCACTACACACACCATATGGATTATTCCTATCTTATTCATGATTTAATCAATCTATGATTTGATTCCATAAATCAAATTGAATGTGTAGTCCATGTTGGGCCTTTAACAGTTTTGATGGCTAGATGGGCCATCAATTTTATGCTCATGCATTGATGCCTACACTACTAGTGTGTCCTTTATTTTTAGGGTTTTATTTTTCCACATAGCTTCTTGTCATCATCCATGATTTTTAGCTTTGTTGCTTGTTTTTATCATTCCATGGCCATATGGCCTCTCCTTGCTTTCCTTGGGATATAAAAAACTAAGAGACTAATAACTCTAATAAGACATCTAATAGATCCACATGGTGCTCACTAATTATTTCCTAACCTCTAACCAATATAACTACTCTACCACCCATCTCTTTCTCACTCTCCCACTACTTAACTTGGGCCTTTATGCACATTTTGACTATTTTAGCCATGACTTAGAGAGATCATGTCATGAAATGTAATCATGCTCACTTGGAGCTCACCTAGGCTTCAAATTTACATGGGCCACCCTAGGATAATGGGGTAGCAGGATTTCACCTCGTGGTGCCATCCTACTCACCCATTTTCCTAGGGCTCTGGCCTCATTTTTAGGTTGTACAAAAAAATCTAAGAAAGTGAGGTAGTTTAATTATACCACATGGTTTTAGATAATTTTTTGTGAAATAAACTAAGTGTTGAAAGTCTTATTTGGATAGGGTAGTGTTCTCAGGACCATCGAGTGAATGACACATGGCACTAAGGGCTTCTTCAGATACCTGCAAGAATAATATGAAAGGCACATTCAATGAATTAATTCAAAAATAAATGGCTAAAAGAATTAAAATTAAAATGACTAAGTCTAGAACTAAAAATGCTTCATATAAACATCCCCAATATAGTGGAATAGTAGGATGATGCCAAATGGCATAATCTCACTAATCTATTAGCTTGGAGGATTTGCATTAGCACAAAAATATCGAGGGTAGTAGAGTAATGAGATTTTGTTATGTGGCATCATCTCACTCACCCACTAACCTAGAGATTTGTTGATGCCATTTCCCTACTAAGTAACCTTGAATAAAATAAACTAAGTTTGATTGACCAAAAATGTGACCCATGGCTCTAGGAAAAAGTGCAAAATTGATTAAGTGTCAAAATGATTTTTCAAATGGGCCTAAGCCATCAAGAGTTATGAGAAGTCACCATGTGGCACTAATAACAATTTAAGCACCTATAAGCATAAACAAAATAAGCCAAGTTAGTGATCTCAAAATAAAATCTATTGACTAAGCATTTTGATATCAAATGGCTAATGTAAAATCCAAAAAATAACTAAGTATATAATGAAAACTATGCACAAACTTATCTATTTTTCTCAATTTGAAAGGCAATTTAATCCATTTATATGAAAGTGACTAAGTTGAAAAGTAAACCTTATAAACATTTAGCCATTTTGACTCAAATTGAAGTATAAATAGACTAAATTGCTCAGGAAAAGAAGCCATAAAAACTATGAAACATTTAGATAATTTGCATGAATCTAAAGTGAAATAGTCTACAGGGATATGTAAAATGTATTTCAAAACACTAGCAAATAAAATAGACTAAGACTTAGTAGATTCATGCACATTCATATTTTTAGCTTAATGCAGACTAGATGTGAATTAGATAAACAACCACAATGGCCTCCTTGAATTATAATATTAAACTCCAAAGTGATTGAGGGTCCCCATTTTTAACTTAAAAAAATGGGCATGTTGAATCTCAAAAATTATAATATTGAATTCAATATCTAAAGCACTCAAAAGGTAAAATACATTATTGCATCTCTTGTACCAAGGGTTGCTATGAGAAAAATCATATAGTTTCACAATTACAATTCCACACACATACCTAGGAAGAATAACTACATGTGATTTTGAGGCCCTATTTAGAGTATTGGATATATAAGCAACACTTACAAACAAACAAGGTTGTTAGGTTATCTTGACTCACATACTAACCCCTTTTTACCAAGTTACATAATGTCTAATGCAAAAAAAGTATGGTTTTGCTCATTGGCACATAGATAAGTATAATTTGAGACATAAGGTAGTTATACAAGTGATAATGTAGGCATGGTGAAAATTTGGATCCTTTCTTGCGTGTATCTTTGATTGGACACTTGTGTTGGAGGAAAAAATTTGTGTCGATGCTATTATCCTTATTCGACACAATTATCTAGTGGGAAAGAATAGTCAAAATATAGGACAAAAAAGGTCAAAATCTATGATGCAATATTGTGATGACTCATGATCACTATCATGCCTCAAAATAGAATATAAAACAATATATGCTCTTTATTACCCCTTGGCTACCTTGTACTCACTATATTTATTGCACGTGTTAAATTAGGAAAATATGTATTATTGATTGTACTTTAGTGTAACCCTGAATATTATCTTTCCTTTCAAATAGTTTATCAATTTGTGTATTTTATATGAAAACCCCCTAAAACCATCAAATAATTATCATTTTGAGCTTATATACTAGCGCTTTCACATTTCTATTCTCATGCTTACATCTTACACCATGTACTTGATATGTTATGCTACAAGACATTTTTTGCTAACAAATATATGTAAGGACTAGTATGATATGCTTATGATGGTTGTTTATAATTCAATTATTCACATGATCACTTCTTTGAGTGTAATTCTTATTTTCTATTATCTTGTTTGTGGAACATTTGAATATGTTCCTTTCTTGTAGGACCTTGTGTCATTGATTATTATTTATTTGCGTGTGTGGACATTGAAATATGTCCTCCCTTCAAGTGTACAAAATTTGAACATATCCCTTTTCTGGTCTCCTTAGACCCCCTTTTGTGTGACAATGAGTGCTTTTAAGTGTGTGTTTTATTATTTTTTTAGCTTGTACTATTAATTTATAGACATTTTTATGATCCAAATCATGCATCTTAGGGCTTGTTGTTATCACATACTGTGAGATTCATTAATATATCTACTTAGACATGGTACTCATATATGCTACATGATTCATACACAAATAATATACTTGAATTATCTTTTTAAGGTAATATGACTATGAGGTTAAATTCCCCTCACCTCAAAAGGGGGAAATATTAGTAGGGGCATGTTATAGAGAAATGATTCCACACATATAGATTTGGTATAATTTTAAACAATTGACATGATTCAGATAAACACTTGGGTCAAAATCATATACATTTGGCACTAATTTTTCTACAAATTTGGGATAAATTTATTTAAATTTGTAAAATATATTATACATATTTATAGGTAAGAGGTTACATTTTGATAGATAATTCAACTTGTGACACATTATAGGTGCATATGACATGCAAGAACACCAAATATTGTAAATACATAATCAAAACAATATACCAAGAAGTGTCATTTTTACCAAGAAGTACCTTGTAGAGCCTTTAATGTCTATAGAAATTAGATACTTTGAGTAGTGTGGTTGAGATTAAATGACTTAGACAACCTTATCACTACTCCAATTTTGTCTGTTAATTTTATTATGCTATTTATCTTATATTTATTATACATTCACTTGAGTTGTGTGATTGAGATTTAATGATGTCATTAGTCATGTCACAACTCGCCCTTACACTAGACTAGGGGAATAATTACCCTCCAAATTCCCTCTTTAAATATTCAAGGTTTAATTCTAAACGTCTCTCAGCTTCAATGCTTTATAAGGGATCATCTTTACTAAAACAAATTACCAAGGGGCAGTATGGTTACATCGACACATAGGTGTATTCCTTCCTTACTCTCTTTACTTTTCAAGCATTTCAATTATTCAATTTTAAATTACATGATCTAATTTATGTAAAATGTTTTTTTTATAGGTCATACACCATTAATAAATTCACTAAGGCTCAAACAAGAGAAAGGTGCATTGTACACACACATGTCCACATTTCGTTCCTTTAACCTAGTAATTTCATCCTTATGCATTACTAGATTGGGGGGTGGGAGAGGGAAAGATGGGGATGGGGATGGGGGATGTAAATATTATAATTTGATTATATATAACATATTATTTTTTTACACTTGAAAAATACCAATTAAGGCTCTAATCTTAATTTATAGACCTTCACGCTATCGAAAGGCTCACATTCACCACCTTAATGTGCCTAACTATTTATATTATGGACTGACCCTATCATTATGATGACCTTGATTAAAGGTACACTATACCAACCTAAAAATATGATTTATATCCTTTAGTGTCAGTTATAGACATTCAATAATTTTCTATCCTTCCATACATCATCATCCATATAAGGACACTAGCAATGATGATAGTGTCCAGACTCTTTGTCTAGTGTCTGTACCTAAAAAGTCATCCAATTTGAAAATATTTAAAAATATATGGGTCAGACTATTTATCTTATTTAACCCTTCCATGAAATATTTTAAAAATGTGTGATATAAATAAAAAATAAATAGAACTCATTACCTATCTAGTAAATACTAAGAAAAAACCTATTCAAGCTCATTAAATCAATTACACAACTAATTTATACTACCGTATTCTTCCCTATTTCTATATTATTCATAGAATTTATATTATAGGTCTAAAGCATTCAAGTAATAGTCCATAAAAGTTACAAGTTACACCATTGTGTTTCCTTATATATAATATATTTCACCCTCATCCACACACAAACCCACACATAGGGGAAAAATACATATGTATGAGGCCCTCTTTGGAGTAGTGTCTATGTAGGAAACACTCATTGACAAAGGGGTCTTTGAGCTCAATTTAGCTTTATGAGATCACAAACCCATTTTTGGTGAGGTGATATGACCTACAGTGAATAATTAGGTTTAAAATATATAGAATTCATACATAGCTTATGCATGTTGTATACACATAATATTTTCAAACTTTATCAATTACATATGCTTTCTATCTTAAAAGAACCTATAGAATCTCAATCTCTCTGAGTGCATTCCTTAAGGGTTTCATCATAAAAGGGATGGGTAGATCATTGGTGATTCATAAGATTGTTTTCTCATACTACCACTTATTATCTACATAACCATCTCCTAAAACCATTCCGCTAAGCTTGGCCTCCTCTTTTGTACCCTCTAGTTATTTTCTACCTTCATTATCCCTTTCCTAGCCTAAAATCCTTTTGGATAGTTTATGATACACTTTCATCCCCATCGACCCTATACTCTAATTAAAAAAACTCATTTAGGGTCTAGGTCAGCCCCTGGTCGACTGAGACCAAGACCTAATTTATTTTTGTCAATAACAATATAGTTTCAATTGGGTCAGATGTATCAACTAAACTTTCAGACTATGATTAGATTCAACTATATAAACACATTCATTTCACCATTATTATAGAGACAACAAGATTTAATTATTCATTTGTGTTTATTTATAATTTGTTCTTTTGTTATTATACTTGAGGAGTCTTAGCTTAGAGTTTATACTTAGAGAAGAATCTTATCTTGTGGAAAAGTCTTGGATGTTTTGGCCTTTCTTAGTGATCCTTAAAACCCACAAAAACCTCTTGTAAAGTACCTTTGGCCAAGGTAAATATTTAGTCTCTATGGGTTCATCTTCAAGGTAAGTATCTTTAACTTTTTTCCTTTTTTTAGTAAATGGAAGTAACATACGTAATGGCTTTTGAATATATTACTCTCTCCATGCATTAGGGTTTAACCTATACATAGCTTGAATAGGATTTTCTTATGCATGTTTAGTTTTATGTTTATTAACCCCCACTTTGTGCCATAATATTTGGTGAGCATTAGATTAGAGTTTTAATTTATTTTTTATTAACTTAGTGAATATGAAAACATAGGACCTAGTTATGGTTATTGCATATTTTTGTTTGATTAGAGGCTTTGGAACCCTCTCTAGTGAATTTATTATGGTAAGAGATCCCTTGGCTAGGTCTAGTGGATCTTGTAAGCATACTTCTCATGACCCTACTCCTTATGATTACACATTAGTTAACATGTAAACTATCAACCCTAGTTATCCCACTTAGAGATATTTACCATTTTCTTGGACCTTTCATGCATCATATCCTCATCCCCTACACATCCCCAGTCTATCTCAGCTCTTTTGCACGCTAGACGAGCTCTCTAGGGATACCTCAAGGCCCTTTAAAGAAATTGTTAACCATCTTAGGTGGCATTTGGACCTAGGTCATGGCTTAGGAATGAAACCCATGGCCTAGGTTGCATGTTTCCTTCATAAAATCCATGGCCTAGGTAGAACACATGTGAAAGTGCCTTGTTTGGGCCCAAATGGCTAGAATGACTAGTTTTTGACTGTTTGGTAGATTAGGGTTGAGATATATGTCCTTTTCCTCATTAATTTGAGCCTTTACACTGAATCTCTCCTATATTATTTCTCTAATATTCTCACTTGATCATCACACTCAAATCTTGGCTACCTCTTTGAATATCTCTTGGTTTTTACTTGGCATAATAGATTTTCTTGTGATAGGGGATGCCCCACTCTACTATAGCTATTATTGGTGATTCATATTGATATCTACAATGTTCTTGAATTTTTTGGGTTTCTCCTTTTTCTCTTAATACTCCATTACACTTATATTTTTTTATCCTTACATTCACTCTTCCACAGATTCGTAGCTTCTCCTTCACCTCTTCCATAGCTTTTGGCTCTTGGTCTAGACTCAGCTCACACACAACTTGATCCTTTTTTGCTCTTGATTCCTTTCTTGAATAATTGGTTTGTATAAATTTTACACATCTCTCTTGATTTTGATATGAGGGCACTTTGCTATTCAAAGTGAAACTCTATGTTTATTTATTATAGTATATATGCTAGGATTTGATTTATTTTGGTGATTTAATTATTTTATGCATTGTTTAGAATAGTTTCTAAAATTTATGCATTTGTATATGGTTAAAGGATATCTTCAATAATTGAAATATTTGAAATTACATGTCATGCTTTCATTAAAAATGTATTTAATTACATAGCAAGACTCTACATGCTCAAAAAAATATTTTCAACTTACTTAAACTCTCTCTCTCTCTCTCTCTCTCTCTCTCTCTCTCTCTCTCTCTCTCTCTCTCTCTCTCTCTCAAAACTAGAACATTGAATTGTTAGAAAATAATAGTGTTGAAAGTGAAAGCTGAAACCTAGACTAGGCATGCTCTTGAACCCTTGCTTGAAAACATATTTATTTCTTAAAACATCATTCATTTGTCTTGAAAGTGCCTTAGCTTCTATATTTATATATCATTTATTATCTCTCTTTACTTGGCATTATTATTTTTTCAATTCATATGTAATCAATTGTATAATCTTAACTACTTGTTTTACTATGGTTAGATCTACTAGAGATACTTGCATCGTTTATGCACTTGATCATACTAGCCCTGACCTAGTTTACAAGTCTAACTATAACTTAGTGAAAATTGGAAAACCGGATAGCCACTATAGATTTCCTATAGCCCATAGAATCTTTGAGCCTTCTAGCCTCTTAGTGGTTTGTTTTAGTACCCTATGTACCCCCTACCAAACACTAGTGGTTCTATTTAGATTCTTAGAGATAAATTCTAGCATGCCTAATGGGACCTCACATACAATATCATGCTATTTCTATCCCATGTATATCTCTCTTAGCCAACTCCCCTCTATTAGTTGTTAGTATTTTATTTCAATTGTGTTTTAACTCTCGCCTTGGTTATTTTCTCCTACTTAGGTTTTGTGTTATCCTCCCTATTGGTTCTCCATTGATATGACTTTTATGTTGTCTTCCATGTTGGTATCACTTCATTGCATCTATGGCCTATCTCCCACCCTTTAGATATCAATCTCATCCCTAAGCTCACTCATGAGTAGATCATGGTTATAATGGAATGCCATAGACACCATAGGATCTAAGAAGTCGCCTCAACCCAATATGGTGGTGTAGAGCCTCTCTCATTCTAAAGGGAAAAATATTGGTAGATCTATAATCAATAGACTCAGTATCCTTTTCACTAGTCTAAGATTCATTCATTTGAGCATGTTTTGTCTCAGCCTCATATTGCATCTCATTCACCCATTCTAGGTGATGAGGATCCCTTTGCATGACTAGGACCTGATTAGCTATGTGTGATCATTAATGATTTTTGTATATGTATTTAGGTGAATGAAGTGCATCCTTCTCCCCCTATGAGTCAATGGAATGATTCCTCTAGAGACAGAGCTCACACCCATTCAATTTTGAGTACCTCAACTAGTTCTTGCATGAGTTCCCTACCTCTCTCAAATCAGGAAACTCTATAGCAAGAACACCCTTATATCCATGTTATGGGTCATATGTTTTTCCACTCAACAAGGTATCTTCATCACAAAGAGTCCTCCCATCCTCATAGCCCTTCCTTTAGAGTTTATAATGAGTGTGTTGATTTTGATCATCACCTTTAAACTCAAGATCTTTGGGATGCCTATTAGGAGCATTAACACCCATTGGTTGACCCTCATCTAATGGTATGTGATTATCACCATGGGGAGTTTGGTTTTCATGACCACTTCCATGAGTATGACATGTCTTCCTATCATCCCCATGCAAAATTTTATCCATTTCATGGTCATTCCCCACATCATTAACATCATGATCCCCCTCTTAGAGCTCATCACCATCCTACTATCAACTATGCCTATGAGGATCTCCATCAGAATCCTCTAGCCCCTTGGGTATGTGTTATTACCCTCCCTACTCCTATCCCTAAACTACTTAAGTTTAATGGTACTCAATACTCCAGTACCACGTAGCATATTACAACATTCATGATGTCATGTATGGATTAGGAATAGGATGAAAGCATGATGTTGAATCTCTTCACTCATTATCTACGAGATGAATCTCTTATGTGTTTTCAAAATTTTCCTCTAGATTCTCTCTCTAGTTTTTATCTCCTTCTCGATGAATTCCTCCAATACTCTAATATCTCCAAACCTTTCAACCTCAACATCCAATCACTCACCTTCATATTATAGGACAAGGGTGAGTTAGACTTTGATTTTATACATAGGTAGTGTTTAGCCATCTATATGTGTAGAACCAAGTTCTTATATGATCAGCGTTATGATATGTTCATGTGAGCATTGAGGTAGGAAGTTCACCTTGAGGTCCTCAAGTGTGATCCCACCTTATATGATGAACATGTTAATGAGTGTCTAGAGATTTAATTATTTGAGGTACATATGAGAATACAACATGTACCAACCCAAAAGTCATCTTATTTACATGATCATAACTAAAATGTGACTAATGATGGTGTCACTAATTCTCCTCTTGATAATAAGGATAAGAAGGATAGCTATGAGTTAAATTCTTTGAGAAATAAGTTAGTTAAAAAAAGGCTCTTTAATAGAGCACATCAAAATAATGGATGATGTTTCCTTATGACCCCACCAAGTTTTATAATTTCCATTGGATAAGGGGGTAAAATGATGTTAATTATATCACCCAAAAGTACTAGCACAAGCCTCACCTCCATCTCAGAGTTCTCCTCTTGCAGAACCCAACCACAAATTGAATGTTTTTAAGGATCCTCTACCTAACCATGATAAGTAGAAGAAGAATAAAAATAAGAAATCAAAGGCTAAGGCCCCTCATTCTCCTTCTTGTTCTTTCACTACTTCTGGATCCTCTTCTTAGTCTGACCCAAGAGGGAAATCCAAGCATAAGAGTGGAAAAGTCATTATTGTTATTGACATAGTCTCTACTAGGTAAGAGTGCTTTGTCAACACATGCTCAGGTTGGGTCATTGACCCTATTTGAGAGACTAATGGTTCTAGGCCTCTTGTCCATCCCATAGGGGTAGGGAATCCCAAATTTAGGTGTAAATTTTGACATAACTCCCTAGGCTTGATAGCATCATTACTCCATCATCAAAGAGTTACGGGGCCTTTTGGAAAAGATCTCTATTTGGGACCTTCTTCACCTTTACCCTGAGCAAATAGTCCTCATATTTAATGAGATTGGTCTCTCTCATGAGGGTCTACTACAAGATGATGTTGAATTTTTTTTCAACTTTGATGCATCCAAACACCCTCATTCTCCCATCTTATCTTTCAACCTTGCCTCTTTCCCAAATGTTTTAGTTCTTACAAAGAGGGCTTGGTTCCCTCTCTATATTGTGACCTCTATTGACAAATGCTACATTAAATAGTAAATCATTGATGAAGGATCTAAATTGAATATCATTCCCCTACATGTATTCAATGAGATTAGGATTAGTCAGAATAATCTCTCTAATTCTTTCCATAACTATGTTGGTTTCAACAACAACATGATTATGCTAGTGGGGAACATGAAGCTCTGGGTCAAGTTTAGCCCCAAGATAGTAAATATTGAGTTTTGTGTGTTAGACCTAGATCTTTCATAAAATATTATTTTTGGCCATCCTTGGACCACTACATGTAGGTCATCACATTGGCCATATTTTACATGGTTCAGTTCATGCATGAAGGTAAGGTTCATACCATAGAGGTTAACCTAGATCCCTGGGCATTGATCTAAGTAAATAAAAATCCCTCAGGAGAGGATTTGTATGTCTCCTCATGGGGATCGATGGACTCCTACACACCCCCAACTTTTGAATCTCATTTTCTCAAGGATGAACATTGTGATATAGCTGAGTATCAAGTAGTGTTCACTCCTTTAGAGTTTGGCATGTATTTTCCAACTCCCTCTCTAGCTCTATGATTTTAGTTTGGCTCTTCCTTTCTTATAGACCTCTTTTGAGATGTCTCCCCAAATTTTGAGCTTCCCCTCTCATTGCACTTCTCACATTGGAGTATCAACTCTCTTAACACATCTCCCACTAAGGCTGCTAGAGTAGTTGAGTCTGATCTTGAGTGGTATTCCATCCATGGTATAGCACACAACATAATAAATGAGAGGAGAGATTATAATAATATCATGCTTGTACATCATATGCATCACCATCATCTTACTTATTTACATTCAAAGGTTTTGTTCACCAATAATGACCCCACCTTCAAAACTCTTATGTTTTAGGTCATGACTGGTGAACCTAAGGATATGGATGTTCCATCTCCTTCTTCCAAAATTTTCCCTATTATTTGGCCTCTTCATAATCTAAATAGTGGACTACCTTGGGGGTAGGCCTTTAGTTAGGGTGAAGTGGTTTCCTACCCTTGGGTCCAGACATGGGCCTGTGGTGCTTTTGTGAGCCTCAAATCTTACTAGAACACCCTCATTATGCTTCCATCTAGTGGATTTACCCTCTCATGGCATCCGTCATCAAACCTTGTGGGTGTCTATAATTTTTTATCTTGTGCACTCCTCCTTGGATGCAAATTTGGATAGAAGCATAGTCTTTTGCTTCTTTTAGTTGGTAGTGTTATTTCTTGCTTGTAGTTAACCCTATATCAATTCCATCTCTCCTTCTCTACAATGTTTGTAGGTGGTATGGGTTAGTGGTTTTGGTTGATTATGACTTGATCTCGTATTATATATTTGTTATTAATCTATCATGGGCTACCTACCAACCCTTCTCACCTCTCATTATGGTTGACATTAAGGCACTCTCTCATAGTTGGCCCTGCATAGAGGTGGCGGCTTTACCAACTAAGATGCCTTTCATGCCTCTAGCACCCTGACTCCTCCTCATGTCTAAACAAGAGATTAAAGTGATCCTAGATCAGTTATGCATGTATTAGAATAAGTTAACATGTTTTGACAAGATCACAAACATTATTTTTTTGTTCCCCCCTTTCCCTTCCTTTCTAGGCTAGGTTTGGGCCCTGTCAAGCTCATCAAACCTATTTTCAGCCCTTTATGGCCCATGCCATAGGTTTTTGGGATAAGATACATCCTAGTAGTGGGCCAGGCCATGGCCCTTATGGATAGATAGTGGCCCAGGCCATGGGTTTTCCCAAGTAGGTCATGGCCTAGGCTGACAACCTTCTTTTTTACCTTTTTAGGCCTCTGTTTCACTCTGTTATTACTCCTAAAACCATAAAAACTTCATCTTAAAGGTTTTAGCCCATTTTATATGTAATGGAGGAGTCTATTTATCTTTTTGAGGCCTCCTTGGGTGTGTTTTGGGATCATTATAGTCTCTTGGACCCCTAGGTCCTATGGCCTGTTAGGCCCATGTACACCTTATCGAGGTACACCTTGGGATCGAAATTGATCTCTCTTCTTCTTTCAATTAGTAGTTTCTCAACTTATTCATAGTTTATCCCTAATGAAACCCTCTCTTTCTTTCACTATGGTTTCTATAGGTGTGGGTTTTTGGTTATGGTTGCTTTAAGACTTACTCTGGTCTTTATCAACTAGTATTCATCCCTTCATGGACATCCTACCACCCTTCATCACCTTATCCTACAGTAAGTATTGGTCTTCACCCCTCGATTGTGATTGATTGTGTTATTTATATCCCTTGTGAAACTCACTTATCCTACTCTATATCGAGATGATCATTTTGTATCATCCTCTTATGTCCCTTACCCCCATCATGGTACACCTCTTAATGGTGAGTCATATGGATGTTGATAGTCAAGGAAACCTATGACCCACCATTTTTATTTGGATTATCGATGACCCATGGGACTATGAGCTTGTTCCATCTAGTTCCCTCCTTACTAGTGAGATGAAAAATGCAGTTGAATATCACATAATCATCAGTGCTTTGACCAATGCTCATGTGTTAGGTATGTACTATGTGTAGTTATTCTCTAACTCACTTTTAGCCATGTCTTAGCTCACTGGTGTCTGGGTTGTCCTTAGCTCTGAGATGATTCCCCTCTTTGAGGTGGCACATGATTTTTTCTCCTTCAACGATGTCTAGTTCACCCATATCCCTCATAGGGAGAAAACTAGGGCTGACACCTTAGTGAATGTCACTCTAGATCGTATGATTTGATTTGATATCATTTGTGACCCTTATTTTCAAGAGCTAGATTTGGAGCTAGATTTACGATTACGTATAATTTGCATTCTCACCCATAGATCACAAAATCAACTTATTTTATCACCATCCTTATCTGGTAAGTATAGGTACTGTTTCCTTTTATCTTTTTAGTTCTTATTTTTCCTTGAATTGTTGTGGCTTTTATGTACTTCACAATACTCCTTATTCATCCAAACACTAACTACTTGTACCTTGGGGTCATATGTATTCATACTTCTCATGACCCTATTCCTCCCTATAATTACACATTGACACGTATTATAACTACCAACCCTATTTATCCCACTTGGATACATTCACCACTTGTTTGAACCTTTCTCACATCATATCCTCATCCCCTACACTTCCCTAGTCCATCCCAACTCTTTTGTACACTAGACAGGCTCTCTAAGGACCCCTCAAGGCTCTTTCAAGAACTCATTGACCACCTTAAGTGGTGCTTAGACCTAATATGTGGCTTAGGAAGGAAACCTTCAGCCTAGGCTACACATTTCCTTCACAAAATCATGACCTACGTTGTGACCTAGGCATAACATGTGCAAAAGTGCCTTGTTTGGGCCCAAATAGCTAGAAATAACTAGTTTTTGACTGTTTGGTGGGTTACAATTGAGAAATATGTCTCTTTCCTCATTCATTATAGTCTCTACATTGACTCTCTCCTACATTATTGCTTTGATCTTCTCACTTGATCATCACACTCAAAGCTTGGCTAAATATTTGAATCTCTCTTGGTTCTTGCTTGACACAATAGCTTTATTTATGATAGGGGATTCCCCACTCTATTGTAGCTATTATTAGTGATTCACATTGCTATATAAAGTGTTCCTAAATCTTATGAGTTATTGTTTTCTCCCTCAATACTGTATTGCACCTATCCATTATTCTCTTTATATTAGCTCTTCCATAAAATAGCAACTTTTCCTTCACCTCTTCCATAGTTTTTGGCTCTTGGTCTGGACTCAGCTCACATATAGCCTAATCATCTTCCTCTCTTGCTTCCTAGATTGGATAACAGGTTGGTATAAATTATTCACATCTCCATTGAGTTTGATATGAGGGAACTTTGATATGCAAATTGAAACTCTTTATTTATTTTTTATAGTATACATGTTAGGGTTTGATTTGTTTTAGTGATTTAATTATTTTGTGTATTGTTTAGAATAGTTTCTAAAGTTTATGCATTTGTATATGGTTAAAGGATATCTTCATTGATTTAAATACTTGATAGTACATGTCATGATTACATTAGAAACATCTTTCATTACATAATAGGACTCTACATGCTCAAAATGATCTTTCCAACTCTCTCTCTCTCTCTCTCTCTCTCTCTCTCTCTCTCTCTCTCTCTCTCTAAATTAGAATATTGCATCGTTAGAAAATAATAGTGTAAAAAATGAAATATAGCTCAAACCTAGACTAGGCATGCTCTTAAACCCTTGCTTAAAAATATATTTATTACTTAAAAAATATTTAATTTCACTTGAAAGTGCCTTAGATTCTATATTTACATATCATTTTTTATCTCTCTTTACTTAGCATTGTTATTTCCATCATTCATATGCAATCAATTGTCTAGTCTTAGTTACTTGCTTTACTATGGTTAAATCCACTAGAGATACATGCATCCTTTGTGCACTTGATCATGATAGCCTTGAACTATTTTAAAAGTCTATCTATAGCTTTGTGCAAGCTAGAAAACTAAATATCCACTATAGATCTCATGTAGCCCATAGGAGCCTTGAGCCCTATAGCCTCTTAGTGGTTTGTTTTAGTACCATTCAGATTCTTGGATCTATAGATCCATCTTGGTCATGACCCTAAATATCTAATGTATCCACAATCATAAGTATAAGTAGGATTTATCTTCTCTAAGATAATATTTATTTATAGATCAGTTACAGTTCCCTTTGCATACATTCTAGTGAACCCGACATGAATCTAACCCTTGCATGTTTTATTTCATGCCATTATTTTTATCATTTTATTATATTTTTACATATTTGTAGTACTATATAAAACCATTCGATATAGTTATAACTTTTTTTACATAGGTTTAACACACAATCACTCAAAAATGAATCTATTATATTTGTATAGGTCTTCATCAACTACAAGTTACTACATCAAAAAAATTGACACAGTATTCATCTTTAGTTCTAGATTAGCATACACTATCAAACAAGTTGAATCTATATAATAATTCTTTATTTCAACATAAAGTTTAATGAACACTATCAAATAGGTCAAATTTGTTTCTTATTCTTTTCAACACACAAGGTTTTTCAGAACTTGGTCAACCTAGTTTGTAGAATTTAAAATCAGAAAATATAGCATTACAACATAAAAATTTGCAATCTAAATCATCTTCAAGCCCACCAAGGTTCCTTTCTTTTTTCTCTTTATCATTTCAATACTTCCTTTAGTTCTATTTTTCACAAGTTAGTAGTCTTTAAAATTTCAAATCTATAGTTAATTAAGTCAACCTAATCGATTTAGTTTTGTAGTATGTCTTGTATCTGAGAGACATAGTCAACTTGTTCAATTCTATTTTTAAATACCTTTTATATATATAATATAAGTGACCAAATTGACTCTATTATGTATTTTTTGCATAAATTTCCACCTAAAATGACTCTATACTATTATTAATCAAGGAATTAACATATACTTGCTAGCAATTAATTCACATTTCCTTTTTAGTTGTTTACATGCTTAGAGTAAATCACATAGTCTAAATAGGTGGTTTTTAAAATTACCATTCTAGTAACACTATTTTTATCTTTTACACACACTATAAAATCACTTAACATTCAAAATGCATTTAAAATTTTATCTTCCTAAGGCCTACCTACTTCGATTTCATCACCAAGGGAGAAGTCAACTTATTTTGTTGTCAAAGTATAAATACATGGTTGATGGTATATATTAGAAAAGCACCGAACACCCCTATCATTATGGGATTGTAAATTGATGGGTTATGCCTCAATATGTAGACATTACCATTGCCAATATAGATCCCTTTTGGCCCAAACATCATGAAACCAACTTTAGACTACTTTCTAGTTCTCTATTTCAGCTAACTTTTCTATCACATTAAAATCAAAACCCTCTAATAATATAATAACACTTAGGGTGACCAATTAGTTATAATTTAACTTTTAGCTGATTTATTTCTATTTGATTATTACATGTATTTTAAAACTTGTATTGGCCAGCATTGGTATAAGGTTTGTGTTGTGTGCCCCAATTGGGTCAATCACATTGATCCAATTATTTTTGTGTTTAATTTCATTCTTGCTTCAAATTATCTTGAAAAAAATGTCTCCTATTTTAGAATATTTTCATTTTATTCGATACAACCTCTTACAAACTATTCTACCATCCTATTAGTAGTACATAGTCAACTTGCATGATTGTGTCTTCTTATCTCTCTATTTTATCTTTTGTCCAGAATTACATAGTTGACCCATATAACTGTGTACTCTTTTTAGCCTATATTTTAGCAGTACTCTATTGACCTAATTGACTTGTTACCTATTGGCTGTGTAGACACCAAAATTACATCACACACATGTGCGTAACTCCCTATGTCAAAACCCCTAAAACCTATTTTAATAATCATAATTAATCTCCCTAACCCATAATTTACCCCTCACACATTTAGTTAATTTTAAAATACTTAATTAAGTTAATTAAAAACTTATATTGCCACCTTACCTGGCCACCTCACCCTATGACTAATTCTCCCCTAATGAGTCACCTCAAGACCTATTCCCCTCATCCTAACTACCTTAGACTTATTCCTCCTTCTAAACTAAATTCCAAAACAACTACTTCCTTCCTAACTTCTTATTTTTACAATTTTATAATGAGTGTCACATTTGGCACTCACAACAATAGAAAATAGACCAAGAATAGAAATGTTTACCTATTTTAGGGCTGCCGACATTGGTCAACCCACAACTGACGTTAGCGGGATACCTATCGACATTAACAAGATCATCGATGTCAGTAATATAAGCCAAACTCTAACCTCTAGTTCAAGTCAGTAGAAATTAAGAAAATCAATTCTTACTCTCATTCAGGGTCTCAACATTCTATTTTTGACATCCAAGCTTACAATCACTTTACATAAGTCAATCACCATCAAAAATTGAGTTATTAAGGACCAATAGCATTCGCTTGTTCTCTTTGTCTATGCATTCAGGTTTAGACTCTTAGATAGAAACCATCAAACTGGCATTTATCATTCAGTGACCACCACAACTAAGTATATCACTAATATTGTAGGTCATTTAAATATGTATTCTTCCATTTATTTATATCTACTTTACACTTCTTTACTCACTTTAAACCATACTCTCGTGAGGGAGTTACAAAGATTCCTTACTTCTTTCTCTTTACATGCATACCAAACCTCTAACCAGACTTAAACAAGCCATAAACTCCCTTTCATAACTCTCTTAGCCTCTCTAACCTGATCCAAACCATTTCACAGACTTGAAAAAGCCTTCTACAACCTCCTAGATAATTATTTCCCCAACTGACATCGGTAGCCTAACCAACATCGATCACCTCCCTACTAACCTTGGTAGCCTAACCGATATCGGTCACCTTCCTGCCAATGTCGGTGACTGTCAATTTCATAACCTCTTCAAAACCTACCTAGATAACTTCCAAAATACCAACAAAACACCTCACCTACGCCATGTCACTCTCTACTATGAATAGGTTATTCAAAATAGTAATTTTATCTCTCTTTTACTCTTTATTTACCTCTATTTCAGTTATTTATTATTATTTTGCCTCTCGAAAGTGGACTGTCATCTCTAAGAAAGTGTCACACTTCCTAAAACAAACACATAGCTTGGTATCTCACTTATTTATCTACTAAAAAACATCTTGTGATAGTGTTTTCCTATTTATAGGTAGTCCTCCCCAGCCAAAGAGGAGTGCTCACAACATCTGAATATGGTGCATAATCCAAATCTAGGTTCATTCTAATCACTTATCCCCATCCTTCTCTATGTTTTCCTTTAGATTTAGAATAAAAAAATTTAGTGAAATATTTTTGGCACACCCAATGGGACCTTGGATTTTTCCTTGGGTTCATCTCTTATTTTAAACATTCATATAGGTGCATTATAGTGAGATTTTATTTCTTGTACTTCTTCCTCCTCTTTTCTCTTAAAAATAAAAAATCCAATGTTTTATTTCTCTATTTAAAAGGCATTAAAACTAAAATCTTAGTTCTTTTCTCTTTGCCTCTAAAAATAATTTATAATTTTCTTTTACAATAAAAAAATAAAATTGCTTCTTTACTTCCTCTTGCATTCACATTAGGATATTGAAATTTATATTCTATTCCTATTTCCTCTTTTTTTATATTTGAATATCTACATTTCAAGATTTGGGTTTAAAATTTACTGCATTTTCATAGTTCACTTGTTGCATATTAAATCACCTAGTTAATTACAATCATTTTAAATAAATCATAGTACACCTATTTTACACAACCAAAACATATTCGCATAAACAAGCATCAAAACTCACCTGAGAAAAGGCCCATCAAGATTTTATCACCTGGTGGATCACCTTACCCTACCTAGCTATCCTACTTGGATTTCACCACCAAGGGAAGATCCCACTCCATTCTCTAGTGGAGTATAATCTCTAGACAAAAGGTTTACTTTGGCTAAGTGTTGAGTTGTGGAGCTAAAAGCTTCACTATTGAGCTAGTGTGGAGGTTGTTGGGCTTACACAGTAACTGACATCGGTCAGAACCAACTGACATCGATTAGGGGTCGATCAGCATCGATCATGGCATCGGTTAGGGGTCAGCCGGCATCGGTCATCTTCAGACCGACACTGACTTATGTGCATTTCCAAAATTAGACAGCATTTCTATTTTTAGGAGAACAGTTAGTTTGCAAGTAAAGACTAAAATTAGTCTTGAGTTTGTTTTTATAATTATTGTTTGCTTTCAATTCTATTTAAGAGACCAATGGGGTAGTATTGTAATTGGTGTGCAAGATCAAGAAGATCTGCAAGGTGCAAGATCAAGAAGATTTGCAAGTACAATTCAGTAATTGAGTTGGTTGTAATTGATTGAGAGAGAGAGAGAGAACTCTTGAAGGAGAATTACTGTCCATCTGAGAGGTGTGAGAAGAGAGAGATTTCTTCATTGTATTTCCTTTTGGAAGATTTTAATATAGATTTTATTGTTTCTTGTATCTCCTATTATTTATTGTTTCTAATTTCTAGTTACTTATTACTTCTAGTTTCAATTCAGTGTTTAGTTGCTTATACAAAAATTATCAATTATACTCTAAGGTCCTAACAACTGGTATCAGAGCTATGTGTATACACTAACAACTAGTATCAAAGCATGTTAGTGTTTGTTGATTATAGAATTCACTCACAGGGGTTTCTGATTGAGTGGGAGTAAAGCAATGGCAAAAGAAAGTAAACTAAGAATGGAGAAATTCAATGGCAAAAATTATCAATTATGGTGGATGCAGATTGAAAATTATCTGTATCAAAAAGATCTATATATACCATTAGGTGGGGTTTCAAGGAAGCCCATAGATATGGAAGATGAAGAATGAAATGTTCTTGATAGAAAGGCTCTTGGATCTATAAGGTTGAGCCTGGCAGCTTCTGTGTTTTCCAACTTATCACAGGCAAAGACAATGGTAGAGTTAATGGATACTTTGGAAAATTTATATGAAAAACCCTCAGCTTAGAATAAGGTATATCTTATGAAGCAATTATTTAATTTGCAAATGCAAGAAGGTGGATCTATATCTAGTCATCTTAATGATTTCCATATAATAGTAAATCAATTAAATTCAGTCAAAATAGTTTTTGATGATGAAATTAAGGCTCTCTTAATATTATGCTCTTTACCTAAAAGTTGGCATAGTTTGGTAATGGCAATTAGTAATACTGCATCTGCTTCAAATATCTTGAAAGTTGATGATGTTGTTAGTGTAATTTTGAATGAAGAAATTTGCAGGAAAAGAACAGGGGAAACATCAGGTAATGCTTTAAGTGTTGAAAGTAGTGGAAGGCAAAGAGAGAAGGGCAAGCAAGGAAAATCAAGGTCAAAGATGGGAAGTAGATCCAAATCCAGAAATGGAAGAATAACGTGCTAGAATTATGGAAAGAAAGGGCATGCAAAGAAAGATTGTTGGTTGAAGGATAACAAATAAAATCAGCATGAAGGTAATTAAGAAGCAAAAGTTGCAGGTATTGTTACATAGGATGCTCTTACATTTTCTTTGGATAATAAAGTAGAATCATGGGTTTTAGATTCTGGTGCCTCTTTCCATGCAACCCCAAATAGAGAATTTTTCAATGATTATGTCCATGGAGATTTTGAAAAAAATTATTTAGGGGATGATGAGCCTTGTAAAATTGTTGGCAAAGGAAAAGTGCAGCTGAAATTGCAAAATGGCAACACATGGGTGTTGAAGGATGTCATGCATGTACCCATCCTGAAGAGGAATCTAATTTCTACAGGAAAGTTGGGTGATGAGGGTTGTACAGTAACTCTCACAGCTGAATCTTGGAAAGTTTCCAAGGGTTCACTTGTATTATCAAAAGGTAAGAGAGTAGGTACACTTTATCTATCTACTTGTATTACTGATTATTCTCCTTCTATTTTATCTACTTCAGATGTAGATGCAAAGTTGTGGCAGTGTAGGCTTGGTCACATGAGTGAGAAGGGAATGAATGTTCTTAAGTCAAAAGGTAAGCTTTCAAATTTGAAAAGCATAGATCTAGATTTTTGTGAGCATTGTATTTTTGGGAAATAGAAGAAAGTGAGGTTTCTCAAACTGGGTCAACAAAGAAGAAGCGCAAGTTAGAGCTTGTTCACATAGACGTGTGGGGACCAGCTCAGGTAGCTTCTATTGGAGGATCACAGTATTATATTTCTTTCATTGATGATGCTACAAGAAAGGTATGGGTTTATTGCATAAAAAGGAAATCTAATGTTTTTGACACATTTAAGAAATGGAAAGCTTTGGTTGAGAATGAAACAGGTTTGAGATTGAAGTGCCTTAGATCTGACAATGGTGGTGAGTACTACAACAATAAATTCAACAATTACTATTCTATGAGTGGAATACGTAGGGAAAAGATGGTTCTAAGGACACCTCAGCAAAATGGAGTTGTTGAAAGGATGAATAGAACAATAATGGAGTGTGCACGGAGTATGAGGTTGTATGCTAGTTTGCCCTTATAGTTTTGGGCAGAAGCTGTAGATACTATAGTTTACCTAATTAACAGAGGACCTTCTACTGCAGTGGATGGTGGAATTCTAGAAGAGGCTTAAACAGGTAAAAAGGTAGATCTTTCATTTCTTAGAGTTTTTGGTTCTGAAGCTTTTGTGCACATTGATAAAGAAAATAGAAAGAAGCTAGATGCTAAATCTATGCGGTGCACTTTCATTGGTTATGGTTTTGGAGATTTTGGATTCCAGTTGTGGAATTTAGAAACTAAAAAAATTATTAGAAGCTGTGATGTAGTATTTAATGAGAAGGTGATGTACAGTGATCAGCTCAAGAGGCTGAATAATTCTGAGCAGGGCAATCTTGATTTGGAAGAGGTTATGATCCAAAATGAGCTCGTGGATAAAAATTATCACTCACAGAAAAACATAGAGACCAACATCAGTCAGGTGGAAACTAATGTCATTTAGGTAGAAATTGATGTCGGTCAGGAGGAATCAACATCGATCAGAGATGACTGGGATCGGTCACTGCAAGAAGGAAATTTGGGCAGATAGCAAGCTATAAATGAGTCTCAAACGCCCATAAGGAGGTCTAAAAGGGTAAGTAAACCTCCAATTCATTATTACCCTTCTTTATACTACTTGTTACTCACTGATGGTGGAGAACTAGAAAGTTTTGATGAGGCAATGCAGATAGAATCTAAGAAACAGTGGGAGCATGGCATGAATGAGGAAATTGATTCCTTGGAAGAGAACCATACGTGGGATTTGGTTGAGTTGCCAGCCAGAAAGAAAGCACTAAAAAATAAATGGGCATACAGGTTGAAGGAAAGAGATAATGGACAAATGAGACATAAGGCCAGGTTGAATAAAAGCTTATATGGTCTTAAGCAAGCTCTAAGACAATGGTATTTGAGGTTTGATAGGTTTAGACAGAGCATGGCTTTAGTAAAATGTCAATCTGACCATTGTTTTTATTTTAATAGATTGGATAATGGTAGTTATATTATCCTGTTACTATATGTAGATGATATGCTTGTTACAGGTTTACACATGCAATAAATTACTAAGCTTAAGGTAAAATTAGCTCACACATTTTTCATGAAGGATTTAGGAGCAGCAAAGAAAATCCTTGGCATGAGTATTAAGAGAGACAGGAAAAATCACAGTTTGATTTTGTCTCAAGAGGATTATATGAATAAGGTGTTGGAGAGGTTCAATATGTAGGATGCAAAACTGGTAAGCACACCTATGGCTAGACACTTCAAGTTGAGCAAAGAATAGTGTCCTAAATCACATGATGAGGTTGAGTACATGAGTAGAGTTCCATATGCTTCAGCAGTTGGGAGCTTGATGTATGTAATGGTATGTACTAGACCTGATATTGCCCAAGCAGTGGGAGTTATCAGCAAGTTTATGGCCAATCCAAGAAAGGAACACTGGAAAGCAGTTCAGTGGATTCTTAGATATCTGAGAGGGACCAACAGTAGGCATTTATGCTATGGAGGGTCAAACACTTCTCTACATGGGTATGTAGATTCGGATATGGCAGGTGACTTGGATGGTAGGAGAAGCACCACAAGATATGTGTTCACTTTTGGTGGAATGGTGGTTAGCTAGATTTCAAAGTTGTAGAAGGTTGTTGCCTTGTCTACTATAGAGGTAGAATACATTGCAGTCATAGAGACTAGCAAAGAAATGATTTGGATGACTCAGTTCATGGAAGAGTTGGGAAAGGAGAAAGAGAGTTGCAGATTGTACATTGATAGTCAAAGTGTAATTCATTTGGCAAAGAATTCAGCCTTTCATTCAAGAACCAAACATATACAACTTAGGTACCACTTCATTAGATAGGTATTGGAGGATGGACAGTTGAAGCTGGAAAAGATCCATATGGATAAGAACCCTGCTGATATGTTAACAAAGCTGGTAACAAAGGAGAAGTTAAATCTTCATTCAACTTTTGTTGGTCTTCAAGATTGAAATTAAAGAGGGAGAAACAAGCTAGACATGTTTAGAGGATGTTGCTATACAGGTACAGGTGTAGCTATTTATCTCCAAGTGGGAGATTGTTGAGTTGTGGAGCTAAAAGTTTCACTATTGAGCTAGTGTGGAGGTTGTTGGGATTACACAGTAACTGACATCGGTCAGAACCAACCAACATTGGTTAGGGGTTGACCGACATCATTCATGGCATCAGTCAGAACCAATTGACATCGGTTAAGGGTCGGCCGACATCGGTCATCTTCAGACTGACACTGACTTCTATGTGTTTCCAAAATTAGACAGCATTTCTATTTTTAGGAGAACAGTTATTTTGCATGTAAAGACTAAAATTAGTCTTGAGTTTATTTTTCTAATTATTGTTTGCTTTCAATTCTATTTAAGAGACCCATGGGGTAGTATTGTAATTGGTGTGCAAGATCAAGAAGATCTGCAAGGTGCAAGATCAAGAAGATCTGCAAGTACAATTCAATAATTGAGTTGGTTGTAATTTATTAAGAGAGAGAGAGAGAACTCTTGAAGGAGAATTACTGTACATTTGAGAGGTGTGAGAAGAGAGAGCGTTCTTCATTGTATTTCCTTCTAGAAGAGTTTAATACAGATTGTATTGTTTCTTGTATCTCCTATTATTTGTTGTTTCTAATTTCTAGTTACTTATTACTTCTGGTTTCAATTCCGTGTTTAGTTGCTTATACAAAAGTAATCAATTGTACTCTAAGGTCCTAACACTAAGTAGCCTGGCTCAGCTCTAGGTTCATAAAGTGCATAGAGCAAGCTCCTATAATAATCCATGTACTTGGTCTAACTTAGATTCCCTCTTGAGCACCAAAATAAACTTGAAACCAGCCCTAGATTGCTTTTTAGTACCTTCAATAACCCAATTCTCTTCTCACTATCTGATTAAGGCATAAGCCAACTTAAGACTAAAATTAATCTCTAGCACTTAATAGTTGTTGGTTGCATGTTCTTTTTCTCCTTTTCAATTGCCTTCTATATTTTTGAGTTGGTAAGGATGCTTTTCTATTGATTCACAAGATCAATACTATTTCTAAATCTCAGTTTGTATAACCTATTATCTTAGGTTTTGTGAGTGTCATTTTTCTTTACATAGACCTTTTACATCCAATACTTTACCTATTTTTAGCCTCTAATTTCTTAAAACTTTAGATTTTCTATTTCTAAGATTTCACAGTGACCAACATTGGTTATCATTACCAGTATCGATA
The DNA here is from genome assembly GCA_037957365.1 of Torreya grandis. Taxonomy (NCBI): domain Eukaryota; kingdom Viridiplantae; phylum Streptophyta; class Pinopsida; order Cupressales; family Taxaceae; genus Torreya; species Torreya grandis. The sequence continues at coordinate 2,053,077 of JARHVA010001549.1, forward strand.
GACTTTACCTACTAACATCAGTTATTCTACTGATGTCGGTGAACTTTTTCTACCGATATCGATCATCCCTACTGATGTTGGTGACTATGTATTTTTGTCTACTCAAAATAGCAAGATCAAATAACCCATTTCACTGCATTCAAATCTATTTTTTATTTATTCTATTTCAAATACAGAGTATTAAGACTATTTAAACAACCTTTTGCATGGTATTGACACAAGCTCAAGCCAAAATTCTTGCCAATTATGCAATCCACCAACCACTTCGACCTTCCCCTCTTACTTTCAAATATGTCATAGAACATACTTTAGATATAGAGCATACTCCCAACCCTAACTAAATTCCCATTGTGCCTGAGGGAGATCAAAATTTTGTTAAATTTCTTGATCGCAATGTGGCAGCCCTTTAGCATTACCTTGCTATGAGCCAAACCCATAATTTTATGGGTGACCCAATCTATGGTATACCAACCTCTTTGATGGAGACAACCTCAATTTTATTTGCATCCACTATTTTTCCCATGGTTACCTAAACCATCACTTCGACAAGTAACCCAACTATAAATAATGACCAGCATGTGGCATCTCCAACCACCCAATCTAACCTAAACACTAGAGTAACTTTCCTACTTTCACAACCAAAACTGGTTCAGCCAAGTCACACTGCATTCTAGAATTTATTTATACCTATTCCATCCACCCTCATACCTATAATTACTCAAGTTATGACTCACCCTTCATCTAGTCTAACCATGCCAATAATTCAACCTATAGTAACAACAACCAACCAAGGCATAGTTTCCAACCCAATAGGACCAGTTCTTTTTCTTCCTGCACCTCAACCTATCACTCATTATCCTTATGTTTTCCAAACACAACCTTAGCAACCTATGTCATATGCTCCCTCTAATTCTTATCATCTTCCCTATAACTTAGGAGGAATCCCCCAAACTAATTCCCCTCCAAACCTCATCAAGATGCTAATGGACAAGATGTCTATTTTGGAGACATCCATTTTTGGTTCAAAAAATGTATTATCTTATGATCAGATATGCAATGAACCAATCCACCCTTCTGTGCCTATTTTCCCTTATCCAATTCAATGGGAACTCCACAAATTTACTCATTTTTAGAGTAAAGAAGACCCACAATAACACTTATGAGCATTTAGACATGCTTGTTATTTAATAGGACATGATGATGATTTACTACTTCACACTTTCCCTATGTCTCTTTCAGGTGCTACCTTGGATTGGTATAGCTCTATTCCTTAGCACTCTCTTTTCTCATTTAATCAACTTGCACAAATATTCCGAGACCATTTCTCTATTAACATTTCTAAGAAGGTTTCTATAACGGACCTATATTCTATTAGATAATTTGATGATGAGTCTATTGCTAATTTTGTCACTCATTGGAGAAGCTTGATCAATCAACTCTCCTCCTTACCCCAACCTGAGTTTATTTATATTTTCTCAAGGGCATGTGATAAGTACATCTCATCCACACTCTGGGTACAAACTTTTTACACATTTGATGAAGCTTTTACAATGGCATGGAAACTCGAGGTTTGTGTTATTGATGAAGGCAAAGTAAAGTTGCATAGTAATAATCCAAATACTAAGACAAATGACTCATCCTCATCTAAAACCTCTCCCTCAAACCAAAAGGCTAAAGGCTTCACTAACACAGTGGTCATTAAGTCAGCCTCTTCCACAACCACAAACCAATCGAATACTTCAACTTCTCAAAATTTGACCAAGCAATTCCAATAATGATATGAAAAAAGAAAATACACTCCCATTAGTGAATCATATACATCTATTTTGGAGAAACTATTATAGCAAGGTGTCATAACCCTTCCTTAGATTAAACTTCCTATACAGTTTGATCCTTCCTATCCTATCCCAACCTAGTACAAGGAAGATGAGTTTTGTAGTTACCATTGAGTTAAAGGTCACAACTCTAATAATTTCAAGACACTCAAGAACATTGTTCAAGATATGTTTGATAGAGGTGAGCTTGTCTTCGACAATCCTAACACACCTCCCAATCAAAGTATGGATGTGTTCAAACACCCTTTTCCTAACCATTAACCAAACCAAAATATTGTTCAATCCAAAACTAACTTAGGAGATCATAATATATATATGGTTAATATGGTATTTCCTTTATCTTTAGTTCAACTGACCCCTCAATAAGGCACATCTATTTTATTGACTCCTCCTGCACATTTAGTGGCACCTATTTTTACCATTCTTCATCCTCAAGTAGAATAGCCTATTTCACCTATTCCACCCCCTCAAGAGGAAGAGTCTCCTTTGCCACTCCTTTTGCCACCCAAGGAGCATATAATCCTAATTTTAGTTGCACCAATATTACCTATCCTCTTACCACTTGAAGACCACACCCTACCTATTCTTCAACCACATGTTGAAAGCAACATCATTCCTACATTATACCCTCTAGAGGAACCTTCTTCACCTACCTCTCCTCTACCTATAGAGTGGTATCCCACCCATTTCACCTTTACACCTAGAAGATTCCATGTCATTTACTTCCATAATAGATGAGAGACCTATTTCACCTACTCCAATTACACCACCTTTAGCCCTTATTTTACCTATAGAAGATCATACATTACCCATGCCTCACCCACATGTTGAGAGAACCATAATACCAATGTTTTATCCTCTTGAAGAACCTACTTCACCTACCTCCCCTCCACCCATGATAGATCAAATCTCTTCTCCCATCTCTGTTAAAGAAGACCCCATTACAGTTCTTTCTCATCTTTAGCCTGAAGTAGCAAAAACCAATAATTTCCCTCTTTTTTTAGCATTGTATATTTCTAAAAACACAACCGTAAGGCCTACGTCAACTTCATCAAAACCCTTCTCATGTTTGGTAAAAATTTTAGAATTTATTGACTCCATGAAACTTGACCATGCAGCATTTAGGGACCAGCTTAAAACTCCATATCCAAAAAAATGAATGTCAACCTTTACCGCCAATCCTCTTACTACACTTTACCCTAAGGTCTTTGACAAAGATAGAGTTTCTTCACCAAAAGCATTGGAATTTCAGCCATATATATCAGAACCCTCATCCTCATAGGAATCTGTTACATTAAAATAGATTAGGCCTTTAGGTGTATGCCCCATTTCTAATTTAATTCATCCACAAGTAAAATTAGATTTGACTCCTCAACCACAAATTGGATTTTCTCACCCTAAAACATAGAAGAATGTTAAGCCTTATAGACCTCACCAATCTCTTCTTCAACCCTCAACTTTACCATCCATTTTGGGGTCACATACTTCTACCTCAGTTGGAATATCATCTAACAAATCCAAGCAAAAGGTTAAGCTTCCCCCACTTACCTTTGCCATTTGGTAGGCCTCTCACATTTGACACTAAGAAAGTGATAACAAAACATGTAACACTACTATCTCTAAACAATACACCATGTACAATTACCTTTCCAACATCAAAATAGAAAAAGGTGTCCACTCTTATTAGTACAAGAAGTGTGAGCCCACTTGCAAGCTCCCAAATCTTTTTCTTACATCAGTTATTACAATATTCGATAATAACTCTTCCTCCTACTAAGCCTTATAGTCCCTTTGGAATGAAGCCATCTTAGTTTGATGATACACAAGTTTTTTTATATCATCATTTACCTAGACATGATACTAAGAATTGTAAAGCCCTCACAATGGTTATTCAACAACACTTCAATGTTGACAGCCTTTTCGATGACACTACCATTAACCTTCATGTTATTCCACCTTTGGTATCTACAGTGCCTCCTACTATTCCACCAAAACTCAAACCCAAAGATTCCATTATAAACCCTTTACCACCTCCTTCACCAACTTTTCAAACCAACACAGTTAATGTGGCCATGAGGTCACAAAACCAAAAGGATAAAGCTAAGGAAAAGGTCACTACACCTTGGACCCATCCCTTCACCAAAGACACTCCCCCTTCTAACCTTAATATTTCCATCTTGGTTGTTCTTAAAATAACACCTTCAGACGTTATTCAAAACTCAATGACGAAGTAGATTCACCAAACTCCTATGAAGATGTCTTTATATGAGTTAATCCAAAGCTCATCCCAACACTCTCAGGATTTAACTAGTGCTTTGAAATCAATTGAGGTACAATCAAATGATCCCCAACCTCTTATAGCTTTGGTTAACTCCCTTAATTCTATCTCCCTAATTTCTTTTAAAAAATTAGAAATTCCACTTCAACACCCTAAAGATTAGGATTTTGATCTTTTTATTATCACATATATTGATCAAACTCGTATCAAGAGAGTTATGATTAATGGGGGAGCTAGTATAAGTATTATTTCCACCCATGCCTACAAATAGCTATCCCTTCTTTATAATTACATGTATTAAACTGATGTGGTACTCCATTCCTTCAACAATACTATGGCTAATACGGTGGGCACTATTGTCTTACATATTTGTGTGGGTCCCTAACAATTCCTAAGCTCTTCTATGTTGTGGAAGGAGAGATTCAATATAACATATTACTTGGATGACCTTGGATACATGCTATGGCATGTGTACCCTTGACTTTGCACCATTGTGTCAAGTTTGAGCATGATGGACAAGTACATGTTATACTTGTTGACCCATTTCCATTTAAAACATATAATATGACTTATAATCCAAATAATGTTATCATCCCATTGAAAACATCATCTTCCTTGCATGATGCTTTTGAAGCTCCACAAGTTCCACTCTTGTGGTCACACAGATACTAACAACACAAATTCCTAACAAAGATCCCATGGAGGAGACTTTTCAATATTTGTCACTTGGTGAATATCATAAATTGACACTCAACATGTTATATACTCCACAAGAATATGGAAGGCTTCACATGCACCTAAATGATGATATCCATATTGGGATGGTCATCCCTTATGGCCCCCAAATATTTGAGCCAATTTCATAGATGGGGGAATTGATCAAGACCCCACTATCAACAACTCATCTTTCCATAACCATTTACCTATGACTTATTTTTCTTGAGTAACCCTAGATTTTCTCACACCTACCTATATAGGTGTAGAGTAAAACATACTCTACGTTTCATTTTGATTCACAATCGTGCAATCCAAATTTTGTCCCTGTACACTTTGGTTTGAGAAGATGGAGTTTTTGACTCAGAGCGCGGGCTCGAATTTATTTTGCCTTAATTTTTTCTAAGTGTCAAAATTGAGTGGAAGCTGCCAAGTGTCATCAGCTAAGGCACCTTTCATAATTTATAGAAGTTGGTCAGGACGTGCCATGCATCTCATAGTAACTCAGTAGAACGTGACAAGTGTCAGCATCTGCATTTCATGTTGGCATCCACGATTTTGAGCAGAAGGTTTCAACAAGCTAAGTATTAAGATCAAGCAAAAGGTGCCAGGTGGCAATAGTGGAAGGTTTCAATGTGTTTTTCTAAAAGCAATGGAAGATGCCACGTATCCCCATCTGAAGAGAATGGAAGCCACCATGTGTCAACCTCTAAATTATCTTCATTTTGTTTCATTGACAAGTAAAGACTGTGGTGGGTCTCGTGTTTTTGTTCTGAGGCAAGTAGAAGCCGCCAAGTGTTGCCATCCATGTAAGTATGAAATGAGGCATGATTGTTTCTATAGTATAGATAGGGAAATGTAGAGATGGACACGTGTCACCTTCCACAAGTTTCTCAATTGGTAGCTAAAGGTAGTGGAGATCACCACGTGTTCTTTGTCAAGAATAAGCAGAAAGCGCCACATGTCCCTATTCCCTTTTTGAAGTTGCTCAGGTGAGAACTACTTTGGGTCCCATTTTCTATAGAAGTTGTTTAAGTTTTGGGAGAAGTGGATGGTGACAGATGTCAAAGACCAAACACTTCTAAGCAAAGACATAGTAAGAGTATAGGTTACATGGAACATGTCGTGTGTCTTCAGTAAGTGCTGCGGAGGCTACCAAGTGTCATTTTTTGGTGCCTCCTAAATAATAAGAGGGTTTTCAAGTAAAATAGGGGAATCGGCCAAGTGTCCTCTTTCATTTGATAGAAGGGAGCATCTTGTGTATCTATTTCAGCCAATGAACTGTAGGAAGACAAAATGTTTCAGAATTTAAGAAATATCTTCTGTTAGACACTTCCAGTTCAGTTAGAGTTCAGTTGGGCTATTAGATTAGGAACACGCAAACAATTTGGAGTGAATCCAATGCTATAAAGAGGGGTGCAGAGATCACCAGAATCATCATCAGAAGATTGGAGAGATTTTTTTGTGAGAGACTATTGTCAAGAGTTTTAGACTTTTAGAGCTGTGATCAGGAATATCATTTGCCTTTGTTCTATTTTCTTTAGTTGGAAATTTTATGTAACTATGCATGTTTCTATGCCTTTTATGTGACTAAATAATTAATAAGAAGAATGAGTTATGTGCCTTTGTTGATGTTTTATGTGTCATTGCAAAATTAGTCTAAGTTGTGAGCCTCTATTTCTATTTTTTTATCTTTTACATTGATCATGCCTTATTCGCTCTTCAATGTAATTGAATCTTACATATAGTTTCACTGTGCTTAGATTAAGGGTTGAATTACATTCAGGCGCATCACCATACTTAGATTTTCTTTCTTTGAATTTGTGTTTCTATTTAAATTCCTATCCCTTTCCTCCCAACACTTGAAATAAAGAAGAGACCAACTTCTTAAAAATCTGGAGGTCATTTCAAGTCACAAGTCCCATATTATTGAAACTTCCCATTGTTGGTGTTAGAAACAAAGTGCAATTTTAACCATCAACAGTTTTTGGCACACCTGGTGGGACACCATCTTGAAGTTTCTTTCAAGACCGTATGAACTAGAGAGCTACAAGGAGTCAGAGCTGTGGACCAGTGACAAGATCTCAATCTGCTATAAATCCAAGTATTCTTTTTCCACTTTTGGTAACTAGTCCTAGACAAAGAGTCAATCAGTTTATACCAATACCAATAGTGAATATGGGAGCTCCTATACCCCTAAGGAATTATGCAAGTTGGAACACTGGTAGTCCTTTGATCATACCAATACCACCAGCCACTTGGGATCCTATCCTAGTAAATGCCTTGAAGCTCTACCCAAATTCAGTGGGCAAGATTCTAAAACACCTGAAGAACATCTTCAAGATGTATCAGATGTTTGTGTTATACATGTTGTCACACAGTAGAATGTGGCTATAAGGTTATTAGAAGATTCTTTTAAAGGGAAGGATCTAGAATGGTACCAATCCTTGACTCCAAATATAATATCTACATGGGATTAGCTCAGAGATATTTTCTTTGAAATATTTGAAGAAAAAGGTGATAAGTATTCTTTTTTATAGTAATTGATTACCATCCAAAGGGCACCACAAGAAGCAATGACTGACTTCAATTCTAGATTTCAAAAGACTTGGGAAAGGATTCCTGCTACAGCTAGACCATTACCAGGTATGGATATAGTGTTTTATCTCAAAGCTTTAAATTTAGATATATCTATTATGATTCAATCACTTGAAGGTCAGACTCTGCCAGAGGCTTATGACTATGTAGTCAGAGCTAAAAATAATTTGATAGATGCTAGAAAGTTTCCCCCAAGGCCTCCCATGCCCATGTTTCCAAAAATTACCTTTTTATTACCTTAAGAAGCCCCTAAATCCATAGCCCCACCTATGTTTATGTATCAATATCCTCAACCACCTGCTAAAGAAATTGTCCCTGCTCAATCATCTAAGATGGATGATATCAAGAATATCTTAAGGACATTTTCTAATGAGTTGACTAACATAAAGAGACAATAGAATCCTTACCCCAGACCCCAATATCAAGGCTATCAAGCAAATAAATTTCAGTCACAGCCAAACCAATATCAGGGTCATCAAAGACAAAATAACCCTCAGCCAACAAATCAATTAGTGGCACTCCCTACACCCTCACAGATTATTCCCCCCAATTCAAATAGAGAAATTGTTCAAGGTTAAAATAATTATGCAAACAGCACCAATGCCTAGTGTTTTCCTTGTAATAATGGTCATGCACCTAGAGATTGTCCCATGGGTAATCTACAACAAAAGGTAGCAAAGCAAAGAAGAATGGATGGACAATTTGCTAGTACTTCAAATGCACAAACTTATTAGTCTCTTGGTATGCAAAATTTGGTCCTGATGGCTCAGATGCAAGGGATTTTTTTGCAACAAGAAGAAGAAATAGCCCTTGAACATGCTTTGTTTTCATGGGTTGAAGATGAAGAATTAGTATTCTTGAATGAAGCTTCTGCTTCCAAGAAACCAGTAGTGCAATCAGACTACTATACTAGATCAAAGAGAAGAATGATGGAACAACTTGAAGTTTCAAATAGTCAAGTTATGGAGAATCCTCCATTTCAAAGTCAAAGAAACATTGCTATCAGACAAGAAGTGCCTCAGCCAGTACAGAACCAAGTGATTCCTACAAAAATCCAAGAAAAGGAAAGATATCCTTATTTTCAAAGAACTCAAGCATTGGGACCAATGAATGTGGTGGAACAACTGAAGAGGACTCCATCACAAGTATCAATATGGGACATACTAGCTATTCCTAAACAAAAGATGTTGTTACAAGAGGCTCTACAAGGCCAAGCAATGCATAAGCATAATGGCACCAAAGAAGGACTTGTTGATAAAGAAAAACTCAAGGACACAGTTAATCTGAAGACAATAGCCTTTCTAAACAATGCAGTAGAGGTAAGTAAATCCAAAATAGAGCCTTTCTATTTGACTCTGATAGTTGGAAAGAAACTCTTGCATAATGCATTGATAGATTCAGGGGCTAGTACTACAGTAATGCCTAAGCAAATAGCTGATGCTTTAAAAATAAAGTATGAACCACTTACAAAAGGAGTTATGTAGCTAGATGGCAAAACAATACAAACAATAGGGAGAATTAAACAACTCTCATTGCAATTATATACTTGTCCCAATATAATTGTCAATCAAGATGTAGTAGTCATAGATATACCTCTTATTTTTGGTTTATGTTTATCCAGAGACTTTACAGCCAAAATAGGAGGATATATGTCTCTTGATTGTTCTCACCTCAATCTAAAGACCAAATATGGTTCAAAGATGAAAATTCTATCTGAACCACTATCAAAAGATCACGTCACCAATGAACCAACATCAAAATTAGAGGCATCTCATGCTATGTTGAATAAGGAAGAAAGGTTTTTTGTCAAGGAGTTAGGTGACTAGACTGAACATGATCAAGAGAGGAAAATAATCATTTGTTTGCTTTAATGCAAAATGATCCATATGGAAATTATGACTCTATTGGTCTAAGCAATTTTGTCATATTTGATGAAGATCATGAAATCCCAAATGTTTTGAGGGAAGAAATGCCAAAAGATACCACTTATATCAATCCTTGGGTCTCTTAACATGAATTCCATATTCTAAGTGGGAATTCACAAGCTTATGCCTTAATCTCTGATGAAGAAGAGATAATTTCTGACTTTCTTCTCACTTTGCAAGATGATATGGAGGAGCATGGACACTTTCCTGATCATGATTTGGATGACTTGTTTGAAGTCATTGGGGCAGGTTATAATATTCTTCAAGGAGGTTGTGAGCTAATTGCAGAGGGACAAAATAGCATTGAAACCCAAATAAATATGCAAAATTACTACAAACTTTTAGAATTATCCTTTCAAGAGGTTGGTGATTTTGAAGATAATATTTTTAAAGTCATTAAAGAGGATGATCATGAAATAGAATATGAGTTTGAGGCAAAAGGAGATAAGCCAATAAATGATATATATCAAAGGGCTTATAGTGATGAGCAAATAACCATAAATTTCTTGATGATACATGCTAGTATGAAGAACTAGCATTCGACAAGCTTTCGAGAATGAGAAAAGTATGATTATGTTGAAAGCATGTTTGACTCTGGTCCACTCAAATGCAGACCAATCAAGGTGTCATGCAAAAAGAGCAAGTCACCAGAACTTCACCCCATTCAGCCACTTGTTTGGCAACATAAGTCATTTTTCCATAAAGGAGACTTCAAAAATTATTCTTTTGATCCAAGAGGAGGGCAAAGATGTCTCTAATGTATTCTAGTTAGATAGTTTCCCTTTCCTAGTTGCTTTTATTTTCCCATTTTGTTTTCCCACTCTTCTTTTAAATAAGTGTTCTTTGAACACTTAGCCATAGCTCAGAGCCTTTTTCAAAATTTTCAAAATTCTCAACACATTAAATATCTCCTAAATCTTTAAAATTCCCTAAGGTACCTTCCACAGCCACTTACACAACGTGTCTATCTCACTGTCCCATGAAGATTTAGTAAGATTTGCTAACAGTTATCTGAGTTTAATGTCATTTTGAGACTTGATGGGTCAATAAATGCCTCATAGCAAGAGTTAAAGCTTACATTTTCTCAAACATTCCTGCATCTATGAGAAAATTCCTACTACTTGCATTTTCAGTTCCTAGTAAACTTGCTTAAGTGAAAGTGCTTTCTATTTTGCAAAAGTTCATACCGGTTATCATAGAATAAATATAGAGATGGAGGGAGCACTGTCTTCGCAATAAGGAGCTAGGATTTATGAATCCCTTGATAAGTTTCTTATGAGCAAATCATATGCTTCAGCTCTTGTGTAACCATTAAAGACCTACCCACAAACCAAAGTCCCTGAAGTTGGTCAAGCAAGTGACTTAGCAAAGATAAAAGATTATGTAGATGGAGTCATGGACTCAATTCTTTAAAGAACTAGTAGCAAAACTCTTAGAGAAGGGGCACATCAAAGTTGTCTTTAGAGGGCTAAGGTGGGACAATATGAGGCATTTGCAATGAGGATATGGACTTCACAACTGGCACAATTCATTATCCTAGGTGTGCATCCATGCCCTGACTTAGTAAAATATGTGCCAACTTGTTCCATGACCCTCAAACACCATTCAATAGGGTCCATTCATGATGCAAATTAAACTGAAAGCTATCAAAGAAATGTTGGCCATACATCATGATAAGACAACTTCGTTTCCCACCATTGCTAAAATGTTGAGAATGTGGGCAAATATCAATACTCAGTTGAGATTCTTAAGATCCAAATTGCAATTAGGTGATGATGATACTACTGTGCTGACACTACCTATAGTAAGAGCCCAATTCACACAAGCTAGCCAAGATGCACTGTCTATGATGGCTTTCATCTTCGAAATGAAAGATGATATGGCAGTCTATGGAGAACAAATGGCTATCCTCTTTAGGTTGAAAACCATCGACAAGACTCAAGAGTATAAGCTTGATTTCTCTAAGTAGATTGCATACTCAATGGTGGAAAAACTTGCCCAACTCAAATTAAAAGGGGTTTTTAGGTACTTTTCTTATTTGTTTCACCTTATGTTGTATCAAAACTCTGACATCTTTCCCCAACATATGCATCTTAATATATATGACCCATATTTTGGTCTACAAAGGACCACTCCTGTGTCTGCATGGACACATATTTTGTCAAAAACTAGCAATCCATATGAATTCTAGGAACTATTTTTTAACCCTACTTTTTGTCACCTGAGCCTAGAACTAGTTATAAACAAACTATTTCCAAGTGTTTCAAACCTTTTGGCCAATTGCCCAATTCTTTGTGATTTCTTTTTTGGATCCCACCATACAATTATTAGAGTCCATGGTTTTTGTGGGGAACCAATGTTGCTACCTAAGATTTTGACTCTTCGGTTAGCATTCTTAGAGGTCACCAGGTAGGTGTGTATAGTAGATAATGAATATGGCTCTGGGAAGAGGAAGAGGAAAATGTATGACCTCCCATGGGTGACAAACAACATGACACTAGAGGCCAGAGATGCTAAAATTGTGTTGCTTAGAAAGCTAGCCTTCCTGGGTTTCCTTCTAATCAAAGATAAATGGGTATATGACCCAAATGGTTTCATAGCTTCATGGATAAAGACTAATAGGGTTGCTACCAGAATTGCACATGAGGGCTGCCCCTTTTGGGAAAATAGAAAAAATCCTAGGGAAGATACTCCTGGATTTTATGTTGAATTAACAAATTTGCCCCTTCCACAAAAAAGACCATGGGAAACTTTATATGATAAGCAGAGAGATTTTTATCCTAAAATTAGAATGACTTCTAGCTTAAGAAGGGCACTAAAGAATAAAGATTGGGATGCTGAGAAAATATAAGCCTATTGGAAATATAGGCAAGAAATTTGTCAAACAACTCATTCTTTTGGGAACGTAGACTCGAATGAGAGATGGGAGGAAATATGGAATGAGTGCGATCTATCCCCTATATCTATCCCTAAAACAAGCAATTTGCTGACACAGGGTGTAGATCCGGAAGCCAGAGCAGGATCCAGCCAAGAATCACATGCCCCAGGGCAAACCACATCTGCAGTCACTGTAACAATTTGGCCCCAATCTCTTAGCATCATGGAAAAATAAAGGAGTGTGGTGCCTTTACCACCAAAAGCTTCCCCATCAACATTAGTTATTGAAGTTCCCAAATCCCCACAAACACCACTGACAATAGTGGTAAATGTTGAAGAAAAAGAAGCACAGCCAGAAGAAGAAATGCCAAAGAAGTGAAAGAGGCTGAGGTTCTAACTAGATTCAGAAGAGAGGGCAGAACCCTCATAATGCCAATTACAAAGTACTGTAGTTGCTCCTCAGGTAAGTATCATTCCTCCTCCTCCTTCTCAATCTCTTTCTTCTCTTGTAGGCATGATAATTTCATCTGGCTAGATGGCATCCCCTGCCACCTCTACCGTGCCCATTTCTCACTTTACCCCATCTATCCCTACTCAAGCCTTATCATTGCCTCACTTTTCTCCCTCTGTTCCCAAGAAACTACCTCCTCAAATTGCCCATAGCCAACAATTGGCTATTCCATATGGTTTGCCACAAGGGCATCCTTTTACAGGTGGGCACATTGCCTCTCCTTCTACCTTCCAAACTCAAGTAGACACTGCTAGGAAGGTGAGGGAAGCCTAAAGAGAGAAAAAGAGGATCAAGGATAATAAGGCCTTAGCTACACCACATCTGCGGTCACAATTTGACCCAATTTAGTAGCAACTGATGGTGACTCATTTGTCACCAAATATGATCAAGCCAAGTGAGCAGATGCAGCCAGAAGACTACATAATGAATGCAGTGGCCATAGAAATGTCCCTGTTTAGACCACAAAACAAAATTGAGCTGCTAACTGAATCCACTTTTGTAGTTGCTAAAGATTACTTGAAAACATCATGGAAGCTATAGAAGATGGAGGCTGATCTAGCCAAAGAGAAGGCAAAATGTAGCAGTTTGACCATAGAAATCAATAGAAAAGATAATGAAATAGAGAGTCTAAATAAATAATTGAAAGATATTGTTTCTCTTCAAACTTACCAGGTGATCTAGGCCCAAAATGATTCCTTAAAAGCAGGGCTAATGTAGGTAAAAGATGCAGTGATGACCCTAAGGTGAGAAAAAGTAGCATTACAAGAAAAATGTGAGGGAAGCCTGCTACAGGTTCCCCAACTTCAACAGAAGCTGCTGAATGAACAGAATAATACCACAGCTATACAAGCCCAATTTTAAGCTGAGCAACAAAGAGCAGAATAATTAACACTAGAGCTGGCCAATAGGCCAAATAATGTAGGAGTGTTAAATCTAGTGAAGGATCTTTATGAATCAATGTGGAAAAGAATCTCTTTAGAGATTATTCAGCTCAAGCCTTCTCTCACCTTCCTACTAAATGCACAAAAATTATGCGAAAAGGTGGAGATTTCAGTTGAAGACACTCTGGCTACTATTTTTGGGAGAGTATTAGACTCCAAAATGCTACTGCAAAAGCTTTATGATGCAACGGATGGAACGTTGTTAGTAGCAAGAATTGATGACAGAATGATCGCTCCTAAGTGAGTGAATGAGGTTCTCAATTGCAACTCCACAGCAATCAATTGCAGAGAGCTTCTCGATGTGATGAAAGAAGGAATCAGTGAAATGAAACAACACATTAAAGACCTAGTGCAATTAGGTCTTCCTTCTCCTTTTCCTGATGACAACACTATGTTGATGGTGGATGAAATTGAACCTTTGTTGTTGGCCAAGCAGAATGATCAGGCAATTGTTTAGGATTTAAGGGATGATTCATCAGTACCTGAAGTAGAAGCTATTTTGATTCCTATTTCCCAACTTGAATTCAAATTGAAGGCTACGATTCAGATTTTACAAAAATTTTCACACAAGGATATTATCAACCTTGTTTTAGCCTTCAATGAATTGCAAAATAAATAGGGGTTATCTGATGATGAGTGGTCCGCTTATCAAACAACATTGTTGAAGCTGTGATTTTTGTCATTTTGATCAAGTGGGAGTTGTAGTTTCTTTTTGAGCAGGCTCAAAAGTCCTTTGGGTCACCAATAATTGTAGAGTAAAAAATACTCTACGTTTCATTTTTATTTGCAGTCGCACAATCCAAATTTTTTCCCTATACACTTTGGTTTGAGAAGATGGAGTTTTTGACTCAGCATGTGGGATTGAATTTATTTTGCCTCATTTTTTTCTAAGTGTCAAAATCAAGTAGAAACTTCCAAGTGCCACGTGTCTCATAGTAACTCAACATAACATGACAAGTGTCAACATCTATGTTTCATGTTGGCATCTGCATTTCAAATCTCTTTTGATCAGAAGGTTTCAACAAGCTAAGTATTAGGATCAAGCGGAAGGCACCAGGTGGCAATAGTGAAAGGTTTCAATGTGTTTTTATAAAAGCAATAGAAGATGCCACATATCCCCAGCTAAAGAGAGTGGAAGCCACCATGTGTCAACCTCTGAATTATCTTCATTTTGTTTCATTGACAAGTAAAGACTGTGGTGGGTCCCAGGTTTTTATTCTGAAGCAAATAGAAGCTGCCAAGTGTCATTATCCATGTAAATATGAAATGAGGCCTGATTGTTTCTATAGTATAGACAGGGAAACACAAATATGGACACGTGTCACCTTCCATAGGTTTCTCAATTGGTAGCTAAAGGCAGCAGAGATCACCACGTGTTCTTTGTCAAGAATAAGCAGAAAGTGCCACATGTCCCTATTCCCTTTTTGAAGTTGCTGAGGTGAGAATTGATTTAGGTCCCATTTTCTATAGAATTTATTTAAGTTTTGGGAGAAGTGGATGGTGACAGATGTCAAAGACTGAACACTTCTAAGCAAAGACACAGTAAGAGTATAGGTTACACAGAACGTGATGTGTGTCTTCAGTAAGTGTGGCGGAGGCTGCCAAGTGTCATTTTATGGTGCCTCCTAAATAATAAGAGGGTTTTCAAGTAAAATAGGGGAACCATCCAAGTGTCCTCTTTTGTTTGATAGAATGGAGTGTCCTATGTATCTGTTTCAGCCAATGAACTGTAGGAAGATAGAACGTTTTAGAATCTAAGAAATATCTTATGTTAGACACTTCCAGTTTAATTAGAGTTTAATTGGGCCATTAGATTGGGAACAGGTAGACAATCCTAAGTGAATCCAATGCTATAAAGAGGGGTGCAGAGATCACCAAAATCATCATCAAAAGATTGGAGAGAATTTTTTGTGAGCGACTATTGTCAAGAGTTTTAGACTTTTAGAGCTGTGATCGGGAATATCATTTGCCTTTGTTCTATTTTCTTTAGTTGGAAATTTTATGTAACTGTGCATGTTTATGTGCCTTTTATGTGAGTAGAGAATTAATAAGAAGACTGAGTTATGTGCCTTTGTTGATGTTTTCTGTGTCATTGCAAAAGCAATCTAAGCTGTGAGCCTCTGTTTCTATTTTTTTATCTTTTACATTGATCATGCATTATTCGCTCTTAAATGTAATTGAATCTTACATATAGTTTCATTGTGCTTAGATTAGGGGTCAAATTACATTCAAGCGCATCGCCATAGTTAGATTTTATTTCTTTGCATTTTTATTTTTGTTTAAATTCCTATCCCTTTCCTCCCAACACTTGAAATAAAGAAGAGACCAGCTTCTTAAAAATTTGGAGGTCGTTTCAAGTCATAAGTCCCACATTCTTGAAACTTCCCATTGTTGGTGTTAGAAACAAAGCACAATTTTAACCATAAACAATAGGTGTACCTAGAAAGGATTTGGTTTAGGTCATTACAAACAAGGTGTTCACATGCCTATTGAATATCCTACTAGCAACACCATTGAAAATGCTAAAAAATGCATGGGGTGGGATATGACAAACCAAATAGACTCACCAAAATCTCCCATGAACCAATTATCGAAGAACCAGTCTCTCCTTCTCCACTATCACCTATAAAATTAGAGGTATTTATACCTCCTAAATTTTTTTCAATAAATGCCATCCATTTGGGGCCTCTCACCTATCAACAGGGTAAGGAAATAAGGTCCCTTCCTCTTGTTCATCCTAAAATAATTGATAAAGATTCTATCACTATTAAGATTGTCCAATGTCAGGATGATGACACAATTCTCACCTACATGGGTGTGGATGATTCTTATATCCAATGATCACTCCCATTTGAAACCCAAGCTATGTTAAATGAGTCAACCATTAATATGAACCTACCCTCTCATGATAATTTTTGCATCCTCAAGATTGGCCAATCTGTAGATTCCTCTAAGCAAGCTGATTATGCCATATTTCTTAATGACCATATCAAAGCCTTCACTTGATCTTACAATGACATGCCTAGTATTGACCCCTCGATCATCACCCATAATATTGTCACCAATTAATATGTTAAACCTGTTAAGTAGAAGCTTCACAAAATGCATCCTCATATTGCTCTTTTTATCAAAGAAGAGCTCCAACGCCTCCTTTATGCTAACTTTATCCACCCCATCGACTACCCACAATGGATTTCTAATATTGTTCCTATCACAAAATTGACTAGGGGAATCCGTATTTACATCGACTATCATGATTTAAACCTCACTTATCCAAAAGATGATTTCCCATTACCTAGTATCAACCAACTTGTTGATCTAATAGCCGGCCATGAGATGTTATCACTTATGGATAGATTCTTTGGATATAATCAAATCTTGGTTGCTCTTGAGGATCAACACAAGACAACCTTTATTAACCCATGGGGAACTTTCTATTATCGATTCATGCCTTTTGGCTTAAAAAATGATGGTGAAACTTACCAACACACCATGGCCTACATTTTCCATGATTTCTTACACAAAATTATAGAAGATTACATGGATATATTACTCAACAAGTCTAAAATTTGCCAAGAACACTTAAAATTTCTCCAAACCATATTCACTCATCTTCTCCAATATAACATTTGACTAAACCTTAAGACATGTGTCTTTGGTGTTCTTTTTGGTAAACTCTTAGGTTTTATCATTTCTCTTCATGGTATCGAGGTCAATCCTACTAAAGTTAGAGTAATCCTAGAGATGCCTCCACTTACTAATATCAAACAACTCTACATCCTGCAAGGAAAACTTCAGTCAATTCGGTGCTTCATTTCCTAGCTGTCAGATCGCTACCAACCCCTTCATCATCTCCTCAAAAAGGATGTCTCCTTCAAATGGAATATAGACTACCAAGAACCCTTTGATGTAATTAAATAATACCTCCTTTTCCCACTGGTTCTTATTCTACCTAAGTAAAATTAGCCTTTTTACCTATACATCTTTGCAATAGACCATTCTCTAGGTGTTATGATTACACATCGAGATAACCAACATTGAGAGCAAGCAATTTATTACATAATTTTCACACTTATTGATTATGAGACTCAATATACCCATACTAAAAATCTTTGCCTCGCATCAGTATTTTCCACCTCTAAGCTTAGATATTATCTCCTAAATCACAAAAACTATGTGGTCATCTATACTGATCCTCTCAAATACATGGATTCCAAACCTTATCACAACCAATATATATCTTGGTGGCTCATGCTTCTTACTAAATTTGACTTAGAGTTTATTTAGCAAAATTTAAATAAAGGGAAAATAATCATGGACCAGTTAGCTACTACCCCTTTACCTAACAATCAAGCTTCAAATCTTGAAGTCCCTGATGAATCTATTACAATACTCTCCATCGATGTCATCTCCTATCAAATGATGATATTATTTGATGGATATAAATGCCAATATGGTGGGGGTGTAGGGGTCATACTTATTCCTCTAGATGGTGAGCCTATGCCTTTGTCATTTAAACTATATTTTGAATGCACTAATAATATGGTTGAATATGAGGATTTGATTCTCGGACTTCAAATAGCTCTCTTCTTGGGTATCAAATCCATAACCATTTTTTGTGATTCTCAGCTAGTGGTTAACTAATTTAATGGTTCCTAACTATGTAAAAATGAAACTCTACAATGGTATAAACATCATGTAGATACACTCTTAGGATCATTTAACTCTCATCTCTTGCAAATTTTTCCTCGATAGACAAACAAGTTTGCTAACATGATGGATTAACTTACTTCACACATACCCTATTCATCCTCCTCCTTAAGAATCTATGTCACCATGCATCGCTTAACATTACCCTCCTATGTCTCAGCTAACATCCTCTTTGTAGGAAATGTAACAACCAACCCATAAGACTTATGGTATAAATAACTCATAGATTATCTTTCCTTCTCTATTACCCCTCTTGATCTTTCTAATAATGGGAAAAGGTCCTTCATAAAACATGCCACTCATTACACTATACTAGGGGGACTTCTCTACAAGAAAATTTTTTATGGTCTTCTCCTTAGATGCCTAACTAGTAATGAGACTCCCTTTGCTATTAAGGAAGTCCATGATGAGATTTTTGGTGGGCATTTCAATGGTCACATGGTTATTAAATTTATTATTTGACTTGGCTATTATTGGCCCACACTTCATCAAGACTATGTTGACTACATTCAGCATTACATCAAGTGTCAACAACACACTAACCTTCTTCACATTCCTAGTCATGAATTAAAAGTTTCCAAAATAAAATTTCCCTTCTCCCAATGGGGCTTAGATCTAATCAGAGAGATTAACCCTCATTCATCACTCCGTCATTGCTATATCACTACTACCACTGAATACTTCACCAACTAGGTTGAGTTGGTGCCTTTCATATCCACTAAAGCTAACAAAATTGTTGACTTCATTATCCACCACATCATCTGTCATTTTGGTATACCTCACAAGATTATAATAAATAATGGTAAATCTTTCAAAAGCAAGACTATTCAAGGTCTTTGTGATGCATTTAGAATCAAATTAAGCTTCTCATCATCATATTATCCCCAAGCTAATGGACAGGTAGAAGCTTCTAACAAAAATTTGAAGAAGATTCTCATGAAGGTAGTCAATGATATGGGAAAATATTGGCGCACACACATTCCCTTTACTTTATGGGCTTACCACACTAGCATTCAAACCCTGATGGGTGCTACACCTTTTTCATTGGTATATGGGATGGATGTCATTTTACCTCTTAAGGTTTAGATCCCTTCTCTTCTCATTTCCCTTCCTGACATACTTACTAATGATGACTTTCACCAAGAATGTTTTTACCAACTTGAATTTCTTGATGAAATCCATCTCATATCCCTCAACCACCTCCAAGTCTATCAAGAGCATATCAAGCATGCTTATAACAAAAACCTCAAAGAGTGACATTTTAATATAGGAGATCTTGTCTTAAAATAAAATAAACATGTGATGAACATGGAGAAAATAAAATGGGGTAAATTTTCTCCTAATTGGCTTGGACCTTACATCTTAACTCATAAGTATGGTTCAAGAACTTATCACTTGTCTTCTCTTGAAGGAAGGCAAGAACCTGAGCCTTTAAATGCCTTGCATCTATGACGATTCTTTTTTTAAACCAACATCACTTTACTTAATATTTCACTTGAGCTCATCCCTTGAGCATCCCTATTACATTCATTTCCGTTCCTCTTCACCCTTACTCCTATACATGTAGATAACTTACATAGTGGTATGGTTTTATCCTCACAGTGGAAAAATCCTAAGACTCTATAGTCTTATCCATGACTAAAAGTTAAAAAAATGGGATATTTGAAAAAGTTCTAAAAACTCAAGTCATGTTTTTCAATGTAGAGTGATCCCTTGAAGGACAGCTATGTAACTTCCCTCTGCTATTATAAATATATTATTCCCTTAAAAGACAACTATTTCAAATTAAAACAAATTCTTAGACCACTCCCTTGAAGGATGGCTAAGCCAAGATTTGTTCTCAAAGAGAAAAAAAATGTAAAGGGGATCTTCACCTCTTTGCACAACCTTAACCTATACAAAATCCCATTGTAGGCTTCCCATATTGATCAGCTTACACAAAAAAAAAATTAAGTCATGGACTTGCCTATACTAGCTCTCAAGTCACTCACAAAAGGGACATATCATTTCTACTTGGTAGGTTATGATATCTAAAAATTTTCTCTCATTCTCCTTTTTTTCCCCTTATACTCTTTCAAGGGATTATGAATCTCACTTTACATGAGGTAAACATGATGCTTTTCTAACAAACATAATGGTTCAAAGATATAAGGCATGAAAGAGGCTCATTTTCTTGAGCCTATTTATGTTCTAAATTATGGCCTTTGCCAATGCACAAGCATTTTGCCTTTTTATTTTTTCCATCCAAATCACATGTCGATATCTCTATTTGAGATGTAGAAAAAATGTCATACCAACATTAACCTAATCAACCCATTTATTTTACACATACACCATCACAAATATGGAAAAATGCTAAAATAAATTAACCCACTCAATTTACTCATTTTAAGCATACACCATAACAAATATGGAAAAATGCTAAGATAAATCTAACCAATCAACTATGCATATACCATCACATAAATTGGAATGCTAGTCTAACATCAAATAACATGATCAACATTAACATCCAAATTAACATAGAAAGAAATGAACATCATCCATATCAACATCCTAAACATAAGTAATGCATCTCAAATAAACACATGGAAATAAATAAACATCTTATATATAAATATGTGATCAAATACATGTTAATCATCTACATCATCAAAATATCATAAATCTCTCTCAAAATGTACATCTTGCATCTTTGGCTCATAGGCTGGTATACATATAACATATATAAATAAAAAATTGGAAAATGTTGATACTCATGGTCCTCAAGACTTTCCTTGAGGTCATGAGGATGCAGTATCATCACCACTCTCTCTTTGTCTATGTCAACATGAACTATAAGCTATCACACATGACATCGACCTCTCCTGCTCTCCAAACATTGAATATTGTTGTATCTATGAGAACTCTCTAATCACCCTCTCATAGTAATAAATATCATTTAGGGTATTCGAGTACCTCACCATCAATATATTCTATAGAGGACCCATGGTACCTGATGATGGCCCAACCTGTACTAGTCCTTATGGTGGTGGTGGAGGAGGAAGAGTGGCATGGCCTACTACTACTTGTAGACTATCTCTCTCTACCATCATTGTAGTCATCTGACCCTATAAAATAGTCATCTAGCCCTGTAATGCTACAACCTAACCTTGTAGAGCCCTAATCTAACCCTGCAACATCACTACCTACCCCTATAAGTCTAAAACCTCTACTTGGGTTATCTCTCAATCTTACACTACATCTCAAGCTTGTATTACTATATCTCATTCCTATAGCACTACATCTCTCTCCCTTAGTAACCCCTGTACATCTATTTGTGTCCACTTAACCTCCACCACTAGATGCAACCCTATCCACCAAGTTGTATAGGTAGTTATACACCCTAGGTCCTGAACACCTAGCCCTATTGGTAGCTCTTCAAAATCTATCCCATCAATCTCCTCAATAAATAGTAAATGTGCCTCTATGTCATCCCTCTTGTATCAAGGGAATGTAGGTGGAATATCCTACAAAATCCCAAACTATCTCCTGACATGTGCCATGGGTAGCATCTCCAGCTCACTAGCCTATCTCCCCCTGACCCATAATAAGTTTTGTAACCCAATAAGTTACTCTACCTACCCTCTAAAAATTGGGTATGTCATATATGGTCTCCACATGATATCTATAGGGATCAGGCCCTTGATCATGTGCCTATAATAGGTGATGTCATCCACTCAAGTTTGTGCCATCCAATCTTTCCACCATATAAATCCAACCTTGAAGCTAGCTAGAATAGTTTTAGGAAACCCTATTAGTCACATCACCATGATGTGCTCATATTCCTAATAGTGAAAAAGATCACTGACACATAAAATATATCACTAATGTAGCCTCAAACCCCTCAACTCTCTATATAATTATGCCAAAAATACTAGACCCCAAGCAAAAATGGTCCACTACTCTATCATCTACATAAGTATACTAGTCAAATAAATCTTAAATTTCCCTTTGTCTACATTAGGTAAGGCATAAACCATGATCTCAATCATCATCAGGATGCTAAGATGATGTTGTTCCTCATAAACCATGTAGAGTGGATCATATGCAAAGCTCATAGAGTTGTAGGTTACCTCACTAACATGATCCCCATATAAACTAACCATATGTATATCATGCTCCTCTCGAGCATGCAAAAAAATCCTCACCCTAGAGTGGTAGTCGTAGAGTCCTAAAACATCCTCCTATATCACTGTCAACTCTTCAGTTAGTATATGGAAGGTGTTGATGGTATAATCCTACCTCTCAATCAACATGATCATCAGTGACACATCCTATGTCACATGACAGTATCATCACACTCCTCCCAAACTGATGACTATCATATGATCCCACTCATTCAGAGTAACATCTCTCCTCATGTGTGTCAATAACCTTGACATATGGTCTTATAGTGTAAGATCCATCCTCGCCTACATCCATACACAAATAAATCAGGTCACATCCCTTTTAATGTACTCCCTCACCACTTTTTTCCCTACTCATTAGGATAATTACATTAGTTTAAGGCCCTCAACTAGGCTATGTAGGTATCACTCAGTCAACATGGGGTCTTCTAAAGTTATCTTAGCCATAAACCCACCTTACTACCTACCCTAGGCTTCACTACCTCTCTTTCTCTCTCTCTCTACCCTAGGCTTACACACCTATTCCAACTCTAGGCTTCACTACCTCTCTCTCTCTTTACCTTACCCTACCCACCTATTCCAACTCTAGGCTTCACTACCTCTCTCTCTTTACCTTACCTTACCCACTTATTCTAACTTTAGGCCTCACTACCTATATTCTTAACTCTTGACACTATAACCTAACTTTTAAAACCTAGACCTCTCAACTATCTTATTTTACCTTTTTCCCCTACAACCAACCTTTTAGATCTTTTTCCTAAGTCTTAGGAGAATTACATTGGCCTGAGGCCCTAAACTGAGCTATGTAGGTAGCACTCAGATGACACGGGGTATTTTAAGGCTAGCTCAACCATTAGGCTAGTTGACTACTCCCACTAGAGATCTAAAACTCCCCCTTTCTCTTATCTATTTCTTTTCAATAATAGCTGATGTCAGCATTAATGCTAACATCAATACTTTATCAATCTATGTAGCAGTCGACATTAGTATCACACTACCAACCTTGATGACATGTCATCTGACATCAATCAAGCTTGATGTTGTGCTAGTCAACATCGATCGACCATTGTCTGATGTTGATCAATCTCACTGATGTTGGTGATTGGTTTAACCCCAGGGCCAAACAACCCAAATCTAACCTACCCATTTCCCCTAAAAAAATACCCCCAAATTACCCTAACTTATCCTACACCTACCCTAACATATTTTATACCCCCCTAATCCTATTTTCTACACATCCACCTCTTATTTACCCTAAAAACTTGCCAAAACCAAATCAAAGTATTTTGGACTCTTACCTCATCTCACCATCTCCTCTTGGCTAGCACTGTCGTTAGTTGTGGTCTTACACCACCTATTGGGTCCCCTCTTTATGTTGCCATCTCAAATCACTCTCAAATCCCTATTTCTTCTCTTTAATAACAAAGTTGTAAATGAGTTTGGTCGGTTGCCAAACCCCCTTTTGTTAGGTTTGGTCAGCCACTAACATCAGTAATCTTAACCTAACATTTCAACATCATTGGTTACATTCACTGACATTGGCAACATTTCCCTATATATATTGATGTCAACACTTTATCTTAATGATATTGGTGCATATTAATGATGTTTTCACCTTTCAAAACATGTTTTCCAACATAAAAACACCTAACTTTGCACAAATTTACCTATACATTGGGGCAATTGGAGATCACATATATCTTCCCCAACTATGACAAAATGACATTAAATATCACTCAAATCTTCACCCTTGATGACTATGCTTAGAGATCACAAATATTTCCTCACTCATTGACCCTTTTACACTAGGCATACTTTGCTTATCCTCACTATAATTGGCTATTATGCACATGCATGTCTTTCAGGTGTTTTGGATGGAAATCAAGTCCATCCTATCACCTTCAACCCCTTTTATGTTTCCTAGGGGCACTTCCAACCTCAGATACCTAGGACATATTAACCATT
This sequence comes from Torreya grandis, assembly GCA_037957365.1. NCBI lineage: Eukaryota > Viridiplantae > Streptophyta > Pinopsida > Cupressales > Taxaceae > Torreya > Torreya grandis. Next base: position 2,077,600 of record JARHVA010001549.1, read on the forward strand.
GGAGCTATAAATTTGATTGATTTGACCTATTAGCTATCACTTACAAGCTATGCTTTGATTACTTCTATTCAATTCCTGCTTAACCTTACATATTCTTAACATTATTAACTATAGCTCAATGTACATAGTAATGCTTAATTCTCCACCAATCACCCAATTACCTTTCTATCAAACCAGTACCTGATTCTAGTTTCTCCTCCATTGATTCCATTTTGAGGGGGGATACCTCATCCAATACTTGGAGCATCTAATTCCTATTTTTGTCTTACAACATGTTGATAAAAATTACAAGACAAAAAGGGGCAAATTTAGACACCAAAATTATGTCACACACATGTGTGTAACTCCTTGTGTCAAAACCCCCCTAAACCCATTTTAATAATCATAATTAATCTCCCTAACCCATAATTTTTCCCCTCACACATTTAGTTAATTTAAAAATACTTAATTAAGTTAATTAAAAACTCTTATTGCCACCTTACATGGCCACCTTATCCTATGACTAATTCTCCCCTAATGAGTCACCTCAAGACCGAGTCACCTCATCCTAACTACCTAAGACTTATTCCTCCTTCCAAACTAAATTCTAAAATAACTACTTCCTTCCTAACTTCCTATTTTTACCATTTTATAATGGGTGGCACATTTGACACTCACAAAAATAGAAAATAGGCTAAGAATAGAAAGGTTTACCTATTCTAGGGTCATCAACATTATTCAACCCATGGTCAACATCAGTGAGATACCTACCAACATCAGTGGGATCACCGACATCAGCAATATAAGCCAAACTCTAACCTCTAGTTCAGGTCAACAAAAATTAATAAAATCAATTCTTACTCTCATTCAGGCTCTCAACATTCTATTTTTAATATCTAGGCTTACAATCACTCTATGTAAGTCAATCACCATCAGCAACTAATCTCTTGAGTACCAACAGCATTCACTTATTCTCTCTATTTAGATACTTAGGTTCAGACTCCCAGATAGAAACCATCAACTTAGTATTTATCATTCAGCAACCACCACAACTAAGTATATCACTAATACTATAGGTTATTTAAATATTTATTCTCCCATTTCTTTATATCTACCCTGCACTACTTTATGCACTTCAGACCATACCCTCATGAGGGAGTTATAAAGCTTCCTTGATTTTTTCCCTTTACATGCATACCAAACCTTTGACCAGACTTATCCAAGCCATAAACTCCCTTTATTAACTCTCTCAGCCTCTCTGATTTGATCTAAACCATTTCCTAGACCTAAAAAATCCTTTTACAACCTCCCAAATAATTATTACCCCTACCAACATCGGTAAACTAACTAACATCGATCACCTCCCTATCGACCTTGGCAACTTGACCGATATCGGTCACCTTCCCACCGATATTGGTGACTATAAATTTCCTAACCTCTTCAAAACCTACCCAAACAACTTCCAAAACACCAACAAAACACCTCACCTGTACCCTGTCACTCTCTACTACAAATAAGTTTTTTTAAATGGTAATTTAATCTCTCTTTTACTCTCTATTTACCTCTATTTTAGTTTTTTATTTTTATTTTACCTCTCAAAAGTGGACTATCATCTCTAAAGAAGTTTCACACTTTTTAGAAAAAAATGTGTAGCTTAACAGCCCATTCATTTATCTACTAACAAACACCTTGTAGTAGTGCTTTCTTATTTATAGGTACTCCTTCCCATCCAAACAGGAGTGCTCACAATGTCTGGATACGATGCACAAACCAAATCTAGGTTCATTCTAATCACTTATCCACATCATTCTCTCTATTTTCCTTTAGATTTAGAATAGACAAAATTTAGTGAAACAAGCTGACCCTGTTCCTTGCCTAGATGACTTTTTTCTCTATTTGACTGAATTTGTCCCTAATTTTCTTTCATATTTATTAAATTCTATTTCTCTCATCAAGCATCATGAAATCCCCAATCAAAATATTTTTGGACAATCTGAATCCACTTAAACACTATATGGGATGTTCTTTTCTTCCTTTATTTACCCCCAAGAGAATCCTCACTCTTAGAGTATTTCTTCCCCTCCCTCATATTTGGATTACAACATGATTTAAATCACACCTCAAGATGAGGTAGGTGGATCAGATCCTTTTTGTACCTATCAAGATAATTCTCATCTTCAAGAATCTCATCACAATGTGGGAGCAATTAACACAAGTCTTTCTAACAACCCCACTAGTAATCCACCTCCTAACAAACCTTCCCCTAACACCAATTTGATGATTCCTCCTACAAACACCAACCCACCAATTCATATAACCCAAATTTTTGCATAGATAGTATAACAAATGAACATAATTAAAATATCTAACACCTCCCTAATGATTCAACTACAACATCATTTGATAAATATGGCTAATCAACCTCCCATTCTTCTCCTTCAAAATAACCAAAACTTTATTCCTCCACCTCTTAGAGATATCATAGGAAATGTCATTCCCCAACCTATAATAAATAATAAGATGCTTTAAAACATACAAAATGAACCTTTATCCTCTTTCATTATTTCCATTGATATTGGTATATCTCCAACTATCAAGTATGATGGGACTAAAGACCTTGCATCTTTTCTCAAGGCATTTGATAATCTTTACAAAGAATGGATCCAAACTAATATTTTCACCACAAATAAACTCTTGGTTAAAACCTTCACTGGAGATGTATTGCAATGGTATAACCAACTTCCCCAACATTCCATATGGAAACTAGAGGATTTAGTCAATCCTTTAGTTAAAAAGTTTCAACACAATGATCTTCCTAAAAATTGCCTTAGCCATTTCATCAATACTAATCAATTTACCACTGAAATAGCTCCTTATTTTATCAAGTGATGGAAATATTTGGCCCACAATGTTGACCATAACATGACTGATGATAATCTATTTAAACTCTTTATAATTATTATTTCTTTTAATTTTTCACTTTTTCTTAGTTTGGAAAGAAAAGAAACTATTTATGGGTGTGGTATAAATACCTAGTTGAAAGTGTGCATGTGATTTAGATGAATGTTGAGAACTCCTCTTTGGATTTAAGGATGACCTATAAATAATAAATCACTTAAATATAACTTGTTCGTTAGACAAGTAGTTGAGTAGATTGCCTAGCGTGAGCTAGATCTTAGAACCAAGAGCTTCCTAGAAGGTTGTCAATCCACCTTCTTTAAATAATGAAGTATATAAATTATAAATAAATGTACTTGCATTAAATAATAGTAAATTACTAAAATTAAGTATGAGAATGCTTTGATAAAAATATGATTAAATAAAGTAATAGTTTTTTAATGCTAATGCTAAAGTTGGTTTGGTCGAAGTTGTGGTTTTGATTTGGTAATGAGACAAGGGCTAAGAAAAGAATTTTTTTGGGGGGTTGGTAGATGGTTAACATGGTAAAATGATTACGATGGTAAAAGGGGAAAAGAGGTAAATGGTCAAGGGGGTAAATGGTAATGGGTTAAGAGGTCAAGAAGGTTTGGGTGGTAAAGAGGTAAATGGGCAAGAGGGTAAATGGTGAAGAAGTAAATAATGGTCAAGAGGGTAAAGGGCTAGTTGGTCAAGAAGGTAAAGGGTAAATGAAAAGAAGAGGTTAAGGGGGGTAGGTTCAGAGGTCAAGAAAAGAAGAAGGCCAAGGGATAGGTTTGGAGGTCAAGAAATAATAAGCCAAGATGGTAAAGGTAAATTGAAATATAATAAATAAACAAATATACCTTATGAAGATACTTGAAGATGTTGATGAAGATGTTGTTGATGATGGCTTGAAATTTTGGCAAAGTTTCATTGCTCCAAGATTTTTTCCTCCAAGATGAGTAACCTCCTTGATAATGCTCCTAAACCTACAAGATAAAATGCTCCAACTAAAGACCCCCCTCCATAGGTTAAAGGGGGGTCATATTTATAGCATTTAATGCTAAGAAACATGACAAATGAGAAAATAATGGAAATGTGGCACCATTTTCCAAGTTGTTGGATAAGTGGGTTAAGGGGATAAGGGTTGTGCGATTTTCACTTCATAAAGTGTGTCTTCCACTTTGCTAAAGTGCCTCCCACTTTGCTAATGTGTTCAAAATGGGTGGAGATAATGTCCATATACCTAAATGATTCTAAAATAATTTCCACCACCCACTTCTATATTTTCCCCATGGGTGGGTAAGTGGTCATGAAGGAAAAAGATGGTGGGATTCCCACTTCATAAGTGTGTCTCCCACTTTGTAGGTGTGTCCAGAATAAGTGGATATCATGCCCATGTGTCCATATGGGTCCAAAATACCTTCCACCACCGACTTATATCTTTTCCTAAAGCACCCAACAAGTGGGAACCCCACTTTGGACACCACTCTGATGAATGAAGCCAAAAGATGATGTTGAATTATGGCCCCTTGTGGATAAATTCACCTTACTTTGGAGGGGGGGCCTTGTGATGCTTAATGATGTCATTAAGCACTTTTGACAAGGGCCCCAAGTGGGGTATGATGTCCCACTTCAAGACACCTCACTTTCAAGCCATGTCACTTGCCATATCACTGTAGAGTCACTTGTCATGTTACCATAAATAATGGCATGCCATGTCATCATGAATAGTGATGGTGAATGGTACTTGTGAATAGTACTTTTGAATAATGACTTTGAATAGTAATTTTGAATAGTACTATGTAAATAGTGATAGGTGAATAGTGACTTGGTTAGGTTAAGAGGTTTGGGTTAAGGTTTAAGAAGGTTTAGGTGGTCCCTAGGGTGGGGTTGAGGCATTCAGACATCTAGAAATATTTGTGTATTATTATAGTGTCTATATTTTGCCCCTTTTGTTATGAAACTTTTGAATTAACAAGCTGTAAAATAAAAATGGATTGCTAATCAGAGGTCTAGTTGCCCTGAGTATGGGAGGTAGTGTTCCCCTTTAAACTAGTATTTGATGAGGGAAAGCATAATCAAGTACAGGTTTGATAATCGATTGATGGGGAGTCACTAGGTGGTGATAAAAAGGGATGGGACTTTGAAATGCATACATGCACACAAAATGTGACTAAGTGTAGTACCCAAAATCACACACAAACTAAAGTTACCAATATTGGTAAAAATAAGGGGTATTTCTAAGGGACAAGTGACCAATGTACCACGTGACCGCAACTATAGTTGGGAACACCTGTAAGTCTCTTAGAAAAAGTCAGTGTGATTCATAGGTACTTAAACTAGGAAGTGCTCTTTTGAAAAACACAAATGGTCTGGTTGGGCACTAGGTGGTGCAAATTTAAATGTTCAACATGGAAAGATTGGTTAATATGGTCAAAAGACCAGGTAAAAGTTATCACAAAACATGCACAAATTGGGCCAAAATGGACCAACAAAAAGGTGACAAGGTGGTCAGGGTGGGTGTTTAGCATAGATTGCTCATAAAATGGTGACATCATATGAAAAAGGTGTTTAAATAATGGTGAGGGTAGTGACTAGTGAACAGTGAATAGTCACCATAATGATCCCACACTCATTAGGAAGATAAAGCATAGGTTGGTAGGGTGGGATAAATAAGGGTTTAACACAATGTTAAATACTACAAAATATTCTTTAATAGGGTTAAGTCAAAAAAGAGGTTCCTTCATGAGGAGGTTATGGCTGCTAAATTTATGTGAGGGTATAAGCATAGTGATAACATCTATCACTATGAGCCAAGTTTTAGAAGATGGGTTTCTATCAAGATATACATATTTTCTTTGGTAAAAAGCCATCATCTCTATGAGCCAATTTTTATGGGTAGTAGTAGAGGTATGACTTACAAAAAATGTCTTTGATGGCTAAGTAGATCTACGAGGTATAAAATTTGTAGCATGATGAGAAATAGAGGATGGATTGTTCCTGAGTCAAGAGCTATAGTGCTCAATGAGGTAAGAGGTGTCTATGTCTGCATCCTCTATCATAATACCTTAGAACCAATGACTTGTGGGTTCTTCTAGGTCTATCCTAACTAATAGGAAGCTACATAACCTATGATATTACATATACAGATGAATAAGATGGGGCAAAGGTGACAATGATGCAAATGACCATCAGGCCCATGAGGATCACAAGGTGTGAAAAAAACAAATACATCAGATGACAAGGGTGACAAGAGGATGATGCACAATATCTTTATCAAAATATCTAGTTGGACCAAGGGGTATGTGTTTACATAAAAATATAAGTGGTAAGATTATTTAAGGGAATGAATGACATCATAAGATCCTCCCCATCGATATAATGGATAATCATGTTGGTGAGGAATAATATTTAGGTATTCTATCTAAATAATCATGGTAAGAATGAATACCCATCATGAAGTCATTTGGTTTTACAAGTTGTTCAGAGTGCAAAAAACTATAAGAGGTTAAAGATGGCTAACAATAGGATCAATGATAGAGATAATTAGCAACCCCCATGACCTAAAAAAATGTACATGGTGAATATAAATATCTATTAGATATTGTAACATGTAATGGTGATAATGTAAGTGTTGTTAAACCAATAGCAATAGTAAAATCACCCATGGCATGATCTCAAGCCAAAACTCTTACCTCAATAGAAATGAAGAAGGAAATAATTTTGTTGCATAAGATGCAGGGCCAAATAACATCACCCTTAGCCTATCCATAAAGGGAACCCTCACTGTACAATGGAATGTGCATTGAGGCAACAACAGGGGTTATTCATGTAAGTAGAACAACTGGATTAGAGGGAGGTAATGGTTGTGACAGTTGAGTAGGGTGAAAGACCCAGAGTAGAATATGATTCCCACCTTGTGGAGAAGAATGTGGAAGAGGAGAATAGAATACTCCCTCTAATGGTTTTTGACATGGGGAACATTGTAGAGGTTAGCTCAGTAAGAAATTCACGAGGATGTCTCAACATAAATCCAAAGTCACTGGATAATCAGCGTAATGCCTAAGTAGTAAAGCTATGTATGTATGGACTTTAGGCAATGTGTGTGTAATTTGATGACTTTTTATGTGGCATGCAACACCTCACACTTTAAATATTACATAGTTTGATGTTATTATGCTTATGGTTATGCATATAGTCATGATTATGGTTGTTATAATCTTGCTTAAGGTAAAGCATAAGATGTAAGTCAATGAACAACACTAGATGGTAAAGTGAAGAATATAATCAAGAGACCAATGTCATAATGAAAATAACAATTAATAATATTAAGATAAGAAGAGGGAATGATGCTTCTTCTTTGACAAGGACTAAAAATAGACTCAAAGTGGGATTGACTTAATGAACATAAGACCTTAAAATGTTTCACATGAGTGGTCATTAGTTAGTTAAAAGGTGTCTCTTCCACATAAGGTTAAGTAAGCTCAAGAATCCCTTTCATATAGTGTAAAAGGGAGATGGGTGAAAATGGAACCCTATTACAAAACTAGTATGCCTCTTTTATAGGTGCCTAAAGAGTTGGTTATAAAAAAGTCTATTCCAAAATTGTGTAGACTAATCGATATGAGAATTTTACTTATGAATGTTGATTGCGGCTTCCACCTTATTATGTTGCATGAGATTTGATTATGACTTTTATGATATTTGTCTTCTTTTACTTTGATTTTGATAATTGTTGTATATGGGAAGCTGATCGATGCAATAAGCTTCTAACAATTTATTATGGTTTTTGAAAAATGCTTGACATAGCCATCCTTCAAGAGAGTGGTATAAATTTATATGCTTTATTTAATGCTTTTGATTGTTGTTCTTCAAGGGAGAAGTCTACCTTATTTTTTCCAATTTCAAATAAATTTTGAATAGTTGTCCTTCAAGGGAGCAGTCTAGGAATGCTAGGAATGACCCATGATTTCTAGTGATAGGAATTATGTTATTTTTCTCTGATTTTACTTGGCAGAGACTTGATTAGGCTGACTTAGTGGCTCACCTTTATGAAGGAAAAACTATAATCACAAGAAGATGGAATAGGTGTTAAAAAGATTTAGGTAACAATGATCATGGGGATCCATCTTAAAAGTGGTGGAAAGTACCATAAAAATCATGCCATAGGTAGAGCCGTGATACCCATTGTTCAAGATAAGGTTATGACAATGATAGATAACCACATGATTCCGTGTTAATTGGTTGTCCCTAAAATAGCGAGATGAATGTAGGTGGATAGAAAAGAATGAGCTTAAGTTAAACAAAAGGTAGACTTGATCCTTCTTAATTAAAGAATAGGTAAAGATGTGAAACAATGAGGGGATCAAGTTTTGGGTGGCCTTCGAGTGAAGACAACTAGTAATATCCTAATATGTACTTGTGGGTTATGATATAAGGTCTAATCCAATTGAAAGTAAACTTACCTCACTTACTTTTCTCCATAGTAGTGACATGTTGATTTTCCTTTAGGATGAGGTATCTAATATTGAACTCTCACACTTTGAGGCATTTTTTATAGCCATGATTGATATGCTCTTGATAGACATAGAGATGAGTAAGGGATTTTAGACGATGCTCGTCAAGTAGCTGAAGTTGGGCTAAATAGTGTTGATGATAATCATCCTCAAAAATAAGATCTTGTAAAGATATGTGAAGAGAGAGAATTTGGTTTCAATAGGTAAGATATCCTCCACTCCAAACATAAGGGGGAAGGATGTAGCACCCATATGGGTTTTAATACTAGTGTGATAAGCCCATAAAATGAGGGGAATGTGAAAATGCCAATCTTGACCACATTCATTGACCATTTTAGTGAGCATTTTATTAAGAGTTTTTTTAGAGGCCTTAACCTATCCTTTTTCTTATGGATGATAGGGTGAGGAGAAGCTTAGCTTAATTTCGAATGTATCACATAGACCTTGGACTTGCTTGTTATTAAAGGGTTTACCATTATCATTCATAATCTTATGAGGAACATTGAAGTGGTAGATGATATGATGGTTGATAAAGTTGACAATTCTACTTTAGTCAAGACTAAATAAATAGCCTCTACCCACTTGGTAAAATACTCAATCATAATGATAATAGAATGGTTTCTCTATGAGGAATAAGGGTTGATATCATCAATAAGATCTAGGCCCCATTGTGAGAAAGGCCAAAATATCAATAGAAACTCGAAGGTTATAGCTAGGTGCATGATGAAAATTAGCATGTTGTTGAGACTTAACACACTTTTTCACATAATCATAGTAATATTAGTTAAGCATAGGCCAATAATAGCTGAAGGATGTACTTAGATACAATGAGACCACTAAAGTGTCCTTAATAAATACCATCATGTGTTTCCTTGATATCATGGGAGGCTTGTGACTACACGATAGTGGAAGAGGAGGCCATCAAAGATGTGTTTATAAATAATCCCACCCATAATGGTATAAAATGAGGTATTCTAAATAAACACTCTTTGAGAATTCATAGAAAGGTTAGAAGTAATAATGCCAAGTTTGAGGTAGTCAAAAGTTTGTTGATACCAAAGGTCAGGTTGGGTCTCCTTCACATTGAAAATGGTGGGAGAGTCTAGTTTGACATAGGATGGTTGGGTAAGCCTGTGAACAACAATAGATAGCTTAGAATCTGAGGGTGTAGATAGGATTTGAAAGGCAAAGGAAGCCATGATATCAGAGCTTCTAATTGATAGGTTTTGCATCATGATGAATAACTATGTTATGGGTAGCAATGGTGGGCTCAATCCTAGGCATATCATTGTAAGACCAAGTGAATGTTATGTTATGGTTTTGTAGGAAAGAGGGAAAATCTTGAAGTTATTTTGTATTCAATGATTGGCCTAGTTTAACAATGTAGGGGGTGTTCGAAGTGCCCAAGTTGATATAAATGGTAGATTCATTCAACATGGTCGAGGTCTCAGGAGGAAGAGATATGTGGATTGAAGAATCAGGGCATCAAGGTAAGTGAGAATAAAATCATCATCCTAGCACTAAATAGTGTTAATGGTAGGAAAATATTTCCCTTTCATTTCAGAATGGGTTAAAGGAATGGTCATGGTTACCCCCTCCTTTTGATAAGTTAGGGGTCTAAGATTGATCATGTTGACAAAAAGAAAAATCTAGGCCAGATGATATCTTCATCTTCACACATGAGTGAAGGTGAGGTCAGTGAGGAAGGGGTATTTTTTTCAAGAATGGTGATGGTAGATGGTTTGAGTTACTTCTTGTTGGGTGAAATAAAACCAAGGCCATGATTCTCATGAGGTTTCCTAGTCTCAATGGTGACCAGCTCGTGTAAGCCTTGCTTATACCACCCAAGGCCAAAGCCTTTCCAAGCACATCGATGAAGGTATGTCTTAACAAAGCTTGATTTATCTAGATAATATAAACTGATGGTATATGTTCAAGGTGAAGAAGAGGTGATAAAAATAGTAAGGGTTTTATCAAGTCCCCCATATACAAAATGGGTTTGATAGTTTAGAGGTCTAACAGGAAAGATAATTTTGATATTGGGGTCATATCCTGGCTAGTTGGTGAGTTTCCCATACTCATGGGGAGTAGGGAATGTGTTAAGAGATAAAAGGAAATATTCCCCTAATGAGAGATGTTAGAACATAGATTCCAAGGGTTCCTCTATGAGGATTTGTGAAGAAGGGATGGATGAGCTAGTTGATGCTTTGTTGATGGTTGGTGGTTGGGGTGTAACTACTGAAGGTGTGTTGGATGGGGGTATGATGACATTTTTGGGGTGATATATCATGTTTCATGTTGAGAAATGAATTGGGTTTACTTGTATGGTGATGACCTAGCCTTAACACTCAAATTTGATGTAATGATGGAGGGTAAAGGGAACACATGCCATGGAATGAATCCAAGGTCATCACAATAAGATGTTGTATTGGAATTCCCCTTCCACAATATAAAAGAGTTTAGGGAGTGTGTGATGTCCTACATAGATATGAAGGATGATAGTTCCCAAGGTAGTGGTCATGGTATCACTGAAGGAGAGAAAGATAGTTGAGGATTTGGACATGACATTGTCTAATAAGTTTAGTTGGTTATAGGAATGAGAGGAGATGATGTTAATGTTATCTCCCCCATCAATCATGACCCATTTGATATGAGTTTGGTTGAGGTAAGTGGTAATAAAGAGTTGGAATATAGGTCCTCAAGGTAGATAGAAGGTATTTTTGAATCCTTAAAGGTGACAAGGTTGGAAATTTGAAGGGCACCAACAAAGGTGGCTAGAGGTTGAGATTCATTAGGTTAGACCTCGATGGATTATAAATCCTCAATGAGTGCTTGGAAGTGATGGAGAGAGGTAGAGATCAACTCATATAAGCTCATTTTTATCGGGGTTTGATGAAGTTACTTGAGGATAGCTCTCTAGATTGATATTGTAGGGTTAGACTGGGGGGAACCTAAAATAGACACCTTGGGTTTGGTTAAAGATGGAGATGGTTGGGTATGGGTTGGTTGGGAGTTAGAAGATGGGTAAGTAAAAGGAATGGATAACTTAGCCTTCCTTTTATCTTTCTACTATGATTTAGTGACCGTGTTGATAGTATGGATAGAAGGAGAGGTTGAGGTAGTAGAATGGTTAGATTCATCTTCACTTTTAGGTGAGAGTGGAGAAGTGGGTAAGTGTTCACCATGTTTTTTAGGTATGAGTGATGGTTGGTTTGGTAGGGGTGACATAGGAGGTTCATCTATTAATATATCATCCTCATCATAAAGCTATTAGATGAGTGTTTAGAGATTTTTATAGTTCTCCATATCATGTCTCGATGTCTTATGGTATAATCAAATCAAGTTGTCATTGAACCATGATGGTTTTGGGTGTGAAGGGTAAAAGGATTTTATGGTTGGTAGGCTCAAGGAAGAGTTTTGAAACAACCTTTGTAGAATGGTTGAATAGGATTCAAGAAAAGGTGTTGGAGGTGATAGGTTTTTGGTTTTAAGGGTTGTAGCCTTCTTAGAAGTAGACTTCACCATGGGAGTTATTGGTGGTAGAAGGGTTTAGGTTGGGATTATTTAGTTATGGTTTGTCTAGAGGTGGAGGGTGAATGTTTAGTTATAGGGGGGAAGGTAAAGGTAGACTTATTAATTAAGTATGATGGGTATTTTGATGATTTGGTGGAGGCAGGTATAGGTGGAGAAAAAGGAAAAGGTTTAGTAGATGAGGAATAGGTGATAGGAATAGTAGAGGGATGGGGTCCTAAGATAAAGGGTAAGAGGGAAGGGGGTATAATGGATCTATTTTAAGGTAAAGGTTTGGATAACTCCACCATCTTGGTTATTTTGTTTGGTGGTTTCTTTGGTGGACTAGATAGAGTTAGGTCCAATTTCAAAGAGGGATAATTACACCTAGGTATAGGAATTATTTCTAAATCCTTGATAGGTTTGATAAGATAAGCATGAGATGTTTTTATAGGTTTGGGTAGAGGTGATTTAGATAGTTCTCCTATGGTTTTTGTAGATTTAGTTGGGGTGATAGGATAGAGCCTGGATACTTGGGTATTGGTTGGCTTAAGTAGTTGAGAGTTGGTTAGTTTGGTGGAGGTTTTATATGGTTGGGTGGAGGTTTTGGTTGGTTGGGTAGATATGGTAATAGATTGGTCAATATAAGTGGTAGGTTAGTCTACCAAAGAAGGGATTGGAGGTTCTGATCTAGTAATATAAGGGAGACCTAATTACTACCAGAATATAGCTCAATCCATGTCAATATTTGAGACAAATTCCAATTGTTGCACTAGCCTAGAGAAGGGTTCATAGGTTGGTTTGATTCCCTAAATGGTGGATCTAAAAGATAACCCCATAAGTGGAGACATAGGGATGGTAAGCTTGTTCTCTTCCTCAATCAAATGATATAAGGTTGGGATAGGTGGCTCCTCTATAGGAGGAGTAGACATGAGGATTTCCTCTTCAAAAATGATTTATGTGGGAGTGGTGAGTTGTTTGGTAATTGGTGAGGAAGGTAAGATGGGTGTGTGGTCTAGTATATCGATTGAAAGTGAGGTTGGTGAATCCACTACCTTGATGAGTGGAAGTGAAGAAAGGGGTATTTCCTTGGTTTGGGTTCCCAAAAGTAGAGAAGGTAACTCTCTTACCTCAATAAGCAGATAGGGTGAAGGATAGGTAGGTTGATGAGTGGGTTCTTTAGCAACAAATGTGTCAAGAACCATGTTAATATTATGGGTATCATGAGAGCACTTGATGTTATTTCTCTCATTCTTGGTAGGAGCATGGTTTGGGAAAGGTTACTTTGATATATCAAGGGCTTGGTTTGGTTGTGCATTGGGGTTTTCCAATGTAATCCCCCCCTTATCAATGAGGGATTAGACAAGGTTCTTAAAGGTATTATACCTATTGATATCATGTCTTATCATGCGATGGAAGGCACATGAATCATTTTCATTGTAAAAACTAGGTATAGGATGAGAAGAGTCAAATTTTTAGGGTGGTTTAATAGGAGGAAGTTGAAAGATATTAGATTTTAATAACTTCTCCAAGATAAAATCATGGGATTATCTAAGTGGAGTTGATTGATTTTGGTTATTATAGGTTTGGTTCCTTGGGTTTTTCTTTGAAGAATTAGAGCAATGTGGTTGGTTTTTGGATAGTGGGGGAGTGGCTTTAAGGACAAATACATTCTCAATTCCTTTTCCCTTAGTATTAGTATTGGTTTGGTTGTTTGGTTTGGAAGAAGAGGCCTTGTTGGTTTTGTAGGTTGAGTTTTTTATCTTTAATTTTAGGCTCCCTTCATCAATGGATCTGATCTCTAGCTTACATGTCATGGTAAAAGCTTCATCAAAAGTTTGGAAGTTTTGGACATGCAATTTTGAGGAGATATGTTTGGCACATGCTAGAGCAAAGAGCTATATGAGTTCAATTTGAGGTAAGGAAAAGGAAATTTAGTTAATTAGGCTCCTCCAATAAGCCAAAAAATCAACAAGAGACTCATCTTCAAACTACTGGATGGAATAGAGATTTTTAATGGAAACTTTCTTCAAGATGTTAATCAAAAAGTGATCTAAGAAAGTTTGGGCCAGTTGGGTGAAGGAGACGATGGAATGTTTGGGTAAGGTACTATACCAATCTAAGGTTGGGTCAGCTAGAGACATGGGGAAAGTGTGGAGAAGAAGGGCATCACCATAGACAATGAGATAACAATCATACCTAAATTCCCTAAAGTGTTTTTAGGGATCCTCTTTACTTTAGAAATTGGAGAACTTGGGAAGTTCCCATTGGGGAGGATAAGGTCAGATAGGGACAAATGGATGAATGGGTTCATTAAAAATTTGGTCATAGGATAAATGGTCATGAGCTCCCAAAATAAATGATTCTAGATTAGACATTTTATACATGAACATCTTACTCAAATCAGTTTGATGTTAGGTAGCTACATAATTGGGTGGTAGGTTCAGTTGAGGTTGGGTGGCTGAAATGTATGGATAAGAGGTGGAAGGTTTAGAAAATACCACATATTGGTATGTGTTCATTGAAGGTTGGGATGATATGGGTATGTATCCTTGTGGGTTAAGAACATATTGGTATGATTTTATAAGGGTTTTTTAAGGGATATACATGGGTTGGTTTGGAGGTATGGTTAAAGTGGTAGGTTGAGGTTGAGTGGTAGTTCTTGTGCTAATGGGTGGAAGGGTAGAAGATATGGGAAGTACCAAACTTTGGAATGGGGTGGATATATGGGTTGGTAGTAAAAATAGGAAGGGTATAAATAGGGGTAGAAGTTACCCCTGTGGTAGATGGGGTATAGGTAACAAGAGGTAAGGTTGTCCCTAGATTGTAAGTGTTGGTTGGTATAAGAGGGGTTTGGTTATATGTTGGAATGTCGGATTGGGTTTTGATGGTGGTAGTGGTTGGGATATTGGTATATAAAGAGGCTTTAATGATAAAAGGTTGGGTGGAGGTAACACCAACCATAAGAGGTGGAGGCATGCCATATGGTGGATCTATAGGAGGAACTGAAACAATAGGGGTATGATGAGCTAAAGTGTTAAGGCAATGTTGAAGGCCTACCGGGTTGTTGTCAAGGAATGTGTAAAAATACACATCACCTTCAACAACTATTTGAGGCATGGTAGGATGTGAATAATGATGAGTATAACCCTCAACATCTGAAATATACTCCATAAAGGAAGAAGAGGAAAGTGGTCTTTGGTTGGTTTGATTTCACAATGGCTATCTAGTAAAGACCATGTGAGAAACTAGGAAAGAAATGACATGAACTCACACATCAAACACAAAGCAAAAAAATAAAAAGAGCAAAGAAATAAAAACATACACTAAGATACGTTAAGTCTTAGATTTTTAATTATCTCTCTTTTGGATTATGCCTTAGAACGTGTGAAGAATAAATTTGGCTTATAGAATAGGTCCTAGAAAGAAGTCTACGTTTAGTTTCAAGTTGTGTTTAGGTGCTAAAAAAAGAGATATATATTGGATTAGGTACATGGCTTGGTACTTGGGGTTTACTCCCCTTACTTCATG
Organism: Torreya grandis; assembly: GCA_037957365.1. NCBI lineage: Eukaryota > Viridiplantae > Streptophyta > Pinopsida > Cupressales > Taxaceae > Torreya > Torreya grandis. Next base: position 2,093,037 of record JARHVA010001549.1, read on the forward strand.
GTCCCACAACAAGTACAAGCACTTAGTCGATATATTATTTATCCAAATTTTATACTTAGTCAAAGAACTGAGTGTACTCTCCCCTTGGTAATGACCTCCAAGTAGGATTATCGAGAAAGGGTAAGATTACCGCTAGGTGATGAAAGTATATTTGGGCATTGTCTCAAGTGTGTTTGATATTTTATTGTGTAAGTGGTTTGGTCTATGTAACATAAGTTAACTATGATTAATTATGATGCCTTTAATTAAGCTAGGTGAGCTAAGACAAGCAAGCAATCAATGTATGCACTTAATTTTAGACCCAAAGGAATTTTTTGATTTATTTTTGAATGAATACAAGAACAAATAGAATGCACCTAAATGCAGAATGAAAATGCAAGTCCTAAAACTAGGATGAGTACTTTTTTATTTTTTTAAATGCAAGCAAGAAAATGACAAATTTTTATTTATTTTTTTACTTATTTTCTAAGAAAAATAAACTAGAATTTTCATTTTTAAGGAAAGAAAGAATGTTTAAATTTCATAAAATAATGAAACTAAATGACTCTTTTCTACTGTAACTAAATGTCTTAAAATTATAAACCCAAGAAAAACTCTCAAGGGTCCCACTAGGCATGCCACAATGTTTCTCTTAATTTTTTGCTTTTTTTTTAGTTTGGAAAGAAAAGAAACTATTTATGGGTGTGGTAGACATACCTAGTTGAAATTATGCACATGATCCAAATTAATGTTGAGAACTCCTTTTTGGATTTGGAGGAGGACCTAAAAATAAGAAAGCACTTAAATACAACTTGTTCATTAGACAAGTATTTAAGTGGATTGCCTAGCATGAGCTAGATCCTAGAAGCGAGAGATTCCTAGGAGGTTGTCAATCCACCTTATTTAAACAATAAAGTTTATAAATGATAAAGAAAGGTACTTGCATTAAATAATATAAAATTAATTAAATTAAGTACTAGAATGCTTTGCTAAAAATATGATTAAATAAAGCAATAGTTTTCCAATGCTTATGCTAAAGTTGGTTTGATCAAAGTTGTGGTTTTCATTTGGTAATGAGATAAGGGATAAGAAAAGAAGGTTTGTTTTGGGTTGGTCAATGGTTAAGATGATAAAATAATTAGGATGGTCAAAGGGACAAAGGGTTAAATGGTCAAGGGGTAAATGGTAATGGGTTAAGAGGTCAAGAAGGTTTGGGTGATAAAGAGGTAAATGGGAAAGGTAAATGGACAAGAGAGTAAATAGTGAATAAGAAGTAAATGATGGTCAATAGGTTAAAGGGGTATATGGTCAAGAAGGTAAAGGGTAAATGAAAAGAAGAGGTTAAGGGGTGTATGTTTGGAGGTCAAGAAATGAAGAAGGCCAAGGGATAGTTTTGGAGGTCAAGAAAGAATAAGCCAAGATGGTAAAGGTAAATTGAAATAAAAGAAATAAAACAAATATACCTTATGAAGATACTTGAAGATGTTGATGAAGATGTTGTTGATGATGACTTGTAATTTTGGTAGAGTTTCATTTCTCCAAGATTTTCTCCTCTAAGATGAGTGACCTCATTGATAATGCCCCCAAACCTGCAAGATGAAATGCTCCAACCAAAGACCCCACCCCCTCTATAGGTGAAAGGGGGTCATATTTATAGAATTTAATGCCAAGAAACATGACAAAGGAGAAAATAGTGGAAATGTGGCACCATTTTCTAAGTGGGTGGATAAGTGGGTTAAGGGGATAAGGGTGGTGGGATTCCCACTTCACAAAGTGTGTCTTTCACTTTTCTAAAGTGCCTCCTACTTTGATAATGTGTCCAAAATGGGTGGAGAGAATGCCCATAGACCCAAATGAGTCCAAAATACTTTCCACAACCCACTTCTATCTTTTCCCAATGGGTGGGTAAGTGGTCATGAAGGATAAATATGGTGGGATTCTCACTTCATAAGTGTGTCTCCCACTTTGTAAGTGTGTCTAAAATAATTGGATATCATGCCCATGTGTCCATATGGGTCTAAAATACCTTCCACCACCCACTTTTATCTTTTCCCAAAGTACCCAACAAGTGGGAACCCCACTTTGGAAACTACTTTGATGTATGAAGCCAAAAGATGATGTTGAATGATGGCCCCTTATGGAGAAATTCAATATACTTTGGAGCGGGGGCCTTGTGATGCTTAATTATGTCATTAAGAACATTTGTCAAGGGTCCCAAGTGGGGTATGATGTTCCACTTCAAGCCACCTCATTTTCAAGCCATGTCACTTTTCATATCACTATAGAGTCACCTGCCATATCACTATGAATAGTGGCATGCCATGTCATCATGAATAGTGATAGTGAATAGTACTTTTGAATAGTGACTTGGAATAGTAATTTTTAATAGTATTATGTAAATATCAATAGGTGAATAGTGACTTGGTTAGGTTAAGAGGGTTTGGATAAGGGTCAAGAAGCTTTAGGTGGTCCCTAGGGTGGGACTGAGGCATTCAGACATCTAGAACTACTTGTCAATAGTTTTCTAGTGTCTACAACTACCTTAACACCTCTTTAATATAAGGTTCAAACATTTTCCCTTCAAACACTTAATGAAGATCTTGACCAAGCCAATCATCAAGACTTCTTAATTAAAAAATTTGAACCTAATACCAAATTCCTCAAAGGAACTTTTCAAAATTCTATCAATGCAATAACCAAAAATAATCCTCAAACCAAGCTAGGAATTACTAAAGCGAACAAACCCCATCTTCTCACACATAATTAATTGTGCAGCAAATAAAATAATTTTTAGTGCCTTCTAAACCATTTACTTATCCCAATAATCCTCCTAAATGGTACGACCCTATTCAATTTTATTGGTTCCACAATGACATCAGTCACTCCCATGAAACTTGTAGAGGGATTACCAAATTTTTTATCTCATATATGCTTGGTGATTCCTTCAATCATGAAGCCATGATTCAACTTTGTCATCAAAAATACAACACTACTTCTCAAAAATGACAATATCCCAAAGATTTTTATTCTAACAACTAAATATATTTTGTTGGAGGTATAATCACTGAGATGGGGGGTAAATCAGTGATGCAAGATATTTCAAACTTCAATTGTAATCCTTTCAAACTCTTAATTAATGACCACAAGCATTTATAAAGCATACAATATGTTCATAATAATGAATAAGCAAGATGATGCAATATCACACACAAGATCTATGTGGAAAACCCTCTTAGGGAATAAAACCCACTCTCAAGACTGCAAACACATGGACTACTTGTCTTATAAGATGATCACAAACGTCAGACCTTTTAGTGAAGCGCCCACCCCTAAGTATGAAAAAGCACCCACTTGTTCTAGATTTTGAGCACCCACAAAACACCTTATGAAATCAATAGTTCCAAAAATCTAATTACTTTCAATCTAATTGGAGAAATAATTTATAACAAATCTATTTCAACTCATCACACACACTCAAACTTGTTCATACAATAAATTCATCCAAACACTTTTTTTGGATCACTCTAGGATTATTCGCTCATCCTCAATCTAATATGTAATTTGATCCATCTGTTGAGCACACTCTCTCTAATTTCTTTCCTTTGTCTTTATCTTTTGTTCTCTCAACACATTCACATCCGAGTCTAGAAACCATTATCTTGGTCTCCACCTTTTATATAATCTTTATGAATATCAACATCTAGGTCATCCATAATACTTTCCTTAACCCTTAAAACATCTAACATGCTAACACATATCTCAAATACATTATCATAGGTCAACCATAACATCAATGGGTCACACTAAAGTATTTGTGCCTTTCAATTAGGCCTTAATATCCCTTATAGGTCTTATGGATACCTATTACCCCTTTATCACTTCATCGAGTTAAAACAAGAACACAAGATCACTTTAAAATACATGGGTCCACTCTATATGACCTCTAAGACATCTTCAAATGAATAGTCTTGCCAAAACACCCTTATGCTAAATCATAAATTTATTAAACAATATTATGTACATATTAGAACCATGAATGAAAAAATAGTCAACTTTCAAGATCCATAACTTTTATTGTATAAATATTCAAACCTTCTAACTAGATTCTTTAGATGTGCCTTTAAGTCCTCTACAACTTTGATTTTTACTATAACCAAAAATTCATCCTAAATCAAAAGATATATATCAAAAATTATAGACTAATATTCCCTCTTTAATTTGAATATTCAAATTCCAATGGTCACTGATTAAATGTTAGACATCAGATACTTTGCCTTCATCTCATGCTCCTTGAAAATCTTTAAACAAATGCACTCCATCAATCTCCTCAGAAGTATCTTGGTTTTTATCTTGTAACTATCACCATTGATCTTTAATCCAAGTTCCCATGATTATGCCACTTGAAATTTTTTCATGCCTTCTGCACATTTGAATCTTTGACTCAACCCACACCATCGATCTGTATCTATATGAACACTCATGAACCATTGATCTTCTATCAAATCAATGAGATAGAGACACATGTCACTAGCACATTCAATCTTGACTATTTGAATTTAAACCACACCATTAGATCTTTATCTATTTAGATTAAATTCTCATTGTTAGATCTATGGTATGATTAAATGCTATCCATAGATCTATGATATCACAAATTTGGCTAAGTATGGGAACTTAGTAATCTTTGTTTGAGAAGCCAACTTTGCACCTTAATAAAAAAAATTGCTACATGTCTAGACCTAAAATTTAAACCATATGATGTCCTCACATAGGGTAATCTAAACATGTATCAAAATTATCCTAAAACCTTCACACATGTGAAATATAATATCATCAATTCGCTCACTCAGATTTATCTATCAAGATGAATACTTGAGCTTAGACCTTCATATGGTTGTTATGATGAATTTCATTCACTTCCATAATCCCTCTTAAGTACTCATAACATCCCATAGGATCTTTGAAATATGTCCATATCATCGATATCATCCATAAATTTCCTTACTAATTCAAACACTCTCCAAACCATCAATTTGATCACTTTGTCATTAATTCACTAGTACCACATGATCTCTTTGACATCAATGAAAACCTAACATCAATGACTATGCTCAACAATTTCCCCCTTTGTTAGTGATGTCAAAACACCCTAATAATTACTTTATACTCATTTTAACTCCTTAATTTTGATCTTTCTCCCCCTTTGACATTAATGAAAAAGGGTCACTTCCTCAATGTGCCAAAAATCATCCCTCAACATCATGTATACATCAAATACTATTTAATATGCATAAGATATTTACATATATTCAATCATATGAATAATTTTTCCTCCTTTGATATGCACCAATCTGAACTTAGACCTCTCTAATCCTTGGACCTAACAAACTACTCATAGAGCTTAGAAATCTCCCCCTAACATTATGAACATCTCTTTAATCCTCTCAAGCTATCTTAGTTAGCTCCCCCTAACTCCATGTTCTAACTAAAAAATATCATCTTCAATAAGTCTTCTCAATGAACTAGGTCTACCAGCAATACTTCAAACAATATGGATCTCATAGAAACAAAATAATTTCCCTTTAACCTCTATAAGCCACCATGGTTTAGAATATTTTCAAAACACTCTCATGAAACCATCTCATCTTTATAAAACTGTGAACTCCATGACATACACACTTTCCTTTTACTCAAGTGACCTTTTAATGATTCATAGGCAAGGAGATAACTCCTGATCTTTGTCTTAGATACTCAAGTGGCCTTTGTCAATGGTTTAGTCATGATTTTTGCAAGTTTTTTATTTTAAAGACATGTATTTTAATTTAACAATTTAATTACTTACTTGTTCTCTTAAGAAATGATATATAATATGAATGTGCTTAGTTTTTGAGTGCATAACATAACTATTAGAGATATTAATTGCACTAATATTGTCACAATAGATAGGACAAGGTCCATTTTGTCTTACCTTATAATATTTCAAGGTTTGTTTCATCCACATTACCTAAGTACAATAAGAAGTAACAGCTAGATATCAACATCTGTAATTGATAGAGATAAAGAGGATTACTTCCTAATTATCCAAGACACCAAGCATTCACCCATGAAGAAGACACCACCATTGTTACTCCTCCTATCATCTACACATCCTATCCAATCTACATCTGTGTATGTCTTTAAATTAAATTCTTTAAACCTAGGGTAACATAAATCATACTCTATTGTGCTCTTGAGATATCTTAAGATCCTTTTAATTGGTTTCACGTGAGATTCTTTGGGATCAGCTTGAAACCTTCTTACAAGGCCCACTGCTTGCATGATATCAGGCCAAGAAGCAATAGAGTATAAGTCATTTCAAATCATGGATCTATATAAATTTTGATCAACTTTAGGTGAGTCATCTTGTTTATTTAACTTGCATCCAATTATCATTGGAGTACTCATTATCTTACAATCTAACATGTCAAACTTTATTAGCATATATTTGATGTATTTTTCCTTTGAAATGAATATCCCTTCATTAAATTGGTTAATTTTTAATCCTAAGAAGAAAGACAGTTCTCCCAAAATTGACATTTCAAACTTAGTCTTCATAGCATCTGTAAAATCTCTACTCATGTTGTCATTGTCAAAACCAAATTTATGTCATCAATAGAGAATACTACTAGTAATTAATGAGTGCAATATATCTTAATATATAAATTATTGTCAACTATCCCTCTTTTGAATCCTTATCTTAATAGATACTTGTCTAATATGTCATACCAAGCTCGATGAGCCTGTTTAAGACTATATAAATCCTTCTTGAGTTTGTAAACATAGTCTTGATTACTTTTCATTAAAAAACCTTCAAGTGGCTCAATATAAACTTCTTCATTTAAGTTGCCATTCAAAAATGTAGATTTCACATCCATTTGGTAAAATTTGAAACCTTTAAAGCTTACATATGATAGAAAGAGTCTAATTGTTTCCATTCTTGCTATAGGAGCAAATGTCTCATCAAAGTTTATCCCTTCAACTTGAGCATATCCTTTACATACTAGTCTATCCTTATTTATTATGACCTCTCCTTTCTCATTCATCTTGTTTTTGAAAACCCACTTAGTTCCTATCACATTTTTGTCTTTTGGCCTAGGAACCGAATCCCATGTTTCATTTTTTATATTTGATCAAGTTCCTCCTATATGGAAAACATCTAATTGTCATATTTTCTAGATTTTAATAAAGTTTTAGGTTCAATCTTGGATAACAAAGTTGTGTCTTATTGATTCTGATTTATCATCCTTCTCCTCCTAGTCTGCAAACTAGCATTCACATATCCAATAACTTGTGAAATTGGATGATCCTTTTGTATTCTCCTAGAATGGGATTTAATATCTTTTCTTACTTCTTCCTGTTCATCATCTAATTAATCAAGTATCCTTTCATTATTTGAAATAACATCCTTAGTAGTGTCAACTATCTGCAAGCTTGGCTTCTTGATGTCACCTGCCTCTTCAAATCTTACATCAGAGCTTTCAATAACTTTTTGGAGTCTCTTATTAAAACATTTGTAGTATAACTTATGGAGGAATAACCCAATAAGATGCCCTCATTATACCTTAAGTCAAATTTTTCAATATTTTCTTCATTCTTCTTGATAAAACACTTGTTCACAAACACTCTAAAGTGTTTGACATTAGCTACCCTATTTTTACATAGATCATATGGAGTATTATCACCATTTTCTCTAAATTGGAATTTATTTAAGATATAAATATAAGTATTGGTAGCCTCTTCCCAAAACCCATCTAAAATTTTGGAATCTTTAAGAATGGTTATAGTCATCTCTAGGATAGTTCTATTTTTCCTCTCAACTACCTCATTCTATTAGGGTGTTCTGATAGAAGAGTATTATCTTTTAATTACTTGTTCTTCATAAAATTCATCAAACTCATAAGACCAAAATTCACCTCCTTTGTCTGGTCTTACACACTTGATTCTTGATCCTATTTCATTTTCAACAAGAGCTTTAAATGCTTTAAATTTTCAAAAAGCTTTTAATTTCTCTTTTAAAAAAAATCCAAGTCATTCTAGTGAAGTAATCAATTAATAACATAAAGTAGCTATTACCTTGAATATCATGAGTTCTCATAGGTCCACAAAGATCTGTGTGGATCAACTCTAATGGTATTGTGGTAGAGTGCTCCTTAGATTTGTATATTCTTTTGACTTGATTTCCATGAAGCCATGTCTTATAGAGAGTATGGTAAATCTTAGTGATTTTAGGTATATGTCTTACTAGTCCTTTTAAACTGATCCTTACTAAATTATCAAATTTCATATGTCCAAGTCTTATATGCTAAAGCCAACTTTCCTCTAATTTAGCCATGAAGAACTTTTCTTTATTGGGTTCATGGAACACATCCAAGTTGGTATCTGCCTTGTGAGTGTTTGTAACTAATTTTCTAGACTTGGAACTTCTCACTTCACATGCTTTGTTATGAAAAGTCACAATATTTCCTTGTTTACACATTTGGCTAACACTTGGAAGATTGTGTTTCAAACCTTTTACATATAGAACATTTTCAATTTTGGTATGACCATTATCCAAACTTATAGTGCCTTTCCCAACTATGTTAGCATAGTTATTATCACCAAACCTTTATGAATATGAATTGTGTTTCTTGAGATAAATGAACTTACTCTTATCTCCTATCATATGACTTGAGCATCCACTATCTATGTACCATTTCTTGGTTTCATCCTCTAGAGTATGTAAGTCAATTTGTACAAACATGGATTCTTCCTTTGAGCCCTCCTTCTTTCTTTGATTCTTGGTTTTGTCTTTCTTGAACCATTTGATGGTGTCAATAACTTGAAATTCCTTTTTCCAAAAGTCACTTTTACAATACTTGGATATATGTCCCTATTGATTTTAGTTATAATAGAGAACCTCATTTCTTCTCATTGGAGAGTAAGTATAGTCCTTATATTTGTGACCATATTCATTATAAGTATAATAGTTTCCATTAAAAATATAACTATAGTTTTTCATGTTAATCACCCCTTATGTTTGATCATCAATAACCCAAGACATCTCATCCACAAAATTTTTAGTAGAGTTGTATTTCTGCTTGTCTTTAGATAAAAGAGAATCAATATAAGTCATAAATTTACCTTCCAATAGATCCATTATTTGATTCAAATTTTTATCAACTACAACCTACAAAATTTTTACTGTTACTTCTATTATTTATGTTTGTGTCTTCACACTATCAATGCTTGCAAGTCTCTCATTCAATCTTACATTCTTTTCTTTTAGACAGTCATTTTCTTCCCTTGAACATTTGTTTTCTAATAAAGTACACATTATTTCACCTTGAAGAAAAATCTTAGCCACTTTGTCATTCATTTTACCTACGATCACCTTCAAGAGGTTAAACTTACAATGAAGGTCCTACTCTGATACCAATTATTAGATGTACAATCATTGATAAGGGGGTGAATCAATGATGCAAGATATTTAAAACTTAAATTTTAATCATTTCAAAATCTTAATCAATTACCACAATCATTCATAAAGCATACAAGATGTTCATAAAAATGAATAAGCAAGATGATACAAGATCATAGACAAAACACAAGATCTATGTAGGAAACCCTCTTGGGGAATAAAACCCACTCGCAATCCTATAAACACATGGACTAATTGTCCTATAATATGATCATAAACTTGAGACCACCTAATTCACAAGGATCACCCACCCCTAAGTATGAACAAGCACCCACTTGTTCTAGATGTTGAGCAACCACACAACACCTTATTAAATCAATAGCTCTATAACTCTTATTGCCTTTCAATATGATTAGATAAATAACCTATAATAACTCTCTTTCAACTCATCACACACACTAAAACTTTATCATACACACAATGCATCCAAAAACCTCTTTTAGATCACTTTAGGCTTATTCTCTCATCCTCAATTTTCTCTATACTTCAATCCATCCACTGAACACACTCTCTCTAATCTCATTCCTTTGTCTCTATCTTCTACTCTCTCAATACATTCACATCCAAGTCTATAAACTATTGCCTTGGTCTCCACCTTTTATAGAGTCTTCATGAATATCAACATCTAGGTCATCCATAATACTTGTCTTAACCCTTAATATATATAACATGCTAACACATAGCTCAAATACATTTTCACAGGTTGGCCATAGCATCTATGGGTCACACTTAAGTAGTTACACCTTTTAATTAGGCCTTAGTAGTCCTTATAGATCTCATGGAAACCTATTATCCCTTTAACACTTCATCTAACAAAAACAAGAACATGATATCACTTTCAAATACATGGGTCCACTATATATGACCTCTAAGACATCTTCAAATGAATAATCCCACCAAAACACTCTTCTGCTAAAGCAAAAATTGCTTAAACAATATTATGTACATAGTATCACCATGAATGAGAAAACAATAAATTTTGAAGCTCCATAACTTTGATTGTACAAACATTTAGACCTTTTAACTAGATTCTCTAGATGCACCTTGAAGTCCTCCACAACTTTACTTTTTACTGTAAAAGAAATTTATCCTGGATCAAAAGATATATCTTAAAAATTATAGACTAGCTTTCACTCTTTAATTTGAATATTTAAATTCTAATGGTCATTAAGCAAATGTTAAACATTGGACACTTTGACTTCATCTCGTTTTCCTTGATAAGCTTTAAACAAATGCACTTTGTCGATCTCCTTAGAAGTAACTTGGTCTTTATCTTGCAATGCTCACCATTGATCTTTGTTCTAAGTTCCCATGATTGTGCAACTTGGTAGCTCTACATGCCTTCTACACATTTAAATATTTGACTCAATCCACATCATTAATCTCTATATGTATGAATACCCATGAACTATTGATCTTCTATCAAATCAATAATATAGAGACACATGTCACTAGTGCATGCAATCTTGACTATTTGACTTTGAACCATGCCATTGGATCCTTATCTAGTCATATTAAATGCTCATTATTACTATGGTCTAATTAAATGCTAGTCATAGATCTTCGATATCATAAATTTGGCTACGGGAACTTGGTAAAATATGTTTGAGAAGCTAACTTTGCACCTTAATACTTTTGTTGTGTTCCATGTTCAGACCTAAAATTTGAACCTTATGATCTCTTCATATAGGTAAATCCATCCATGTATAAAACTATTCCTAAAACCTTCACATTTTTTAAATATAATATCATCAATCTACTCACTCAAATTTATCTATCAAGAAGACTACTTGAGCTTAAACCTTCATATGACTATTTTGATGGATTTTTTTCACTTCTATAAGCACTCATAACATCCCATAGTATCTATGCAACATTTCCATATCATCCATCAATTTCCTTACTAAGTCAAACACTCTCCAAAACATTAATCTGATCACTTTGTCATTAATGCATTAGTACCACATGATCTCTTTAAAATTAATGACAACCTAACATAAATAACCATGCTCAACATTTTTTTCCATGTCTAATGATCAACAAGATAATAAGGATGTTTGTGCCATTGATGTTGACTATGATCAATATTATAATAATTCTCAATATGTCAATGCAGCCAAAGTTAATTATCGCCAAAAACTAGCTCACAAATATCCTATCACTAAACCTAAGAAACCATATTTGGAAGAGCAAATCCTCAAAGATACCACAACCACTCACTTATTTTTATAAAGTAATTAGGAACCATCCCCTTCTTCTCAACTACCAACCACTTATATTCCTCCAAAATCTACTTTACCTTCTAAACCTCATATTGCTTCTTATTCCAAAACACATTATAAATTCTTAGAGGAGCTAACCTCCATGCCTTGTAAGATTCCTCTTATGGATTTAGTTCATACCTCCCCTTATTATCATATGTTCCTCATACAACAACTGCAACAAATTGAAGAACCATCTTATATAGAAGAACCACCCCCTCATGAACCTCAACCAACCAACGTTCATGACATTGAATAAATTTGTCCTTCTTAAAAACCTTCAATCAAATTTCTCAAAGAGGACATGATTAATGATGAGATCCTCTTTCACACTAATGATCGACCCATATTCATTAAAATATCCAAAAAGACTACCCTCATTCATAAAATATTAGTAGATAAAGGGTTTGATATTAATGTAATATCTTTGTGGCTCAGCCAACATCATGGCTATAATAAAGATCATCTCAATCAAACCCACCTAACATGTCATGGATTAGATGAAACTAATCAAAAGCCACTTTTTTTTATTTGTGTCCCTCTTACAATAAAACCTAAGACTATTTGAACTTAGGTAATGGTCCTCAATTTACCCCTATATTACAACCTTCTCCTAAGATGATCGTAAACTCATAGAATGAGGGCTATCACCTCTTCCGGTAGCCAATTTATCAAGTTCCTTCATAACATTAAAAGGTATAAACATAAATCTAATCCAACCCTTGGATTATTTAACTTCCAAATCATAAATCCCAATATCACATTCCTACCATTCCAACAATCAACTGTGATACCTTACCTAAATTTATCAACATAAATCTAGATTTACATGTCACTCTTGTTGATTCATATGATGATGAACATGATGACTTATAACATACTTTAAACACTACTAAACTAATTGCTTACATATCATAGTGGTTTCTTCCTTATTTATAACCTTGTGATCACACCATCCCTCTCATTGATGAGATCACTAATTTCCCCATCCATGTAATGCTCAAGAAGCCTCTTACATAGAAGATGGATTCACATGCAATGATTATAGAGTGGCCAAATTATTATAAGATCCTTTAATCATTTTTTGACATAAATTTAGTGATCTAGGTATTTCCCCTTCCAAAACTCCTCTTGAATCTCAAGCATGTATAATTTATCCAACCTATGATGATAACTACATCATGGACTAAGCTCAATCACAAGACTTGGATGTTCAAAATTATCATAAAAATTTATCCCCAGTACAGGATTTCAATCATGATGTTCATACCATTTCCACTAAATTTTAGTTAGCACCTGAAGGTCATGTACCTCCTATTAATTCTTCACTTATTAATATTCCTTGGGTGGTAGAATAAATATTACCTTCCAAACCTCTATAAATTCCTACCTCTTCTCTACCACCTACAAAACTAATCATTACATACAATTTTTTCCATGTCAATTTCACTAATGATAAACCAATCAAATCCAATTAACCTTCTTCCCCTACTTCACCTACTCTTGATATTACATTAGATGCCAAGGCCACAAATATATGTCAAATACAGTCTAAATATGATCGCCATGGTAATCAAATTATCTATCTTAAATTAGATGCAAGTATTATGGTCCTCTTCCCACTTTTCCTAATGATGAATCCATTCTTGAATTTCTTTAGGCCCTAAAACCTCAACTACCTAGGCAACATCACAAATTCAATAATTTCAAGAATAAAGCCCCTTGATTTAATAATTTAATCACTAGAATTGATCCTAAATGAAATCCCATTTCCTCTTTACCTAATGCACCATATCATTTCCAAAATGGAAATGTTATGCTTATTGAGGAAGATAATTAAATCAAATATGGTACCCCATCATGCCCTCAACCAATTAGAGTCTCTCGTGAGCTCACACAAATTAATCATGATGACTTTGACTTATTATTTGATAAATATTATGAGAATTTCACTTGGTCCTATGAGGACATGCCCATTATTGACCCTAGAATCATGATGAATAACACCATCACCTATCCTAATGCCAAACCCGTGTGACAAAAGCAACAAAAATTTCCACCAAAATTTTCTCATTTATGTGATAAAGAAAATATTAAACTTCTTGATTCTAAGTTTATCAATCCTATGGACTATTTAGAGGTGGTCTCAAACATGTTCCCTATTTATAATAAACTCACCATTTCTATTCATATTTGCATTGAATTTTATAATCTTAATCTTTTTTTTCCAAAGGACAACTTCCCTTTACCTTCTATAGATGTCATCGTCAATTCCACTGCTAGTTATGAAATTTTGTCCCTTATGGATGGTTTCTTAGGTTATAATCAAATTCACATTTCCCCCAAAGGACAACATAAGATAACTTTCAGCATGAAATGGGGCACTTATTTTTACATTAAAGTGCCCTTCGGCCTCAAAACTGCTAGAGCTACCTATTAATGGGTGATGACACACATCTTTCATGATCTTATCTATGAGATCATAAAAAACTATGTGAATTACCTCATTTCCAAGTCTAATATTTTTAATACTCATCTCTTTTATCTTGATATCATTTTTTATCAACTCATTAAATATAAAGAAATAATAAATCCCTACAAGTGTGTTTTCAATATCACATCTGGCAAACTTTTGAGATTCTTAGGTTTTCTTTGTGGCATTGACATCGATCCCACAAGATCTGTTAGGGTGTGGAGCTAAAAGCTTCACCAAGGAGCATTCATTAGCAGGTTCGAGTCTACACAGACACCGGCATCGGTCAAGAGCGACCGACATTGGTTAGAAGTAGTTGCAGAGACACCGACGTCGGCAGAGGGTCGGCCGACGGCGGTCACAGACAAGCAGCAGGAACCGATGTCAGTTACCTGCGTATCCAGAAAGCTATTTCCATGGACAGAAGCGAGTGTTTGCATGATGAGTTTGAGTTGTAGTCTCAAGCTCGCATCTCTATTATTAGCAATACTATTTTTAGAGCCCTTGTTCAAGTGGCTTAACTGCTTGTTGGAAGTACATGCTCAAGTCTCCTAATTCTATATGTAGAATTAGATCTTCCTAGCTTATTGTAGTTATTGTTGTAGAGAGTGAATTATTGTAATTCATTGTGTGTGAAGAACAGTACAGAATTGAATCAATCCAAGCTTGTTGGAGTTGATTGTTCTTGAGAGTGAGAGCTCTTGAGGAATAGAGATCTATTGAGAGATCTATACACCTAGGAGAGGTGTGGAAGAAAGTAGCTTTCTTCAATTGTATTCCTTTTGTAAAGAGTTTGTTAATACAAGTTTTCAGGGTGTTTTCTTGTATCTCTTGTTCTTGCTATTATCTCATTCCAATTACTTGTCAATCTGATTTAATTCCACATTTATTGCTTTCACAATTGTAATCTATTGTTGGATTGATCCCCCAACAAGATCAACATTATTGTTAACATTCCCATCCCT
This sequence comes from Torreya grandis, assembly GCA_037957365.1. Lineage (NCBI taxonomy): Eukaryota > Viridiplantae > Streptophyta > Pinopsida > Cupressales > Taxaceae > Torreya > Torreya grandis. Next base: position 2,108,211 of record JARHVA010001549.1, read on the forward strand.
CATTTCATTCTATATGTTTTCACTTACCTTGGTAAACTTGCGGTAATTAGATGGTTCATCCCCAAAATGGCTTACTATATCTATTCTATTAATTTTCTTCTCAAGAAAGGTAATGCCCTAGATTGGATGAATCCTTAACAAAAAGCATTTGACAATATGAAAGAGTGTCTTCTTCACCTACAAACTCTTCATCCACATTATAAAAATTGTATGTTAATATTATATACCTCTTCCACACCCATATCAGTTGGGGTAATGCTTTCCCAACAAGATGATATCATATGAGAATATGCTATCTATTATATCAGTCGTGGCCTCATCGACTATGAGAAACATTATAAAAAAGTAGAATGTTATTGCCTTGCCATCTATTTCTCCAATGAAAAGCTCCAACATTATATGTTTTATCAAACCAATTATGTTATCATTCATTCTGATTCACTCTATCACTTCTTTTCTAAAGCCTTTCTTCCTAGAAATAGAATTGGCAAGTGGATGTTACTCCTCATAAAATTTACTCTCTAAATTATTACACAAAAATTTGTCAAAGGATAAGTTATTATTGATCAACTTGATGTCATTACTATACTAGCTACTAACCACCTTCCAGATAGTCTTCCTGATGATAATATTCTCTATATTAAAGGTCTTAATCAAGACGTATCTCTTAAAGATTACTTCCATAAGTTTAATGTTGACCTTGAAGCAAGTAATCTTTAATAATCCTCTATCTTCCTTGATACTACTAAACCAAAATTAGTAATCAAAGAACTTCCTGAAATTACTGTTAATTTACACAAAGATACTTGGACCCTTCATTTTAATGGCATCAAATGCATTAAAAGAGTTAGGGTAGGGTGTATCCTCACTAGTCATGTTAGTACTAATCAAATTGAAGAGGCTACTGTTTGGTAGAGGTATATGATCTAATTATAGGATATGCTTTGTAAGCATGCTCCTTCCCTTTGTTCAACACCTTTATTATTTAGATTTTTACACATGTTATTATTTTTTTGGAAGGTGTTAAAATTGGTTTATGCTCTTTTTGGACTTGGTTAATTGTCTTGAAAATATGGATTTTATTATGCATGATTTGTGGTGAGGAGATTGGAAATTTGGTTTGAGTATTCATGAGAGCACATGCTTATTTGTGCACATCCCAATATAATGTCTCAAATGAAGCAAAAGGATTATGAAATAATATTTTTTAGAGTGGAGAAAGAATACTTCTACTAAATATGAATTTTATTTCTAAATCTAAATTTATACAATTTAATAATGCCAAGCATCCTTAAATCGAATGGCATAGTTCTATAGAGATTCATTTTCTATTTGTGTCAATGTTTGCAAGTGTTCCAATGTTAATTTAGGAAAAGGTATAATGATGAAAATGTTATAGTAACACATATTAAAGTGTTTTTAAAGTTTCTAATAAACAACTTGGAAGAATATAAAACCAATATAGAGCCCCTTGGGTTAAGCTATGATGGAAAGCTTTTAAGATCAGGCTTCCATTTTGGGCCCAATGTTTAAAAGAATGTATATATTATTACAAGGTAATAACAAGGTTCCCTTGACCATTGAATGAGGAAAATTCAATCATAAAAAAGTGTGAAGGATACAAATGGTCAAGTAGACTCCTAAGAATAGGTCACTTGGTTAATTTATTCTCCTAAAAAATAACCTCATGAGAAGAAATTTGAATTTTAAGAGTTTTGACTTATTTTTGTAAATCTCCCATGGTAGTCACGATAGATAGCATATCATAAGAAGAGGTTTTAGTTTTTAATAGTGGTTGAGAATTACCATGCACATGGAACATAGGAATAATTGATTATGTTTCACTATCGAGGGGTGAATGATCACATGTTTTTGTTTCTAGTTACAAAGGGGTATTTATGGTTAAAGAGGTAAGTATCTCATGTTGGATTGCATGGTGATTGGTACTATTGTCGTTAAAAATATCTTGACATGAAATAGGAGTGGGGGGAAGAATTTCACTTGTAATCATTTTTTATTTTGTATCAAAAAGGGAAGAAACATTTTCTAATTCATTTATAAGACCATGAGGAGGGAGAATGGAGTGTTCACTTACAGTTTTACTTTATAAAAGAGGAAGGGAAGATGCAATGCTAATTTTTATTAACTTTGTATTACATGTATTGATATCTGAAAATGATACATGAAATATACTTGGGAGTTTATTTGTGTCTTCAAATAATGTATGTGTTTTAATTACTTTCTTATGGTGGTTATATACATTCTCATGTTTTTCCTTAGTGAGACAATGGGAGACATAAGACATGTATGTTTTTCATCACAAACTATAGGGGAAGAACACATTTGAATTTTTATATTTGAATACTCCAAAGGGGGAATACAATTTTCAACATTAGGATTAGTTGGATAAGAAGGCACACACTTGATTTCATCAATGCATTTACCATGAGAGATGGGGAGGAACATGCAATGCCTTCTACATTTTTTTATTAGAAGGGGAAGAAACACACTCACTTTGTGAAACAACTAAATAAGGCATGCATGTATTATGAATGTTACTAGTTTGTATATGTGGTACCTCTTCATCATCATAAAATAAAATAATAGGATCAATGTCATAACCAAGAGGGGTGTCATTAGAGTTATACCCAAAATTAGAAAGATCATAATGACTACCTTGACTATTGATATTTGCATTTGTATCATTTGTTTTTTCATTATCATTTTTGTAAGAAAAAGAGAATTTATCTTATGTTTTATATTCTTCTAGGTCTTTATATGTAATACATTAATAATCAGGTGGATTAAAGTAATCACCGAAAGGGTTCTTCCATTTATAGCATTTTACTAGTGATGCCATAAAGGTTTTAATGTTTAAGACAACTATGAAGCACACAACTACTAAGGCCAAATAAATAATGTAACTAAGCACCCCTAAAATATGCCCATATAAGTATGAGATAAATTATATTTGGAAATAAAATACATAAATATTAAATTAACATTTTTGAATAAGGCAAAAACCCTAACTGGCAAACTAGGGTTTTGGTTCAACAAATAGAAGATGGGTTCACCAAATGTTTTAATGCTTTTGGATTTGTAAGAGAAACATACAGGTAATAAATCTATTTGAATGCAATCAAGTAATGTTCATATTTTATAAACGTAACATAGTATTTTGACAATATGTCTCATTTAGGCATGTTCAATAAATACATCAAGTACTAAGTAATTAAGGGATAAGAGCATATCTTATTTATTATTATGTTATAAAATATGGAAATGATTAGTGATTATCAAAGGTATACCCTAAATATCTTGAATTTATTCTCTCTATATTCTAACTATTTTTGTCTACCAGATAATTTTGTTGACTAAGGACATTGACATCGACACTAGTGTCTAATTTTGTTGTAGGTGTCCAGTCAAGGATATGTATAGGAATGGTTCCAAATTTATATCAATCCTACGTTGTGACTTGTGTAACTATTTCAAATCACTATATGTGTCTTCCTATGTGTTAGATCCAGATAATAAGAAAAACCCTAGTTCCTTTGCATTGTACCTCTTCTGACCTAGTAAAAAGGTGTTAATAACGTTAGTTGATCTAGCCATACCAACCCTATTTTATTTCTAAGTGTTGCCTATATATCTAATACTCCAAAGAGGGCCTCAGACTCACATTAGTTCTCCCTCTTATGCATGTGTGTGTAATTGTAATAGTGTGACTATATGCTCTTTCTCATAGTAACACTTGGTATAAGTTATGCAATAGTATATTTGACCTTTTGAATGCTTATGATATTTGATTTCATGATGTAGTGTAATTTTATAGATTAAAATAAAAATTACTTTCCAATTAGAGAGTTGTCTTACCCAATTTTCAAGTTTCATTAATTATACGTATAGCCTTTGTATATATAGGATCCTTTTGATTTTGAATTATAAACTAGTGACATGCAAAATGCTAACCATAGGATGGGAAAAAAGGGATAATAAAATTGACAAAAAGTAAAATATAAGTAAAAAAGATAAAAATATAAGCCTGGAGAGTTTCATCAAATTTGTAAACTAACATTGGCATTAATGTCTAAGATGGATGCAAGTGTCCAGGGGCTAAAACTAAACAAAAAACAAGAACAATAGGTGTGGATCCCTAGCATACATTAGATGAATATAAACAAACATAAAATGCATGCCTAAGGGGCATGTAAATCAAGTAAAATAAGATGGAACTAAAGATGTCCATGAGAGACTACATCACTAGATGTCTAATTATTAGTGAAAATTTATATACATATAAGGAGACTATAAATATGTGTACTTGTAACAAAATAGGTGTCTACAGTAAGTTCCCAAAGTGAAAATAAATACCAGGGATAAAATAATACTTGGATAAGTAATAGAAAAATTATAAATTAATTAAAATAAAAGAAGCTATGTTAAAAGGAAAATGAAAGTACCTAACCAATTATATATATAATAAAAAGCATATATGCATAACCCATGACATGATATGAAGGACTGACTTCCTATGAAGAGGGAGTGCCAACTTTAGATGCCTCTGAATATGAATAAGAATTATATGATACAATATAAAAATTTAAATCATTACTCATATGCCCATGTAAAAATGTATCCTCATGTGTAATAAGAGAAGATATAAATGCCTATATCTATAGTGAATCTCTCTAAATAACCTATGGTGTCTTAAGAGATGAATGTTGAGTATTATGCCTATGTCGGCACTTGATTGTTAATGTTAGAATTATGTTTATTTGTGTTTTATTAGTTTATGAGGGTTATTTAATTTAGTCATTACTTAGATTAATTAATTTTTCAAATAAAAATAATTTTTAGAAACTTTCTAAAAAATAGCCAAAAGTGTTAGTTAGAGTCCACTTCACTGAATGTGTTATTAACTAAGCTCAAATCCTTATCCATTCATCTCAAAGAGGTGAGGTTAGCTTTGTAAAATTTATTTAATTGAAATTAATCTTATTTTTGGCAATCTTATACTTTATAGGGATTTCATATGCCTAGCTTGTCTAGTGTGCATGTATTGCTTACTTGTCAAGAAAGACAACATGATGACCATTTCTTATCAATGAGTAAAAATTATTTTCTTGAGTAAAATTTTAGTTATATTATATTATTTTATAGGAGTCTATTTTTATTTAACTTGGATATTTTAGTTTTAATAATTATTAAGGTTAAAGGTGGGGTCTTTTTTAACTAGGGACCCAAATCCCTACAAGAACATAAATTAAAAAAGAGGTCCAGAAGACTCACCAAGCCCAAAAGAGAAACAAAACAAAGCAAGCTCAAAAATATCTACAAGAAACCCAAATATAGTTTGAGCACAAAAAAAAAAACCAAAGATAGAATACATCTAAAAATGGAATGCAAATACACTAATTGTCCAAACTCCATGTCATATCTTCCCAACAACTTTTCATATGTTTTAGGTTTGAATCTATCTAAAAAAGCATCTTTTCCTTGTATATGTCTTTAGAAAATTCACTATATTGGATATGATTACCCTTATAAGTGATCTTCAAATCAATCAAAACTTCCATATGAGACTATAAGTTCTTCAAATTTTGAATGCCTTCATGCATAACTACTTTTATACAATTGGCTAATTAACTAATATTGTTATTTAACTTGTCATTCTCACATTGAAAATCCCAAACCCTATCCTTAAGTCTTTGAATTTGAGTACTACAATATTTATCCATATCTTTTTGACTCGGTCATTCATTATCTTGTTGAATATTTTTAACTTTATCTTTGAGCTCACAAAGCTCCCTCATGAACCATCTCATAATTAATTTATACAAATCTAACTCATCTTTAATTTTAACCATTTTTTTTTACCATTGAAAGAGTCAACCACAAAATTAAAATTATCATTTGGGTTATGTGATTGGATTCTTGATTCTTCCATCCTTGCATCCTTAGGGACATATACCAATTTCCTTTTACCCTCATTAGCCTTATCAATTAAGACCTTACTTTTATCCCTTTTAGTCACATTCTAAATATTAGGCCCCTCCTTATCTCCTAAAGCACCATCTAATGGAATAGGATGCCCAATCAAAGATCTAACTTTATCTATGTTGGTTTCCTTCAACCCAGCCCTTGACTAAAATTTGACAACACTTTTTAACTGATTCTTTATACTAACCCCTAGAGTTTTTAGAATGTTACTGCTAATATTCTGAGTTTTATCTTTAGGAGGAAAATTTATACCTGGATATTTTATCCAAACCTTCTGAACTTCCTTAAATCATCTTTACCTTTGTGGGGTTTGGGTAATTCATGGGAAATCTAATTCATTCCTTTAAAATACTTGTGCATAACAAAAATGATGCCTTCATGTCTAGGAACAATATATTTACCCTTTTTAACCTTATCAATTGAAGTTTTAAAAGAAATAAGGATGTAAAGAGGCAAACTAAAATGAATAACATGTCTGAAATAATTAATAAAAATACCATCAAACAATATTATACCTTCCCTTTAATGTAATATATTACATGATATGGTAGGCTAAATATCCATAAGGTCTCAATAGAGAATCTCTATCAAACCCATTATGAAGCACCTCTAGTGTTTCTCCCTCCAACATAAAACTACTTTTCTCTTTTTTGTAATATATACCAGTCTTGTACACTTTGGTCACCTCCATTTCTAGCCTAGTGACATGAGAAATCAAGTCTTTAGTAATGTCGAGTAGCATGCCATTGATATTTAGCATTATATCATCCCATATATCTACAAATAGAGCTTAAACATGCCTTTTTTGGGCCTTTTATTCACTATGAGAAACTAACCATTCCTCTAATTTTTAAAATCTACCATACCTCCTCATTGTTTTTCACTTCATTAGTCATCTTGGGTTCAATTTTTTTTGGAATCCCCATAAAAGGATGGTACAAAATGCTCTGGATCTTCAAAGTGAAATAGGTTTTTTTGGAAACACCCAATTGGGAAATTATTTTCCCACTTAAACACCTCATGCCATTACACTCAAAGTTTTTAATATCATTATTTAAGTCTCAAAAATCCTTTAGACTCTATTGTCTCCTCCATAGAGATTTGAGAAGCTTCGCTTTAGAGTAATTAAAAATGAGTTGAAACTTAAAACTATAATGATTCAAAAGGTTGTTAAAAATTAAAAACTTAAGAATAATGTTCTAATAAACATTACCCTTGCAGTGGAGAAGACCCCCATATTTAAGACAAAGAGGCTCATAACTTATAAAATAAGATTGTGAGCTTCAGCATATGTCTTCTAACAAATATCTTGAGGCAACTACTCTTTCATAGTCTAGCTATTAAAATTTTTAGAAATCACTCCCCTGTTAGTAAACCAATCAGCTACATTATTTACTTCATAGTAAATGTGTTGAATAGACACCTCTTTTTGAGACTCTCTAATGGATATAGATTCATACATAACCTGTTTGATGCTCCAAATCATTACATTTTTCTTGGATAAGAAATTTATTATATTCAATGAGTTTCCCTCAATGATAAGATGTTGATAACCTAATTATTTGGACAATTTTAATCCCCATAGGACAACAAGTGTTTATACACAGTGATTAGACTTTACCCCCATATCTATAGTAAAAGTAACAACACAATATCCTTATTGATCTCTCAAAATCCCTCCTTTTACTGAGAGCACCAGGTTTCCATTAGAGGCACCATAAAAATTCAATTTTATCCACCCAAAAAGAGGAACTTTCCATTTAGTCCTCTTTCTTATTTCATCTTTAGGATCAATATTCCCAACACATAGTGAATCTATTTTCCAATTTAATGTCACTTTATTTTTATTCATTTGCAATTTTTTAACTTATTCTAAAGGTATCACTTTAAAATTTTACAAAATGGAATGAAAAATCTTATTAACTACTACCACACTTGAACACCTGTTATTCTTGAAAATTCTAAAATTTATTTCACCCCAGATTCCATAAACCACATGAGGAAGAGTGATCTTCTAGATTTGATTCAAAATATCATTATGAAAAGGGAACTCCAAAGCTTTCCACACCTATAAAAGAGAACCAAAGAAAACCTAATTAACTTGAAATTTGTCCAAGAAAAAACTCCAAACTTCAAGAGAGAATAGATAATCAATCAACAGATGGGAAACTAATTCACTATCTTTTTCACACCAAGGACACCTATTTATCAAGGTGAGACCTCTTTTCATCAAATTATCCATAGTCAAAACTTTATTTTTCACTACAACCAAAGGAAAAAATTCACTTTAGGTAAGAGGAAGTTATCCCACAGTCTATCCCAATTCACTTCATTTCTTGGAAGATTTACCACAAAGTTGTAACCAGATTTCACTTGGTAATGTCCATCAATAGACTCTTTCCATATAAATTGATCTTCCTTGATAGTGTTCAATAAATGGTACATTCTCAGTAAATTATATAAATTATAAAGAGTCCTAGTTTCTTCCTAATCTAAATTGTCATTGCTCAATTTTTTCCAACTTCTTATTCCTTCAATAATTTACTAGTAGTCTTGAACCTAATTCCTATATTCTATTTGGATATGATCACCAATATTCTATCATGGTTATAAACTATTCAAAGGTTGATCCAAAATCCATGAGTCGTCCCAAAATTTGACATGAATCTTATTTCTTAGCTACCATTTAGAACCATTAGATATTACATTTTTTTTAGTAATTAGAAAATTTTAGAAATGAGATCCATGAAAAAAATGTTCATCTTCCATAAGGCAAATGGGATCTATAACATCTAGATATTTGAATCTTAGAATTTTGGTCCAAGTATTGTTATTATTGAGAAATCTCCAAAAATAATTAGAGAGATCTTTATTCATCCAATTTTGTCTTCGAATGCCCAAACCTCTTTTATTTTTAGCCATGTAAACCTTTTCCCAAGCCACTAAATAAATTCTATTTTTATTTTTAACTCTTATCCATAAAACATTTATTTTAATTTTATCAAGTTTCACTTCAATAATTTTAGGTGTAGACACTCAAAAATTGCACACGATAGCTTTCGATGTCAAACTACCTTTTGATCCTCATGTCTAGAGGACCACCTAGTCAATTAGACTCATTTACTAACTTGAACCTATCAAACCCATAACTTAACACATTTGAATAAACAATATAATTCACCCCTTTTTAACTTGATTTGACCCATTTTCTCTAGCCCCTCAACTGCCAATAGTTAGCCTAACCATTGATGGTTGGTCTGACCATCGACGGTCAAGTCTCTAAACTTACTTTACATTTTTAAAGCATTGACAGCTTTGTGTGAGAAAATTATCTCCCTAAATGACAAATTGATTTTAAAACTAGCTTTAAAATGTTGAGAATTGGAAAATTTATTCCCCTATCAAATTAGTAACTTCCTCCAGCCCAATTAACAACTTCATCTTATAAAAGGAGAAGAGGAGGAAGTGAAATGGATCCAACACAATCCACAATCTTTCATTCAAGCTCTATTTCATACAAGTATCCAACATCCTTTCAACAAGTGATAAAAATCACTAGAGACCCAAAGCTCTATCGAAATCACTTTTAAAAGCTAAAGCACTGTCACTCTAGCCAAATTGCTTCAACCTTCTACTAGTAGATTTTAGGTATCGTTCACTTGTTTTCATTAATTTATTTTATTTCCAACACTCTTACCCTATCAAACCCATTAGTATCTTATTTTTCACCCCTCAACCATGTAACAGACCTTTGTTTGCCTAAATACCTAAATTACACCTTCTTTTATGACCAACATTTACACAAGTAACCACTAATGATTAGTACAACCATCGATGGTCACTTCAACTCTTAATGGTTATCTGACTACTAACAGTCAACCTAAACCACTAATAGTTCACTTGACTATCAACAGTCATTATGGCATAAAAATATAACAAGCTATTTTTAGCCCCATAACCCTAGTCAAACCCAACTTTCTCTATTTTTGCCTAATTATAGTACCTTTTCTAAATTTTTGGACCAAACCCTGATCATTTTAACATAATTATTGAATGGCTTTCCTATTTTTGGTCATTTTTATATTAACTAACATTCTAATTTCTTTGAATTTCACTTAATTTATCTTATGCGAGTAGATATTTACTTTACCATTTCTAATTCAATTGTTATAATAGTAGATTGATGACCTCCTAACAAGCAATATGCTTCTTGGATCTAGCTATGCTAGGTAGTCCACTCATCTATTTTCTAACAACCTCCTTTTCTAGTGTCTTTCTCATCTACAGGTTATTCCTTCCATCCGAAGAGGAGTTCCCATCATCATCTAGATTCACGCATACACTTTACTAGGTATTCTTCTATGCACCTTATTACTAGTTTCATGATTTACTTTCAAAATTAATAAATGAGTAAAAATTAACTAAAAATTTTTGGCACGCTTGATGGGACCTAGTTCCTTTTTTATTTCTTTATTGTTTTCTCATCAAATAAAATCTAAAAATTTATTTTTGGGCTTAAAATAAACCTCTTTCATACATTGATTACATGCTTGTCTTAGTTCATCTAGTAACTTAGGAGGCAAAGTAATTAATCATAGATTTCACACTTGTTATCACATACTTAATCCAAACCACAAAATAATTAACACATCAAAATGTACCTGAGACAAGGTCCAACTAGGATTTCATCACCTAGTGGCAACTTACCCTTTCCTAGCTAACCTACTTGGATTTCACCACCAAGGGGAGATCCAACTCATCTCTCTAGTTGAGTATAAACTCTGAACTTGATATATTTTGGATAAACACCTGACACTCTTACCATTATAAGATTGTGAAGTGAGGGGGTAGGACCCAATACTAAGCTACATACTAAAGTTCAACATAGATTTCTCTTGAGTGCATAAACAACCTAAAACCAACCTTAGATTTCCTCTTTAGTCCCTGATCTACAAGACAAATTTCCTCTTCACACTTTCTAAGGCATAAGCCAACAATGATCTAAAAAGAATCCTAGGATTTAATGCACTTTTAGTGTTTGCATTGTTTTCTTTGAGTTCTTTTCTTTTGATTGCTCTTTGTTTGAGGTGTGAGTTTCAGTATTTTCTCACATGGTCTTTATTAGACAACAACTGATAAATCAAACCAATCAACCACCACATTCTTATTCTTCCTCCATAGAATATAATTATAATGATGAGGGTTCACCTTATTTTCTCCCATTCTTACCAGAATCCTAATTGTTTCTTAGGGTGATGCAGACTTTATTGCCTTCCTTGACAACAATCTAGGGGCCCTTCAACACTATCTTAAAACCTTACCTCACCATACCTCTATTTCCTTAATTCCTCCTATGGACCCTCCTTATGGTATGCCTCCCTGTCTTATCATGGGTACTACCTCAACCCAACCCTTGCTAACCCAAGCCTCTTCTTCTTCCAACATCCCATCTACTACCACTACCCAAACCCAATCCAACATTCCAACCTCTTACCAAACACATCATACCACACCCCACACTTCACATATAGGTTCAAATTTACCTTTAGTTATATATACCCCACCTAATATGGGGTTATATTCTACCCTTATTTCCACCCTTTCCTTTATTACAATGAATCCACAAACTTCTACCCAATTTTAAAACTTGGTGCTCTCTATTCCTCAAACATTTCCACCCATTAGAAATAGAGTCACCACTCAACCTCAAATTACCCAACCTCAACCCACTACCTCAACAATACCTTTAAGTCAAACACATCCATCCCTCAACAACTAACTTTAAAAACCTATCAATATGTCCCCAACCCACAAGCATATATAGAACCTTCCACCCAACCATTTATGCCAATCAACCCTTATATATCACCATATCAACTTCTTATGACCACTTACCAATATGTGGTTTTTTCAATACCTTCTACCACCTATCCATACATAGCTACCACCTAATCTCAACAAAATTTACCCCTTAATTATATAGCTTCCCAACCCCAACTATATTTGATCAAGATCTTAATGGACAAAATGATTAATTTGGAGTCATCTATCTCCAAGTCTCATAACCTTTTATCCTACGATCATATTTTTAGTGAACCCATTCATCCATTATTTCCCATATATTTATATCCTCCTCAATTGGACTTCCCCAAGTTTTCCAAATTCTAAGGCAAGGAGGACCCCCAACAAAATTTGAGATCATTTTATCATTCTTTTTATTTAATCAGATATGATGATGTTTTCTTTCTTCAAACCTTCCTCATGTTCTTATCAAGACCAACCCTTGATTGGTATAGTGCTCTTACCATGCACTCCATATTTTTTCTCCCAACTAGCCCAAATTGTTTTAGAGCATTTATTGGTAAATATATCTAAAAAGGTTTCTATTACTGACCTCTACTCTATTAAATAATTTGATGACGATTCAATTTTTGATTTCATGGTTAGATGGAGAGGTCTCATCAACCAACTTTCCTTCTCCTTACCCCAATATAGATTAATTGAACTCTTCTCTCAGGGTTGTGCCAAACATATTTCCCCCACTCTTTAAGTTCAAACTTTCAAAAAGATTGATGAGGCATTCATCATGGCACGTAAATAGGAAAACTAGGCCATTGAAGAATGGAAATTGAAATTATGAAATAAGAATTCTATATTTAAATCCAATCACCCTCCACTAAAAACATTAACCAATCCAACCATGTCAATACTAAGACAAAAGCATCTACAAACTCAATTGTCCTAAAAATTGCTCCACTTCTAACTCTCAATCAACCCCATCAAATGAATTCTTCCAACCCTCCCTATCAACAAACCCAAAACTAAAACCAAGATCTTCTAAAATAATATACTCCCATTAGAGAATCTTATGCATTAGCCTTAGATAAATTTCTCAAAGCCAACCTCATCCAAATTCTACCAATTATACCAACCCAACAATTTGGTGCTTCTCACCCAATGTCAGGTTGGTATAATGAAAATGATCACTGTTCCTTTCACAGAGTCATAGGACATGACATTAATAGATGTAATACCTTAAAATCCTTGTCCAAAAATTGATTGATAGTGGATAACTTGTGTTTGATAATTTGAATGAACCTCTCAATCAATTCCTTGACATTTTTTGTAAGCCTTTTCCTAATCATGCTCCTTCTACCCATCACCATGACAACAAACCTGAACCATCTCATTCTCATGAGGTACACACAATCAATGTTATTAATAATGGGCCTATTAGTGAAGAGACCATTACCTCAATCACCCAAATGGAAATAGTGAACTCACCTCCTATTTCTTTGAATACCCAAATGGAAGACTCAACCACCCCTCTCTCTTCATTTGATGAGACCTTAGCTTTATCTACCTCTCCTTTGGTGGAAACACTGAAGGAGATGACCATTTTTTTAACCACCCCTTCTCCTTCTGCTCCATCTATTCCAGTGGTAGAATGACCCTTCATTCCTCTAGACACTCAAATAAAGGACATAACACTAACCACTCTTTTACTTATGGAAAACACACCTACCTCTCCCACCATAAAACCATCCATGCCCTATTTCAAAACTATCCCAAACCAAGTGAAGGTTACCTCATCTACCAACCACCAATTTTGGAACCATCCATAAAAAATATGATAGAAAATCCATTCCTTCTTCTCCACCTAAGGTCTTAAGCTTTAAAATCAATAACCAGGGATCCAAAACCATATACAAGCCCTTTTCTAGGTTATTCCAAAGTTTAGAGTTCACTTCTCAACCTAACTATAATAGATCCACCTTTTAGCATCATCTCAGATTCCCTTACCAAAATAAATCTGAATTCTCAACCTCCCTTTAATCCACCCTTAAACCCATTATTACTTCTTAACCAAATGCCTCTTCCAAAACCACAAGTGAACCATCCCAACCACTTCTACCTAAAATAGCCAAATCACCTTATGCTTCTCTCACTAAACTAGTCAAGAATCTGGGGATCCTTTCCACACCTAGCTACATTCACCCCTCTTTGAAGTTGGATTTAATACCATCTAGTCCACTAAAGAAGCCCTCAACCAAACCAACTAAGAAGGTAGAATTATCCAAACCTCTACCTCAAACTAGACCCATACCACCTCCTTCTCACTTACCTTCCATCTTAGGGCCCCATATTTCTACCATCCCAATTACCTATTCTTCCTCTAAGAATCCACCCCTCTTTTTCTCCACCTACACCCATCAAACCCTCTAGTTATTCATCATTTTTAACTCACCTATATACCTTTAATTTCCCACCTGTATCTAAACCTTCATCAACCAAGTCTTCCATATCCAAATCTTCAAACTCTAAACCAACCATAACTAAACAATCCTAACTACCTACTAAAACCATTCCTCTAACTACAATTTCCATGGTAAAGCCTACATCCAAGAAGTCTTCCATCCCTAAATCTATAAACCCATCACCTCCAACACCTTTGAATCAATCTTACTCAACTATCTTATAGAGGTTGTTGTAAAATTCCTCCATTAGCTTACCACCTATCAAACTATTCTACCCTTCCAATACCAAACCTTCATAGTTCAATGATAACTTGATCTGTACATATCATAGGGAATTAAGACATGACATGGATAACTACAAAGCTCTCAAAACACTCATTTATAGCCTATATGATGAGGATTATCTATTATTAGATGAACCCTTCTTACCCCCATCACCAATCTTACCATCCACCCAACCTACCCAACCTTTGCCTACTCTCCCACTCCCACCCAAGAGTGAGGAAGACCGAAGCAACCACCAAACCTATTAAACCCCCTTATCCACACTATTCATGTGGTTACTCAATCCCAAACCTAATAGAAAGATAAGGGAAAAGCTAAAGCATCCATCCCAAGGATATACCCTTCAACCCTTCAATCTACCAACTGAACCTAAACATCTCTACCCTCACCTTCACAACCACCAAAACCCAAAGTATATTTTTTGGGACTGTCTCCCTCCAACCCATCTAAATCCATCTAGTGTATCATTTTGAAATAAATTCACCAAACACTGATGAAAATGAGCCTTTATAAACTAGTCAACACCTTACCCCACCATCGTCAAGCACTAATCGAGGATCTACACTCTATAGAGGTTCAACTAGATGATCCTCAACCTCTCACAGCCCTTGTTGGAGCCCTCCAACATTCTACCCTAGTCACCTTTTAGGATTTTGAAATACCTCTTTCTCATCCTAAAGATTTCAATCCTCCCATTTTTATTACCACATACATCAATCAAACCTGCATCAAAAGGGTGATGATTGATGGAAGAGCTAGCATCAACATTATCTCCTCCCATGCATATGACCAACTTTAGTTTCTACAAAATATCATTTCAAAAAGTATGACATGTTGATGGTGAAAAGTCATGCCAATGAATCAAACTATTCACCTATCATGAAGGTCAACATGGAATCATACTAGTTTAATCGTGGGAGTCCTATGACTGAAGAATCAGTACAAGGCACATATAAGGGTATTTTAAATTTTTAGGGATTTAATATGGTCAATAATAAGTCTAAACCAAGTGTACACACATTCACTAAGTTGATCAAACACAACATAAAAATTAATTTTATCAAGAAGATTACTCATAAATAATGCTTTGATCTAAGAAATTAATTATTCTTTTGATATTATTTGATTCAATCTCAAATCTATTATAAACTATCATCTGACCTATCCAAGAAAATAAAGTTTATAAATTAGACAATCCCTTGAAGGATAGAAAATTTAGATTGTTGAAAAGATGTATCTTATGTTCATGTTCACAAATGATCATCAAAATAATAAACAAGAAATCATAAAAGATCAATATATCTCAACAACCTAAAGAGAGGAGACAAAAAACAATGACTAACTAAGAAACTAACTAAAAACTAATACTAAAATAAAGAAATCTATACTAAACTAAAATATAAAATAATCTAATACTAACTAAACTAAGAAAATAAATTAACACTAACAATAACACAAAGAAATAAAACATAAATAAATAGAATTATCGAAGAAAGTAAACTAAAGTTAACAAAACTAAAATAGAAATCAAATTCAAATAAATAAAATACATAATAAAATAGAAAATTTGTGAGTCTTAAAGAATCATCATAAAAAATTAGATCAATTTTATTTGAGAAACCAACATCCTTCATACAAAATATCTTCAAAAGATAATTTTTAAAATCAATTAGATCAACAATATATCACAAAAGTAATTTTTTCATCATTATTCGGGTTAAATACTCAGATTCTATGCATAAAACTGCAAGCTACAATCATCAAAAGATATTAAACTTGACAATCTTTAGGTAATTAGTTATAAATGATAATATAAAACTAGATATACATGCATTGTCTAAGCAGTATACTCAATTGTCAAAGAAAGTACCATTGGTATATCTTTAAAAGTCATGCTATCTCAGAGAAATTGCATAGAAGAGAGAGATAAATGATTGAATTTACAAGAATATAAGTTTTTAGTACCTATGTTATTCTTCCTCCTCAAATGAATGCTTGATCTCCTTTTATATCCTTCACTTATGAATTAAGTTATAACCAACTTTCAGTTAGTTATGGGTTAATTTTAACTAATTGACTTTAACAAAGTCAATTAATTAACAAAATTTATTAAGGACAAATTAGTTAAGACTTAAAAATTCTTAATTTGATCAAGATATTCTAAGATAATAAACTTGGGTACTAATCTAACAAGTGGGGACCCATACTAATTAATAATATATTAGGATACATAATAATCATAAAATAATAAATCAAAAATTGATAAATTCCACTTATGTTTAAACTATAATGCATTCAAATTAAACTTAAGCATATATAACTATACCAAACCCCAAAATCATTGAGTATACGAAATTTATCAAATCTGAAAAAAATATCCAATCTGAAGTATAAATTGTCCAATTTATACAAGAATAAGTTTTATACTCTAACCACTTCATCTTTTTAAAACTTAAAATAATTCGTAAAACATATATGCATATTTAAATATATATATATATATTTCCATCTTTGACTTATCACGATCTATTTACCAATTCACAATACCAATGAAATCATTGCAATTTCAAATTCATTTGAAAACATTCTCATATTGAAATCTGACTTGAATCTCTAAGAACCACAAAATGATGAACTAAACTTGACAAAATCCTATGAATTTATTCATGATAATCATTTGTATGGACTACAATCTCTATATAATTCATGCAAACTAATCAAACCTCAAACCGAACCATTATCATCATATATAATTTGAAAAAAAAATAATTATATATCATTATATTCCTTTATAGCCTATTTCATCTCAAAACCTTAAGTTTACAATAGTTTGGAACAAATCCTTTGCAAACTTAACTATTCAAAAATTAAAAAACAAAACCCTTAAATATGAAAATAATTGATGAATATTGAGATTTTTGAAATTATTGTAAAACTATTACTTACTTCGACTTAAAAAAAACTAGCTCATATTGAAATCATCAATTGTCATCCAAAATCAAAACCCAGAACAAAAAACATCTATAAACTAAGAAAGATTTTCCACATGAAAACCTAATATGAAAATTTAATCCAAACTCAAGCATGATAACTTCAACCTTCTTAACTAGGTATTACACAAAGGTATTCAAACCCTAAAAAAAATGGATTGTTTAGACTTTCCTCAAAATTTACAACTAAAACCCAAGTGTATGTTAAATTTTTAGATTTATACACATGTAGAGATTATTTTGACTATAAAATTCGTCGAACTATATGTAATCATTTCCAAAAAACAAAAACAAATTACCCATGACAAGAATCCTGTAATTGAAATGATAAACTCAAAAATCTTATGTGAGTTCTATACTTAACCCATTCCATGCAAAACCCACAAACTATTCAAAAGATTACTCAACATCAAGAAAACTATAACTACACAGACCCAATACTTAGTCATATATTCGCATGCAATAATCCCTTAAAATTATTTCAAACTTTCACAATCTTCCACCAAGAAATCCAAACTTAAAACCAAATAAAGATTTATTTTGTTTTTTAAAACTCCATATTTCCACAAAAAAGTGAAAAAAAACATACCTAGCTTCAAGTTCAAATCCATTCTTCAAAATTTTCACTCAGATCCTCTTTGTAACTTGAATCCTATCACACCAAGCTTTGCTTCCACCAAAAGCTTGAAAAATGATGCAGTGAATGAAGAAAAACAAACTTTATTTACCACCCTTCAAGCCATAATTGCTTGAGTGATGTGCTTTATTTTCATTGGCTCATAATTATCAATTGTGTACTTATCAATTCTCTAAACCACTTTGATAAATTAACAAATTTAGCAACAAGCTAATCTTCCTACTAAAACCTTTGCTAAGTTTTATGACTTGGGGTGGTCAGTTGGCCAAAAATACCAGCATATCACCAAATCCATCATGATCTTGAAACACTAAGATATGTTTCCAAACATTAATGTCTATGCCAAATCAACCAAACTATGATATATCAAAGTCTATTAGATGCCAACTCATCAACCATCCTATGATAGGGTTTAAGACTTATACATTTACAAAGAACTTTATAATCACCAAATAACTTAAGTCTAGAAGCATTCTTTATACCAAACATAAGGCACGATGAAATAAAATTCAAACCTTAATATTGTGTCTTAACATCATGACCCTTTGACCTTTAAAATATAGAATGTAATAATAAAATTCCCCTTTAGCTCATTTCAAGATATTTTATTCAAGTCAAGGTAACATTTTAAAAATGAGTATCATGCTTTTCAAAGGAATTGTATGTCATTAAATTCCCATCAACCAAAACATTTCTCACACATAATTCAAATGATGATACTCATGTGATGAAAATTATGATCATCAAATTTGATTATTTCTCAAATATTAAAACAACTTAACGTAGAATGCCAATGGAGTGACTATGTATTTGGGTAATAATGTAAAGAAAAATAAATTGTAAGCTATATGTAGACACCAACATTGTGGCGACCCCCCCTTGGTCCCCTTCTAACACTGACACACCTTATTAATTTAAAATAAACTACTTATTTTAAATTAATGACACCTCACCTTGGACACCTCGCCCTTAGACCATTTCTCACCCTATGAGTCACCCATGACCTATTCTCACTCCATACTAACCTCCTAACTAACTCTCGTGCCTAATAAACCCATCTTTTAACTGTTCTCCAATGGCAAATGCACTTGGTGGATGGAGAAATGGGCAAAGGACTAAAAATAGCCCTTTTACCCATTCTCTATCCGCCGACGTCAGTCAACTGACGATCGATGCCGGCAGGATCACTGATGTCAGTTACATAAATCGAGTTCTAACGTTGAGTTAGCCAACAGACTCTCTCTCGCTCTCTCTCCCTCTCCCCCTGGACTCTTGGACATCGACGCGCACACTCTAAGATCAATCATCAAAATTTGACTAACGCTCCCTTGGCTACAGAAACTCTGCACAAGTCACTCCAAATTGAACTGGAACATTGTATGAGGACTTTGACATCAGCCACAATAGGAATAAGCATTTTACACCACTGGTTCTTCATCAAGTAGAGCTAAGTATTCTTCTGCCTCTCATTTTAGTAATTTAGAATTCATTAGTAATTAGTTTCTATTTACTATTTCTAAATACTATCAACCAGACTCGACTTCTTCCTGGAGAGGCTGAAAAGCCTTCCTCATATTCTTATCCTCTTTTCACACCTACCCTCTACCTTTGCCTCTCCTTAGACCTTATACATCTCCCTGTAACCCTGCACAAACCATTAAACTCTCAGACTCCTTTGTCGACCACAGACATATTCCAAAACCCATCCAAGGCCCGTTGCCCCTCTGACATCGGTAACATAACTGACATCGGCATCATTGACCAACTAACCTCAGTAGGACTACCGACGTCAGTGACTGTGACAAACTGATTGTAGAGAATAGGTATGTGTTATCTTTATTTCTCGTTCTTAGTCTTTCACCATTTCTTTTTATACAACACTCTTTGTCTTAAATAGTGGACTGTCATCCCTTAAGGAAGTTTTTACGCTTCCAAGACCGAGCGTGTTGCTTGACAGTCCACCATATCTTATTCTAACATTCTCTTTGCTTAAGTCTTATTATTATCTATAGGTGTTTGCTCCACAGCCAAAGAGGAGCTCCTACAATGCTTGGATACAGTGTGCAACTTAATCCAGGTAACGTACAAACCCCTGACCCTTAACTTTAGTTTCTTCTTCTTCTGAATGTAATTAACAAAAATGTAGAGAAACATTTTGGCACGCCCGGTGGGACCCTAGAGTTTTCCTTGGGTTCATTCTTCTAAAAACCAAATTTTCATATAGTTGCATTAGGGAAAAATTCTCTTCTTGCATCCTTTTCTTCTATCTCTTTATTTTGAAAAGAAACCATTAGCGCAAGTTAAAAAGAACATCTTTATTTTTCTTCTTATCACTTTTTCCTTTCATCTTAGAGTAGTGAAAATTCATACTCTTAACCTTTTCTTCACTTGTTTGAAACTATTGCATTTCATTCCTGCTTGAATGCATACTTAACCCTCTCACTTAGTAATTAAAATGTATTATGAATAAATCATAGTGCACAAATGTTACACAACCAAATCACAAGCACATCAAATTAAACATTTAACATACTTGAGATAAGGCCCGTCTAGGATTTCATCACCTAGCAGATACCTTACCCTTCCTAGCAATCCTACTTGGATTTCACTACCAAGAGGAGAACCCACTCTGTTCTTTGGTAGAGTATAAACTATAGGCAAAGTATATATTGGCTAAGCAACCCAGCTCGGCTCTGGGTTCATGAAGAGAAGGGAGCAAGCCCCAACACCAGGCCACGTACTGAACCTAACATAGATTTTTGAGCACCAAAACATAACCCAAAACCAACCATAGACTTCCTCTTTAGGACCTGTTCTAAAAGCCCAACTCCTAAACATATTCTTCTAAGGCATAAGCCACCACGACTCTAAAATTTATTCTTAGGAATTTAATGTTTATAGGTTGCTTGCCATCATCTATTTTTCTCTTTTTATCTAATTTTTTGAATTGGTAAGGTCGCATTATTCTGAGGTCCAAAAATAACTCAGAATTTCTCTTTCTTTCAAAACATTATCAGATTTATGTGTTTCTGGAAATACACAGAAACTAACATCAGTTTTTCCATCGGCATCGGCAACACATCTTCACTGAAATCGATTATCCCACTGACCTTGGCAAAATTCCATAACTGACATCGATTATAAAACTAACGTCGGTCACTGTCAACAAATTTTCTTCCCAAACAACATGCTTAAAACTTGATTTTTTTACTGTTAAACATAAATTCTAGTTTTTTGAAATTGACATACACAGTTTTTAGAACCTAAACCCATTTTGCCTTGGATGGTTTTGACACGTAGTCAAGCCAAATCTCTTGTTGACCACGTAAGGAAACAACCACTTCCACCTTCGACCTTCATAACAAGTCCTTTAATGGAGTATATTTTAGACACTGAGCATACTCCTATCCAACCTACTCCTAATCAACCTCACATTGTTCCCACAGGGGATCAAGACTTTGAGATATTCCTTGACCACAATGTCAAGGCTCTCCAACATTATCTCGTTAGAAGCCAAATGCGAGACCCTTCAGGTAATCCTATTTTTGGGATGCCAATTTCCTTAGTTGAAATAGAAATAATATCGACAGCATCTATTACCCAACCTATGGTCACTCAGGCCATTGCCTCGACCAATAACCCAACCATGGAAAATGTTCAAGATTTGGTCTCCCCTTCTATTTTTGGACCTACCTCCATCGGGGTTTCCATACCCCCTCAACCACAAACAATTCAACCAAGTTCTACACCTTCCTAGAACTTGATTGTCTCTATCCCACCCACTCTTGCACCCATAAATACAAGAGTGACTACCTATCCTCTAACTAGTGTTGCCACCACTCAACCACCTTTGGCAGCATATAGTCAAGTTGTGCCTTCCAACTTCATGGCACAAGCCCCCTTGACCTCAATATCAGTCCCTATGACAAACTACCAATATGTTGTGCCTACACAAATGCAACCAAGTACGTCATACATCCCTCCCAATGCCTTCCAAGTACCCTATAACTTAGGGGGTGCCCCTTCTGCCAATCCATCAGCCGATCTAATTAAGATGCTGATGGATAAGATGTCCAACCTTGAGACATCCATTTCAGGTTCAAAGAGTGTTCTTTCATACGAAAAAATCTGTAATGAACCTATTCACCCTTCGGTGCCTATTAGACCATACCCTAGCCAGTGGGAACTCCCAAAATTTACTCACTTTCAGAGTAAAGAGGACCCACAAAAACATCTATGAGCGTTTAGACATGCTTGCTACCTTATAGCACACGATGATGCCTTATTACTTTTCACATTTTCCATGTCACTTTCTGGTGCTACCCTTGATTGGTATAGCTCTATTACCAGTCATTCTCTCTTTACCTTCACTCAACTAGCTCAATTATTCCTTGACCACTTTTCAATCAACATCACTGAAAAGGTCTCTATCACAGACCTATATTCTATTAGACAATTTGACGATGAATCAATAGCTGACTTCATTGCCTATTGGAGAGGTTTAATCAACCAACTCTCCTTTTCACTACCTCAACCTGAGCTCATTGAGCTCTTTTTAAGAGCATGTTCCAAGCACATCTCATCTACTTTGCGGGTCCAAACATTTTTCACATTTGACGAAGCTTTCACCTTGGCCCGAAAGCTTGAACTCTGTGCAGTTGAAGAAGATAAGGTCAAATTGCATAGTAAAAATACTAACACAAAATCCAATGACCCTTCTTCCAAATCTTCTTCCTCCCACTCCAAGTCCAAGGGATCAACGAACACTGTGGTCCTTAGGTCATCATCTTCGGCCACAACTAACCAATCTGAGCCCTCCACATCAGAAAGCATCATAAGACAATTCCAACAACGATATGTACAGCATCAATACACTCCAATAGGAGAATCATACGCTTCCGTGTTGGATAAACTAGTCAAGTAGGGGGTCCTCAATCTCCCTCAAATCTAACCTATCCAATTTAACCCCTCACAAGCCATCCCTGCATGGTATAGGGAAAATGAATTTTGTAACTATCACCTTGTCAAAGGTCATGACACGGACAATTGTAAAACCTTCAAAAAATTTGTTCAAGACATGTTGGACAAAGGGGATCTTATTTTGGATAACCCCAATGCACTGGCTAACCAAAACATGGATGTCTTTAGACAACCATTTCCTAACCATCCCCCAACTCAAAACAATGTTCAGACCATGGCCGATGACCCTCAAGAGTGCAATATCACACGGTCGACATGGTCTCTCTTTTTATTCCTAACCAACCTCTCCCACAGTCTGAAGAGGTTAGTCAACCCATTTCTCCACCATAGGTAGAGGAGCCTATTCTACCCATATCACCCCCACAACATCAAACACCTCCTCCACACATACTTCTACCTTGTGAGGAACCTTTATTACCTATTCTTCTTGCCCCGACCTTCCCTCTTCTTCTACCATTGGAAGAAGTTACCATTCATAACTCATGCCCTCATGCAGAAGGGGCCATAATCCCTTTGCTTCACCCTTTAGAGGAGCCTTCCTCTCTTATTTGTCCTCCACCGATGGAGGATAATCCTCCATCCACCCCCCTTTCACATGAAGGAGAGTCTACTTTGACCTCTCCCATATTGGAAGATGCATTGATGGCACCAACACCGGTGGCCTCACCCTCATCCTTCTTATCACCAATGGAGGATCATAATTTTCATGCTCCTCGACCACACGCAGAAGCCATGACCATCCCTGCGCTCTATCCTCTCGAAGAGCCACATTCTCCAATTCCTTCTCCACAAAGAGAAGAACTTGTCACTTCACCCACTTCGGCCGAGGAAGATCTGGTAATGGTTTTCTCTCACCGTTGGCCTGAGATCGTTACATCTAACACATTTCCACTCTCATGATCACCTAAATCCTCCAAAAGACTGACTACAAGACCTTGCGTGATGTCACCTAAACCCTTCTCTCGATTGGAAAAAAACCTAAGATTTATCCATTCAAGGAACCTAAAACATGAGGTGCTAAGGGAGTGACTTAAAGCTCCCTATCTTACACATTCTACTTCATATTATATTATCGACCCTTCCGTGACAATTCACCCTAAAGTTTCTAACAAAAATCGGGCTTCCACTTCCAAGTCATCAGAAGCTCAACCTTCCACATCTGAACCCAAACCCTCACAGGCATCCACTATGTTGAAACCGGTTAAATCTCTCGACATTCACCCTGTATCTAACCTCACTCACCCACAAGTAAAGGTAGATTTGAACCTCACCTCGAATAGTAGTGGTCCTCACACTATACTAAAGAAGGCTACTAAACCACGTCGGAGAACTCCTCCCCCACCTTCACCATTACCCTCTATTTTGGGTCCACATCTGTCCACTTTAATAAGAGTGCTCCCTAATCCAACACCTCAAAAAAACAAACTACCTTCATTACTCCCTCTACCCGTCAAACATATATTTCCTCCAAAACATTCAACAACTCACACCAAGAAAGTGTCATCTACGCGTGTGGCCACACTGCCAAATAAAAAGATGGTGCAAAGAATTCCTCCTACAACTCCTAAATAAAAGTTGTCAACCCCTATTGCAACAACGAGTGTAAACCCATTAGTAGGGTCCTATGCTTTGCTGTTACTCCAATTGTTGCAATCTTCTAGCATTGTCCTCCCACCCATTAAGCCATACCAACCTCTCAGATCAAAACCATCTTGGTTTGACGACACTAAAATCTGTGCGTATCATCACACACTTGGACATGATACCAAGCATTGTTACACTCTTAAGGTTGTCATTCATCAACACTTGAAAAAGGACACCCTTTCACCAAACCATCGACACCATCCCATGCCTCCCAAACCTCCTCACCTACATCGGGATCCTATCGTGAGATTATGGTCCCTCTACCACCTTCTCCCCCTTTATTTGAAATCAACACCATTAATGTAGCCACCAGGTCTCAAACTCTAAAGGATAAAGGAAAAGAGAAAGTTTCTATTCCTTGGACATATCCATTCGCCAAGCCTTCTCAACCACCAAAACCCAAGATTTCTATCTTGGGCACATCTCAACCAATATCTTCTGGGGCAATACATGACTCCATGGTGAAACAACTTCACCAAACCCTTGTGAAAACATCTTTGTATGGCCTAATACAATACTCTCCACAACATTGCCAAGCTTTAATCAAAGCTTTACAGGCAGTGGAGGTCCAACCTGAAGACCCCCAACCACTAGCTGCTCTAGTCAAATCATTACCAACCATTGCCTCCATCACCTTCAGTGATTTTGAGATTCTGGACTACAAACTAGAAGATCAGGATCTCGCCCTCTCAAACTAAGCCTATCAGGCAAAAGCTTCATAAGATGAATTCTCACGTCGCACTCCTTGTCTAAGAGGAGCTTCAACGTCTTCTCTCCATCTCATTTATCCAATTCATTGATTATCTGCAATAGGTGTCAAACATTGTCCCTGTCACAAAAGTAACTGGGGGAATTTGAACTTCTAACTATCATGACCTCAACCTAGCTAGCCCAAAGGATGACTTTCCTTTGCCAAGCATCGACCAAACCATGCCTACAACAAACATATGAAAGAGTGAGATTTCACAATCAGAGATATCATCCTTAAAGAAAACCAATACGTGACCAATATGGAAAGAAGAAAATGAGGCAAGTTTGCTCCTAATTAGCTCAGACCTTACATAATAACGCATAGGTATTGATCAGGGACTTATCGTCTATCTTCTCTCGAAGGCCTTCTAGAAAATAAGCCCTTTAATGCCTTGCATCTATGACCATTATACTGTTAATCAAGTAATCATTCACTTGATATTTAACTTGAGCTCATCCCTTGAGCAACCCCCGTCATCCTCATTCCTATTCCTATCAACTCTTTTCCCCTACAAACATTAGCGAACCTTTTTAGCATTAATGCTTTGTCCTAATAAAAGGGAAATCCTTAAACCTCTATAGTCCAGTCTATGACTAACACTTCAGTCAACAAATAAAAAAATAAAAACATAAAATTGGGATGCCTAACCAAAGGTCATAAAACTATAAATGTAGACTGCTCCGTCGAAGGACGGCTGCATAATTATTGTAATTACTAGACTGCTCCCTTGAAGGATAGCTATTCAAAGCTATCAAACATATAAAGCAAAACATAGACCACTCCCTTAAAGGATGGCTATACCCAAATTTTGTTACATAACAACACCTTTTCAGAAGCTTCTCACATCGATCAGCTTCACATGACCACAAAACAAAACAACATCCCAAGTAGGCTTCCCGCATTGATCAGTCTACCCAAAAAAAAAAATGACTGACAAACTATTAAGTCATGGACTTGCCTATACTCATTTTCAGGGTCACCTATAAAAGGGGCAAAGTTATCCCTGCTAAAAAGGTTATGCTACCCTCACATATAACATAATCATACCTATTACCCCAACATACTCAAGGGATTTTGAGCTCACTTAAGGTTAAGTGATTCGAATACTTCTCTAACACAAAACCAATGGTCAACGATGTAATGCATGAATGGGGATTTTGTTTGCAAAACCCCTATCTATGCTATCATTATGGTCCTTGTCAATGAAAGAGCAATGTGCCTTTCACTTCTTACACACATTCATCACATACAACCAAATCAAAACATTTTATAACCAAACCAAACCAAACCCAACCAAACCAAAACATTTTCCAACCATTAACATAACATCATGATTTATGCCCATTCACACTAGTTTTTATGGAAAAAAATACACATGGAAACTATCAACCAAACATAACCTATGTTACAACATACACCATCACACAATATGGAAAAGGCTATAACATCATCATACACTCATTTCATTTTTAGCATACACCATTACCAATATGGAAATTTGCTAAGGATGAAAAACCACATAACCTATGTTATAGAATACACCATCACACAATATGGAAAAGGATATAACATAATTACTCATTTCATTTTTAGCATACATCCATCACCAATATGGAAAATTGCTAGGGATGAAAAACCACATCACCAATGTTACAAAATACACCATCACATAATATGGAAAAGGCTGTAACATCATCATATATTCATCATTTCAAGCATGTATCATCACACATATGGGAAATGCTAGAAACATTAACCTAACCAAAATGACCTATCAACCTCTTTGACTCTTTCTCTCTTTTGGGGAGAACTACATTGGCCTGAGGCCCTTCCCAAGAGCTATGTAGGCATCACTCAGTTGACATGGCATCTTCTAAATATAGCTCGGCCATTCGTTCATTTGTCTACCTGATGGACCAACCATATAACCTTTAAACATGACCTAACCTAGTCAAAATCAATCCATAACCTGCTCTCTTCTTCCCTTTTGGAGAGAACTACATTGGCCTGAGGCCCCTTCACATGGGCTATGTAGGCATCACTCAGTTGACATGGGGTCTTCTGAGGTTAGCTCAGCCATTCATTGGTTCATCTACCTGAGGGGCCAACTATCTAAACCAAACCCAAAATCATGTCCACACAACCAGCCCTGACATTGTAGAAGTCACCTAGACTTCTCATGGGGCATATTGGAGATCACATACATCTCCCTAACCAAAACACACACCACTTGAGATCACTTATATCTCATCCCAACTCGACCAATGACCTTGGAGATCACGAATATCTCCTCAGACCATGACCACTTTTGAGACAACTTTGCTTTGGTTGTTTTGATTACATATATGTTACCTCACGAATAGTTAGCAAATTGTATGCACCCCACATTATACCCCTCACAAGTATTATTGGATCATGACCCAGTTGATCCCCAATATTTGTGACATTTTTGTGTTTTCCAAAAGCATTTCTTAGCCTAGATACTTGGAACACGATGACCATTAGAGCTATAACTTTGAATGTTTAACCCAATCAGCTACGACAAAAAAGCTGGGGACCGATTACTTTGATTTTAGTTCTCCTCGACCTTGCCTGCGACAATTTGACCTACTTATCATGTGAAGTGGTATACACGCAATCTCAACTATTGTAGCGTTCACACTCCAACTTCACCATACCCATCCACTGCCTATCAAATCGGGACCTGATTTTGGGTTCCCTTCTCTCGATTCTTGATTTGAGGGGGAATACCTCATCCCATACCTAGGGTAACTTACTCCTATTTTTGTCTTGTAGTTCATCAAAATAACCAACAAGACAAAAAGGGGAAAATGTAGACACCAACATTATGTCGACCCCCCCTTGGTCCCCTTCTAACACTTACACACCTTATTAATTTAAAATAAACTACTTATTTTAAATTAATGACACCTCACCTTGGACACCTCGCCCTTAGACCATTTCTCACCCTATGAGTCACCCATGACCTATTCTCACTCCATACTAACCTCCTAACTAACTCTCGTGCCTAATAAACCCATCTTTTAACCATTCTCCAATGGCAAATGCACTTGACAGATGGAGAAACGGGCAAAGGACTAAAAATAGACCTTTTACCCATTCTCTATCCACCAACGTCAGTCAACTAATGGCCAACGCTGGTGGGATCGTCAACGTCGATTACATAAACTGAGTTCTAACATTGAGTTAGCCCCCAGACTCTCTCTCACTCTCTCTCCCTCTCCCCCTAGACTCTTGGACATCGATGCGCACACTCTGAGATCAATCATCAAAATTTGACTAACACTCCCTTGGCTATAGAAAATCTACGCAAGTCACTCCAGATTGAACTAGAACATTGTACGAGGACCTCAACATCAGCCATAATAAGAATAAGCATTCTACACCACTGGTTCTTCATCAAGTAGAGCTAAGTATTCTTCTGCCTCTCATTTCAGTAATTTAGAATTCATTAGTAATTAGTTTCTATTTACTATTTCTAAATACTATCAACCAGACTTGACTTCTTCCTCGAGAGGCTGAAAAGCCTTCCTCATATTCTTATCCTCTTTTCACACCTACCCTCTACCTTTGCCTCTCCTTGGACCTTATACATCTCCCTACAACCCTGCACAAACCGTTAAACTCCCAGACTCCTCTGTCGACCACAAACATATTCCAAAACCCGTCCAAGGCCCATTGCCTTTACCGACATCGGTAACATAACTGACGTCGGCATCATTGACCAACTAACCTTGATAGGACTACTGACGTCGGTGATTGTGACAGACTAATTGTAGATAATAGGTACATGTTATCTTTATTTCTCTTTCTTAGTCTTTCACCATTTCTTTTTATACAACACTCTTTATCTTAAATAGTGGACTGTCATCCCTTAAGGAAGTTTTTATGATTCTGGGACCGAACGTGTTGCTTGGCAGTCCACCATATCTTATTCTAACATTCTCTTTGCTTAAGTCTTATTCTTATCTACAGGTGTTTCCTCCATAGCCAAAGAGGAGCTCCTACAATGCTTGGATACGATGCACAACTTAATTTGGGTAACGTACAAACCCCTGACCCTTAACTTTAGTTTCTTCTTCTTCTGAATGTAATTATCAAAAACGTAGAGAAACTCTATACAAATAAGTGTGATAGAATTATCCAATCAAGAGGATCACATAAAACTTAAAATACCCCAATCATAACACCATCATCTATTATGTTTCAAGAATCATATCAACTAAGAGTAACACTGAGCCATCAAACCATATCAAACAGTGTCAAACTAAATCATCCATTTAGAAATGAATTGTGATACTTCTCCAAAACATATCATCAAAATAAAAATTCCTCTTGAAGATTAAATTATCACTATATATCATCAAAATGACTAAGAACTGAGAAAAATGTAAGTCCACTAAAACTATCAAGTAAGATGAATCTAATCATATATATAATCATATATGCATATTTTATTCATTTATCCACTATGCTTTTCAAATCCACTGAAACATAAATAAAACCATCAACAAATAATTATGATTTCATAATCAAATATGCATCTAAAAATATCATCAATCAATAGGGTCACTGAAATAATTTTAGGCTTTATGACAAGTCATCTCTATGGTAGTAAGTATAAACTTGAAAATTTAAGAGGTTTGTAAAAAATAGGCATAACACTGGTGATCTTGCTAACCAGTTTCATGTATGATATTGGGTAGCAATAAAGTTGCCTAGTATAAGAAAATTTAACTTGAGAGTGTGATCCAGGTAAATCATTTCTCAAGTAGCTATTCCTAAACTCCTTTAATAATGAATTTTGATAAGGGATGAGTTCTTCAACTAGCATGTCATGAAGAAAGGGAATGATATAGCAGGGAATTTTGGGTTGGATACACAAACACAAATGCCTCAAATACAATTTATGAAAATGTAGTATTGTTTTTACAACCAGTTATAACTCAGTCTATATTAATCATATATAAAATAAATATGAGCTTATAAAGAATAATACCTAAAAATAATCAATACTTATAGTAGAATCGTAGCATCCTCACATTCTTCCTTAATAATGTGAAAACATTGTTCACTTGAAACACTTATTGATCTTTTCAAAGGTAAAATGTGAGTGACAAAAAGAAAACAAAGAAACAATTAGAAAAACCAAAAGGGAACAAAAAAGCAAAACATTGAACCAAAATTGACAAAATATTTTAAAAAAAAATAAAAAAAATTATTAACCAACATAAAAAATCATCCACTATGGGACAAAATGAATAATAAACCATAACATGAAACTAACAAAAGAAAATAAATAAAACTTAATAAATGAAGGAGGTATAAAGATAAATGATACAAGATCTCCTCCAATTTAACTATAATGTAAGACATTATTTTCAGCATGAAAATATTCATGATAAGTTAGGTTATAGGATTAAAAATAAGCAATACAACATGATAAACACATCAAATAGCCTTGAATAAATAAAATTAAATCTTGATTATGCATGCTTTTAATCATTCCTCGATTTTGTATTATAAATGAAAGATTATCTATCTAATTTGGAGTAAGATGAATATTTTTAAGGTTTGGATAAAGAAATTCTTGATTAATAAATTGACTCAAATTTTCATGTATTTCTAAATAATTTTGGATATTTTCCAATTTAACATATTTAATAAGATTTATTATTTCAAAATCTAAAGGATCATAAAATTTGAAACATTCATATTCAAATTTAAACAAGTCTTTTGATTTAAAATCTATAGAAGAAACCTTATATGAAATAAAATACTCACTTGTTGGTTTTGTGTCATGATCTAAATAATCTATAAAATTGAATTTTTCATACTCTAATTCAGTTAGTTGATTGTTCATCTGTGTATGAAACATCATGAATATATATTTTTTTGTTATAGCACTAAATCTAGCATCAAAGAAATTATAATTTTCATTATCAGGATGATCCTTTGAATCAAAGGTAATAAGATAGTTATCAGAAAGATTCGAATTGGATTTGATATTATTATAAATAGTGATCAAATCATATGAAAATGAATAATGTCTATTTGAAAAATAATCAGATTCAAAATCTAAAGAAATTTTCATATAAAGTTAAGAGTTTCTAGTTCAGGATTTTTTAAAACATCATCATCTCCTTCATTAGATATGTTTGAAAGAAAATCAGAAGTAACTTTATTTGACAAAGAGTCATCACTAGGAAAAAAATTAAAATTAAGTGAAAGTATGTTAGCATATGATTGATCAAATTGATCAAACGAATTAAATTACTCTAATTCTGAATCTGATGAAAAGTCTAAATCAAAACATCCTGATGAAGTATCTAAACTTTAACCTAATTCTTGAGAGGTATTTTCAGTATACGATGCCATGATTTGATCATAAAAAATATATATATATATATAATTATTTAGGAAATTCATATTCAAACTATAACATTAACGCATATAAATTTTTGTATTTGAACATATCATGATTGAGCGAACAAAGTTTATAAAAATCTTGATTTTATCTTCGAATGTAAGTAAACTTCAAAGCTGATCTAAACTCAACAATTCCAATTTTTTGAATAATTTTAATATAATTCTCAAGTGAGTTATTCTTCTAGCAAAGAAAGAAAATATCACCACTTGGTTAGAAAGGAATAGGAATTTCATTTAATTTTGAAAAGAAATGCAACAAATATTTTCCTATGGACTTTTTTTTTTTCAAATAAAGTGTGAACCAAGATATTAGACATTGATCTACTTGATTTTCAATTAAGCTTTTGATGTAAATCCATTCTTGAGTGAGCTCATCTAAAGTATCCATAACTGAACAAGAAACAATCACTAAACTAGATTCAAAATTTGGGTGACCAATTATGATAACTATGAATCATTGAAGACAAGAATGAATAAAGAAAGACACTTGAGTTAAACTCCCCAGTGAAGTCACCAAATTTGTTGATGGTGAAAAAATTCATGCTAATGAATCATCATGTTTTTCTATCATGAAGGTCAAGATGGAATTGTACAAGTTTAATCATGGGAGTCCTATGATTGAAAAATTAGTGCAAGGTGCATAGAAGGGTCTTTTAAAGTGTTGGCTATTTAATATGTTCAATAATAAATCTAAACCAAGTGTACACACATTCACCAAGTTGATCAAACACAACATGAAAATCAATTTTATCAATAATATTACTCATAAACAATACTTTGATCTAATAAATTAATTATTCTATTAATATTATATAATTCAATCTCAAATATGTTATAAATTATCATCTGACCTATCTGACATAATAAAGTCTATAAATTAGACAATCCCTTAAAGGATAGAAAATTTAGATTGTTTAAAAGATGTATCTTATGTTCATGTTCACAAATGATCAACAAAATAATAAACAAGAAAGCATAAAAGATCAATATATCTCAACAACCTAAAGAGACAAGATAAACAATAATGACTAACTAAGAAACTAACTAAAAACTAACACTAAAATAAAGAAATCTAAACTATACTAAAATATTAAATAATCTAATACTAATTAAACTAAGAAAATAAATTGACACTAACACTAACACAAAGAAAGAAAACAAAAATAAATAGAAATTATCGAAGAAAGTAAACTAAAGTTAACAAAACTAAACTAGAAATCAAATTCAAATAAATAAAATACATAATAAAATAGAAAATTTGTCTGTCTTAAGGAGTCATCTTAGAAAATTAGATCAATTTTATTTGAGAAATCAACATCCTTCATAAAAAATATCTTCAAAAGATAACTTTTACTATCAATTAGATCAATAATCTATCGTAAAAGTGATGTTTTCATCATTATTCAGGATAAATACTCAGATTTTATGCATAATAATGCAAGATGCAATCATCAAAAGTTATTAAAATTGATAATATTTAAATAATTAATTATAAATGATAATATAAAAATGGATATACCTACATTGTCTAAGCAGTATACGCAACCATCAAAGAAAGTACCATTGGTCTATCTACAAAAGTCATGCTATCTCAAAGAAATTGCATAGAAGAGAGAGAGAGATAGAGAGAGAGAGAGAGAGAGAGAGAGAGAGAGAGAGAGAGAGAGAGAGAGAGAGAGAGAGAGAGAGAGAGAGAGAGAGAGAGAGAGAGATAAATGATTGACTTTAAAAGCATATAAGTCTTTAGTACCTATGTTATTCTTCCTCCTCAAATGAATGCTTGATCTCTTTGTATATCCTTCACTTATGAAATAAGTTATAACCAACTTTTAGTTAGTTATGGGTTAATGTTAACTAATTGACTTTAACAAAGTCAATTAATTAAATAAATTTATTAAGGACAAATTAGTTAAGACTTAAAAAGTATTAATTTGATCAAGATATTCTAAGATAATAGACCTGGGTACTAATCTAATGGGTAGGGACCCATATTAATTAATAATATAGTAGGATACATAATAATCATAAAATAATAAATAAAAAATTGATAAATTTCACTTATGTTTAAATCATAACGCATTCAAATTAAACTTAAGCATATATAGCTATACCAAAGTCCAAAATCACTAAGTATACCAAATTTTTAAAAAGTTATCAAATCTAAAAAAAAATATATAATCTGAATTATAAACTATCCAATTTATAAAGGAATATGTTTTATACCCTAACCACTTCCTATTTTTGAAACTTAAAACAATTCATAAAACATATATATATATATATATATATATATATATATATATATATATATATATATATATATATATATATATATATATATTTCCATATTTGACTTATCACAACCAATTTACCAATTCACAATACCAATGAAATCACTACAATTTCAAATTCATTTGAAAACATTCTCATATTGAAATCTGACTTGAATCTTGAAGCACCATAAAATAATGAACTAAACTTGCCAAAAGCCTATGAATTTATTCATGATAATCATTTGTATGGACCCAAATCTCCATATAATTCATGCAAACTGATCAAACCTCAAACTAAACAATTATCATTATATATAATTTAAAAAAAAAAACAATTATATATCATTATATTCCTTTATAACATGTTTCATCTCAAAACCTTACATCTACAACAATTTGGAATAAATCCTTTGCATACTTAACCATTCAAAAACTAAGAAATAAAACCCTTAAATATGAAAACAACTTATGAATATTGAGATTTTCCAAATTACTACAAAATTGTTTCTTACTTTGACTTGAAAAGAAACTAGCTCATACTGAAATCATCAACTGTCATCCAAAATAAAAACTTAGAACAAAAAATAGTTATAAACTGAAAAGGATTTTCCACATGAAAACCTAATATGAAAACTTAATCTAAACTCAAGCATGATAACTTCAACCTTCTCAAATGGGTCTTGCACAGAGGTGTTTAAACCCTCAAAAATATAACTAATTGTTTGGACTTTCCTTAAAATTTACAACTGAAACCTGAGTGCATGTTAAATTCTTAGATTTATACACATGCAGAGATTATTTTGACTATAAAAATCATCGAACTGTATGTAATCATTTCCAAAAAACAAAGACAAATTACCCATGACAAGAAACCTTTATTTGAAATGATACACTCAAAAATCTTATTTGAGTTCTATACTTAACCCATTCCATGAAAAACCCATAGACTATTCAAAAGATTACTCAATTTCAAGAAAACTAAAACTACACAGACCCAATACTCAGACATATATTTGCATGCAATAATCCTTTTAAATTATTTCAAACTTTGACAATCTTCCACTAAGAAATATAGACTTGAAACCAAATAAAGATTCACTTTATTTTTCATAACTCCATATTTCCATAGAAAAGTGAAACACAACATACCTAGCTTCAAGTTCAAATCATTTCTTCAAAATTTTCACTTGGCTCCTCTCTACAACTCAAATCCCATCATGCCAAAGCTTCACTTCCATCAAAAGCTTTCAAAATGATGTAGTGAACGAAGAAAAATAAACTTTATTTGCCACCCTTTGAGCTGTAACTACTTGAGTGATGTTATCCATTTTCATTGGCTCATAATTACCAATTGCATACTTATAAATTATCTAAACCACCTTGATAAAGTGAAAAATTTAGCATCAAGCTAATATTCCTACTAAAACCTTCACTAATTTCTATGACTTGAGGTGGTCAATTGGCCATAAATACTAACATACCACCAAATCCATCATGATTATAAAACACTAAGATATGATTCCAAACATTAATGTCTATGCAAAATCAATAAAATATGATAGATCAAAGTCCATTAGATGCTAGCTCATCAACCATGCTATGTTAGGGTTTAAGACTTATACATTTAAAAAGAACTTTATAATCATCAAATAACTTAAGTCATAAGATAAAATATCTTTGAAACTAGAAGCATTATTTAGACCAAGTATAAGGCATGATGAAATCAAATTCAAACCTTAATATTGTGTCTTAACATCATGACCCTTTGATCTTGAAAATAAAGAATGTAATAAGAAAAGTCCCCTTTAGCTCATTTCAATAGATTTTTATTCAAGTGAAGGTAACATTCTAAAAATGAGTATCATTATTTTCAAAGGAATTTTATGTCATTAACTTCCCATCAACCGAAAACATTCACACATATAAGTCAAAGGATGATACTCATGCACTGAGAATTATGATCATCAAATTTGATTATTTCTCAAATATTGAAACAACTTAACTTAGATTGCCAATCAAGTGACTATGTATTTGGGAAATCAAGTAAATAAATATAACATGTAAACTATACAAATCAGTCTGATAGAATAAACCAATCAAGAGGAGCACATCACACTTCAAATACCCCAATTATAACACCATCATCTATTCTATTTCAAGAATCATATCAATTAAGAGCAACACTAAGCCATCAACCATATCAAATAGTGTCAAACTGAATCATCCATTTATAAATGAATTGTGATGCTTCTCTAAAACATATCATTAAAAATAAAATTCTTCTAGAAGATCAAATTATCACTATATATCATCAAAATGACTAAGAATTGAGAAAAATGTAAGTCCACTAAAACTGTCATGTAGGCTGAATCTAATCATATATATAATCATATATGCATAATTTATTCATTTATCCACCATGATTTTAAAAACCACTAAAACATAAATAAAACCATTAACAAATCATTATGATTTCATAATAAAATATGCATCTACAAATATCATCAATCAATAGGGTCCCCAACATAGTTTTAGCCTTTATGATAGAGTCATCTCTATGGCAGTAAGTATAAATTTGAAAATTTAAGAGGGGTATAGAAAATAGGCATAACATGATAGTCCTTTTCTCCTTTAATGATACCATGGCCACTGCCCTAGGGACTATTGTCTTCCACATCTGTTTGGGGCCTCATACTATTCTTGAATAGTTTTACATTATAGAGGGTGAGTTTCAATACAATGTTTTAATTAAATGCCTTTGGATCCATGCTATGAGTTGCATCCCTTCCACCTTACACTGATGTGTCAAATTTGAGCATGAGGGATAAGTTATTACCATCAAATATTACCCTATTCGATTGACCTCTTGCAATATGACATATCGATCAAATGACATTCTTATTCCTCCTTCATTTACCTCATAACCAACTTATAACAAAACCACCCCACCAACCACAACCAACAACACTCATACTCACAACAATGTAACATCAACTAGATCAACCATCCCTTCATCCCAAATTCTGGTTGAGGACCCCTTACAATCCACTTTCCAACATCTCTCTCTGGGGAATACCATCTTTTAGTTCTCGATGCTTTCCCCACTCCACAAGAATATGGGAATCTTAAATATGACCCTTTCTATGATCCCAACATTATAACCATCATCCCTTTTGGGCTCCCCAATAATAAAAAAATGTTCATCTATGGGGGACTTGATCAACCACTTCTCACTTCCACCCTTACCCCATTCATCTAACCATTCACCACCAATTTTTCTAGCCTTTACAAGTACGCTTGGGAGGGGTTTGGTATTTTCCTCTATGAACAGGGACCTCATGAGTTACCCATCATCAAAACCCAAAAAACTCATGAGTTCTTTGGCCATGGGTTTATACCACCAGAAGAACCCACCTCACCAAAACCCATCACCACTATTGACAAGGATGTTCCATCCTCACCAACCCCATCTTCTCCAAAATTGGAGGACTCTAATATCATCCCATATAACTTTTTTTTATCAATACCATTAGTTGGGGTCCCCTAACCTATCAAAAGGGTGGCTAAACTAAAACCCTTCCTCTCGTCCATCCTAAAATGATTGAAAGCAATTTTCCTACCATTAATACCATCCAACATCAGGATGATGATTCCATTCTCACCCACCTCAATGTGGGGGATTCTTTTATTCATAAATCCCTTCCTCCTGAGAATCAAACTATGTTGAATGAATCCATTATTGATGTCAACTTGGGTACTCACGATAACCCTCATATCATCAAAATTAGGCAATCTTTAAATCCCATGGAGCAACAAGATTACCCTTCTTTCCTTTGAGACTGTATCATAGAATTTGCTTGGTCTTATCAAGATATGCTTAGAATTTACCCTTATATTTCCCTCCAAAACATTTTTACATGTCCTAAGGCTAAATTGGTTTGATAAAATATTCATAGCATGCATCCTCATATAGCCCACCTTGTCAAAGAGGAGCTTCAATGTCTCTTATCTATTGACTTCATTCAGCCCATCGAATATCCACAATGGGTTTCTAACATCATTCCTATCACCAAGCCCAAAAAGGACCTTTGCCTTTGCATCAAATTTTATGACCTCAACCTTACTTTACCAAAAGATGACTTTCCTTTGTCAAACATCGACCAACTTGTTGATCTTACATCTGGCCATGAAATGTTATCTCTCATAGATGGTTTCTCAAGATATATCTAGATCTTGATTGCCCCCAAATATTATCATAAAACTTCCTTTAATACCCCATGAGGAACCTTATACTACAGGTTCATGCCCTTTAGACTAAAGAATGTTGGAGTAACCTATCAGTAGGCTATGATCTATATCTTTCATGATCTCATCCATAAAATTTAGAGGACTATGTGGATGATTTCCTTGGGAAATCCAAACACTAAAAGGATCACCTAGCTATTCTCACCATCATCTTCAACTAACTAATCCATTATCATGTTAGGTTCAACCACAAGAAATGTATTTTTGGAGTCTTATTAAGAAAACTTCTTGTTTTCATCATCTCTCTCCATGGAATTGAAATAGACCTTGCTAAAGTTAGATCAAGCTTGGAGATGCCTCCTCTTACCAACCTTACAAAACTCTATATCCTATAGGGGAATCTCCAATCCATCCATCACTTCATCTCCTAGTTATTAGATAGATGTCAACCCTTTCACCATCTCTTTAAGAAGGACATCACTTTTAAGTGGACTAAGGAATGCCAACAAGCCTTAGATTTAATTAAGGAGTATCTTCTCTCTCCACCTATCCTCATCATTCCTAAATAGGACCAACCCTTATACCTTTATATATCTACCACAAACCATTCCCTAGGGTCAATTCTCACTCATCATGATGAACAAAATAAAGAGCAAGTTGTCTCTTACATTATCCACACCCTTATCAAATATGAAACTCGATATATCCATACTAAAAATATTTGCCTCACCTTAATATTCATGGCCTATAAGCTCCATCACCACCTTCTTAATCATAAAACCTATGTCATCACCAACACTAACCCCTTAAGTATATGCAATCTAAGCCATACCAAAACCAACATATGGCTAAGTGGCTCATGCTCCTAGCTGAGTTTGATCTTGAGTTCCTTCCAAAAAATTCCATTAAAAGATAGGTCATCACTAACCAATTGGCTAAAGCTCTTGTACCAAAAAATCAACCTCTTCCTCTTGCCTTCCCTGATGATTCATTCATATCTCTTTGTTAGGAAGAACCCACCTACCAAATGACCATGTTCTTCGATGGCTCCAAATGCCAACATGGTGGGGGTGCCAAAGTGATTCTCATTCCCCTTAATGGTGAACTTCTTACCCTTTCTTTTAAAATTGACTTTAAATGCACCAAAAACATAGCTAAATACAAATCCTTCATCATAGGTCTCCAAACCACCCTAGCCTTGGGAGTCAAAACAATCAATGTTTTTGGTGACTCCCAACTAGTCATCAACCAGGTCAATAGATCTTATCAATGTAAAAATGATATCCTATTAAAATACAAAAAACTCATAGATATACTCTTAGAATTATTCAATCATTATCTTATCCATTCAGGTTTTTGATCTACT
Source organism: Torreya grandis (assembly GCA_037957365.1). Classification (NCBI taxonomy): domain Eukaryota; kingdom Viridiplantae; phylum Streptophyta; class Pinopsida; order Cupressales; family Taxaceae; genus Torreya; species Torreya grandis. Next base: position 2,148,093 of record JARHVA010001549.1, read on the forward strand.
AACAAATTTTTAAAAACAATGTCTTCCCTTGCTTCCAAAATCCCATCTTAACTAGACAAATCTAAACTATTTATCACCATCCATCACTTTATCATACCCTCATATATTAGTTTTGATCTTCCTACCTTTTGTACTGTGGAAGAATCTCCTTTTGAAATTTGGTATCACCAAACTTCTTACTACCTTAACCTTGGCATTATTTTTGCCAACCTTTTGAAAAATGCTCAAAGAGCTTTTGTTTAGGGTACCTCTCATTACACCATACTAGGGGGAATTCTTTACAAGCATGGTTTTGATGACATCCTTCTACGTTGACTTCATAATCATGTTCATGGTACCTCTCATTACACCATACTAGGGGGAATCATTTACAATCATGGCTTTGATGACATCCTTCTACATTGCCTTCATAATCACAAAGCCTCCCACACTATCAAGGAAACACATGATGGAATCTATGGGGGAAACTTTAGTGGTATATTCATCACTAAATATATCATTTACCTTGTATAATATTAACCCACCCTAAATAGAGACTATTTCAACTATAATCACATAAAAATGTAATTTGTACAACTTGGGCATGACTTGTGACATCCAAACCATAGGTCTTTCTTACTTGATTGCACAACCCCTTAGGCATGTTTTCACTACTTCCCAGTCACCTGAAGCCTTCCTAAATCAGCCTTAGCTACCTCAAACTCCTATTTCAAGCACGAAACTATCCCCTAAGGTCCCTATCCCCATGGAAAATAGTACCATAATTTAGAATATAGCATTGGACGCTAGGGTGTCTACTTTCTAGCGCTATTGTCCAAGTCACTCTTAACCTCAAACGGTCATATTTTCTTAGATCCTTATCTTTTTCTGTATCAGCCTAACATGAAGGAATCTAACCCAAGATCATTAGTTTCCCTATAAAATCCTATGTAAGGGTCATTTAGAAGGGTTGGTAATCATTCAAAATCCATGAGCTAGAAATACACTAAGCACACTCAAGCAAATATTCATATTCTCTACATACAACCAACCACTATTATTTCTAACCTACTCAAGCTCCCATAAAAGTCATGAGTCATCTCAAGCTTGCAAAGATTTACATAATACTTTAATTTTATACACAATATTACACAATACACACTAAATTTGGGAGAAATACATTGGCCTTGATCCCTCCTCAGAGTATTGGTATTTAGTCAGCATGCCCACACATGGGGTGTGATCATACATTCAATGCATAATACATACTAACCTCTATTTCCAATTGATTCAAGACCACTTGTCAAGCTTAAGGAGGAACTAGGACCCTATAGTATAGAATAAGTTAAACATGAAGCTTTATATATGATCAAGACTTGAGATTCTAGACATAAAGCCTCATGAAGCATCAAAATAGAACCCAAAAAGCTCAGAAGAAGTAGCTCAAAGGGACTATAGCACCAAAAACAAGACTATAGCATTGGACCTCCAAGTGTCTATTTTTTAGTGCTATTATATAGGTATAAAATAGACTTTTGGGTCCTATTTCTAATAGTCTACCTAGTCAGCGTAGCAATTTACAGTTCTAGAATCCTCAGTCTCAGTCTAGAAATCAGCTAAGTTCACTCTCTATCCCCTTGTTTATTATTTTTAGTAATTAATTGATCAAATCAAGATTTATAAAATTATTAGGTTAATTTAGGCATATTTTATTCACATATTTTGCAAATTAATCTAGACCTCTTTACTAATTAGGAAATTAAACCCTTAGTTTCTCAAAAATAATAAAACATTTGGTGAACCCAACTTACTTTGAATTTTTGCATGAAAACCCTAGAAACCCTAGGGATATTTATTTCTGATTTTTTAAATTTTTTTTCCTAATATTTATAGAATTTAAAAATTAAAAAACTAAAAATTAATTGAAAATATTTTCATTAATTCACTCAAATCCTAGTTTATACATCCTAGGTTTTTTTCACACAAAAACCATAAAAACCTTAGGGTAAATTATCTCTAATTTTTGCCAAAATTTCCATAATTTTATTGAATTTAAAAATAAAAAAATCTATAAATTATTTTCTAATTTATCACACATTTCACTCAAACCCTAGTTTGCACATACTAGGTTGTTTTGGCTCACAAATACTCTAGAAACCTCTGTAAAAATATCTTGCTAATTTTAGTATTATTTATAAATTTTTAAAGCCAAAATATACAAATTGACTATAAATTTTTCAAATTTTTAAATAATTTCTCTCAAACCCTAGTTGCATAGACTAGGTCCCATTGCTTCATGAGTTATCACCTTACATATAAGCTTTAAAATTGCATAAAATAACAATGGATTTCACTTATTTATACATGTTTCTTATATTTATGGAAAATAATAAAGAGGCCATTATTGGTCCTATCATGTACATGAATGATGAAGTATATCATATGTTAGTACAAAGTTTCATTCTTTGTATTTCATGCTTAATTTTCATAATAAGGGATGATATTACAAAATTCACTAGTAAACATGCACAAGATTCCAAGATTCTTTTTACGTATTCTCTTTCACTCATATGGAAAATTGTTCAAACTTATATTTCTAAATGCATTCAAAATGTCACATTGCATATCAAAATTTTATATGCTTTTATGCAAAAAATCATGTTCTCTATCCTTTACTCCCTATTCTTCATATGGAAAATGGTTCAAATTTATCTTGACAAATGCATTAAAAATGGCATCTTACATATCAAACATTTGTATGACTTAATACACACATTCATTCTTTCTATCACTTGCTCTCTATATCTCATGAGGAAAAATAAATAAATCCTTAATTGAAAAACATATTAGAAATGTCATGATTCAAGTCAAAGTTTTATATGCATTAATGCACAATTCCATGCTTTCTATCCATTATTTGTTATCTATCATGTGGAATGTTATTTATAAATATATTACTATGCATGGTTTCTATGTAGATGTATCTAACTCTTTGGATACTTTTAATTATTTCCCTATCACTACTAGACACAAACAAACACTAGTGGTTATATCTATCCCTCCTCTCTTCAAACTTGGTTCATCTAGCTTTTATCTTGCACCTACTACCAGCTTTAATACAATAGTAGATTATGTGGTACATGTTATCACCTAAGTTTACAAAGATAGATAGGTTGATTACACCCATGCTCATATCTTTGTGACTTAGGATAACACCTGTTTTGATCTAATTTCAGCTCATCCACCTTTTACAGTTCTTCCTCCAGTCTAGATTTAGCCATAGTCGAGACCTTCATCACTAGCATAGAGAGTTCATACTCCTACACAACTTTAGGATTTTAGACAAATTTTAGCTACCATATTCACACCCAGGTCATTCTCATTGAGATATCGTGCATCTACATATAGAACATCTATTCATAGAGCTTCTCCTACTACCAGATGGGTCCCTAAGAGCCCTATAGTTTCATCCACTTCTCAAAGTTACAAGGGGACCCCATAGTTAGTTCCCACTATATGCATTTTAGAGAACTTACAACATACATAGCTTTCAGAGCCATAGTCTTAGTATTTCCATTGTGCTTCACAATCACATAGATACTTCTTGATATAGGACAACATGATAGGGACTCTCATTTGAGACTCATCAGTTAGTATCATTCCTTCTAGTATTGAATGTAGATAGTTTCTTCTACTTGATTGTACATATCTCAAATATTTAAAAATACAAAAACAATACAAACTTAAAAAAAATACAAAAATATGTCAATTTTATGCATCATCTATGTTCTCACATTACTAAAACACTATGTTAGACTTACATTATGCTATTATATGTTACTTGTTTATCAATTTATCTATATTACTAGGCTTTACTTGATCTTCTTTTAAGTGTGTGTAGGGCATTCCTTTTCCTTGATTTCTTTAATCCACCCATTGAGGGGGCATCTTACATCTGCATTCTAGCTACATATCAATATATCTACCCAATGGGGGCACACTCTACATGACTACACCATCTAGGTTATGTCATTCTTATACTACACACTTTAAACATCTTATTGTATTATGTTCTTTACTTGGTTACATAGATATTACATCGACATCCATTGGCATTTATCACACTTTTGTATTTCATAGCATATACATTAGTCTTGTATTGCATATCTTATATACTCTTGCTTCTCGCATTTTATAGTTAGATGAATGTTTACTTCTTCTAGTACTTTGCATGATTCCACTCTTCACTTTGATTAACTAGATGTGTTTACATTTTCCAATTCTTGTTTGCTTCATGTTTACATTTTAGGATATTTTCCAAATATCCTTTATTCTTGTCTATATGTGTGTGCCTTTGGACATTTGCTAATGTCCTTTGTGTGTGCTTTTCTATGTCCTTGTGACCCTTGTTCCAATATTTGCTTATTCTTTTTATGTGTGTATGCAGCATTTGAACATGCCTTATATGCCTTGCATGCTTATTTGGCCTCTTGGCCATCCTTGTGTGTTTCTTGATTCTTGTTTTGTATGCTTGTCTACTTGATCATTTCTCTTTGTGTGCAATGCCATGATTCCAATCATGCATTTACCTTGCTTCTTGGATGCCATGATAGACATCATGTTCCATCCCTCCATGCTACTAACAACTAATAACTAACATCTCACATTCTATATATCTCTTATACACATGCTATTACATAGTTATATTTGTCTAGGCATACCCTTGTAGATCTAAAAATCTCTTTACAACTTTTTATACATCTTGAGATCATGACTATCAATGTTATATCAAATGTTTTCATAACTTAACACACTTGTAGGGATTCTTCTTCTAAGGGCAGTCATTTCAGGGTATTCATTCCTATCCTTAGAAGAGGGGGCAATAAATAGGGGTTTTATCATAAAAATCAAAGCTTCTATCGGTAAAAAACATGCAATATTAGACTAGTTCAGTCCAAATTCTAAAATTTAGTACAGGTAGGCCAGATCAGGGAAATAATAGAGAACACAATCCAATTTTCAATTTTGGATCTAGACAATAGCACCAAAAATGGGACTATAGTGCTAGACCCCAAAGTGTCTATTTTTTGATGCTAGTGTCTAGATAATAGAATTTCTAGTTTTTCCAAAATTAGGTAGAGGGGTGAGTTCAATCATAGTTTTGCCATAATAGTATAGTCTAAAGTCTAGTAATTTTTAACACTTTTCCACTTAGAGAATCTAGATACAGGGGGCATCAAGCACAGAATGAGGGTTTCCACTTATATTTTAGACATGGTAGTTGATATAAATTTTAGTTCAAAATCTATGTTCCAGACACTAGTTATTAGGGGAAATGTGCATGACACATGGGCCTTCACTTTTCCAAGTTCAATACATTTTTGGCATGTTCCCAATAGTTGCATGACTTAATCCATCTGTAAATGGTTGGCATCACTTTTAAGTAAACTTTCATAGAAGTTTGCTTCCACAGTACAAAAGTTCCTGAGTTGATTTCAATTTTAGAGGGGATTTTATACAAGTTCCAATCTCCATCTTTCAAATTGACCAACATTGGCCTAGTTTCTAGTTACATTCAACTATCCATTCCAACATTGTTAGATTAGAACATGTTCATGGGATTCATGAGCCATCTTATATGACATTAGAATTATACTGGTAAATTTTTTTATTCAACTTCACATCATGCATCAATGATGGAGCTAAAGGTGTAGCTAACCTTTATATTCTTGAGCCACCTATTCAGAGGGATTGGACACATAATCCAGACATCGATTAGCACATGCATGATTTATTAACTTTGCATAGTTAGTGACAATGAAGACAAAGGGCCTATCTTTGAATTCTTGATCCACCTTCTATGGGATTGAGCACTTAACTCATCCATCAATATAACTCTTGGTTCAGTATTCATCTAGCATCACTCAACACAACCCAACAACATAATAGATTTTGTATTGGTTCATGTACCTAATGAGGTATATTCATTCATTTATATTTTTACCCAAATTGGTACATTCTTATTTTAGATATAACATATATATTAAGAATTGATTTATTTTCACTTTCCTTGTTTGTTGATTCACACAGTATAATGTGCTCTCACCATGCACAAATCTAACATCACACATCTTCTTAGGCTTAGCCTCATATGTAAGTTTAGGTACACTTCTATTTTTCTCCTTTATCTTAGTATTTTTCTTAGATACATACTTAGAATAAATGGGGGACAAATTTAATCATATAAAAATGTAATTTATAAAACTTGAGCATGACTTGTGACATCCAAACCATAGGCCTTTCTTGTTTTCTTTCATAACCCCCTAAGCATGTTTTCACTACTTCCTAGTCACCTGAAGCCTTCCTAAATCAGCCCCAACTACCCTAGACTCCTATCTCAATCACATACCTATCCTCTAAGGTCCTTATCCCCTTAGATAATAGTACCATAATTTGGACTATAGCACTGGACCCTAGGGTGTTCACTTTCCAGTGCTGTTGTCCAAGTCACTCTTAGCCTAAAATAGTCAAATTTATTTGGATCCTTGTCTTTTTCCCTGTCAACCTAACATGAAGTCATCTAACCTATGGTCATTAGTTTCCCTATAAAAAACTATTCAAGGGTCATTTAGAAGGGCTGGAAATCATTTAAAAGGCATGAGCTAGAAATACACTAAGCACACTAGAGAAAATATTCTTATTCTCTACATACAACCAACCACTGCTATTTCTAGCTTACTCAAGATCCCACACAAGTCATGAGTCATCTCAAGTTTTCAAAAATTTACATAATACTTGCATTGAATACATATGATTACATAATACACATTCAATTTGGGATAACTACATTTGCCTTGATCTCTCCTCAGAGTATTGGTATGTAGGCAGTGTGCCCACACATGTGGTGTGATCATACATTTAGTGAATAATACAAACTAACCCCTTTTTCTAGCTGATTAAAGACCACTTGTCAACCCTAAGGAGGAACTAGGACCCTAGAGGATAAAATCAGTTACACATGAAGCTTTACGAATGATTGATACTTAATATTATAGATACATAGCATCCTCAAGCATCAGAACAAAACCCAAAAAGCTCATAAGTAGATCAGAGGGACTATAGTGCCAAAAATATGACTATAGCACTAGACCTCCAAGTGTATAGTTTTCAATGCTATTGTCCAACCAAAAAATAGACTTTTAGGTCCTATTTCTAATAGTCTATCCAGTCAGCTCAACAATTTATAGTTTTATAATCCTCCTTCTCATTCCAAAAATCAGCTAAGTTCACTCTCTATCCCCTTGTTTACTATTTTTAGTGATTAATTAATCAAATATATATTTAGAAAATCAGTAGTTTAATTTAGGTATACTATGTTCACATATTTTCCAAATTAATCTAGGCCTATTTACTAATTAGGAGATTAAACCCTTAGTTTCTCAAAAATATTAAAACATCTTGTCTATAAATCTTACCAATCAACATGCTTGCATTATCTATCACCTAACCATCATTTTATCTCTAAAACATATTCTAATAAACATGTCATGAACAACATCATAAAAAATCATCTATCAAATATTCATGGTCATGCACAAACTAAATTAAATAAAAACAAACATCTTAGTCAAAAACATGTTTTCAACCACATAATCATGTAACCAAATAGTCACCATCATATCCATCATCAAATACCTAAACTAAAGAATCAATAATAAACCTATGCATGAAGCATCATATATGTCATCCATAGACATCATTACATCACATCATAATCTACATCTATCAAATCATAATCAATAAGCATCATCAACACCATAACACAATTATCATGTCATCAATATAATCAAATGTTAACAATCCACATGATCATCATATACATCAATAAAGAAATAAATGAAATAATGTATCCATGTCTCTCTTTCTCATATACATCTCACATCATCAACACATAGGCCAATATCAAAATTAAAATCATCTACATAATCTCATATATGAAGCCCCTAGTACACCATTACCACTAGCTGCATCTACACCTGTACTACCATATGGTGGTGGCCCACCTAATGTCCCTACCTATCCCATTATCAAGGCCCACTATCCTAGAATATCATAAGAAGCCCTACCAGACTAACCCTGTACTCTTTGTATCTCATCTCTAGTGGCAATTACGCTAGCACTATCACCTCATAATGTCTCATCTCCTCGATGGCAGCTAGGTACCATGTCATCAAAACCATGTTAGGTGGTCCTATTGTTATTTTTACATCCTCACATACCCTCTATCTCAATGAATCTCTCTCCTGAGTCACTAACCCAAGAGAGATACTTGCCTAATCATGCTTTCTAGTCAAAGTAATAATTTGTGCCTACAAATTGGCCACCTATCCCTATAATCCCATGATGTAGGACTATGTTAGTGTAGTGTTTATTGTGCCTATCTATCTAGTCTACCACCCTATATAGGAGCCCCATCCACATCAATAGAATGCTGACCACCATCATCCCATCTAAAATTAGCTACTACATATCAAGCTTTGTACCAAGCTACATATCCATCGATAATACCTACATCATTAATGGTATCTTTAGCCAATAGCTCCTCATAGTCTAATATGACATCTTGTGGCTATGGATTTGGGATTGGGAAATAGACATCCTCCCTCATATATCAAGGGAAATCTAGTGGGATCCCCTGACCAAGTCTAAACTACCTCTGCACTTACTCAAATAGGATCAACTCTATCTCCCCATCCCATCTCCCATAAATCCATATCTATCTCTAAAAGTATAATGTGTGGTATTTATACCTTGGCCACCTAGGCAAACCTACATATGGCCTCTAGACTATATCAACCACCACCAAGACCTCCAAGGCATCTCTAAACCATTGAGTATCTTGGTCACCACCACTTTCACCTCTTAAATCATAGTCACCTCTCCATATAGCAAAACCAATTGGAAAGGGTTCTTGGCTAAATCCATACTAGGGTGTCCCCACTAACCTCAACACCCATATGTGCTCATACACCTAGTAATGAAGTACAAACATAATGCTAATCCCATATCACCAACATGCTCTAAAGTCTCAGAACTCTCTATAGATCTTCACTAGTAGCATTGGGGCCCATCTAAACATAGTCCTCCTAGGAAGTATCTGCACTAGTACCCCTAGTAATAAGTATGGAAAGTGGGTGCTGCTCGAATTGGGTACCATGAAGTAGGACACAACCATCATCATCATCATCATCATCATCATCATCATAAACAAGCATATATCTATAGGAGCCCTCTAGCACAAGGGTCTGTAGTTTAATCCACTGGAATGAAATTGGGCATGCACTCGATCTACCTTATAAGTCAAATCCATATGATAGTCAATATCCTCACTCTCTATATTGTAGATCAACTTCCCCTGAATGGATACCTGAGTGATGTGTTTAATATCCTCTAGGAGAATCATCATCTCACCTATCAATGATAAAAATGTGTTTATGGCCAGGTCCCATCTCTCAATGAGGGTCGTAATCATACTCACATCTCATGGTAGATGCCTATAATGGATCATCGTGCCTAATATAATAGTCTCCATATGTCTCCACTCCTCCATTGTCATCATGTCTCATACTTTGATAAATATCCATGGGACCCTATCCCTCATCTGAATCCACTCATGGACCTATAAAACAATCCAATTAACATGCCCCTTTAATTTTCCATGATTGAGCTTAGTACCAACATCTACCTACCCTTATTTAACCTATACCAATTGAACACATTTCATCTACCCTATCACCTATAGCATTCTAATAAACCACTACACACTCTAACACATATTTTTTACCACCTAACATTTCTCTCACCTACCTTTACCCACCAACCCTTTTCACATCTCATCCTATCAAACATATATTTAACCTCTTAAAACTACTTGATGTGTCTCTTATAACCTATACAACACTTTAACAACCTTTCAAAATTTACAAACTTTTCACACTTTACAACACCTTCACATCTTTCACAAACTTACTAAATTTTAAATTTTCTAGATTTTACAATTTCAAAATTTACCTTAGAAACTATAACACATTAATATTATTATATCAAATTTTAACTACCGAATCACCAAACCCTTCAACTGCTGATGGTTTATGGAACCTTCGACTATCCCTTAGGAGCCTCTTCCATTCGTGCTCAACCATTGATGGTTGAGTTGAACCACTAACAGTCACTGTGTGTGACCACTGATAGTGAAACTTGAACCCTCAACCTATCTAAACTTTTACCCAACCACCCCATATCCACAAATACCCTACCTATCTTATCATACTCCCTTTTTGCCAATCCACCATATCTTTCCAATTATAATTTGACCTACTTTTATGATTAAAATAAATAAATTCTACCCTAGGACATCATTTTATCAAAACCTATTTAAAACCTTACTCAACACTATAATTACACCCTTCCTATATCAAATTCATAGTCACAACCCAATAACTTACATTATCCTATTAAAATTAAAAATAATGCCTACCTTGTTCCATGATTGTTAGCATGGTCAAATACATCATCTTTTCACCTAACCATATCTACATCCCCCCTCCATCATAATACTGCTTGAGTCAACCCCACACCCACAATCCACCAATCAATCAACAACAACTCAGTCACCGAAGACCAAATGATAAAACACTTTGATTCACCCAAATAATAAGCAATGAAAGTCAAATGGTAAAAACAATTTCATATTTTTACTTTTATCTTAGATTTTTAGGGATTTCCTAACCATTGATGGTTAGGGTGACTGTTGACCTTGGGGAAATACCTAACCATCAATGGTCAAGGTATCATTTTTCTTTCACCTCTTTCAAATGAACCCCACCTCACTACCATCATTTTTAGAGAATTACATTTGGCCTGAAGTTCATTTTGGATATTATGTCCATATAATTATGTAGGTAGTGCCCACTTGCCTCATGCATATGGAGTCAGCTCAGCCATCCCCTAACAAACCATACCCAACCAACCAACCATTACACCACATCCATCTCAACATTGGTAATTTTTGAACTGGACCATTCACTTCTTTTGTGACAACTATGCATGGTCATTTTTATTGTACCAACCAACCTTTCCATGTTGCACTCTTAAAATTTACATTACCTCATGCATGAACCACACAATTATGTTGTTTCAAAAGAGTAATTCCTACCCTAGATACTTGTAACTAATACAACCTTGTCTATATGGTTTGATAGGCCTGACCTGATTAGCTATAACAAATGTTATGGGTCGGTTACCCCTGTCACATGTCCCTATAGAATGGAACTTATTTTTACCAACATTGGAAACTTTAGTCTTTACATGATATTGAATCTTTCCCTTATTCATATTTTGTTCTCATGTTTGCATCTCAAATTCTAAACCCTTTTTATGTCACCCATTTACCATTTATCAAACCCTAACCAAATTTTTATTTCACCTCATTAACTCCTAGTTTAACAGAGAACACCTCTTCCCATACTCAGGGCAACCAGACTTTGACTAGTGATTTGTTTTTGTTCTATAGCTTATTATATTAAAGCCACATAATAAAAGGGGGGAAAATATAGACACTCAAAAATTACACATGATAGATTTTGGTTGCATTGTCAACTTTGTGAGAGATAATTATCTCCTTAAATGGTAATTTAATTTTAAAACTAGCCTTAAAACATCAAAAATTGGCAACTTTACTCCCCTATCAATTAGTAACTTTCTCCATCCTAATTAGCAACTTAATCTTATAAAAGGAGAAGAGGAGGAAGTTAAATAGATCCATCACAATACACAATATTACATCCAAACTCTCTTGTATATAGGTATCTATCATCCTTTCGACAAGCAAGCAACATCACTAGAGACCCAAAGCTCTATCAAAATCACTTTCAAAAGTAGAAGCACTGCCACTTTAGCTAAATTATTTTAGCCTTCTACCAATATATTTTAGATATATTTCACTTATTTTCATTGATTTATCTTATTTCCAACCCTCCTACCCTATCAAACCCATCAATATCTTATTTTCCACTTCTCAGTCCTATAACAGACCTCTGTTTGCCTAAATACCCAATATACACCTTCTTTTCTAATCATTTTAGATTTACACATGGAACCACCAATGGTTAACACAACCATTGATGGTTACCTATATGTTAATGGTTAGCCTTAAACCATTGATGGTTTACCTGACCACCGATGGTCACTATGGCATAAAAATATAATAATCTATTTTCAGCCCCATAACCCCAGTCAAACCTAACTTTCTCTATTTCTTCCTGATTATAGTAGTTTTTCTAATTTTTTGGACCAGACCCCAACCATTTTAGCATAATTATTGACCATCTTTCATACTTTCAGTCATTTTTATATTAATAAGCATTCTAATTTCTTTTAATTGCACTTCATTTATCTTATGCAAGTAGATCTTTACTTTATCATTTCCAACTTAATTGTTATACCAGTAGATTGATGGCCTCCTAGTAAGAAATACACTTCATGGATTTAGCTTACACTAGGCAGTCCACTCATCTATTTGATAACAAACCCATTTTCTAGTATATTTCTCATCTACATATTACTCCTTCCTAGCCAAAGAGGAGTTTCAATCATTGTCTGGATTCATGCATGCACTTTACTAGGTATTCTTCTATACACCCTATTACTAGTTTCATTATTTACTTTCAAAATTAAGAAATGAGTGAAAATTAACTAAAACATTAGGCAAATTAAAAAGTGATAAAAGATAAACTGGAAGGCTTTGAAAAACACTTTTAATAAGTAAGAATTTTCCTACTTGAGAGAGAAGATTCCATTTCCAACTAGCTAACTTCCTTTGAAATCTTTCCACAAGTGGATTCCAACTTGTAAGAGGAACATTGATTCTAAAAAGAGTCATGCCAAGAGAAGAGGAAGGTGTATATTTAATTTGGTAACCCAAAATCTTAGTTATTTGACCTTACCTTCCCAGTGACGTGTTAAATAAGAAAACATAACTTTTTTTAAAATTCACTTTTTCGTTAAAAGCTAGTTCATGTATAAGCAAGTTTTATTTTAAAATTTTATATTCCCTAATAGATGCATCTAATATAATAATGGTATCATCTAAAAATTATTGATGAGACATTAGATCCATATTCCTAATTGGCTTAAAATCTTTTAACTCCCTAATTTTCATTGCATTTGAAATAAATATGCTCAATGATTCAACCATAATGATGAAAAGGAAAAGTGGGAGGGTATCTCCTTGTGTAACTCCTTTACCACTTTTGAAGAAGCCTTGTGCCACTCCATTAATAAGACCAAAAATAAGTAAGTAGACATGCAAGATATTATTATTTTTATGAACTTATCTTATAAACCAAACTATCTCATGATTCTATCCAAGAAATTCTAGTCTAATTTGTCATAGGATTTAGCCATGTCTAATTTTATCACCACTATATCCCTTTCTCTTTTATACATAAAATGAATGGATTCGTGAACTACAATACCCCTTTCTTGAATTTGTCTTCCAGGAATAAAACCACATTATTGAGAATCAATAATAGATTCTATAATAAGCTATAATACTAAATATAAAATCTTAGTGATGATATTTTAGATGGAGTTACACAGACTAATAGGGCAAAAATAAAAAAATTAATATCTCCTTCCTTCTTAGGAATTAATATGATAAAGGTGTGATTGAATTATTTTAACATCTTAGAAGATTTTATAAATTCATTTACTGTATCCACCACATCGTCTCTAATAATATCCCAAAATTTATGATATAAGGCTTTTGGAAATCCATTAGGACCCAAAGCTTTGTCAGGGTTCATTTTATAAATAATAACTTTAAGATCTTAATTAGAAGTAGCAACAACAAGAGAGAGATTATCTTCCTAAGACAACAACTCTAGAATGACATGCAAAAATTCTTTCTCATATCAGATATTCATTTTGAAATCATCTTTAATTTTTTTTTGGAAAAAAAAAAAACTTTCCTAATTGATGGGGTCCTTATCATAAATCATTTGTCCTTCTCTATCCCTGATTTTTCTAATTGAATTATGAGCTCTATGCTTCAAGGTAGACATATAAAAAAAATGTGTATTTATGTCCCCCTCCATGAGCCAAATGTTTCTAGATTTTTGTCTCCAAATAATCTCTTCTTTATTAGCCATTGTATGATAATCACAAAGGAGCTATTTTTATTTATTTTGAGAGGCTACATCATACCCATAAATTTCTATTTCATATTCAAGTGATAAAATTTTCATTTTTAAATCTTTTTTTTGAATGAGTACATTTCCAAAAACTTGTTTATTCCATTGTCTAATCTTAACCTTGATTTTTTTCATTTTTGCATCCAAACAGAACATGGCCAAGACATTCACCATTGGGGACCATGATTCCATAATTCTATCATGGATATTAGGATGACTAAACCACATGTTCCATTTTAAAAAGATATCTGTCATCTTTAGCATATTTTTATACTATTTTCAACTCCAAGGGGCTATAATCAAACCCTATACGAGGTAAAAAAATTTAAAAGAAAGACCTTATGATCCAACCAATTCATAAATATGAGAATTCTATCAAGCTTTCATTAGATTAAGTTTTCTCCCAATCTCTTAATACTTCAAGTAAACTTAGAGCCTTTTAATTCCACATCAATAAGACCAATATCAATAATGAGAGAAGAGAATTCCTCAATAATATTAGAGAAGACATGATTACCTCCTTTTTTGTCACCTAGATAGAGAGGTGAATTAAATTCTCTAGACATGACCCAATTAAAGTCCTTATAGGTATTCTTAAACATTCTTAAGTCATCCCAAACTTTTTTGTGAGAAACAACAGAGTTAGGAGCATAAATGTTGGACTAAATCCATTGCCTACCATCCAAAAAATCTATAAAAAGAATATCCAAAGGATTAGGTGACTTGTATAGAGACTCCCCAATCAATTTATTACTATCCTAAAATTTGATCAAACCATCAGAAGCTCTAGCTGAGATAATACAAACAATACCAGCATCTTTCTAACAAGACTTTTTATGTGAATCATGTGAAACCTCATAAATTTTATATTCATGAAAGAACAATATAAGAGGTTTATGGATTCTCTTGAAATCTATAAAAAATTTCTATTTATAATAATTATGTATCATTATAATATTCCAAGAAAAGACTAACATAATTAACTAAAAGGAGAAAGGTTACCTCCCTTAAAAAGAAGCATAGTTTGAATTCCATCCACAATTTCAAGATCACTATTCTTTTTAAACACTGATATTTAGAAAATATCCTAGATTTAGGTGGTGAATAGGTAACTGACCCTTTGGTACCTATTCTAGTTATTATAGAGGAAGTGAATTAGCTTTGATGTTATGCATAAGGGTTGAGAGGATTTCTTGGGAGTCAACTAAAACCTCTAGTGAATCTTTAGGGGATGATGAAATAGGGAAATTTATCTCTTTATCCTTTAATTTATCTCTAGTGAATCATTGGGGGATGATGAAACCTCTAGCTGTGTTAGGATATGAAACTTATTTGAATTTTTTTAAAGTTATTTAGATAGACTTAATAGATATGGTTTATATTTGTAGAAGATTAACATGGAAAAAGGATCTGAAAACTAAAACAAAATATAATTTAACACACCATAATAATATTTTTCATACTTTATCTTTAATAATAAATAGGCTATTAAATAGCCAAGATAGTTTACCAACTTTCTATAAAATAGGAAGGCTAACAAACAACTAACCTATTAATAGAGATACAAGTATAACAAGAATATATTATTTCTATAAACAATATATTTTACTAACCATCTAATCTATATTAGTGAGTCATAACTCACTCACATAATATTATATTTACCTCTCTATAAATATCTAACTATAAAAGCTAATGTAATAAACTAATCCCTAACATTCTCCCCCTTAATTTTTACATGGTGCAAAAACATTAACACTCTCACATGTAGTATGCTCACCCCTTATGGCATGCCTTATTTATCTCATAAACTTGATAAAAATAAAGTATCACTCCTTATATGGTTTTAATCAGGTTTACCATAAACATTGAAATGAATAAGAACCTCCTTATATCCATTGTTCACCTCTAGTGGTTTTTTGGATCTACCACAAACCTTTTCAAGATCCATGAACTAACTTACATTGGTAATTTTGTCCTTTCACTATGCTCTCACATTAGGAAATTATGTTTGGAATTGAACACAAATTACATTACTTGAACAAGCATGCACTTTTGTTCTTTATTTACAAACATACAATAGAAACTATAAAAAAAACACACCACACATAATATGTCACCAAATCATCTAGGCCCCATCATTAGTGACTAATGAGAGGCTCTGAAACATCTAGAATCCATTTATTACTTCCTCTAATAAATGATGATTCTTACTCAATCTATGAATTCGTGAAGCTCAATTGCATCGCACACACACACACACACACACACACACACACACACACACACACACACACACACACACACACACACACACACACACACACACACACACACACACACACACACACACACACACACCCACACCCACACCCACCCACACACACACACACACACACATCAACCCTCAATAATTACTCACCTAGCATAAGCCTATCACAAACCAAACAACTCATAAGGAAATTTACCAAATGAATTCAATCAATCATTCAAGTGATCAAATATTCCTTATTTTATCCTATTTCCATATTAGTCATAGGGTAAACACATCTACAGGTTTGAAGTACTGAAGGAACATCCCATGAGACACATTTTCTAAGTTACAATCTAGGTCACTCTATGTGCTTGCTTATCAAACATTGCATGATATACACATAAACCAAACTATAGGTCAGAACTACATAAGTCGGAGGCCTTATTCAGAGTATTAGGTATGTAGGTAGTTCTCATTGATAGAGAAGTATTTGAGTCAACTCAAAAAAGTGTTCCTACAAACCCATTTTTATCATAATTAATATGAAGATGAAAAACTAGGGTTTTATCATTTGACATAGACAGATAATCCATGACCCACATCTAAATGTATTAGAGTGAAGGTGACACACAACCTATATTAATCCAATTAGTTGTATCTAGTTTTAACAATTATTATGTAATAAACACATATATCTAAGTCAGATAAAAACATAGAGGTAATTATCCCAAGTTGACATAAGTGTCTATAGATATAAAGGTATAATTTATAAAATCAAGAAAATAATCTAGAATATAGATACAGTTTAATTTATTATTGTTCCAAATCAAGATCTATATTAGCATCAAAACTATCTAAATATCTTATTTTTCATTATCATTACAATATATAACATAGTTTTATATTATATTTTTAGCATATATCAGCATAATAAATTTAGTATATGTTTATCTGAGTTTTGAAATTAATTAACCTGATTTAGAGATATTATACCATCCTTGTATCCTAGGATATATCTAACCCCTTTAACCTAGATTACCCAATCTATATTTTAAGGTTAAACATTTGGTGAACCCAGCCTTTATGTCTTTCCATGTAACTCCTAGTGTGCTCTAGGGTTTTTTTGATTTTCCTAATCTCTCAATTATTACAATTTATGTCAAAAATCAAAATTTATTTTCCTAAAATGATGTTTACTATGGATAAAAAATATCTTATTACACCTTAACCCTAAGGATGGTGATAGATCCCATCCCTCTAATTAGGTCTAGGCTATCACTTATCTAAGGGGCAATGTGGCCCATCCTATACTTTAAAATGAAGGTAATTAATCTGAAATACCTAGGGTTTGTGCTTGTGAAGTCCTAAAATATCAAATCACCAGTATGAAAAAGTTAATAAAATATTTACAAAATCATATTGCATACATGAAAAATCCAAAACATGCTAGTGTTAATCATATGTTTGCATCTTCATCTAGTAATGTTTTACCCAACAACATTTTGTATCTAAATGATTTATAAAATGAATAAAAGACTACTAAGAGTCTAAGTGAAACCTTGCTAGACATGCTTTGAAACAAAGTGATTCAATTACCTCCCCTAGATCCTATAAGTAGATCTAAATAATATTATGTATATCATAGAATGCATGGTCATCATATAGATTATTGTATTACATTAAAAAATAAAATACAAAGTCATAAACATAGTGGTGATCATATTATTGATACATCAACTAAGAAAACCACTAACATTATGAGTACCTCTCCTAAACCACAAATACTAAAACAATAAATATTAGTACCAAACAATAAATCAAAGGAAGATAAGGGTCAAAATAACAAATAAATAGAGAAAAAACCATTACCAAAGGTTTCAAAAATTTCAAATGATATATAATTACGAAAGGAACTAATGATATTAAAACCACCAAAAAATAAGCCATGTGATCTCCCTTTGTTGGTCAATATTAATAAATAAGAGGGCACAATTCCAAATGATTATGATAGTGGTGATCTTATTCCTAATACAAAAAAAAAATGCATATAACATACCAAGAATGTCACAAACATAATATGACACAATTCCTTATTTATATACATATACTCCAAATGGTATATCACATTTTAAATAACAGTGTAATAGGTTACATTTATCTTATAATAATAATTACATTGATGATTATGATCATAATAATAAAAAATATTAGTATGATCCTAATGATACTTATTACACAACATATGAATATGAAACACATGATACAATACCTTCACAAAGGCATCTTATTGATGAGATATTTGTGTTTTTATAGCACTTATACCTATATTGTCTCTTTGGAATCTATATTATTAGTTCCATGTTGGTAGATATAATATTATTTATTTTTATATACATGTGTTTCACACATATTTTGAGTGTGATTTAGGCATATGCATATACATGATCTATGAAATTTTGGATGTTGGGCCTTCCATCTACTCATGCCATATGGAAATTGGGGAAATACATTTATTTCATCATGATACATCTAGGTTATATCATTTTAGGGTCATTTTAAATTATCATGTTTGAGCTTATGTACTTACAAATGCATTTATCCATGCTTATATCTTTTATAGTGTACTTGATATATTATGTACTTAAATTCTTTTGTTAAGACATATATTCAGGGACTAATATGATATGTTTATGCTAGTTTTTTATACTTTTAATTTATGTACTTCCTTGACTGCCTTAATTTTCTTGTTTAATATTTGAATATGCTCCATTTTTTATACCCCTCATGCCTTTGTTTGCCTCTCTGACATATGAATATGACATCCTTTATTGTATGTTGACATTTGAATATGACATTCCTTAAGTTTTTAGACATTTGAATAATTCATGTCCCTTTGATTTCAAAATATTTGAATATGCCCCTTATTTGAGGTCTCCTTGGACCCTTATCTTTTGATTTGCTTTTGAGTGCTCTTATGTGTGTGCTTGATTACTAGTTGAACTTGCAATGTTACTATATAGATGCTACCATAATTCATATCATGTATCGTAGGACTCGGTGTGATGACATTCTACATGCTTCAAAGATATATCTACCTAGACATGTTCCTTCTATATACTACATGGTTCATACACAGATTATATAATTATATTATCCTTTTGAGGTAAGTTGACTACCAGTTGCTACTTCACCTCAACTAAAAAGTGGGGATATTAGTGGGGAATATTTTATATACAAGTTTTCCACACTTACACTCATTTTTAGATTCAAATATATAGTGGGGACATGTTTTGGAACCATGTTCTCTACACAAACACTAGTTTTCAATTTCATATATATAGTGGAGGCATGTTCTCCACACTTACACCAGTTTTTTAGTTTCAGATTATAGTGGGGGCATGTTTTGGAAACATGATATCCATACTTACATATTCTTCAAATTAGCCAAATTGTATAGTTATATAATTTAGATACACATTTGTGGCATAATTATATACATTGGTACCATAACACTTCTATGGATTGTAATCACCCACCAGGTTTGAATTTTATAGACTGTATTGAGCCAATCTATTGTAGTAGCTGGGTCACTTTTGGTATGGTTGAGATGATTAAATGACTCAATCTTGTCAAGTTTATAGGCTGAAATTGATTACATCGTTTAAGGTCACTAGATATATAGTGAAATTTGACTTGGTTCACTCATGCTCAATAGGTTATAAACATGATTGGGTCACATGGTTGAGTTAATCTCAATTGATGGGTAGCAATTCACCTTTTCTCCAAAGTTGGGGGTAGGTGTCCTCCAATATTTCTCTATCTTCGTGATATATGCACTTTCTATATTTTATATTTTTCATAATCACATATTTAATGATTCATAATGATAAATATTATCAAATAAAATTTTAAAAAGGCAAATCAGTTGCATTAATACACAAGTGTACTCCTAAACCTTGCTCTCTTTATTTCAATAATTTCAATGCTTTCAATTTTAGATTATATGCACTAATTATATATTGTAAAATGATCTTTGTTGTAGGTTAGTCACCAAAAATTCACTTAAGTTGGGCTCAAAAAAAGGCAATGTGTGTTATACACACCCAGATAGGCATTTATTTTCCTTTAAATTAGTAATTTTGTTACTAAATTAAAGGGGGAAAATGAAAAGTCTATTTTTTAATTATATAGTACATCAATATTTTACACTTGTAAAATACATATAATATATGTACCTTTAGTTTTTAGACCCTTCCCATTGTTGAAAGGATCACATAAAGTATCTCTTTATACCTATTTGATTATCACTTAGTCTGACCACTATTATTCTGATAACTAAAACCTTATATAATGATCAAAATTTTATAACCTACTTATCATCCCTAAACCTATTCCTATTTTATATTTTCTTAAATACTTGCATCCCAGTCAAACACCTACATTGATGCAAGTGTCTTATCCCAATGTAAGTGTCTAGTGCCTTAAAGTCATCCAATTTACAAATAAAATGTATACCTATGGTTATCCTAAGTAATTTAATGAAATATATTATCCAAATATATATATATATATATATATATATATATATATATATATATATATATATATATAAAAGATCAATCCTCATTCACTCCTCACCTAACCTAGACCAAATAACTCACAAGGAAATTTAACAAAGGCATTTAATCAAGAATTTAAGTGCCAAAGCTTCCCTATTTTCTCTTATTTCCATATAATTCATAGGGAAAACACATATATAGGTTTTAATTACTTAAGTAACATCCCATGAGTAACATTTTCCAAGTTATAAGCTAGATCACTTTATGTACTTTCTTATTATAGATTACATTATACACAAACAAGCCAACATATAGGGGATAACTATATAAGTATGAGGTCTTATTCAAAGTATTGGCTATGTAGTTAGTGATCATTAATAGACGGTTATTTGGGACAAATCAACACCATGTATCCATTAACCCATTTCTATGACAACTAATATGAAGATGAAGAACTAGGGTTTTATAGTTTGATAAAGAATGACAATCCATGACCCAAATCTAAATGCTCTAAATTCAAGGAGACATAGCCTATAAGCATCTAGGTGGTCACATCCATTTTAAATAGGTGTTCCATACTATACACATGTGTCTAAGTCATATAAAATCATCGATGTAACTATCCCAAGTCAACACACCTAGTCCAAAAATTAGGTGATTGATCCATAATCCATATCTTGTCTACTTTCTTCTTGTTCTAGATATAGATCTATATTATCATTATAACTAGCTAAGTATCTTATTCTTCAATATCATTTCAATATATAACATAGATGTACTTTCTATTTTTAGCATATCTCAACATAATAAATTTAGTAAATTTTTATCTAAGATTTTTAATTAATTGACCTACTTTAGAGATAATATACCATCCTTGTGCCCTAGGCTATATCTAACCCATTTAACCCTAAATTATCCAATCTATATTTTAGGGTTAAACAATGTCAAAAATGCATTACTAAATGGAGTGATTGAATAAGAAGTACATATGGGGCAGCCATAAAATTTTGAAGTGAAGGGTAAATAATTTTGGGTATATAATTTAAAGAAGGATATTTATGTGATGAATAAATTTATAAGAACTTGTTACTAAAGAAGTCATAGTTGTTTATTTTATTAAGGATTTATAAGAAGTCAAAATGAACCAACTATTTACATACTAGCATCTAGTTCTAATGTTTTATATGTTTATCTCTATATAGATGACTTTATATTTATAGGTAGATCTATGAAGATGTCAAATAGCTTCAAGAAATATATGAAATTATAATTTAAGACAATTTATATTGGACTCATGAAGTAATTTCTTGGAAAAAAATTCCATCAAAATAAAGAATCAATATTTAGTTTTCAAGCCAAATATGTCCAAGGCATGTTAAATAAGTACAATCTTCAAGATTATAAGTCTATGGAAACTCTAATTATAAGTGGAGAAAATATAGTAAGAGAGGATGGAAGTAATTAAACTAATTAAAATAATTTTATAACTATGGTGGGAGGTTTTATGAATCTCATGATGACAAGACTTGATATCAGTTAGGGGATTTCACTAGTTTCTAAATTTATGGGCAAACCATCACTCAAACATTTGAAAGCACTAAAGAGATTTTTTAGGTATGTAAAAGATAATTATAATCATGATATTAATTTAAGACCAAAATTTTCATTGTCTAATTGGATACACATATTCATGTTTTGGAGGATATTTTGATGACATAACATTAACTTCAAGTTATTGCTTCACATTATAAAGTGAGTTGGTTTCATGGTCATCAAAGAAACAAGCTACATTTACATTATCCTCTACTGAAGCTGAATATAAAACCCTTACATTAACTTTCACACAAGTATTGTGATTTATAATAATCTTAATTTATTTTAGATAGGATCAACTTGAGCCAACATATATTTTTTTAATAGCAATAGGACAATAAAATTATCCATGAATCTAGTTTTTCATGCTATAACCAAACATATTGAACTCAAACATCATTTTTTTTAGAAACTTGGTCAATGAAAAATATTTTTTCATCAAGTATGTAAGAATTTAAGATCAATTTTATGATATTTTCACCAAGGGATTGATGAATAATATTTATATAAGACTTAAGGAGATGGCAGACATTTATTATCTTTACGTCAAAAAGGGAAATGTTGATCATGATGCCAATGTTAGCACTTGATTTTTAATGTTAGAGTTCATTTTATTTATGTTTTATAATTTTATGAAGGTTAATTAATTTATTTTATTTTTTAGATTAATTATTTTTTTAATTATAAACACTTTTAGGAACTTCTTAAAAAATAGTTAAAAGTGCTACTTAGAGTCTAGTTCATTGAACGTGTACTTAATTGATCTCAACTCATTATCCATTCATACCCAAGATTTTGGGTGAAATTTTAAAGGCTTATTTAACTAATTTTAATCTTATTTTTTTAAATATCCTACTTTATAGGGATTTTGGTCACCTAGCTTGTCTAGTGTGCATGTGTTGCTTACTTGTCAACAAATACATCTTGAATGATGATCATTTCTTATCAATGAGTCAAACTTATTTTACTGAGTAAAATTTTAGTTATCTTAGATTATATTTTTAGGAGTATATTTTTATTTATATTATTTTTTAATTAGGGTCTTAATTTAACATTAAATTGTCATGCAATTTCCTTATAATTGGTTAGTTTTAGTATTTATTGTTAATAAAATATTATGCACATGTGTGCCACAATGGTTCTCCTTAAAAATTAATTTTTCATGTGTTTTATCTCTAATTTTATTTTCATGTATGCACAAAGTAAAAATATCAATTTTATGTATTCTTATTTTGAGTTATTCAGTACATATTTCGTCATTAATCACTCTTATGACAATACTAGATTAACACTTGGTAATTCTAGGATAGATTGGATGACAAAAAGATTCATTTTCATATTAAATCAGAGATGATTTTCACTCCATCCATACATTAAAAACCTTAAATAAATACCTATTTTTATGTTCCACTTATTTTTTATGAGATTTTATCATTTTATTTGGAATTAATTGATTATGCTCAAGTGCACATGTATCATGCTCATAGATTTGATGGAAAAATTGTTTATGTAATTTTCTCATGTGTAACTAAATGATGCTTATAAATAGGTGGAGAAGTTAATTATATATTATGTGTTTTCATATATATATATATATATTTCTCTTGAATAGTTTTGTAGACTATTATATTACCATGTTTTTCAATGTATGTGTAAACCAATTACTCTGTAGGAGGGGTAAATATCATCAGTTCTAAAGGGTATTCATATTAGTTTCCTATAATTTTAACCACTTGATTAATATAAATATATTTGAGAAATTTATGAAATATATAAGGTAATTCTCTAATATTTTGGATCAAATGGAATCCTAATAGTATATTAAAGACCCATGTGTTTGGTGGAACTAAAAATGGAGTTGATGCTATGAGAGGTCCCACTTGTAAGGGTAGCACTATATACCCAAGATCATCTTGTATATGATAATAAAATGATTTAACAATTATAGAAGTGTCCTATAAATATTTATCTATATAACTAAGAGAGTATATGAGTGTTATATTATCTATCATAACACTATATATGGATTGCTTATCAACATATACTCAAATAAAGAGTGCATGTCTATATGAATAATCATATTAAAAACTTCACTATCATAAATATTAATAATAATATGTGATGTTTATTTTATTTTAAATATACCAATTATTCTATCAAGTGGATGATAATATATAGAATGAGGATGATGAACATTATATGCATAATTCACTTCATAACTATCCTTGTTATTTTTTGATTCATGCTTTGGAAAAGGATCTTTATACATTTTGAGTTTTGAATTGTCATTTGATTATGGCTTGGAATTTTTAGTAGGTGTGATAATATTAAAAATGTTTTCATCAATAAGATCTTGAATCTTGTGTTTGATCTTGAAAAAATTGTTTTTGGAATGTAAAATACATCGATGGTAGTTTTAATATGCATTACTATAAAAAATTATAGATTGTGGTTTAGACATGTAGGGGAAGAAAAATGAGGTTTAACTCAAGTATATTTTGAAATAATACATGAGGAGGTGATGGCAACCTTGATAATTGCCTCCTTGCTCAAGCTTGTAATTGAAGCTTTTGTGTGGGTTGTGAGATATCATTAATTATATTCTTAGCTTTGTTCTTAATTTCATTGAGTTTTCTCTTATAATTTGGATTTATTTAAAACTTGACATTTGAAGTAGAAGGATAATTTTAAGTATACATAATCTTGTTCAAAGTAAGCAATTTAACTTCACATTATTTGACTATATGACATAACTCATCAACACATTTGAACTTATCAAACATAATTGACTCTTGAAATGGAATTAAAAAACTTAAGTGAAAATATATTGGATATCATTATAATCCAGTTTATTTGTCATTTTTGATAGCATAGTATTGTATATTCAAATATATTTACTAATTATTTCATTAAACCCTTGTTTGAGCTTTACAATTTGAGAATATGATAGATTTTCACCAATATTAATGTAAAAGCGTGTTAAAAAATTATTTTACAAAGGATTGGAATCCTTTACAGATTGAAGAGTAAGATCATAAAACTATATAAAAGCATATTCTTTGAGACTTTTTGGAAAAAAAATTATCAACAAATTTTCATTGTCTTCATAGTCTAGACAAGTTGCATGGAATACATGGAAATGTTATTCAAGATCACATTTGTCTTCATATAAAGTAAGCTTAGTAGCCACAAAATAAACTAGTAATGGATAATATGAAATTTAGGGTGAATGGTTATGTAATAAGGAACATGAATCTATGGAGCGTATATAATGAGAAATAGTTTTCTCAATTTGAGATAGCTTGTCTTGTAAGGAAAGACTATATGCTCAATAGTAACATTGTAGAGGAGATTCGAGGAGTATAAGTAATGTGAATTTACATAGGTATTGATACTTTTTGGAAACCAATTGATGTTCACAAACCAAGGGATGACTATATGAATTAACTAAAGGCACATAAATAAGAATGGATGAAATAATATAAGTATAAAAATTGGAAATAGTACCTTTCTTTCATTAGTCTCTAACAACATATAAGAGCGAGTCGCCCTTTTATATTTGTTCACAAAGATATTTCATAAATTTTTATTCATCAATATCACTATAATTTCTTGAGTTATAGAATCTAAAATGAGGGCCATAATGTACCCTTAAAGAGGATGTGCAATAGGCAATGGATGATATTTTTTTAGGTTTAAGACAATGTATAACATATACCTCCTCTTGTTCCCAAGTCATTTCAGATTTGACAAAAGTTATTTTTAGTTATGTTTCCATTAGAGAAGCATTATGACATGATATATTAGTGAAACCATTTGAAATAATAAGGCTATGAGATTGAACCATATTTAATATAGTTTATTGATTAATTTGGCCTTGAATCCATGTAAAAACATGATGAATAACATGCTGAAAAGTAATAGGATTTTTGACAATGAATTGCATAATAATATGTATCATATGAAAGAAACATTAATTCATTGAACCCATTATGAATAAATACATCTAGTGATTATGAATATAATACAAGTAAAAGTCATGGTATAAAGGGTTATCTAGGTAATGGTTTGAGTGATTATCTAGGCTCTTAATTATACTTGCTTGTTCATAGCTTAGTGTTAGTCTAATATTTTAGAGCAATAAATACAAAAGTTAAACCATGATTACAACCTACTATCCCACCTCTTATAATATGATGATAGTAAATTTCCTAGGTGATACAATTATTTCAAGTGTACCATAAATCAAATGGGTGAATGATGCTTCCCATAGTATAAACAAGGGATCATGGAATTTATAATATATTGTGAGGTACGGGAATATAAAATTTGTGTTTGGTGTTGTCAAATGGTTTAAGTATTGGGAAAATACCCCTCACCCTAAATATCTATAAAAAAAATCACTGCTTAGCCCATAATGTTAGTCACCAGGTAGTTTTAAAACTATTGGAACATAGTTTCTAAAGATAAGCTACAAGTAAATAGAAAATAAAATCAAAAGATGTTTGTGTATAGAGATTAACAAATTTACACCCAGTTTGAAAGAAAAAACTTCAATATTAAAGGTTATTCAAGGTGACAAGACAATTTATTCAGTGTTAGATTATGATACAAGGTTGAAAAATATTGACTCATAGTTTTAGATTTATATTGAAGGTTGAAATGTGTTTTCTTTCAGTGTCAGGAATTTACATAAATTTATATGAAATCCTAGGGAAAAAATCAAGTAAATAACAAGAAATGTTTTAAAAATATTTATGGGTTCATAAAAATGTTTAATGTTCTTTTTTATATAAAAATGAAATATAATAGAACACTAAACTATTGAAAATTGATTTGGATTATAATATATATAGAACCTAAATGTACATATATTAATTTACATAATGTGAAATGAGCTATAAATATTAAATTAAAAAGTAGATATGTAAACTGAGATTAAACTAAATTTATGTTGATTCTATACATGAATATTGGTGTACACTAATTGTAATGACCCTTGAACTCTGTTGAAGTTATAAATTTTCAAATTATACTGAGATAATGAGACACTAAGAGGATATGATCACACTGTGACCATGTTTATTGATTATAGTCATGTCTTGGTTGATTATATGATTGATTTTTCTATGTGAACACCTATGGATGTTTAAAAGGGTTTATTGATTTTTTGTGTGCCATTTTTACATATAAAAAACCTAAATAATTTAAATTTTTTATCCTACACATTAAACCAAATAGAGAGCAAATTCAAAGGGGTTATCAGGCAAGGGAAATAATTGAGATATCCTAAAAAAAGCCATTTAAATTGAATGCTACCTACATATCCTAAAAGGACCTTAGGATGATGTAGTTATCCCTCCTAAAGTGAGTGAGTGAATCTTGATATTTGATATATGAATGAAACTAGATGGATTGAGTTGAATGCTTGATAATGAGTGCCCTTAACCTATAATAAGATAAATTTAGACTTGGCATATGACTGTTAAAATAAACTATAATTGAAATTAGAAATATTAGTTCCTTTTTACTCATTGTGTAATATAACTCCAAAGTTATTGCTAGATGTATTTGAATGACCTTATGTAGAAATAATTTTATGATTATATAGTACCTCAATCTTATACACTTGGAAAAACTCAGACCTTGATTGTTCCTCTAAGTTAATAACTTTCCCACTTATGCAAGTCTTGCATTAGATCTATCTTATGCCCTTTGGCTTATATCTTAGTTTGACTAGTCTTATGTTGATTAAAAAAACCTTATATCTTTTGTATAATGCTTAAAACCTACTTATATTTCATCTTTAAAATTTATAAACTTGTACCTAATTTATTGATCCCTAAACACTAATATCCAAGATAGAATTTATCATCAACATTAGTGTCCTGACTTGATGCAAGTGTTTAGTGCCCTAAAGTCTTCCAATTTTCAAATAAAATGTATTTTAATGGTCAACCTAAGTGATTTAATGTGAGTTATTACTCCAAAGTTATTGATATAAATACAATATCAACCCTCATTCATTCTTCACTAAGAAAGAAACCAAAGAGACCAAGGAAAATTATTTAAAACACTTTATCAAGCATTAAATTGAATAAAACTTCCCTATTTACATATTAGTCATAGGTATAACACATCTACAGATCTGAATTATTAAAGGAGTATCCCAAGAGCCTAATTTTTCAAGTTATAAGATAGGTCATTATTGTACATGATTTCCACATATTACATGATTTAAACACAAGTTAACATGTAGGGGAGAATTACATGAGTCTGAGGCCCTCTTCTAAAGTATTGGATATATAATAAATGCCCACCAACAATGAGATCTTTGGGGTCAACTCCAACATCATGTGCCCACTATCCCATTTTATCTAATGTAACTATGAAGATGGAGAACTAGGGTTTTACCATTTTATAAGGAGTGATAATCCATGACCCAGATTTGAATGCACTAGAGTGAAAACAAATCAAAACTCATAAACATCTAGGTGATCACATACTTTTCCTATAAGTTTTTCATATAGGACACTTATGTTAAACCCATGCAATATAATCAACAAAACTATTCAAGGCTAATGTTAGTGTCCCAAGCTCTAAAATCATCATATCCAAAATTTGATAACTGTTTCAAAACTATCTTCCAGCCTTCTTCCTACCTATTTCAAATCTAGAACCGTGTCAGCATTAGAATCAACTAATTATATTACTTTCTTATTATTTCCATACATATATTAGTTATACTTTCTATATTTAGACTATACTCAACATAATAAATTTAGTTATGCTTATATCTAAGTTTAGCACCTAATTGGCCTATTGTAGATCTGATTATCACCCTTGTGATATTTCATTTCTTTATACCCCTTTAATAAAATCTATGGATAATAGTAATATCACCTAGATCATTTTAAGGTTAAAAATTTGGTGAAATCTATTTATTTGAATTCCTTTTTTTTCTAATTCCTATGTTTTAAACCAATTAGGGTTTTATATTGTTGTACTTTTTCATTTCCTACTTCTACTATTTTACATGAAATCTATGTGTAACCCTTGATTTTGAGGTGTGTGTATTGAACACATTGAGTTACCCTCCTACCATATAATGTGTCTCAAACCAATGAGGGATATCATACTTTGGATCATGATGATACCCATGTTGATAATAAAAAACATATTGATAAGGTTATCATAGAAGAATATTATGATAATGAAAACCATGAAATAAATGAAAATGAGCAAATAAGGCATGATCAAGTGAAATTAATTGCATTATTTTGTGAGCGTATTCAAAAAAACACTCAAGATCTTGATGAAATCCTAAAAACTATACTCTAAGAAAAAAGTTCCAAAACTATAGTAAAAACATCCCTCCCTTTGAATACATTACAATAATATACATCTAGTGGGGGCATGGGCTATGTGTTCAAACCTTTGTTTACTAAAACTACTATTGCTACATCTATCATGGAATTTCCCATTGATTCGACAAAAATACTAGTTTCAATGCCTATTACTACTCAGAACATTTTTACATCACCTTTAGTGACTACTTAAATTACTAACCTAAACCCCATTGGGTCTACCATTCAAACACTCCTTCAATTTATAAATATATTGGAATACAAGATTAAAAACATTAAACAATTTTTTTTTAAAATCCCCTCATGCTATAGATTCATAAGATGTGTCACATAACCATCTTTCACTTGAGATCTCTTTACACCCTTTTCCAACTAGATTTATTTCACCTATGTTCACATTTTATGATGTAAAAGGTGATCCTAAACAACATCTTTGATATTTTTATGTGGCATGTCTTGAATATGATCTTAATGAAAAACTTTTGACCAAATTATTTCCAAGAAGCCAAACTATGCTATGAGGTGGTTCTATTATTTACCTCTACAATCCATAAAAGCATTCAAACCTCTTATAGACTAGTATTTATCACACTTTTACATTAATATTTATAAAAATTTTTCCTATGATTCTTGAGATATAAGACAATGCTAGCCAAAATGAAAATTCTTGTGGCAGATAATAGGTTGCAAGACTATTCAAGAAAATTTTACTTTCCTTGTTATATGAGTTCATTATTTTTAAAAATTTAAAATCTTTCAATGACTTATTCCATGTTTTAAGATACTATGAAATAAAGTTTATGTCATTGAAAAATCTCAAGTATGTAGCAAACACACTAACTACATCTATATCTAGTACCAAATTTACAATCAAATTAAGCTATAAGGTAAAACCTCATGAGCCTAAAAAGGAAACAACCACCATATTTATTACAATTTCATAATAACCTAATCAAATTATCTTATCAAATGCACCCAAAAGATAATTTACATATTTACCTAAGTCCCCAACTTCATTACTCCTATGGTTAATCGAGTGTTAACTTATATCTCTCCCTCATCCTATATTAGTTGATATGAGTTGAAATCTACCTAAAAGATATGATGTGAATGCTTATTATGATTATGATAAAGGACCAAGGAATTATACATGCATATGCCTTATGTTGAAGCATAATATCCAAGACCTTATTGATGACCAAAAAATTATATTTGATGATCCTCCAAAAGAATGAAGCTCACAACCTAACAATCACCATAAATATAAAATATTTAAAAATACTTTGCAAGACCATTCTAAGAAGGAACTAGAAGTAAAAATAGCATGTAATGAACATCCTCTTCCCTCACATTATGAGAACTGATTCAATGGGATTATTGGTACTTACACACAACATATACCTCCTATGATTCAAAGACCTATTTCCTTTGATTATAGTGAAATTAAGGATGATGACTCAGATCCTCATTCTAAATTCATTTGAAAATACCATGATAAACACCCCATACATAATGTTATGATTAATAATGGTGAAAATGAAAATATTTTCATCATGACATTAATTATGCACTTGGGTTATACTCATCATGATTTACACCCACCTACTAGATCAGTTAGAGAATTCGATGGGACCTCATAGAGGGTTCTTGGAAAGATTGAATTACCTTTATAGGTTTGTACCACACATGTGGCTGCTACATTTTAAATTTTCCCTTTCACATGCATCTTTGATATGTTATTGGGAAGACCTTAGATATATATTATTTGAGTAGATCCATCTATAGTGCATATGTGTGTTAAATACATTCATTCCAATCAGGTAATTATAGGTTATGAAATTCTATACGATAATTTTCTTGAACAAGAGAAACTTATATTCATACAATTAGCTATCAAGCATACTAAGGATAATTCACAATGAAAAGGTAAGCAATATGAAATCCCATTTATTAGGTGACTAATACTTCAGAGACCATTGAATAAGAAACATATAATAGATTCCATGAAATCCCCATCTTCTAGTATATACCATGTTCAAATATCTAGAGCACCTTCAAATATACATATTACTATTATGAAAAAGAAACAAACAAAAACTCAATGAGTGATTCTAATAACCCTTACTCTTGTTACTTTTACTATTTATTCATAGCCAAAAAGTCTTATTTTACATACACATATCACTATTGGTACCATAGTGATAAATATTGTACCTATACATGTTCATGTATAGTGTAAATGGATTATTACACTAGGTTCATAGTGGGGAGATATTTATGACCATCCATTTATGACCATCCATTAGATGGAATCATAGGATTATCTTCCCTCTTCAAAAATTCCAAAAATATAAAAAAAAATCAAAAACATTCAATAATATAAAAACACTTTTGACACCTACATGTCCTACTAGATCCTTAGCATGTATGTGTTAGTTCTATGTTGATGAATGGCATATTTAGTTACTCCTACATACACATGTGTGTCATGATTCTACTTGAGAGTGATATATGTATGCATAGATACATGATCTATTCATATTTTAGATGTTGGGCCTTCCCTCTACTCATGTCATGTAGACATTGGGGGCATCCACTTCTTTGATCTTGATACACATAGGTTATATGGTTCGATGATCACTCTACACTATCATATTTAATCTTACACATGCCTTTATTAATGATTATATATTACATAGGGTAATTGATATGCTACACACTTTAATTTTTTCCTAACACATCTAATTCATGAGATACTATGACATGTTTATGTTGGTTTCTTGTGCTTTCCTTTATGCACTTCCTTGATTGTGTTTCCTTACTATTGTATTCCTTGTTTGAGAATTTGAATATGATCCTTTTCCTATAGCCCCCATACCTATGTATTATTTTATTTCATTTACATTTACATATGTCATGGTTTGTTGTATGGACATTTGAATATGTCATTATTACTTTAATGGATATTTGACTAAGCTATATCTTTTCAATTGTGTGGCATTTGAACATGCCCCTTATTTGTGATTTCCTTATACCATTGCCTTTTGACTTGATTTTGAGTACTCTTGTGTGTGTGATTATTTACTTGTTGATCTTATAATATTAATATTTACACCTTGTCATGATATTTATCATGCATATTATGCCTTCAAGTGATCATATTGGCTCTATGTGCTTCAATGTTATATCTACCTAGAAATGTTCCTTCTATATGCTACAAAATTTCATTCAAAACTTATGCAATTATCTTATCCTTTTGATCTAAGGTAACTTCCAATTCATATCTTTCCTTCATCTCAAAGAGGGGGTCATATTAGTGGGTGCCATAGAGGCATGTTCTCCATATTTGGCATAATTTTAGATTCAATGTGGGCATGCTTTGTAAGCATGTTCTCCACACTCATTTAGTATATGGTACTTATATAAGTTTTTATATTTAGTGGGAACATTTTATATGGGCATGGATTCCACACATTCACAATTCTCAAATTTAGTGGGGTGGTGCTTTGGAAGCATGATATCCATACCTATTTAGTATTCAACATCTCTAGATTATAGTGGGAATATGTTATGGAAACATGTTATCCACATTGGTACTTATATCAGTTTTCAAATTTCTCTATATATAGAGGGGGCATGCTTTATAAGCATGTTCTCTATACTTATATAGTTTTTTTAATTGGCCAAAGTACATAATTATATGATTTGGATTCATAGTTATGATAATTCTATACATTGGTACCATTGTTATACATAGTTTCAACATGAAGCATATCTAAGGTGCATATTATATGGAAGGTGTGCCTAATATTAAAAATTAGTTTTAAATTTCAAAAAAAATTAATGGACTTTTAACACATCGCAAACTTTTTCTTAATGATACACCACAAACCTTTACAAAATTTATTGAGCCAATCTACTACAATAGTTGGTTCACCTTTTGGTATGGTTGGTTATCAAATAACTCAATCTTGCCAAGTTTTTAGGTTGGAATTGATTGTATCATCTGACCTCACCAAGTTATAAGTATCATTGGGTTACATGATTTATCAAACCTCAACTACCATATGGCACCTCACTTTTAATCTAAGGGGCATGGGCCTCTCTCTCTCTCTCTCTCTCTCTCTCTCTCTCTCTCTCTCTCTCTCTCTCTCTCTCTCTCTCTCTCTCTCTCTCTCTCTCTCTCTCTCTCTCTCCCCTTGGATATATGTGCTTTAAATATTTATCTATATTTCTCCTAATATCAATTTCATAGCCTTACAATGATGTATTTTTCAAATTAGCTTGCCAATAAGCAAGGTGGTTACATTAACACATAGGTCTACTCCTAAACCTTGCTCTTTCAATTTTAATCTATTTCAATTACTTTTAAATTCCAAATTATATGAACTAATCATACACTATAAATGATCTTGGTTATAGGTCATTCACCATTAAAAAACTCAAGTTGGGCACACACAAAGATAAGTTATGCATACACACCTAGGTAAACATTCCTTTCCCTTAAACTAGTAATTTCAATACTAGATTAAAGTAGGGGATGTAAAAACTATTTTATGATTATATATCACCTTAGTCATGTACACATAGAAAACTCAGGCTTTGGTTGTTCTTATTAGTTATAGACCTTTATTACTTTTGAAAGTCTCATAACTACTCTATCTCATGCCCCTTGGTATGTCTTTTAGTATGACCAATCTTATGTTGATGAAATAGACCTTTTATCTTGTCCAAAATGTTTAAAATGCACTTATCTTCCATCTCTATTAGTTTTAAACCTATACCTATTTTACTACTCCTTAGACACTAACATCCAGGATAAACACTAGTGTCGATGTTAGTATCTTGACCTGACACTAGTGTTGAGTTACCTAAAGTCATCTAATTTGCAAATAAAATATAACCTAATGGGTAGCTTAAGTTCTTTAATGTGAATTATTACTCCAAAAGGATTGATATAAATACAAGATCAACCCTTATTAATTCCTCACTAAGCAAAAGACTAAAGAGACCAAAGTAACTTATCAAAATAACTCTATCAAGCATTCAATAAAATAAATCTTACCTATTTCCATACTAGTCATAAGTACAACATATCTATAGGATTAAAGTACAAAATGAGTAGGTTACAAACTAGGTCAGTATTTTTCTTATTTTCCACATATTACATAATTCACACACAAGCCAACATGTAGGAGAGAACTACATGAGTCTGATGCCCTCTTCTAGAGTATTGGCTATGTAATAATCACCCATTGATAGCATGGTATTTAGGGTTATCTCAAAACCTTATGCCCACTAACCCATTTTCCCCCAAGGTCACTATGAATATAGAGAACTAGGGTTTTACCATTTTATAAGGAGCAATAGTCCATGACATAGATCTAAATGCACCAAAGTGAAGGTGAATCAAAACCTAAAATCATCTAGGTGGTCACATCCTTTTCTAATAGGTATTCTATATAGGAAACTTATGTTAAACCCATATAATAACATCGACACAACTGTGTATGGATGATGTTAGTGTCTTAAGCTCTAGAAGCGTCAGATGCAGAATCTGATGACTATTCTAGAACTATTTTCTAGCCCTTTTTATACCTATTTCAGATCTATAATTATTTCTATATTGGAATTAGATAAGTGTATTACTTATTTATCATTTCCATATATAGATTAGTTATACTTTCCATATTTAGACTATACTCAACATAATAAATTCAATGTATTTTTATATTCGAATTTAGCACCTAATTGGCCTAATGTAAATCTGATTATCACCCTTTTCACATTTCATTTCTATATACCCCTTTAATCAAATATAGGGATAACAATAAGATTACCTAGATCATTTTAGGGTTAAATACCTTGGAGTGCTTATATAGATGAATAATTGGAATATTTATGTTAATAAACATTATTAAAAATATGGGAGGGATAATATGAAATGTCTTCAATTTCAAAAATTATTTTTGAAGTGTAGGGGACAAGACTACAAAAGTAGAAAAGGATGACTTGTGACCCTATATGAATAGTGTGTTATTGTCAAAAAAAGATAGAGATTATTGGAATGTGGTTGATAAAAAACAATAAGTATATTATAGATACTTTAATGATGTTTTTAGTGATTGTAAGGTAATAAATAGAATAATGAATGCTCATGTATAGATTATAAGCTAAAAAAAATGGATAATATACCAAGTAAGGATAAGGATGTTAATATCAAACAAAATCAAACACTTAATGATTAAATTTTAGTGTCTTAAAGACATTCCAAACATGGAAGTCTCATGGTGTATGGAAACACTACTATAGTGGTTACATAATTTACGCAATGGTTCCAAAAACTATTGTAGCTCCCTAGAAGCTCTATAACTACCATGGTAGTTTATTTAACTATGTAGTGGTTTCACAATCGATGATATTGTTTCTTTAACTTATATAACAATTGTACAATAACTGCTTACATAGAGTGATGGATTTGCCACCACTTTGAAACTATCCAAGCAAATTCTATTGTGTTATGAAACATTTTACATGTTCACCTTTATATTTTTTTATTTTTCATTGCTCACTAATTTTTATATTATATTCTAAATCAATCTTAGCCAACTCTAAGTCATTTTTAGTGAACTTAAAATTAATTATATGAACTATCAATTCTCTCAATTACCCCATTTCTATAAATACGTTTATTTACAATGAAATTTAGAATGAAATAATTAAATAATTGGTATTTATCACTCTATAATTCTTGAAAGAATAAAAAACCCATTGTATTGTCCTCTCATATTTATATGGTAACATTATAAAACTATGAGATTGAAATATTATCGCATTAAATAACTTGCATTTGAGAAATAGAGTTTATCAAAGATCAAGAAGACATAGTCCACCTTCTCTCATTTTATTGAAGCCCAACCATAGACTAACTAAAATTTATTTTCAGCATCTCTAAATTAGAGTTGAAAATTCATAAGTGAACAACTTTCACTCTGTCACTTATGAAATCCAACCATCATACTATTTTACCTTTACCTAATTATTGCTTTTAATTTTATCCTCCCAATCCCCCTTTCTAAAGAAAGTTCTTGGGTTAACACTAAGCAAAAATATGAGGAGGTAACTGTAGAAACCCCATTTTGGCCACAACTTTGTTCCAACTAGACTTCAAATTGGTTTCTATCAAATAATACAAATTAAGCTTATGAATCACTCAATGTCTCATTTTCATCTGCACATCAAACATCAGTACTCATCTCTATTTGGGGTATTATCCTATATGCAATAGTAAATATTCATAGATATATCTCAATTCAAATTTTGACCTGGCAAATTGACATATTAGCTTTTGAACCTATTAAGCGAGGCACTTAAATAATTTCTAAAATGCAAAAATGCTAAGTAGAATGAATTATCTAAGCAAATCAAATTAAATTCTTAAGTGTAATTTCCATGTGAAATTAGTGAATATTAATTTTGTAAAAAGGAAATTCAAATAAAATTAAGGTCATGATGATGTCATCATCTTCAAAGTCAAGGAATTGAAAATATCTCCATTAAAGCCTTAAATTCAAAAATGGAGAGCCATGCTTAATAAAAAGGATCTATGTCCCAAATATTAATTACTTGTCCCCTTGTTAACTCAAATAGGGTTAAACCAAACCTATCTACAGTTAAATCTAAACTAACTGCACTTGGGTTAGAGTTAAATGGAAAACCTATAGATAGAAGTGCTAAGGTCCTTATAAAGAGAGATTTTTTTTATAATGTTATAATGTTCATTTATTGAGAGTAAAATTTCTTGTAATGTTATAATGCATAAATATTAATAGATTACTAAAATATTTCTAAATCCAATCCAAACATTTCTAAGGTGACGAGGATAAATGATGTAAGGAGCACCATTGTCAAAGACTGTTTTAGCACGTGATCGAGCACATTACTCCATTGCCAACATGTAACTCTTACTCTCAAGGAAGGTAAATAATATTTTTTTTGTATTCCATTGTTAGTTACTTACATTGTTCACTTACTCCTTGAGTGCTTAGGCTTGAGATGTTAGATTTATTATTGTGTTTTTGTTGAGGTTTATCATACTAACACTTGACTAACTCCCCTCTTAGGTTCCTATCTCACATAGTAGCACACCCAGTGGGACCACACACCCCACATGCATAATGGGAGAATATTTGAACCTCCTTATAACCAATAAGAATTAATTTTAGACCTTGATTTATTTATTTTCATATAAATTTTATATGTTTGGCCTTTGACTATAGAACTACAAATTCATTCTTGTAGAACTATGAATTCAGTGAGATAAACTACAAAATCATCGAGTGGAACCATGAAATCATCCTAGAGAATCATGAAAATTTTCCTATTTGAACTCAAATATGTGAAACTATGAATTTGGTAGAGAAAGTTGTGAAATCATCAAGGCAAACTATGAATTCATCCTATATGAACCATGGTCTTTTCCTTTATTTTTTGGTTAATTGTGAAATTATTTAAAATCTATGAAATAATCTTTTTCATTTGTGAAATCATTATTAGTAGTAGCTAAATCATATTTTTAGGTTGTTAAATGATCTATTTGGGTTACAAAATTGTTAATCTAACTATGAAATCATTGAGACAAGTTATGAAATTATTTTATAACTGTGAAATTGCTATTTATAAGTCTATGTTGCATTTTGGTTTTCTAAGTTTTTTTGGCTTAAATAATTTTTTAATTCATATTTTATTTCATAACTACAAAATTATTCTAGAGATTTATCTTTTGTGTTCTATTGAGAGAACTTGTAGGATTTTCACCTTGGCTTAAGCACGAATTAATCCACTAAACTTGTTTGTAGAGAATTGAGCCAAGAAAGAGGAAGTTTAAGTGTTTTTGAATCAATTTTTCCATTTTGAAAAATCCAAATGCATAAAAAAGGTTAAAATTCATTCACATTTGGTTAAGGTTCTCAAAAAACACTTAACAAATTGTCCTTTAGCATTTCCAATATTTTTACAAGTACAAACATGGCCAAGGGGCCAAAATTTAAAACACATTTCAAGATTAGAGCTATTAAAAAGAACCTACATTTTAGTTATATCTCCTAACAGATTTTTCAATTCCATTTTGATTCCTTAACTAGTTTCAATTTATTAGATTAAATTATTTGATTTTGGTAAACAAAAACTATAGCTTGTATGCTCTCCCCCTAACCCCTTTAAAAAACTCAGGTGACCAAAAGTGCTTGGTTTGTTACCTTTATTTATTAAAGTCTTATTAGAAATAATGTCATGTATGCTCTCTCCAAACTCTGAGTGGCTTAGGTGACTCAAAAGTGACCTCTAAAGGCTTTTCATTTTCATTTATTTATTTTCTTGAATTTGGCTTGTGGGTGGGAGTTCATCACCTCTTCATAAGCTATTTAGGGGTGCATTAACTTGGGGTTTCATCTCCTAACATCATATAAACCCTTCTCAATGATGAGATATATAAATTAGAGCACATGATACTAGGATTACCAAGGGCTGAGTGACTAGCCTCTTTGATCTTAATAAAAACTTGAGTTAGGTCATGCTAAACATCAGATTCTACTAAGCAGTACATGGTTGGATTTGATATGCAAAGGAATAGACCCTTACATAGTAAATTAGTAGGTATGAATGTAATTGATGTGATTGTGCTATTATGTTATCCACATTTTGGAACATTTAGTGCATTTAAAACTTATAGATTTTTAGTCAACCCCACTTGCTATAAAATTTATTGCCAAATGTTGAGTGTTCCTCACTATAAGTTCGTGCCACATACCAATACTTGAGAGATAGATGGGGAATAAAAACTCTACCTAAAATTTTACTTTAATTTTTTAATTAACACTTAATTTCTCACAAGCATTGGTATATCAATGGAAACTTTGGTAGAAGCTACACATACTCATGTCAGTTTTAAGGATAGGATGAACCATTTGTTTTATTTTTATTTTATTTGATTTACATATATGTTTTGAGATTATAAATTATTTTTTTATTCAAAATGATTCATAACCATCGCATTTTTTTACACCACTTTAGCCTAAGAGGTGTTATTATACCTATTTGGTGTCACACTTTTGCTGTAGACTTTTTATCTCAAAACATTTATGTATGTATCACTTGTTTAAACGGGGAATTGTTATTCTTCCAATTTTATCCTAAACATTTTCCTTGGATTTTTTAGTACAAAAATCATTATCATGTCATTTTATTGAAGGATCATTGTTAAGTTGCTCATGTTATTTCAAAAATATTGCCTTATTTGAAACTAATTTAACTTTTTTAGGAATAATGGAGTTTTATTCCTATTTTAGTTAAGGGTATGGATTCATAAATTAGTAAAGAATATTTCAATAATTACAATCCCAATTTATATAATTTATCAGTTTTTTTTACCTTTCTAAAAATAACAATAAATAAGGAGAAAATATAACTTATCTAGAAACAGGCTGAGATGGTTGATACATGGTCTAAAAATGGCTATGTAGGACTATGATAGTGTCATAAATTAGAATCTAGATTTTGTTTGGAAAAAGGATAGGACCACTAAAAATAGGACACTTTAGGGTCTGGTGTTATTGAACATTCCTACTACTATTATCCAAATTGATCACAAAGACCTAAATTTTCTAGGTTCTTTACGCTATTCTTGTGTGAGCCTACCTATGAAATAGTAAGTGCTAAATTTTGATAGAGATTGATATAAATATGAATTAATCTTAAAACCCTAACCCTCCATCATGCTTCATAAATAAGATTTGAATCACTTGAAAAAAGGGGGGTTAGTGTGTATAAGATGCATTGAATGTGTGATCCACACCCCTTGTGTGGGCATGCTATCTACATACCAATAATATGAAGAGGGATAAATCCATATGTAGTTCTCCCACCTAATGTGCTTTATGTAATAGTGTGATGTAGATGTAAAAATGCTAAATTGAGAGTCGTTGAGGTGGTTAGGGACTGGTATGATGGTTTGAAGTGTTTGTAGCTATGTTGGTGATTATATGTAAAGAATAGGGAAGTTTTCCTTAGTGATTTGTTTATATTCTTACTTAATTTGTAAGATTTGTCACCTCCCTTTGTAAATGAAATTTAAATGGGCTTTTATAGGGAACTATTGGTCATGGGTTAGATTTTCTCACGTAGATTAACATAATGAAGAATGGAATCAGATGAAAATGACTATTTGGGATCAATTTTCAAAGGGATAAGAGCATCAAAAATGGGACACCCTAGGGTATAATACTATACTCCAGGTATGGTTCTCTTATCCTATAGGCTTAGGACCTAATGGGATAGGATTATCCTAGGAAATAGAGTCTAGCTAAGCTAAAATGACCATTTGGAAGGCTACAGATGATTGGTAATGAGCAAAAAGGTGTCTAGAAGGGTCACAAGCCACACTCAAACTACCAATTTAGACATTTTATATGACTACATTTCCCCCCTTATTCTAGTGATGTAGTAAAGCAAAATACTAAGTTAAAAAAGAGTAGAAAGTGTACCTAAACTTACCTACAAGGGTGAAGCCCATGAAGATGTGTAATGTTGAATGATGCTAAGTAATGTTGGGTATGTGTTGAGTAATTTTGGGTATGTGTTGTACTAAAAGTAATATTATTAATGGAGTTGAGTTCTCAATTCCTTAAGAGTAGCTCAAGAATGCAAAAGTTGGCCCTTTGCTCTGTCATCACCCACTAAGTAAAGCTATGTGGTCATGCATGTGTTAATTTATGTTTGGACTATGTGTCCAATCCCTTTGAGTAGGTGGCTCAAGAATACAAAGGTTAACTAGTCCTTTGACTCCATTGTTGTCCACTAAGTGAAGCTATATGGTCATGCATATGTTAATCAGTTTTTGGACTGTGTGTCCAATCCCTTTGAGTAGGTGGATCAAGAATACAAAGGCTAGTTAGTCCTTTGGATCCATTATTACCCACAAAGTGAAGTTATGAACTGATACTCGTATGAATGTGTGTCATATGAGATTTATCCTAAATCCCATGAATATTTTTTAATCTAATAATGTGACATGGATAGATGAATGTGTGTTGAGAAATAGGCTAATATTTCACACTCTGAAAGGTGGAGATTAGGCTTGTATGAAATACACTTTGAAACTGGGAACTAGGCTTATATGAAATCCACTCTGAAATGATGCCAACCACCTATAAATATCATAAGTCATGCAACTATTGAGAATACTTGGGTAATGTAATGAACTAGAAATAAAAGAAGGCAAATGTGTAGCACATATTTCTCCCAACCACTGGTGTTTGTAACAAAAATTTTGATATAGAAGTTATACCAACCAATCTAAAACTAGAAGCAAGAGCCATCATGCCATGCATGATGCCTCTATGTCTAGATTCTCTATGAAAAACTATACTAAAACTGTTGAATCTAAACTGAACTATAGCTAACAAAACTATAACTGGTCTTACCTTTCTATTTATTTTTTGGAAAATCTAGTTTTTCTATTGTTTGGATGGGAGCACCAAAAATAGGACACTTTCCTATCTGTTACTATAGTCCAAGTATGACACTCTTGTCATTTGCTATTTTTTATCATTTCCATGTATTTATCACTATCTTTTTGGTCCATTCTACCTGGTTTGGTTTTTGAATGTTGTTTTGAGTGTTCTAAAAATTGATTTTTGACTAGTAGAAGGCTTTGATCTCCATGGCAAAACTCTTATTTGTTTCCCCTCTTCCAAGGGTAGGAATGAAGACCTTGAAATGACTACCCTCAGAAGAAAGAGCTTTCAAATTATTTTATGATACAAAATACATTATATAATAATGATAATCGAAAATATATCTCAAGATATAACATAGTTTGTATTGGAAATTGTTAGATCAACAGGGGTATGCCTAGATAACTGTAATAATGTTATAGCATGTGCAATATAGTGAAATAAAATTAGAGAGTATAGTTAGTTGTTAGTTATGAAAAAGTGATGGAGCATGATGTCCATCATGTCATCCAAGAAGGTAAGATAATGCATACAAGTGAACAAGGGACATGAGAACATGAAACTCAAACTAAAAATAAAGATACAAGGCATGTTAAAATTCCCACATACACATATAATTAAAAATAAACAAGGTTGGCATGAGATCCATAATCACATAGAAGAGTACAAGCAAAGGACATTGGCAAATGTCCTAAGGCACACATAAGAGACAAAATAAGAACTAAAAAATACAATCACATACAGCAATACAAAGAAAGAATGGAATGCATGTAAATACTAGAAATACTATCACATCTAATTAATTAGAACAAGCAGTGAAAGTATGAAAAACATGTAGTAAAAGATTAGGTAGATGGTATGAAATACATAAGTGTTATATACTAGTGAGTGTTGATAGAATAATCAATGTAAGCTAATAAGTAATGTACATCAACATGATAACTATAGTGTGTGGTGTAGGAATGACATAACCTAGATGGTGTAATCATGTAGAAGATGCCCCTAGTGGGTAGATATATTGATTTATGTCTCAAATATATGAAGTAGGATTCCCCCTCAATGGGTAGAGTGAAACAATCAAGGATCTGGGAGTCACTGCACACACTCAAAGAAGATCAAGTGAAGCATGGTAATGTAGATAAATCAACAAAAAATAGCATAAAATAACAAAATGTAAGTCTAGCATGGTACTAAAAATTTAAAGCATGGATAATGTATACAGTTGAAGTGTTTTTGGTGTTTTAAATTATTTGAATGTTTTCGTATTTTAAAATTTTGTATTTTTTTTGTTATTTTGAAATAAGCTATATACAATCAATCATAAGGAAAGTATGTAAAATAAATTAAAAGGAAGCTATGTATAATAAAGACTAATAAAAAATGATACGAACTGATGAGTCTCATGAGAGACTCCCTATCATGGTGTCTTATATCAAGGAGAGGGATCATGCATGATCGTGAAGCATGATATAAGGGCTGATATTGTGACTCTGAAAGTTGTGTATGTTGTAAATGTTATGAAATATCTATAGTGAAAACTAATTGTGGGGTCCCCCTATAACTATAAGAAGTGGATATAACTTTAGGGCTCTTAGAGACCCATTTGGTAGTAGAATAAGCTCTTTGACATTGTGATCTATGTGTAGATGCATGAGACCTTAACGATACTACCCTAGGTGTGAAAATTGTAGCTAGAAATTGTCTAGAGTCTTGAGAATATAATTGATGTAGTGGTTTCTCTAAAAGAGGACTCCATAGAA
Organism: Torreya grandis; assembly: GCA_037957365.1. Classification (NCBI taxonomy): domain Eukaryota; kingdom Viridiplantae; phylum Streptophyta; class Pinopsida; order Cupressales; family Taxaceae; genus Torreya; species Torreya grandis. Next base: position 2,192,369 of record JARHVA010001549.1, read on the forward strand.
GTGTATGAACTCTCTGTGATAGTGAGGGAGGCCTTAGCTATGTTTTAATCTCAACTGGAGGAAGAATTATAACTAGTGGAGGCACTAAAATTAGTGATTGTAAAGTAGGAGATGGCTTTGAAGTGGGGAGTGGTAACTCATATGAAACTCCAAAAACTATAATAACTTGATTATCATAAATGAATTTCATGCTTCTATGAAATATAGAGGGTACTACATAAATTTTCTAGATCCATGGTCGACCAAGCAACATGTTGAAGACTCCTACACTATGAATAATAGTAAATGGTATGGCCATATATGTTGGTCAAACCTATAGAGGAAGTACAATCTCATCCAATGAATTATCCCACTAAATCCACTAATAACTATGTACATCAAGGTGATATCCTACTCTGATTATCCTAAATGCTGAAGTAATGTCATAGTGCACATGATTACACTAGATACATTATCTATGAGACCATTATGAATGGGATGATGATAAACATAGGCTCTGATAAAGAGTGCATGGTAAGCCAAATCATCCTCAACTATCTATTACTTTGAGAAGGAGATGGAAGGTCTAACTAGACCTCTAAAATTATACACACCAATCATGTTGCTCAAAGGATGTGACTCAATTGAAGGTGCCTAGTATGTAGATGGTGGAGGGTGTGCATGATATGTATGGTGCACACCTGATGTGTCCCCTATCTCTTATTTATAATTTTGTGGGCAAGGATCAATTTTTTTTTTCAAATCTTTGTCCTATATTTGCTTTTCCTGAGAAGGCTCAATTGGAGTGTCAAGATCAATAAGGTTTCCATATATCAAGTCCTATATCTTGTGTTATAAACTAATTCATATGTTTATTATGTGTCTTAGTGCCTTGTGAAAATCATAAAATGCATTATGATCATATTCATGGGGAATAGGCTTTGTTATATCAACTTCCTAAATAGGAGGGAGAGATATGATATTGCATTCCAATCTCTGATGTAAGACTCTAGCTGTAGATATTGATAGATTGGTAAAGGATCACCAAGGAGATGTTGAAAAAACCACTCACTGAGGGGGATTTGAAGCCACATTAACTATAGGTTGATTTTGACTTTTTTTATCATTAACCTTTACTTTGTATGGAACTTTGCTATTACTCTTGTTTGTTATGTTCGATATGCTTGTGTACTTAAGTTTGCCCATTGAAATTAATTTGACTTCCCTTTCCTTTAGAGTATGACATAACTCAATGAAGAGAATATTTTGAACATTATTGACTTATGTAAAGCTAGCAGAAGACTTTATTTAAAGAGGTCCTATAATTCTTGATTGGCTATGGGGTTAGTGATTTTAGCCACCAAGATAGTCTTATATCAAAGAACATAATCTATGAGATGCTTATTTAACCTTTGTTTTTGTTTTAAAACTTAGGCATAAGAAACCTTGTCACCTATATTAATGCTGAAATGAGCTAGGAACATGTCAGCTAAAAGATTGAATGCATTGACTAAATGATTCAGTAGACTATAGAACCATTGTAGATCATAATCCTTTAAACTTCATGAAAATAGCTTGGTTAGTAACCAACCATTTGGCACATAGTATAAGCATGATACGTGTAAAACTTTCAAGTGTGTCTTTGGATCACCCTTTCCATCATATAAAGTGAGCTTTGGTTGAATAAAACCTGGTGGCAAGGGTGTAGAAGCAATATGATGTGCTAATGGTGTGTGAAGTAGAGAAAAAGAATTCAAATCCTATGTTGGTCTAGAGGTACCTTACTCAAGATGTATCACCTTATATTGAAGAGATTTTATAGCTTACATAAGGGTAGCCACATTGAGAGACAAAGATGTACTAGTCGTAACTAGTGGTGCCTCATGGGAAGGTTGAGCTATTAAAGGGGGTTGAGACATGGTTTCCCCTGTAGTGTCATTTGTAATTGGTTTCTCTATGGTTTGAGAGGATTGGCCATTTTTTTATTTTTGTTTTTATTCTTGTAGTATTTTAATCATATCATCTTATATATTAGGATGTTTAGTTAAAAGGTCTTGAAGTTCCCTCTTATTAGTTTTGTCAAAGTTGGTATATTATGCCATTATTAAAGTAGGAAAACAAATTGAAAATGGATTGATTTTTTTACATTAAGTTTTAATAATAAAAATGCAATGGAAGGAAATTACTGAATAAAGGAAATTTAAAGTCCTAAAAACAACAAATTGGAATATGTATAAAATAGATATGAAGCTCACAAATATCTAAGGTGATACCTCAAGAAACAAAGGGATCTAGTAAGTTCAACTAGGATTTAAAAGAAATTACTTTTAAAATCAAAAATCAAAAAAATATTGGAAAAATCAGCAAGGAATTTTCCCTAGGGTTTCAAGGGTCTTTATGCACAAACAAAGTAAGTTGGGTTCACTAAATGATTTAATATTTTTGGGAATAATAGATTTTTATTCCTATTTTAGTTAAGGGTCTAGATTAATAAATCATTAAATAATTTAAATAATTAGTCCTGATTTGTATAATTTATCTATCTTTTTTACCTTTCTAAAAATAACAATAAATAAAGAGAAAATATAAATTATCTAGAAATAGGCTAAAATGGTTGATACAGGGTCCAAAACTAGTTGTGCAAGACTGGGATAGTGTCACAAATCAGAATTTAGCTTTCATTTGGAAAAAGGACAAGACTAGAAAAAATAGGACACTTTGAGGTCCAATGCTATTATCCACTCATGCTGCTATTGTCCAAACTAGTCATAGAGACCTAAATATTTTGGATTATTTGCATTATTCCTATGTGAGCCTGCTTATGAAATCTTGAGTGTTGAATGTCAACAGAGTTCATTATAAAGATGATTTAATCTACAAACCCTAAACTTCCATCATGCTTGATAAATGAGATTTGAATCACTTGAAAAAGGGGGGGGTTAGTGTGTGTAATATGCACTAAACATGTGATCCACACCCCTTATATGGACACATTGCCTACATACCAATACTCTAAAGAGGGATCAAGCCATATGTAGTTCTCCCACCTAATGTGCTTTGTGAAATAGTGTGATGCAAATGCAAAAATGCTAAATTGAGAGTGATTGAGGTGGCTAGGGATTGGTATGATGGTTTGAATGTGTTTATAGCTGTGTTGGGTGACTGTATGCAGAGAATAGGGAAGTTTGCCTTAGTGATTTTTTTGTATTCTTGCTTTATTTTTAAGATTTGTCACCTCCCTTTATAAATGAAATTTGGATGAGATTTTATAGTGAACTATTGGTCATGGATTAGATGTACTTGCACTAGGATGACATAATGAAGAATAGGAATTGGATGAAAATGATCATCTGGGCTCAATTTACAAAGGGATATGAGCACCAAAATGGGACACCCTAGAGTCCAATGCTATATTCCAAGTATGGTGTTCCTATCTTATAGGCTCAAGACTTGGGAGGATAGGATTGGCTTGGGAAATAGAGTCTGGCTAAGCTATAATGACCATTTAAAAGGCTACAAATGACTAGTAATGATAAAAAAAGGTTTCTAGAAGGGTCACAAGAGCATGAAATGAGTACCTATGGATAAGGTATCACAAGCCACACTCAAAATACCAATTTGGACATTTTATGACTACACAAACCTAGTCCAAAATTATGTGTACCTTTGGTCTAAAAAAGGTGTTGGTATGCTATCTATTTGGGTATAGGATGTTCTCCATTTGAAATCCAAGTCTTTGAAACCAAGTTTGAAATTTTCCTTGCAAATTTAAAATTCAAAATTGATTGGTCTACACATGTCTTGTTTAATTTTGGCTTGGGTGTTTACTTCTTACCTTTAAACTATGTAACTTTCACTAATTCCTTGCTTGCTTTAAAGATCCTTTTTGCTAGATCTAAGAAGTGGTTTATTTTTGTGTGCCTTGAGTCAATTTGTTTCCTTTAAATAAGGTCTAAACTCATTTTTTAAGTATAAATCTAAGCATGGTTAGTTTACATGGGATCTTAGTTTATCACATGGGCTTGAATGCTTTATTCCTTGCTCTTATTTTGATTACTTGAGATTGAATTTCCTAATTAGTTTTAGACATGTTCCTAGATTGAATTATTTATACCAAGGTCAAGTTTGTTTTGAAAATACATGTGCCAAGATTGAGTCAAATTATTTCAAACTATTAACCTTAGAGTTAGATTAATTGTAAGTTTTTACCTTGACCTAGTTTGTTTTACATCTAGCTTTATGCTTTCTTACCAAAGACCTAATATTTCTTTATAGTTTTAAAACCTAGTTTGTTTCAAAGTATAGATTTTTTACTTATTACCAAATACCTTGAATTTCCTTAAAAATTTTAGATCTCATTCATGCCTTTATAATTCTAGCTGTGTTCCTTTTGACCAAAGACCTAGTAATTTTCATTTTAGGCCTCGATTAGATTTGTTTGAAACACTTTTCCAAGACTAGGATTCAAATTTTATTTTCATTTGACCATTTATGTGAAATACAATAGAGTATTTAATATATTTGAGACCAATATTTCCATAGATACTTTTCACTCTAGGCAAGGTTTAAACCATTTACAACAATAGATTGAGTTTTCCATCTAGACCAAATTTCAAGACATACTAAGCATTGAACAATATTTTTAGACCATGATTTCAAGTGTTTTATGAGATTTAAACATTTTTTATTTATGATACATTATTCATATATTTAGATATGACTCACTAAACATGTAGTGGAACCATGTACAATTTCAATTACAAAAGCATAGTCATGAATGATGCCTTTGTTCAAGATCCATATGGTGACGATGTAGTTTGTGAGATGGATCCATATCCCCCTTATATTACTCAATATGTGGAACAAGGAAAATATCCATTAACACACTACCTATTTATTACACCTCATTATCTAGGTTAGGAACAAGAATAGATATATCAATACCTTACTAATGTGTCATCCATTATCAATCAAGTCCAACAATAGCCTTACTACATTACCATACCATCAACCTATGATCTATAATTTTTCAATTATCACTTTATTTAAAATAAGGATGATGTTTTGGTTAGGTCCATAGAGTTAGGAGATAAGTTTACAAAAGACTTTCCCCATGAAAATTTACCTAGTCTAGTTAGAGTGACTCATAACATAACTTATACCAAACCTATTGAATAGGCCTCTAATAGCTACAATCAAGCACTTGTGCCAATGCCAAACCATGATATGAATGTGATTGAAAAGTTAAATGTCCCCATGTTAGACTAATTAATGTAAATACAATAATTGTATCATACTTATCTTAATCTAGCACAAAATTTCAATACTATGGCCATATCAAATACCTCACTTATACATCTAACTCCTTCAATGTGAGTGATAGTTGATTCATTGGGTCATACTAATATGGGTGTGGACATATTTTCCAAAATTAATTTGGTATACAACATGTTTAATGTCCCATTAATTGAGTAATTGATTGTGGATTCTACTTAGGACCATGTGCCAAACATGGTGGATAAAATGCAAGTGTCTCCCAACTCAGGCCAAGGTGAGTTAAATACATACAAAAACAAGTACCTCTTACCAATACCATGAGTGGTTCACAATAACAATGGATATAAATTCCTATTTACAAACCATAATAGGTTACTCCCACTCCTCAACTAGCTACTTATTCAAGTATGCAACAATAGGGGATAAGTAACCAAGTGATACCCAATGTTTTGCCTCAACAAATGGTGAATTTTACCCTACCCCAATAGGTGATGGATAATATTTCATGTCCATAGACACAAACAAATTTACCACCTCAACAAAGATATAACACTATGCTACCTCAATAGGTGGCAAAAAATGTTCCACCTTAATAGCTAATAATGAATGTTCCACCACAATAGGTGTAGATTAATTTACCTTAATAATTGTAGACATTGTCTAGTCAACAATGAGTTATTATTGGTCAATGAAAAATAACAAAAATGAAAAAACATCTAGTTCACAATAGGTGTTTATTCAAAACAAAGGTGCTAACATCCAATAATTACCCATTAGGAAACAATTGCCTTTTACACAACATGTGACACACATTCAAAGATAGGGTCTTAGTCAACAAGTATTGTTTATACAACTAGGTTTGACTAGTCAACAACAAGTTCCTACTCAAAATAAATAGGAAAATTAACTTCTACAAGGCCACATAATTCCATGATAAACCTAGTTCCCTTAGACCCAAATTCATATTCTAAATCTAAACTAAAATATTTATCAACAATATATGTAGTATTGGCAACCTAATCCTAATGCATAGATGCATATTCCTAGTTGATTGGTCCATCAAACCAATATTATACAATAATTTATTCCCCAATTAAACCCCAATCAAAGTAATCCACCTTTGACCTCCCAAACATAACCACAACCAATTGTACCATCAAGTTTCTTAGCCCAAGAACTGCAAGAAATGAAAGATGCAATTGTATCCATTTAGATGGGAAAGAAAAATAATAATTTCAAATGGGATGATGTATGGTAATATCAATTTAACATAGAGTACCTCCAAATACCATTTACTCTAGGTTATGAGCCACTAAAATTTGACAAGTACAAGGGTAAAGGATACCCTAAGGATCATTTAAAAGAGTTTTTTGTCACTTTCTAGCGAGTGGCCTATAGTGACATATACTTGCTTCTTCTTTGTCCTTGAAGTTTATAAGGACAAGCCTTGGAGTGGCATATTAATTTTTTAAATAACTTAATATCCAACTTTAATGATCTTTTAGATAAATTTTTACAACAATTCTCTTATAATCTTGAGCATGAGATTTATCTAGTTGATTTGAGTCAAGTTAAGAAAAAAGTTGGCAAGAGATTCATGAGTTAATTAAAATGATGGAGAGCAATTTATAGTCACTTCACCCATAATTTAACAAATAAACAATTGGTAGTTGTGTTTACCAAAAATATGAACAACAAAATATATTATCACTTGGAGATTCAATGTGCTCACACATTCAAGAAGATCATTGAAAAAGGTATCCAGATTAAAAATGACCCTATCCATAAATGGATTATCAAGTTATATTCTTCAAAATAGAGAAAAAATCAAAATTTAGGACCAAGTCAGATCCCTATCCCAGTCCAAATAGAAGTGTCTACACCCACTTAGGATAATAAATAAAAAACCTATGCCATAAAATCACAACAAGAATGTTATCAGTAATAGTCATTGAGTTGCATAATGTTTAAAAGGTATAAACACCATCTACTCAACCTCTCCCATAAATGTAACTTATTCCACAAATATAGCCTATCAAACAAGTGTAGTTTTTTCCTTAACCTAGGCTAGCTCATCAAATTATACAACCACCACCTTTACAAACTCCTCCTCCAAGAATAATACCCACTCCTAGAGTTCTCAGTGACCTTGGTGAGCCTATTGAAGTAATGTTTTGAAAATTAATAGTGGTCAATATGATTAGTTGGTCAATTCCAAAACAATTTCCTGAAGGAGTACCATATCTATATTGGTAAAATATCATGATTTATGTGAATACCATCATGTTCATAAACATTAAATACATCATTGTGTGTAGTTGAATCACCTCATCCAAAATATGTTGGAAAATAAAGAGATCTAGTTAGATAATAGAGCATCTACCTCTAATCAAAACTTGGGTATCTACCAAAATCCTTTTCTAAAAAAAAACAATACCAATCAATAACAACACAAATGAGTACCACATCAATAAACATAATAATAACAACATCAACCACAAAATGGATAGAATCAAGGTTAGAATGACCCTAATAAACAAAAGACCTATCATACAGTTACACATGATTACAATAAATTTGTAGGTCAAATTGCATATTTCTACCTTTACCATCAATCCTAGACCAAATACCAATAGACTAAGATTGTTACCTAAAAATAACAATCAACCTACCAATGCTAGTAATCATTCCTTGACTTGTGACTATAGCCAAGCACAATATCAACCAAGGATTACCATTTTAGGATGTTATACTAGTAACTCTTCATTGCCCTATGACTATAGCCAAGTGACCCAAAAATAAAGAATTATACTCTCTATCCCATTACCATAATTATTTAATTATAATGGTCTTGTACCTAATTTAGATTGTGAAATCAGAACTTAGCAATTTAAATTCCCCATATCGTGCTCATAACCCCTACCAATGAGCCAATCCAACCCACTATGCTCTCTAGGAGTAAGCCAATTACCAATGTTCAAGAAAAAATGTACAATATTATGTAACAAATCAAAAATACACCCATAAAAATATCAATTATAGATTTTTTGTGTACATCTACCATCCACAATATTATCCTTACTAAACTCCTAGGCTAGTCCCAAGTGCCCAATGACATTACATCAAACAAATTTCAAGATTTGGTTGGACACCTAGCCCCAAGATGATAGTTTACCTTCAATGAAAGTCATATGTCATCCCTTATCCCTCTCCATAACAAACCATTGTCTATTAAATTTATTATAATGAAACATAAAGTTAAATGCATCCTCATAGATAATGGATCAGGCCTAAATATTGTGTCTCTAAAGTCAATCAACCATCTGGGATATAAAATAGTTGACCTTTAGTCAAACATTATTACTATCAAGGATTATGTGAATGAAGATCGAGAATCACAAGGAACCATTAGTTTTTCAATGATTGTTGGGCCTTTGACCCATTATAAACTTTTCCATATGTTGGACCTGGATTTATCATATAATTTATTTTTGGTTAGACCATGGATACACAAAATCTATGTAATCCCTTCAACCTTTCACTAGTGTATTATGTTTCCTCAATTTGGGATGGAGGCAACTATCAATGGATATTTACATCCATATGAACACTACAAGCATTTTGAGGTTGAATATGAAATCTACAATTACCATTTTGGTCTACACCCAATATCAAATATAAGGAGATACTTGTTGAATTACTAGATACCAATTGCATAGACCCTAATAGCCTTGAATAAACTTCACATATGCCTCCTATTTAAATTTATAATAATTTTACCATTTAGTACAATGGTCCTGGAGAGTATTTTACCCATGACACATTCCATATAGACAAGCTTTCACAAAACCCTAAGTCTTATGGAAGGCCTAAATCTAAGCCAATTTGCTTGGAATGGCAATGAAAGGGAAAAGGAAATCTTCATATCTTAATGCTTATTATTTTCACACCAAATTATATCCAAGAATAAGGCTTCATTTCTAATAATGATTCCTATTTATATAATGACAAATTGGTTGATTGCTACCGAAGTAAAAAGTATCTTATCCCTAAAAGGATTATGGATAACCAAGCTTATGACGGTAGAGGCCTAGGGGGAAGTTAGTAGGGTACTATTGAGCCCATTTCTATGACTAAATATAAAGGAACTCTTGGTCTCATATTTAAACTACCTAGGGATGACCCCATATATCTTATTCATGTTCCTACACCAATGACTAGTGATGACAACACCAATAATGAAGTAGAGTCTAATCATAACATATACAAAGACCTAGCCAAAACTAGTTGATTCAACCCATATGCCATTTGTACCATCACACTAATAATATAGCATTCCCCTCTTACCATTTATCATCCTCAAATTATATACTAGGACCAAAAGGAATCCATAGTACCTTTATACAAGTTTTAGAATGATGAGGCCTTTTGTGATTTTTTGGGCCTAGGAGAAAATGTTCCTTTGGGAGACCATAAATAAGGTTCTCTATCAAATTGGATCCCACTACTGATTTTAGAGAGTAGGTGAACACCCTTATCAAAAAACAAAAGAATAAAACATTAAGGTTCCATAGCAAAAACCTTTTTGAGAAACTTTTGGACCAGGGTAAAAGTCAAGAAAAAGGCCAATCTTTTGGTGAAAACCTATTTTAGGCACCACTAAATGGGGATGTTCACTCTTATTTTAATTAATCTCAAGAGACCACCAAAAATCAAATTAGTTTTGGGTTTGAGCTTAGTATATATGAACAACATGTCTTTGATCAATTTATTTGAGAATGTCCTATAGTATTTGTTACATGGCCCTTGATACCATTAGGAGATTTAGATTCATCCTATTTGGGAAAACTTGAAGAACTAATCTAACTAGAGGAATTTGCCATTGATAGATAATATACATCTTTTCCAATTATTATAGAAGATGGATCGACTCTCCTTATAGATGATAATACAAAATTTAACATTAGGACTCTAGAGGACCCAAAGTGGATCAAATTAGGTATGCCCCTCACTGAGGAGGAACATGAAGTATTTAAATCTCTTCTAATGGAGTTTATTAACATATTTAAATTAGATTATTTAGACATGTCAATTTGGACCCCACCTTGGTCTTACACCATCTTTTTGTACATCTTGATGCTTAACCCATTAAGTATAAATTGTGTGAGATGCATCCTCATATTGCTTGTTACTTTAATAAAGGGTTGGAAAAACTCTTGGAAGTGAGATGCATCAAATTAATTGACTATTCATAATGTATCTATTATATTATTCATATCAGTAAAAATATAGAAGGAATTAGAATCTACACTTATTTTAGAGACATCAACAAGGCCTACCCAAAGGATGACTTTCCTCTATCAAATATTGACATGATAGTTGACTCCACATTTGGTTATGAAATTATTTTCCTCATGGATGGATTTTTAGGATATAACTAGATTAAGATTGCACTAGAAGACCAACACAAAACAAACATTCACAATTTTTTGGGGAACATTTTTCTATTAGGTCATGTCATTCAACCTCAAGAATGTAAGGGAAACATACCAAAGGGATATGACCATTATATTCCATGACATGATGTATGATATTATCTAAGACTATATTGAAAACCTATGGGGTAAATTTAAGATCCATGTAGATCATCTATTTGTGCTATGAAATATATTTAAAAGGCTTTGTGAGTACAAGGTTTGAATTAATACCAAGAAGTGTGTCTTTGGTGTTACTTTAGGTAAATTGTTAGGCTTTATTATCTCTCATCTAGGCATTGAAGTTGACCCTACCAAGTTTCAAGACATTATCAAGATGCCACCACCTTCCATTTTGAAGTAACTTTGTAGTTTGTAAGGCAAAATCCAATCTATTAGATGCTTCATTTTATAATTGGTTGATAAATTTCATCCTTTCACTCATTTACTAAATAAAGATATTAAATTTCTCTAGGATGAAGAATGTCAAAAAGCCTTTGAGAACCTGAAGGAATACTTAATCAATCCACTTGTTCTATTACCACCCATGCTAGAGAGGCCCTTCCCACTTTACCCATCTACCATTGGCAATGCCTTAGAGGTAATTTTATCCCAACATGATGAACATGGGAAAGAAAATGTAGTGTAGTATCTAAGATGTACACTAGTAGCATATAAACATAACTATACTCCAATTGAAAAAGATTATTTAGCTATGGTCTTTATAGCCTTGAATTTTCATCATTATATGCTTAACAACAAGACCATAGTCATTGCCAAAGTATATCTAATCAAGTATATACTATCAAAAATAGAAAATAAGTTATCATGGCTAAGTGGATCATGATTTTGAGTAAGTTTAAAATTGAATATTTTAATCAAAAGGCCATTAATGGATAAGAAATTGCATATCAACTTAATGAAACTCCCACATCAGATACTCAACCACACACTTTTACATTCTTAAATGAGTGCATTATGACTATCATAGAAACACCTCCTAAGGATCAACAATAGAAGCTATATTTTGATGGATTATTCACATCTCATAGATCAAGATAAGGATTATTATTTATTACACCATAGGGGGATTTCAATCCCAAATTATTTTGTATCAGCTTTCCTTGTACCAATAACATGACTGAATATGAATCACTCATCGTGGGGCTTTGTCAAGTGGTAAAATAGAACATTCAATATTTATTGGTTTATGAAGATTCCCAACTTATCATTAATTAGGTTAAAAAACAATTTTAAACCAAAGATGATAAGCTAGTACCATATAATGCCATGGTGGACATTCTCAAGCAACAAATTGACCACATTCATTTTGAACACATACTTTAGGCCAATAATAGGATAACAAATGCCATGAATACCATTGGTTATTTGATCTAAAATATAGACAAGGCAAGAGACTATCATTTCCTTATTGAACATCTTCTAGCACCTACTCATGAACCTTTGACCATTGAAATTATTTGTGATATTGTTTGTCCTAGTTCTATTTAGTATTTTGACGTATATAGTTTCCTTCATGACTAAGTCCTTCCACTAGACCTTTCATGTAAGCCACAAAAATATTTACACACAAATCCTACTGATATACACTACTTGGCCCAAGATTTTTATAAAAAACTTTTATGGAACTTTGGTTCATTGCTTGAATTTAGAATAAGCCACATTAGTGTTGAGGGAAGTTAAAAAAGGAATTAATGGATCCCACAACGATGGGGCCATCCTTGCCAAAAATATCCTACATAATAGTTATTATTGGCTAACCATAGAAGTAGATGCAACTGCTATATAAAAATATGTAACAAATGTCATAGGCATGAAAATTTTATCCATACTATGATAAGAACACTCAATCCAATAACTATACCATATCCACTTTCAATGTGGGGACTTGATCTCATAGGGAAGATTAACCCCACCTCCTTAGATGGTCATAAGCATATCCTTACCACCACTAATTAATTTAATAACTAGGTTGAATCTATACCCCTCACTTATGTGAAAAGAAAACAAATTTCCAAATTCATCTTCAACCATCTCATCTACCACTATGGTATCCCATCTGACATTAAATCTAAAATGGCAGATCATTTAAGAATAAGGATGTCAAAGTGCTCTATGTTGATTTTGACATTAACCAAAATTTTTCCACTGCATATTACCCATAAGGTAATGTCCAAGTAAAATCATCTAACAAGACCATTATTAATATTCTTAAGAATATTTTCAATGATGCTAGCCATAATTGGCACACTCAGATCTTCTGCACCTTCTGGGCTTATCATACTAATTACCATACTCCAACAAGAGTCCCACCATATTCCCTTATATATGGAACTAATTCTATTCTTCCCATCGAGGTCAAGTTTTCTTCTCTATATATCTCATTAAATTGCATCCTTTATGATAAGGATTATAAAGTCGCATGTCTGCAAGACCTAGAGTTACTGAACAAAAATGCATGGATGTTATAGATAACTTTCAATCATATAAAAAATAGTTAAGTGGTTAGTATAATAGGCATTTTAATCTCATAGAGTTCAATCTTGGTGATCTTGTCCTAAAATAAAACTAGTAGAACACCATGGTTGAGAAAAGTAAGAAAGGCAAGTTTTAGCCTAATTGGATAAGCCCTTATGTCATTATTCCTAATTATGGCTCTAGGGATTATAGGTTAACTACACCAAAATTAGTCAAACTTGATGAACCCATGAACATAATACATCTAAAACATTATTTCACTTGAAATAATTGAATTATTTTTTATGAGGATCATTTACATTGTATCATAATATCACCTTCCTTGTATCATAATGTATACCATTCCTTCCCTACCTTATCTATTGGCCAGAGTTGTTTACTCCACCCTTTTGAAGTTGGTTCAAATCCATTAGTTATTCAATCACCTTCAGATATTAGATTAGATGAAGTTTTAGTGGTTGATTTAGTATCATGATTCATTGAGCACATATTTTTCAAAATGAGGTAGTATCTTGGGGTAATATGATATTGATTTGGCAATTACATTCTTTAGTATTGTCATGTTATATCTCATTATTGGTGCTAATAATTATAACCACCTTTGGTAAAATTAGTATCACTAACCTATGTCATTTTTTCCTCATTGTAATCAAATTTGGTTAAATTAGGAACAATTGCATTTTATCCATTTTACTGCGTCAATGTTCTATACTTTGACATTTGCCTATCCTAGAACTTGTTGTTACCTAGTCAAACTCTTCCACTGTAAAGTAGAACTACAGTGACTTGAGGTCCATTCAAGACTATGTAGGTAATTCTTGATTTATATTGAGGTCATCTCAATCATCCCTTTGACATGCTCTTACCATTTTAAAAGCATATTTAAGCCACACTCTCATATTTTTTTGAGTTAACCCATTCCACATCTCATAATTATCCATCAATTGGAGATGCCTAGAAATACATAAAAACATACATGCCTTTAACATTAGGCCATTGATATTGTATCCATGTTATTCAAGATATGCATCTCTTAGTTGACCAGTATAAATGAGGCATTGTCATGGCTTTTATCATGACCATTTCCATTTGCCTATTCCATTTTTTGATAGTATTTCATCCCATATCCTGGGAGAACTACATTTGGCCTGAATTTCATATGGGATCTTATGTCCATGGAATTATGTAGGAAACATCCAATTTCCTAGTGTATTTTGAGTCAACTCAGCTAGTTTTAGTGATTAATTTTATTCACCATTCTCTTGGATCATTCCTTCTTCTAGGTTTATCTCCAAGACACTCTCATCTTTTTGTGAGTTATTTACGCTCTCATCATTTTGTGAAAAACTTCAATTTCAATGCTTTCATCATTTTGTGAGCTCCTTCTCATTCTCAGCCTTAGACATAGTAGGTATTATGAGGCTAATTGATGTGTGAGCACTTGTATATTGTCTTTTAGTGTGATTTTAGTCTAAACCACACTCTCACACTTTCACAATTTGTTTGTGTTGGTGATTTCATGAGTATGAACATCATCCCTCTCTTTTCCTATGCACTCACCAATTTTTTAAAGACCATTCCTATATTCTTCTACAATTCAATCATGTTTTCTTGTCATTCATTTTCTTCTTCCTATATCCTAGGAGAACTATATTTGTCTTGAAGTTCACATTTGATCTTGCATCCATAAAACTATGTAGTTAGCATATAATTGCCTAGTACATTTGGAGTCAACTCGACTACCCCTTCCTTTTCTTCTATTTCCCCAATTTTTATTTGTTTGTTTGTGTCATTGTTCCTTATGGCCGAGGCAACATTGAGTTTTTTTTCATATTTTGTTTTACCTGTGTCATTACTACCTATCTTAGGGGTCACCCTGTCACCAAGAGTAACACATATATTACACATGCAAAAATTATTTGTATATTATTTGTTACTAACATTATGATTAACCGTTATTTGTATATTATCTTTGTATGTTTAAAATAGTTTGTTTATTACACTTTTCTTTGATTTGGATTGTTTATTTGTTTTGATTATTTTATTTTATTTGTTTACGACCTTATTTGTTTGTTTGTTTATTTATTTTATTTTATTTTTTATTTTTATTTTTGTGTGTTTGTTTAATTTTGTGTTGTTTGAGTATTGTTTCTCTTTGCTTTTCTATTTACTTTTGTTTATTGGTGTTTTATTATTTGTTTTTGTTTATTAGAGTTTTATTGTTTGTGTTTATTTACTTTTTTGTTTGTCTAATTTTTATATATTTTTATTTACCTTTTTACCTTTATGTTTCTTTATTTCTATAAGATTCTTACACTTTATTTAAACTTGAGTATGGATTACCCATATGTTATACTTGAGTTGTGAATTAGTGTATGTTCCTACACTTAGTTTATTGCATTATAGTCACTTGGGATTTGATTTTTCATATCTTATGCCTAAGTAATTTGTACTTAAATTTAAACTAAGTTTTCCATGATTTGGAAACACATTGTTATTATTATATTCTATAATTATGATACATAATATCACAAGTTACAATAAAAATCATACCAAAAGATCTATCAAACAATTCAGTGTCAAGCACTTCTCCTAATTCACACCTAACAACTGCTAGACCTACCCAAATACTACCCAAATATAAGTAATTAAATCAAAAATTAATATTAATCCCTTCTAGTTAGGACGTGTATCTTCATACTAGTAGATATCATAAATTCATGCTTATGTTCTCCGTTAGCTTATTATTACTCCATGAATATGGATTTAATATGTAAGCCCTCTTTTCCTAATTTGCCATACTGGGGAAAATTATGTGGACCTTCCTTGATCATATATGTTCTACTAGGGCAAAGATGACTTACATCATGTTTCCATCCACCCTACTGGGGAATTTTCACTATGCCAATGATTATAACCACTTTGGGTAAATCATTATTTTCACTTCCATCTACCCTACTAGGGCACCTCCCTGTCCTAATGATTATAACCACCTTTAGGCAAATTATTATCTCCATCTTCCCTACCAAGGAGTTTTTCACTGTGCTAATGCTTATAACCACCTTTGAGAAAATAATTATCAATAATATACCCTACTGGGGCACCTAATTGTGCTACTGATTCTAACTGCCTTTGGGTAAATTAGTATCTCTACCCCTATTATGTATAGATCACCTCATTTACTTATTTTTAGGGAACATTTAATGAATCTATTTTTCGACAAGATCCCTCAAGGGGGTATCCATGACTCATCTCACCTTTTGGGACATTAGAAAAGTCATTAGCAAAATTTTCATTCTTTGAGAAGACATTATTGTGCCTATGTCTTGTAATGCCTTCCCAAATAGGGACAAATTGTAGACACCCCATTTTAGCCACAACTATGTTGTAACTAGACTTTAGATTTATTTCTATCAAATAATGAAAATTAATCTTAGGAATCACATAATGTCCCAATTTCATCTGAAAATAAAACATTAGTACTTAGAATCATGTTAAGGCATCCCTATTTGGGGTATTATCCTGTACATAATAGTAACCTCTCAAAAATTCATCTCTAATTATATTATGACCTAAAAAATTGATACATTGGCCTTT
The DNA here is from genome assembly GCA_037957365.1 of Torreya grandis. Taxonomy (NCBI): domain Eukaryota; kingdom Viridiplantae; phylum Streptophyta; class Pinopsida; order Cupressales; family Taxaceae; genus Torreya; species Torreya grandis. The sequence continues at coordinate 2,209,195 of JARHVA010001549.1, forward strand.
AGATCCATTAAGTGGGGCACTTAAACAATTCCTAAATTATAAAAATTCTAAGCAAAATGACTTAACTAAGTAAATCAAATTAATGCTTAAGTGGAATTTCCATGGGTAAATAGTGAATATTAATTTTTTTTAAAGGAAATTATAATAAAATTGAGGTCATGATGATGTCATCATCCTCAAAGTAAAAGAATTAAAAATATCTCCATTAAAGTCTTAAATTCAAAAATGGAGAGCCATGCTTAATAAATGGGATCTCTATTCTAAAAATTAATTGCTTGTCCCCTTTTAACTCAACTAGGGTTAAACCAAACCTAACCATAGTTAAAGTTAAACTAACTGCACTTGGGTTAGAGTTAAATGGAAAACCTATAAATAGAAGTTTCAAGGTCTTTCTAAAAGGATATTTTTTGTGTAATGTTATAATTTTCAATTATTGAGAGACAAAGATTTTTTATGATGTTATAATGCAAAAATATTGATAAATTGCTATAATATTTCCAAAGCCAAGCTAAACATTGCCAAGGGGATAAGGAAAAATTATGTAAGGAGCACTATTGTTAAAGACTCTTGGAGAACATGACTGACCACATTCCTCCATGGTCAACATGCAACTCTTACTCTCAAGGAAGGTAAATAATACTTGTTTTGTCTTCCATTGTTAGTTACTTTCATTGTTCTCTTGCTCCTTGAGTGTCTAGGCTTGAGGTGTTAGATTTATTAGTGTGTTTTTATTGAAATATATCTTAATAAAAATTGATTAAATCCCCTCTTGGATTCCTATATCATAGTAACCACATAAGGATATGGAGATTTACAGCTTCAAAAAACACACCACCAATCTTCCATATACATTTTTCAAGTTGGGGATTTCATTTCATTTCATTTGTTTTATTTTTTATTTTATTTTATTAAACTATATTTTATTTATTTTAAACTTTTTGGTATATATGAAAATAGAAAAACAAATATTTATTTGAATTCATATCATTCCAATTCATTTAGTCTATTATATTTCCTTTTCATGTTAAAATCTAAAAACACAAAATAAAAATAAATTACAACATCTGGATTAGATCATCCTAACTGTGCATGTCATTTTAAATATATATAAATCCTTTTATAATTATTTATTTCCAACATATAGTTTCCTTTCACTTTCATGCATCATTGCAAGTTTTTAAAAAGAAAAATTTAGTTGTACATCATCATCACTTATCTTTTTTTCAAACATGTAATCTATTTCAGAAAATCAGACCAGAAAAGTAATCAATATCTTTTAAGTTTTAGCATTTAGATCATCCCACTTACATGTATTCATAAAAATCAAAAAAGAATTGATATAACATATTTTAATTTGTATTTTCAAGATTGTAATTCATTTAATTATTTATTTTTAGTTATGTATTCTATATTTTAGGATTATAAAATAAAATATCAGCTTTAATATGCATTTCTAACTATCTAGCTATATTTAAGCTTTGTGTGTCATTAAACAAACCATTAAAAAAAAAATCATATGCATTTATAGCATTTAGTAAGTTAAATTAAAAAATGTTGTTAGTTTTCATATATATCATAAAAACATTGAAAATGAAAAAATAAAATTAATAAGTTTATTTCAACATTTTATTTATTTTAAATTTATTAGTAAATAATCATTTTATTCTATTTTATCATTTTCAAACCATTCAATTATTTTCATAGAAAAATAGTTCATATTTTCATTAGAAAATAAATACATGGAAATGCCATTCAAAAATATAGTAAAAAAAACAAAATTTACTTGTGATGCAAATGTTAACTTGGATAATCATTTTGACATCCTTGGATGATCTTCCCAAGACAAGTACATCCCCATAGGACAATAACATTTTTTAGTGTAACTACTCATGTTCTAGTGTAAAATATTCAATGCAATATAGAATATGAGTTATAGTTGGATCTATTTCACTCAATTATACTCTCAATTTTAATCATTAGTCCACTTGAGGTTTTAGATGAATAAATAAGATTAATAGAATCACAATCAGCCAAACATATACATCTACTACCCTACCAACAAGCATGTTGATGTGGTTTTTATACAAACCAAGGTTTCTTATGGGAGGGTCCCTAATTTTATAGGATCAGTGAAATATTCACTCCCAAGTCACAAGTTACATGTCTCGATAAGTTATAAATAACCACATGGTGGAACAATAATGAGCAAAGTGATTATTAACCGTGGATGTTTTGGATATGACGAGTGTCTTAATTCTACTTGAAATGGATGAGTGAACATAACCTAAGGTGAATATTTCAAAATATAAAAATTATGGAAGGGTAAGTTAGAGAATATAGGACTCTATGATCTAATTGATTATACTAGGCCAACTATATGTCAAGAACCAATGTCTATTGTAGATTAGCTTAAAGCACAAAACATAATGAAATGTATAAGGAGATAATTTTAGTTAGGTTCAATAATAATAATAAAATATTTTATTGGTCTGAGATTACTAAACACCTTCTATGTCACCAAAAAATTATAAATATGACCTATAACCCATGAATTAAGAAGACTAACAGATTGTTAAGTCTTATCTATATAAAAAACATGTACTTAACTTATCACAAATTTTATAAAATTAATGGTCATTCTTAAATGAATCACATAAATTTGGAAGATCAAATCACATTCACAAAAACTCAAAGAATAGTCCTGAAAACTTTATTCACTTGCACTAATTGCCAAAATCTCCTAAAAAATAATAAATACAAGACATGTTTATATAATTCTTGGATGAGATCACCTCATCCACATAATTTTTATAAATTATAAAATATTAATATAAATTCATGTATACTCTTCATGTTTTAAAATTAATTAAAAAGTATTTTTATAGTTCTTTAGTTCATGCATAAAACATATATAGCTTAATCAATAAAGGAACTCTATCTGTCAGTCATAGAATCTGAGTGGTATTGGTAGTTGAAATTATGATAGAATTAGAATGAATTGTAGTTGGATTTGGTGGAATTAAAATACCAAAAATAGGGGATGTTTATGTATACAGTCCTTTCTTTGTTATCATGACTAAATTTCATGAAGGCATTACTATAATTTTGCCTAGATTTGGTCTGATTGTGCATGAAAAGGATTGGAAACAAAAGGTAAACTCACCATCACTATTATTATTGTAGTGTATATCATTTTATACTTGTGAAAAAAGGGCTTAGTCATTAAAACTTGAGTTTGTGAAGAATAATCTCCAACTTGAGTGTCTGATCATCCCTATTACCTTAGTTTTTCATATTTGGTTACACACGTTGCAAAATTCAGCTCAATAGATTCAAAATCAATGATATACCTTTTAAATGATATTGGAATTCTAGCCATCAATTTTTTTTGTAACTTCATCAAGGCCCTAAATTAAGTATTTAAATCCATAGACTGTGCTACCTTATATTTAACAAAGACAATTAACTAGATTACCTAGTCACTGTTATCAAAAATTGTGCTCTCAATATTTGTTTTGAAACTATTGGAATAAATTATCAATAGGATATCAAATAATGGTTTGGTTTCCACTTGTCCCTATGGCATATACCATATAAGTTCATGTCTCCAAAAATTTGGACTTCCTTTTGCCCTTGGATAGTTAACTACTCAACTGATTATTTCATTTGTTTGTGCCACTCCATGAGCTAGGTTTTCTTGGTTGTTACAAAATTATTGGCCAAAACAATGTCTAGGAGTTGTAGAAAGTTAAGGTGTTTTTATTGCTTTTTCCTATATGCTTTCTCAATAAAATGAAGTTTAATATTATTCTATGGTGGTTGTGATGCACCCCTACACTACTAAATAAAGCATATAATGTCATAGAGGGTTTTGGATAAACTATGAACATTGTCTACTATGTCCTTTGGGGGTTCTATTTTGATCTGTGCCTCAAGTCTTTTATTTGTCTATTGAAGACCATGAAACATATTTTTAAATATTCACCTAGTAGAATCTACCATAGATATGGGGTCTTCTTGAATCTCATCCTCCTCTCCATGCTTAGTTTTCATATTTTTTATTAGGGATAATTTTTTCTACTCCCTTAAAAACTCTATGGGCTTAACACTAGTAGTAACATTCACTTTTCACACTCTTTTGAGATTTTTTGATGTTGCATCAAACTCTATAGTCAATATTGTTTCCTCAGTGATCACTAGATCTTGACTAGTTGATTGATATTATTGTATATTTTTCATCCATGCAAGAGTCACTAGGAGAGCTTGGGGAGAGGACTAAGTGGTAGTGGATGATGTGGTTTTTGGTTGAATCATGAGGGTGGATGAAGATAGAGGACTAGACTAACAAGGTGGCATGAGAGTGGAAGGATATAAAGGGCTCTATGGAGGTGGCATGAGTATGTAAGGAGATGAATAAGTGGAGTGAGGATGTGTAGAAGTGAAGGGAGATGTGGAATGATAATCCTATCCTTATCTTTATTTGTTTGGTGAGGTGTCCCAATGACATATTTTTTGAGATTAGGGGGCTATTCAATTGAAATAATTTTAGAATCTATGGGGGTGACCTAATTAAAGGAAACACCCAATTGAGTGAGGAGATGAACCTACAAGGGTTGTGTGGAAAAATTATCTATGATACAAGGTCTTCAAAATATGGAATAGCTAATATAGTGCCTAAGTTAGTTGAAGGGAGACTTTTCTATGTAATGGCAGCTTGAGATTTACTCTTTAAAAAATGATAAATAAAATAATCTAGAAGGAACATTGTTAGTCAACGAATCAAAACATGTATTAGTTTTCATGCCAAATGAATCTGGAGTACTTATGGAATTTGGTAAATATAATATAGAAGTAGGGGAAATGGTTACTTGATTCAACCCTTGAGAAGGAGCTACTAAAGTGACCATAGATGAGACAACTATAGTAGTTGAACTCATTATAGTATTAGTTGTAAAAAAATATTATTTTGAATTTTCACCTTGTCCTAGCTAAAAAATTTGAGTGTAGGGAGGAGTAAATGTTGTATTCACAAAATAATCTATATGGGCACCTTATAAAAACATATAATGATGTTTTTAGACCTAATTCCCCATCATAACTTATTTATAAACCTTGTTCTTCTTCTTACTCATTTGAATATTCCTATACCTCATTTGTTTATGTATCAATTAACGTTTTTAATGAAGGATGGGGAGAGCTTATTACATAAATTTAAACTAAAGGAGATGCAATCATCTATGAATAAAGAAGAGAATAATACAAGATTGTGGTTGGAACTTGGAATGGTAATACTATTTTAGTAGGTGGAGTACCAAAAAAATATGAGTTTGGGGGGCTACCTTTTTTCATAACTTGTTGATTCACTTACTATGGCCTTAGGACATTATTGAGGATTATTTTACTCAATTTTTAATTAGTTTCTTTCTCTATCTCTTTTAGTTCTTTCCCTGCCTCTTTAGAGTCATTTTCTTATTTTTCTATTCTGACAACATCTTCTATTGATATATTTGGGTCATACTGTATCATTTGGGAAATTCTCATGAACATTTAGAATTTTCTAATTTTTATATAGACTTATTAATCATCCTCAGTATTGAATAAAATTGAGTCATGCTCATATTCTTGGTGACCATAATCCTACCTGAACTATCTAGAGAATTTCTCAAATTGTTGTCTTATGACCTTCTAGGGATCCCACCATCCATGGTTAGTCAACCAAAAATTTAATGAGCCCTAGTGTTTTGAAGTTTTGGCTAACTGATCCCAATTATAAAAATGTTGCCTCCCAATTATAAGAGGTGTCTTGTGGTAATTAGATAACCTTTCCTTTTTTAATTTGTCATTCACACTATTACACAACTAGTAAGCTATCTCTTGCTTGAATAATTTATATGGTACAATTATTGAAAATAAAAAGGGGATATGAAGGTGCCCTTAATTATTATGGTAGTGTGATCAAGGTATAACTAATAATCCCCCATTGTCTTATGTTATATTTTGATTTGGTCTAACAAACTATGCATAGGTTGTCCATTGATGGCTTTATAAACCAATGGGTATAAATTATATTAAATTACCTTCATATAATCCCTATATTTTTTATATTTGGAGATGGTAAAAATCATCACATATTCTCTTTGACCCTCTTGGGTCCCAAGGCTGAACATTGGCTAGTGAAAAAGTAACATATATATCATCTACTAGGTAAGAAGTCATGTAAAAATGGGCATCTGATTGGTCATGCATACATTGCCTCTAAGTTTTCAAGTTGAATGCTATAATTTCTCTTAGAGGGGGAATTATTCCCTCCTAAAAAAATAATTATAGATAGTAGCAAGACCTGGACCTCATCCACATGAGTGATTTATGGATCCACATGTAATATATTTAATAATTCCATAGCAATCATAAAACTGGGCTTGAATGGGTAATTAAGATCTTCTTCATGACAAATATATTTAGGTTCAAGGCCCATTCTATTAGGGTGTTTCTAATGTTATTATCTTTGAAATATTTGTTGACTATTGTCTAGTTATATGCTGAGGTTGGTAGTGGAAGCTTATATAATTTTTCAAAATCTAAGACTCCTACATATGCTACAATTTGGGAACTATTATTTTTGTGGAATATATCTCTTGTGCATGCAAACATATAAAAAAAAATTAAAAACTAAGTCAACATAGGGAAATACCACTAGTTTTGTTATTGTCTTATGGATTATGATCACCTTAATTGCCAAAAAATTGTTAATGTAATCCTTTTAATCTAGGTACAAATCATACTTATCCTTATAAGGTGAATAGCTTCAACTTCTATTTAAAGCATTGTGTAATGTTTTAATGCTCCTAATATATTAGTCTTTTCTAATTTAGTATTTTTAAATTCTTCCTTAGTTTTGAAGTAAAACATTGAGGGTGTTAGTTCCTAGTCTAGTTCCTCAATGTTTAAAAAAATCAAGCTCTATATTAGAATTTTAACTCTTAAGGTTTATTTTTGGTTTACTATGGAACTCTTACAAATAATTAACAACTATATGTAAAATGTTGATTTGCCTTGAGGACACTGGACATAGTTGATTTTCGTGCCTTTTGAATTCATTACTTGAATGATCCATTCACGATATTTAATTGTAGAATAATAGTCATTGTCATCCATCCATCAAATTTGAATTTTATTTGATGACATCAAATTTTGTGGGTTCACCTAACACGTGAAACTTTGTCACTATTTTTTAATCTATTAGTCATCCTACATATTTTTCCTCTTTTACACTTGTCATTCTATCATTATTATGTGACTCTTTGCCTTTTTTATATGTGTCTATGTGAAACACATGGCATCTTCCCACTTAGTCACTGCATCTTTTTCTATTATGAGGTCTATTGAGTATATTAATAAATGGGGCCATGAGATGATGACACATGGCATGGCATGTGTCAATTTATTTTTTTAAATGGCCATAGGGACTAGTTTTATTATGACATGTGGTAATTAAATATATAAGGGAATCCATGTGGCACTCTATCATTGATTCACTTGACTGTAACATAACTTTCCGATGTTCACTCCTATGTAGTGAGATGTGAACATGTACCATGATATCATTATGTTGGGTAGTCCACTATTCTATGGGTTTTCTTCCTTTACCCTAAAGCTAAGGATCAAGAAATATTGTGTCAATTGGCATGATATCACTTGCTCAAGTGGTCACTAGTTATTGTAAACTTGTAATTTTGACCTAAGAGGTGTAATTTAGTGATATGATGGCACATGACATGATCTCTCTTAGTTAGGTGGTAACTAGACTTTTAGAATTCTAATACTAAATAAACCCATAATAAAATGAGATTAAGACACTTGGCATGATCTTATATAGTTGGTTAGTTACTTGATTCTCTAACCCTATTCTCTAAATAAACCTACAATTGAATGATATTGTGACACTTGGCATGATATCTTGTAGTTTCTTAGTAACAATAATTTTGAACTTGTAATACTAAGTTGTTTGAGATGTGCCAATATTATGACACATGGTAGAACCTTGTTGAGATAGGACACCAAAATATGATAGTCTGAATAGTCATTGATAGTTTGTGAAATGTAAATGAATAAATGATAATCAACTATCTTATATAATTAACAAAATTGATAAATAATTGACTAGTTCGGTTAGTCAAATAATTTATAAATAAAGGGTAACCTAAATAATCAAGCCTAAAACATGATCTTAAGCTAAAATTATTGAAAACAAAAGGCAAATAAAACATTTTAGGCTTAAATATGAAAATAATTTAGGGTAAAGTTATGTCTCGATAGGAACTAAACATAATATTATTAGGGTGAAATGGGTCCCTATCTTATTTTTTTAAAATGGGGCATGTTAGTCACAATAAATGGTGACTTAATGAGGAAATACTCCTAAGTATTTTAGAATCCAAATTTTTTGGTTTGATCATCATTTGTAAATTCAAACTTTATAAGAATAAAATAAATAAAGCACATAAATGAAAGAGACTTCAACATAATCATGCAACTGTTGGTGTAGGACATTACTTTCCTACTCTTTAGCTTACTCAAGTGTTATTTCATTGGAGATGTTTATACCATATTCATGAGGATGATGGGTTTATTCCTTACTTACACCTCTATTGGTGAAGTTAGTCCTACATGCATGGGATGGTTAGGATTCTCCTATCTTATACCTATTTGTACATATTTATTATAAACTATTTGATATAGAATGGAATACAATTGATTTATTATTTATGTATATGGTGAAGCTTCCATGGCTATAGTAATGGTCTCTTAGAGAGATCTTTGCTAAAGAGTTTTATTAACTCTTTCATGGTATCATAGCCACCTTCCAATAACCATTGCTCAATTTTAGGTTTATCTTATTATAGTAAATCCACCATTATTTCATTGAATGAGTTATTTTTTTATAGCCTTTTGAGCCACTCTCTGTAGTTAGCAATTTTTGGTACATTTTCAGGTTTTCTAACCCATGACATTAAATTCAAAATTCCTCAAAACCCTATGAACACCTAATCATCCAAAATAGACACTTCTAAGAAAAATATTTTTTGGGGCTTTTTAGCTTCTCAAGGATAAATTTATACAAATCCATACAATAATTTTCTTACATTTTTCAAGAATTTTTTTGTATTTTTTTGGGTTCTATGAGATTTTTAGTGGGCATTCAAAAAATTTATACCCTCAAAACCTCTATTGCAAATCTAGTTTTCATAGATGCATTAAGGAAATGACGTATTTTGGTGGCACCATTTATTGACACAGTCTAGAATTGGTCCTTATTTATTTCCACTCTACTGGTATCAATTTTTAACTACTACGTGGAGATATGCAATCCAAGGATACCTATTCAAAAGGCTCAAGAATTCAAGTTGCATACTTTAAATGATGGAATGTCCAAGGGAGACTGGTGACTCATTACAAGCTATTTGAAGGGTTTGTAGGCTTCCACCAGATCTAGTTTGTAGTGAGTGCAAATTGATTTATTTTGAATTATAGAAGAAACACCCCAACCACATTATCGAGGTGAGGATTTCTTAGATTGACACCTCCTCTTTGATATAGCCATGGATTTTATTTTTAATATTTATTTTTCAATATATTGGCTCAAATCTGGTAGACTTTGTAGGGGAAGAGAACTAAAACAACTCTGATGCCACCTACCATCCTCATACGACCAGTTTCATGTTACACAACCTACTCTATTCACCCTGTTCATTATCTAAAATCCTCTTCATATCCCTCCCACTACCACCATCCTTTTATCTTACCCTTCATAAGTGCCTATTCATTCACTATTTGAGTCTCTCCTTTGCCATCCTCCATGGGCTCCAAAACCACTTGCTACTAAAACCCATGTTTTCTTGGGCAATATCAAGGTAGAACTGTGTGTTTTGTTTTTCAAAAGTTAAATTATTTAATTTTTTTTGGAATTTTTTTAAGTGGGGTAAATTATTTATGCATGTGGGGGGATAAATTAGTGGTGATGGAGTTTTTGACCAAATATGCATCCTCATAAAATGATGAGTGGGTTTTACATGGTGAATATTTATTATGAGTGGGGGGTTTAACTTTTTAATGGTAGAAAAAATATTGAGGGACATTTTTAATGTGGGGACATATTCATTTTATGGGGGATTGTCACCTTTTTGTTGGTGATTTAATTGTTAAGTGAGGGTAATTATTTTGGAGGAACATGTTATTTTTAATTGGCAAGGAATCAAAACAATGGAGATTTTTTTATTATTTTTTTACAAAAATAATATTATTGAGAGTTTTTATAGTGGAGATAATCATTATAAGGAGAATTTTTATTATTTTCTTGATCTTTTCCATTCTCTCTCATTGTTGAAAATAGATGGGTGAGGTCTAGTTTGGCAGGAGGCCAAACCCCCTCACAAACAAATAAATTCATTTTCTCCTTTATTTTTGCTTTCTTGTAACAATTTTTGAATGCATTTTTGGCTAAGACCAACATCCTATTTACATGATATTTGGCTCACATTTCTATTTCTTGGCCTGTATGGTATAACTTATGCCACTATTACACTTTGCATTATCTTGAATGTATTTTTGATTGAGTCTGACATCCTTTACATGTGTTTTGTAGATTGTCATTTTTTGATAGTTGATCTTTTTGAGTGTGTTTTTCGATACATGATGGTTTTTTTTACCATTTTCCACACTCTTCCATCAGCCCATGACATTCTCTATTATATTTTGTGCATTGTTACTTTGACACACTTGTAGTTTGTTTCATGTCTCCATCAAGGCCCTTTTCTTAGCACCTTGACTTATTATATGGAGACACTTTTTCACTCCCTCATTTAAGGAGCATTTTTTTATGATTTATGATGATTTTTTAGATAGGTTGATAGTCTCCTTATTTGGAGCTATTATGGTGAAGCCTGATGTCTTCTTTGTTTCCATTTGGTGTTTTTTCATACATGGGATATATTTTACTTGCACTAATTTATAAAGTGCCTTGGGGGGTTTGCTGATTCAGCCTTATCTACCTTCAAGCATTTGTGCACTTTATTTTGGGCACCTTTTCACTTCTTCAGTTGCTTGTCTCTTTCATCATCACCAAAGACATCCTCTTTGAGAGACGTTATATGTATTTTTGACACCACTTTTTTGACAATTGATAGCCTCTTTCAATGTGATGTGGATATATTATGGTATATATAGTGTCAGCTTGTTTGATGTTTAAGTAGTGGATTCAGACCACTCATATATACCTTTTTCATCCATTTCACCCATTTAGAATTATAGGGATTGTTCATACATATGTTTTGGTATCACTCCACCCAATCAGTAGTATGGGGGGGGGGGGGGGTAATGTGGTGTAGATATTACTTATTAGATGTTGAGTGTCCCTTGCATATGCAATATTCTTTTGTACATAGGTATCTTATCCAGGCACTTTATTTTTAAAACCCATATGAGGATTTTTTACTTATCTCTATGGACTTCATGGTGATTCTTATAGTGACACCAATGTAGTTTCTCCACTAATGACATTGGTGTGATAGCCCCACCAGTCTTTGTGCTCACTTCTCACCATCTTGTTAGAGGGTGTTCAAGCAATTCTTCCTTGGGTTAATCATTCTACATAATATTCTAGAGTACAACGTTCATATTAAGTGATCCTCATATTCAACACCATTCCTAATTTCACTTGGTAGTTATAGTGACTTGACATACATGTAATCCTTCAAGATAGATTGACATCCATAGGGACACTTAAATTTACATTGCATCTTTTATTTTACCCACCTAAGATATGATTAAGGGGGGTGTTGGTGTAGGACATTACTTTCTTACTCTTTAACTTACTTAGGAGTTATTTCATTGGAGATGTTTATCCCAAATTTATGAGGATGATGGGTTTATGCCTTACTTCCACCTATATTGGATAAGTTAATCCCACATGCATGGGATGGTTAGTGTAGACACCAAAATTACGTCACACACACGTGCATAACTCCCTATATTGAAACTCCCCTAAACCCATTTTAATAATAACAATTAATATCCTTAACCCATACTTTTTCCCCTCATGCATTTAATTAATTTAAAATACTTAATTAAGTTAATTAAAAACTCCTATTGCCACCTTACTTGGCCACCTCACCCTATGACTAATTCTCCCCTGACGAGTCACCTCAAGCCCTGGTCCCCTCATCATAACTACCCAAGACTTATTCCCACTTCCAAACTAAATTCCTAAATAACTACTTTCCTAACCTCTTATTTTTACCATTTTATAATGGGTGTCACACTTGGCATGCACAACAATAAAAATAGGCTAAAAATAGAAAGGTTTACCTATTTTAGGGCTATCGACATTAGTCAACCCATGGTTGATGTTGGTGAGATCACTAACATTGGAAATATAAGACTAACTCTAACTTATAGATTAGGTTAGCAAAAATTAAGAAAATCAATTCTTATTCTCATTCAAGCTCTCAACATTCTATTTTTCAACATCCAAGCTTACAATCACCCTATGTAATTCAATCATAATCAACAACTGAGCTTATGAGGACCTATAAGTCACTTATTCTTTCTATTTAGGCATTTAGGTTCAGACTCCCTAATAGGGACCATCAACTTAGTATTTATCGATTCAATGACCACCATAACTAAGTACATCACTGATATTGTAGTTCATTTAAATATTTATTATTTTATTTCCTTATATCTATTTTGTATCACTTTACACACTTCTGACCATACCCTATGAGGGAGTGACAAATCTTATTTTCTTACTACCCCTTTACCTGACATACCAAACCTCTAACCAGACTTAACTAAGTCATAATCTCCCTCTTATAACTCTCTCAGCCTTCATGACTTGATCTAAACCATTTCCTAGACCTAGGAAAACCTTCTGTAAGCTCCCAGATAATTATTTCCCCCACCAACCTCAGGAGCCTAATCGACATCAATCACCTCACTACCAACCTTGGTAGTATAACCAATATTAGTCACACTCCTATTGATGTCAGTGACTATGAATTCCCTAACATCTTCAAAACCTACCAAGATAACTTCTAAAACACAAACAAAGTACCTCACTTGCACCCTGTCACTCTCTACTATGTACAAGTTGTTAATAATAGTGATTTTATCTCTCTTTACCTCTCTTTCAGTTATTTATTATTCTTTTATTTCTCAAAAGTAGACTATCATATCTAGGGAAGTTTCACACTTCATAAAACAAGCACATAACTTGGTATCCCACTCATTTATATGCTAAAAAACATCTTGTGGTAGTGTTTTATTATTTATAGGTAGTCCTCCCTAGCCAAAGAGGAGTGATCACAACATTTGGATATGATGCACAAACCAAATCTAGGTTCATTCTAATCACTGATCCCAATCCTTCTTTCTATTTTCCTTTAGACTTAAAATAGACAAAATTTAGTGAAACATTTTTGGCATGCCTGGTGGGACTCTGGAGTTTTCCTTGGGTTTATTTCTTGTTTTAAACATTCATATAGGTGCATTATAGTGAAAATTTAATTTATTGCACTTTCTTCCTTCTCTTCTTTTAAAAATGAAAAATTTATATCTTATTCTCTATTTAAAAGGCACTAAAATTGAAATTTTATTTTTTTTCTCTTTGCCTCTAAAATCAATTTGTCATTTTCTTTTACAAAAAAAGAGAAGAGAATCCCTTCTTTACTTCCTCTTGCATGCATATTAAGATAGTAAAATTCATACTCTATTCCTATTTCCTCTCTATTTTCATTCGAATCTAAACATTTCAGTTTTGGGTTTAAAACTTACTGCATTTCATAGTTTGCTTGTTGCATATTAACTCACCTAGTTAATTACAAGCATTTTGAATAAATTTTAGTATACCTATGTTACACCACTAAATAACATTCACATAAACAAGCATCTAAACTCACCTGAGAAAAGGCCCATTAGGACTTCATCACCTAGTGGATCACCTTACCCTACCCAGCTATCCTACTTGGATTTCACCACCAAGGAGAGAACCCACTCTGTTCTTTGGTGGAGTATAATCTCTAGACAGAAGGTATATTTTGGCTAAGTAGCCTAGCTCAGTTCTAGGTTCATGAAGTGCAGAGAGCAAGCTCCTATAACAAGCCACATACTTGGTCTAACACATATTTTCTCTTGAGCACCAAAACTAACCTGAAACCACCTATAGATTGCTTTCTAATACCTTTGATAACCAAATTCTCTTCTCACTATCTAATTAGGGCATAAACCAACATGAGACTAAAAAAATTAATCTCTAGGACTTAATAGTTGCTGGCTGAATGTTCTTTTTCTACTTTTCAATTGCCTTCCATATTTTTGAGTTAGTAAGGACACTTTTCTATTGATTCAAAAAATCAATACTATTTCAAAATCTTAGTTTGTATAACCTATTATCTTAGGTTTTTTGAGTGTTATTCATTCTAACATAGACCTTTTACATCCACTATTTTACCTATTTTTAGCCTCTAATTTTTTAAAACATCATATTTTTTATTTCCCAAGATTTTATAGTGACCAAAATTAGCTAACCCTACTGGTATCGGTAGACTTTACCTATTGACATTGATTATTCAACTAATGTCGGTGAACTTTTCCTACCAATATCGGTCATCCCAACCAATGTCAATGATTGTGTAGTTTCATCTACTCAAAACAACAAGCTAAAATAACCCATTTACCTACACTCAAATCTGGTTTTTATTTATTTTGTTTCAAATATAGGGTATTAAGACTATTTAAACCACCTCTTACATGGTATTAACATGAGTTTAGACCAAAATTATTTCTAATTACGCAAGCCGACAACCACTTCCACCTTACCCTCTCACTTTATATTCTATCATGGAGCATACTTTAGATATAGAGCATACTCCCAACCCTAACCAAATTCCCATTGTGCTTGAGGGATATCAATATTTTGCTAAATTTCTTGATCGTAATGTGGCAGCCCTTCAACATTACCTTGCTATGAGTCAAACTCATAATTATTCAGGTGACCCAATCTATGGTATTCCAACCTCTTTAATGGAGACAACCTCAATTTTAGTTGCCTCCACTATTTACCCCATGGTTACCCAAACCACTACTTCAATGAGTAACCCAACTATAAATAATGTCCAAAATGTGGTATCTCTAACTACCCAATCCCACCTAAACACTAGTGTAACTTCACTACTTTCATAACCACAACCAATTCAGCTAAGTCACACCCCATTCTAGAATTTAGTGGTACCTATTCCATCCACCTTCACACCTATAATTACCCAAGTTATGACTCACCCTTCATCTAGTCTAACCATGCCAATAATTCAACCTATAGTAACAACAACCAACCAAGGCATAGTCTACAACCCAATAGGACAAATCCCTTTTATTTCCGCACCTCAGCCTATGACTCATTATCCTTATGTTTCCCTAATACAACCTCAAAAAGCTATATCATATGCTCCCTCTAATTCCTATCAACTTCCCTATAACTTAGGAGGAATCCCCCAAACTAATCCCCTTCTAGACCTTATTAAGATGCTAATGGACAAGATGTCTAATCTAGAGACATCCATTTCTGGTTTAAAGAATTTATTATCTTTTGATTAGATATGAAATGAACCAATCCATCCTTTTGTGCCTATTTGCCCTTATCCAATCTAATAGGAGCTCCATAAATTTACTCATTTCCATAGTAAAGAGGACATACAACAACACTTGTGAGCATTTAGACATGCTTGTTATTTAATAGGACATGATGATGTGTTACTACTTCACACTTTCCCCATGTCTCTTTCAAGCGCTGCCTTATTGGTATAGCTCTATACCTCAAAACTCCCTTTTCTCATTTACCCAACTTGCATAAATATTCCTAGACCATGTCTCTATTAACATTTCTAAAAAGGTTTTTATAATAGACCTTTATTCTATCAGACAATTCGATGATGAGTCTATTGCTATTTTTTTCACTCATTGGAGAAGCTTGATCAATCAAATCTCCTTCTCCTTACCCCAATCTGAGCTTATTGAGATTTTATCAAAGGTATATGTTAAACACATATCATCCACACTTTGGGTTCAAAATTTCTACACATTTGATGAAGCTTTAATAATGGTACAAAAACTAGAGGTTCAAGCTATTGATGAAGGCAAAGTCAAGTTGTGCAATAAGAATCCCAATCAAGACAAATGAATCCTCCTCCTCTAAAACTTCACCCTTTAACCAAAAGTCTAAAGGATCTACCAATGTAGTGGTCATTAAGTTAGCCTCTTCCACAAACACAAACCAATCAAACTCTTTGACTTCTCAAAACCCAACCAATAAATTCCAACAATGGTATGAACAAAGACAATACACTCCCATTGGGAATCATATACATCCATCTTGGATAAACTATTGCAATAAGGTGTCATAACCCTTCCTCATATTAAAATTCCTATACAATTTAACCCTTCTCATCGTATCCCAACCTGGTACAAGGAAGATGAGTTTTGTGGTTACCATCAAGTTAAAGGCCATAACTCTAATAAATACAAGACACTCAAGAACATTGTTCAAGATATTCTTGATAGAGGTGAGCTCATCTTGGATAATCCTAATGTACCTCATAATCAAAGTATGTATGTGTTCAAATACCCTTTTCCTAACCATTCAATAAATCAAAATATTGTCCAGTCCATAACTAACTCAGGTGATCATAATATTCATACAGTTAATATGGTTTTTATTTTATCTTCAGTTTAACATGCCCCTCAATAGGAGACACCTATTTCATCGACTCCTCCCCCACATTTAGTGACATGTATTATTCCAATTCTTCTTCCTTAGGTAGAAGAACTTATTTTACCCATTCCACTCCCTTGAGAGGAGGAATCTCCTTTTCCACTCCTTTTTCCACCTAAGAATCCTGTAATCCCAATTCCATTTGCACCAATATTACCTACCTCTTACTACTTGAAGACCACACCCTACATGTTCCTCAACCACATATTGAAGGGAACATCATTCCTACATTATAACCTCTTAAGGAACCTTCTTGGCCTACTTCTCCTCCACCTATAAAGAGTGGTACCCCACCCACTTCACCTTTGTACCTAGAAGAGTCTATATCATCTACTCCCATAATAGATGAGAAACCTATTATGCTTGCTCCAATTTCACCACTCTTAAACCTTATTTTACCTATGGAGGATCATAATTTACCCATGCCTCACCCACATGTTGAGGTAACCATAATACTTATGCATTAACCTCTTGAGGAACCTACTTCACCTACCTCCCCTCCACCCATGGCAGACCAAGTCTCTTCTCCCATCTCTTTCGAAGAAGACCCCATTGTGGTTCTTTCTCATCTTTGACCCAAACTAGTATAAACCAAAAATTTCCCTCTTTCCCAAATAACATAGCTTTCTAAAGACACAATCGTAATCCCTACTTCAACTTTGTCAAAACCCTTCTCACATTTAGTGAAAAGTCTAGAATTTCTTGACTCCATGAAGCTTGAACATGCAACATTTTGGGATCGGCTTAAGACTCTGTATCCAACATAGTGAATGTTGACCTTTACCACCAATCCCCTTACTATCCTTTACCCTAAGGTCTTTGACAAAGCTAGAGCTTCTTCACCAAAAACACTAGAATTTCAACCATCTATGTTAGAACCCTCATCCTCACTAGAATCTATTACATTAAAGTAGATCATGCCCTTAGGTGTATGCCCCAATTCTAATTTAATTCATCCACATATGCAATTAGATTTAACTCCTCAATGACAAGTTAGAGTTTCTCACACTAAAATATAGAAGAATGTTAAGCTACCTAGATCTTACCCATCCCTTCTTTAACCCTCAACTTTACCATCTATTTTGGGGCCACACCCTTCTACTTTAGTTGGAATATCATCTAACCATGCCAAACAAAAGGTTAAGCTACCTCTAATCTTTCCCTTTCCATCTGGTAGACCTCTCATATCTGACACTAAGAAAGTGACAGCAAAGTACGTAACTCCATCATCACCAAACAAGACACAACATAAAATTACCTTTCCAATATCAAAACAAAGAAATGTGTCCACTCTTATTAGTACAACAAGTGCAAGCCCACTTCCAGGCTCTCAAAGCTTTTTATTACATTAGTTATTGTAATCTTTGATAATAAATCTTCCTCCCATTAATCCCTATAGTCCTCTTATAATGAATCCATCTTGTTTTGATGATACACAAGTATGTTTATATCATCATTTACCTAGACATGATACTGAGAATTATAAATCCCTCACAACGGTTATTCAATAACACTTCAATGTTGACACTATCTTTTATGATACTCCTGTTAACCTTACCATTATTCCACCTTTGGAATCAATAGTGCCTCCTACTATTCCACCTAAATTTAAACCCAAATATGTCATCATAACCCCTTTACCACCTCCTTCACCAAATTTTCAAATCAACATAGTTAATGTGCCCACACAATCACAAAACCAAAAAGATAAAGCTAAGGAAAAGGTCACTACACCTTGGATACATCCCTTCACCAAAGAAACTCCCCTTAATAACCCTAATATTTCCATCTTGGGTGTTCCTAAAACAACATCTTCAGATGTTATCCAAAGCTCAATGGTGAAATAGCTTCACCAAACTCTTGTGAAAATGTCTTTATATGAGTTAATTCAAAGCTCATCCCAACACCATCAAGCTTTGACTAGTGCTTTGAAATAAATTGAGGTATAATTGGATGATCCCCAACCTATTATATCTTTTTTTGGCTCCCTTAATTCCATCTCCTTGATTTCTTTTAGTGATTCATAAATTCCACTTCAACATCCTGAAGATCAAGATTCTACCCTTTTTATTACCATATATATTGATCAAACTCATATCAAGAGAGTTATGATTGATGGAGGAGCTATTATTAATATTATTTATACCCCTGCCTACAAATAAATATCCCTTCTCAACAATTACATGTCTCAAATTGATGTGTTACTCCATTCCTTTAATGATACTATAGCAACTACAGTGGGCACTATTGTCTTACATATTCATGTAGGTCCCCACACAATTCCTGAGCTCTTATATGTTGTGGAAGGAGAGTTATAATAGAATATAATACTTGGATGACCTTGGATATGTGCTATGGCATGTGTACCCTCAAATTTACACCATTGTGTCAATTTTGAACATGATTTACAAGTACATGTTATACCTATTGACCCACCCCCATTTAAAACATGTAATATGACCTATAGTCATAATGATGCTCTCATCCCATTTAAAACATCCTCTTCCTCACATGATACTTCTGAAGCTTCCACAAGCTCCACTCCCATGGTTACATAGATACCAGTAACAAAAATTCCTAACAAGGATCTCATGAAAGTGACTTTTTAATGTATGTCACTCGATGAATATCATTTATTGACACTTGACATGTTCCATACTCCACAATAATATGGAAGGCTTTACATGCACCTAAATTATGATCCCTATATTGGGATGGTCATCCCTTACGGGACCCCTAACCTTCAAACCAATTTCACATATGGAGTAATTGATCAAACTCCCACTATTAGCAATCTATCTTCTTCACCATAACCATTCACCTATGACTTCTCTTTCTTGAGTAACCCTAGATTCTCTCACACCTATCTCTATAAGTGTTCCTAGAAATGATTTGGGTTGTTACAAACAAGGTGTCTATATGCCTATTGAATATCTTAAGAGAAATATCATTGAAAATGCCAAAAAGAGGCATGAGTGGGATATGATGAACCAAATAAACTCACTAAAACCTCCCATGAACTAATTATCAAAGAACCAGTCTCTCCTTATCCACCTTCTTCTCCATAAATATCTACTAAATCAAAGGTATCTATACCTCCTTTTTTTCAATAAATTCCATCCATTTGGGGCCTCTCACCTATCGTCAGGGTAAAGAAACAAGGTCCCTTCCCCTCATTCATCCTAAAATAATTGATGAAGATTCTCCCACTATTAACATTGTCCAATGTCAAGATGATGATGAAATTCTCACCTAAATTGGTGCAGATGATTCTTATATCCAAATATCACTCCCATCTAAAATGCAAGCTATGTTAAATGAATCAACCATTAACATCAACATGCCCTCCCATGATAACCCTCACATCCTCAAGATTAGCCAATCTTTAGATTCCTCTTAGCAAGATGATTATGCCACATTTCTTAATGACCATAGCAAAGCCTTCACTTGTTCTTAAAATGAAATGCTTGGTATTAACCCCTTTATCATCACCCATAACATTTTCATCAATTGAGATGCTAAACTCCTTAAGCAAAAGATTTTCAAAATGCATCCTCGTATCGCTCTTCTTGTCAAAGAAGAGCTCTAATGCCTCCTTTTTGTTAAATTTATCCAACCCATCAACTACCCATAATGGATTTCCAATATTGTTTTATCACAAAAGCTACTGGGGGAATCTATATTTGCATTGACTATCATGATTTAAACCTCACTTGTCTAAAAGATGATTTCCCATTCCCTAGTATCAACCAACTTATTGATCTAATGGCCGGCCATGAAATGCTATCACTTATGGATAGATTCTCTGGGCATAATCAAATCTTGGTCATTCTTGAGGATCAACACAAGACAACCTTTATTACCCCATGGGGGAATCTATGTTATCAGGTCATGCCTTTTGGCTTAAAGAATGCTAGTGCAACCTACCAATGTGCCATGACCTGCATTTTCCATGATCTCTTACATAAAATTATAGAGGATTATGTGAATGACTTACTCGATAAGTCCAAACTTCATAAAGAACACTTGAAAATTATTAAAACCATATTCACTCATCTCTTCCAATATAACATTCAACTAAACCCAAAAAAATGTGTCTTTGGTGTTATTTTTGATAAACTCTTAGGTTTTATCATTTCTCTCCATGGTATCGAGGTTGATCCCACTAAGGTTAGAGAAATATTAGAGATGCCTCCACCTACTACTATCAAACAACTTTGTAGACTACAAGGCAAAATTTAGTCCATTTTACGCTTCATTTCTCAGTTGTCAGATTGTTGCCAACACTTTCACCATCTCCTCAAAAAAGATGTCTCCTTCTAATGGAATACAAATTGCCAGGAAGCCTTTGACACACTTAAAAAAATACCTTATTTCCCCACCAATTCTTATTCCACCTAAGGAAAATTAGCCTTTTTACTTATACATCTCCATAACATACCATTCTCTAGGTGTTATGATTACACATTGATATGACCAACATCGAGAGTATGCAGTTTATTACATAAGCTGCACACTTATTAATTATGAGACTGGATATACCCATAATAAAAAACTTTGCCTTGTGTTGGTATTTTCCACCTCTAAACTTCACCATTATCTCTTAAATCATGAAACCTATGTGGTCACCCATACTGATCCTCTCAAATAAATGCATTCCAAACCATATCACAACCAACATGAAGCTCGGTGGCTCATGCTTCTTACTGAATTTGACTTAGAGTTCATTTAGAAAAAATCTATTAAAGGGAAAATAATCACTGACCAATTAGCTGATACCCTTTTACCTAACAATCAACCTTCAAATCTTTAATTTCTTGATGAATCTATTGCAACACTCTCCATCGATGACATATCCTATCAAATGATGATGTTCTTTGACAAATCTAAATGCCAAAATGGTGGGGGTGTAGAGGTCATTCTTATTCCTTTAGATGGTGAACCTATGCCTTTGTCATTTAAAGTAGATTTTGAATGCACTAAAAATATAGCTGAAAATGAGGCTTTGATTCTAGGAGTTCAAACAATTGTCTTCTTGGGTATCAAATCCATAACCATTTTTAGTGATTCTTAACTATTGGTTAACCAAGTTAATGGTTCCTACTTATACAAAAATGAAATTCTATAGTGGTATAAACATCATGTAGATATGCTCTTGGGATCATTTAACTCTTATTCCTCAATCTACAAATAGGTTTGCTGACATGATGGCTTCACTTGCTTCACACGTACCCTCTTCATCCTCCTCTTCAAGAATCTATGTCACCATGCATCGCTTAACATTTCCCTCCTATGTCTAGCTAACATCCTTTTTGTTAGAAATGTAATAAGCAACCCATAAGACTTATGGTACAAAAAAATCATAGATTATATTTCCTTCTCTATTACTCTTCCTGATCTTTCTAAAAATGGGAAATGAGCTTTCATAAAATGTGTCTCTCATTACACTATACTAGGGGGACTTCTCTATAAGCAAAGTTTTGATGGTCTTCTCCTTAGATGCCTAGCTAGTAATGAGACTCCCTTTCCTATTAAGGAAGTCCATGATGGGATTTGTGGTTTGAATTTCAATGGTCACATAATTGCTAAAGGTATTCTTTGACTTGGTTATTATTGGCCCACACTTCATCAAGACTGTGCTGATTGCGTTCAACATTGTGTCAAGTGTCATCAACATGCTAACCTCTTTCACATTCCCAGTCATATATTACAAGTTAAAAAAGACTTTTGGCCCTTCTCCCAATGGGGCTTATATCTAATCAGAAATATTAACCCTCATTCATCCCTCTATCATCATTTTATCATTACTACCACTGAATAATTCACCAAGTGGGCTGAGGCCATCCCTCTCATCTCCACTAAAGCTGACAAAATTGTTGAATTCATTAACCATCACATCATCTATCATTTTGGTGTACCTTATAAGATTATAACAGATAATGGCAAGTCTTTCAAAAACAAGACTATTTAAGATTTTTGTGATGCATTTGGAATCAAATTAAGCTTATTATCACCATACTATCCCTAATTTAATGGACAGCCAAAATATTTTAATAAAAATTTGACCAAAATTCTCATGAAGGTAGTCAATAATATAGGAAAGGATTAACACACACACATTATTTTTGCTTTATGGGCTTACTGCATTAGCATTTGAACCCCTATGGGTGATACACATTTTTCATTGGTATATAGGATGGAGGTTGTTTTACCTCTTGAGGTATAGATTCCTTCTCTTTGAATTTCTCTACATGACATACTTACTAATGATGATTTCCACCTAGAACATTTGGCTCAACTTGAATTGCTTAATGAACTCCATCTCATCGCCCTCAACCACCTCCAAATCTATCAAGATTTTATCAAGCATGCTTATAAAAAAACCTCAAAATGTGAGATTTCAATATAGGAGATCTCATCTTAAAATAAAATCAACATGTGACAAACATGGAGAAGAGAAAATGGGGTAAGTTTTCTCCTAACTGGCTTGGACCTTATATCATAACTCATAATTATGGTTCAGGAACTTATCGCTTGTCTTCTCTTGAAGGAAGGCTAGAAACCAACCCTTTAAATGCCTTACATCTATGACCATTCATTTGTTAAAACCAACATCACTTTACTTCATGTTTAACTTAAGCTTGTCCCATGAGCATCCCTATTACATTCATTTCCCTTCCTCTTCACCTTTACTCCTATACACTTAGATAACTTACACAGTGGTATGGTTTTATCTTCATAATGGAAAACTCCTAAGCCTCTATAGTCTTGTCCATGACTAAAAACAAAAATAAATAAACAAATTGGGATATTTGAAAATTTTATAAAATCTTAGGTCATGCTTTTCAACATATACTGCTCCCTTGAAGGATAGTTATGTAACTTCCCTTTGCTACTATCAATAGACTGCTCCCTTAAAGGAAAGCTATTTAAGATTAAAAACAAATGCTTAGACCACTCCCTTGAAGGATGGTTAACCTAATATTTATTCTCAAAGGGAAAAATAAATGCAAAGGGCTCCTCACCTATTTGCATAACCTTAACCTATACAAAATCCCATTGTAAGCTTCCTGCATTGATCAACTTACACACAAAAAAAAAACAATTAGTCATGGACTTACCTATATTAGCTCTCGAGTCACCCACAAAAGGGACATATCATATTTACTTGGTAGGTTATGCTATCTAAACATTTTTCCAAGATTAACCCTCATTCATCCCTCTATCATCATTCTATCATTACTACCATTGAATACTTCACCAAGTGGGTTGAGGCCATCCCTCTCATCTCCACTAAAGCTGACAAAATTGTTGAATTCATTAACCATCACATCATCTCTCATTTTTTTGTACCTCACAAGATTATAATAGATAATGACAAGTCTTTCAAAAACAAGACAATTCAAGATCTTTGTGATGCATTTGGAATCAAATTAAGCTTCTCATCACCATACTATCCCCAAGTTAATGGATAGGCCTAAGCTTATAACAAAAATTTGACCAAAATTATCATGAAGGTAATCATTGATATGGGTAAGGATTAACACACACATTCTTTTGCTTTATGGGCTTACTTCACTAGAATTTGAACCCTTATGGGTGCTACACCTTTTTCATTGGTATATAGGATGGAGGTTGTTTTACCTCTTGAGGTTTAGATTCCTTCTCTTTGCATTTATCTACATGACATACTTATTAATGATGATTTTTTCCAAGAACATTTATCTCAACTTGAATTTCTTGATGAACTCCATCTCATCACCCTCAACCACCTCCAAATCTATCAAGAGTGTATCAAATGTTCTTATAAAAAAAACCTCAAAAAGTGAGATTTCAATATAGGAGATCTCATCTTAAAATAAAATCAACATGTGACAAACATGGAGAAAATAAAATGGGGTAAGTTTGCTCCTAATTTTCTTGGACCTTATATCATAACTCATAAGTATGGTTCAAGAACTTATCACTTGTCTTCTCTTGAAGGAAGGCTAGAAACCGAACCTTTAAATGCCTTACATCTATGACCATTCTTTTGTTAAAACCAACATCACTTTACTTCATGTTTAACTTGAGCTCATTCCATGAGCATCCCTATTACAATCATTTCCCTTCCTCTTCACCTTTACTCCTATACACTTGGATAACTTACATAGTGGTATGGTTTTATCTTCACAGTGGAAAACTCCTAAGCCTCTATAGTCTTGTCCATGACTAAAAACAAAAAAAATAAAAAATTGAAATATTTGAAAAAGTTATAAAATCTTAGGTCATGCTTTTCAACATAGACTGATCCCTTGAAGGATAGCCACGTAACTTCCCTTTTCTACTATCAATAGACTGATCCCTTAAAGGACAACTATTTAAGATTAAAAACAAATGCTTAGACCACTCCCTTGAAGGATGGCTAAGCCAAGATTTATTCTCAAAAGGAAAAATAAATGCAAAGGGCTCCTCACCTCTTTGCACAACCTTTACCTATACAAAATCCCATTGTAAGCTTCTTACATTGATCAACTTACACACAAAAAAAAAAAAAAAAAAAAAAAAAATTAGTCATGGACTTGCCTATATTAGCTCTTGAGTCACCCACAAAAGGGACATATCATTTCTACTTGGTAGGTTATGCTATCTAAACATTTTTCCTCATTCTACTCTTTTTCTCCTCATACTCTTTTAAGGGACTATGAATCTCACTTAACATATGGTAAACATGACGCTTCTCTAGCAAACATAATGGTTCAAAGATATAAGGCATGAAAGAGGCTCATTTTCCTAAACCTATTTATGTTTTAAATTACAGTCTTTGCCAATGCACAGGAATTTTGCCTCTTTGTTTTCCCATCCACATCACATGTTGATATCTCTATTTGAGATAAAGAAACAATGTCATACCAACACTAACATAACCAATCTATTTATGTTAGACATACACCATCACAAATATGGAAAAATGTTGAAATAAAACCACCTTATTTTATGAATACACCATCACAAATATGGAAAAATTCTGAAATAAAACCACCTTATTTTACACATACACCATCAAAAATATGGAAAAATGATGAAATAAACTAACATAACCACTCTATTCATTTTAAGCATACACCATTACAAATATGGAAAAATGCTAAGATGAAACTAACCAATCAACTATGCATATACCATCACATAAATGGGAAAGCTAGTCTAAAATAAAATAACATGATCAACATTAAACATAGCATAAAATAAACATCATCCATATCATCATAATAATCATAATAAATGCATCTCAAATAAACACATGGAAATAAATGAACATCTCATATATATAATATGTGATCCAAGTATATGTTCATCATCTACCTCATCATAACATCATAAATATCTCTTAAAATATACATCTCACATCTTCAACTCATAGGCCAGTATACATGTAACATATATACATAAAAAACTAGAAAAATATAATACTCAAGGTCCTCAAGGCTCTTCATGTGGTCATGAGGAGGCAATGTTATCATCACTCTCCATTTATCTACATCAATGTGAGCTAGAAGCTATTGCACATGACATCAACTTCTCCTACTCTCTAAACTTTAAATATATCTGTATCTATGGGAAATCTCTAATCTCCCTCTTATAATAAGAAATCTCATCTAGGGTAGTCAAATAACTCACCATAGATAGAGTTTGTGGAGGACCCAGAGCACCTGATGATGGCCCAACCTGTATTGGTCCCTACAGTGGTGGAGGTAGAGGAGTAACCTCACTTGTTGCTCTCAAATTGCCTCTCTCTACTATCACTACAATTACCTAGCCATATAAAACAATCACCTAGCCTTGTGGTGTTATAACCTGATCCTATAGATCCCTAATTTGGCCCTACAATGTCACCACCTACCCTTATAAGACTAAAACCTCTACCTAGGCTATCTCTCAAGCCTGCACTACTACATCTTGGGCCTGTACTATGGTATCTCAGGCCTATAGCACTACATCCCTCTCTCTAAATAACCCCTATAAATATGGTGGTGGTCTCCTAACCTCTACCACTAGATGTAACCCTACCCACCAAGCTATATAGGCCACTATACATCCTGGGTCCCCAACACTTGGCCCTACTAGTAACTTTTTAAAATCTAGCCCATTAGTCTCCTGGGGCAATGGTAAGGGTGACTCTATGTCATCCCTCCTATATCAAGGGAAGGCAAGTAGAATATCTTGTAATAACCCAAACTACCTCCTAACCCATGTTATAGGTACCATTTCCAACTCACTAGCTCATCTCCCCTTGAACCATAGTAAGATTTACAACCCAACAAGTTACTCTACCTGCCCTCTAAAAATTAGGTATGTCAGATATAGTCTCTACATGATATCTACAGGGATGAAACCCTTAATCATGTGCCTATAGTAGGTGATGTCTCACATGATGCCATCCACTCAAGTCTATGTCATCTCATCTCTTCACCATCTAAATCCAACCCTAAAGCCAACCAAGATAGTGGTAGGTAACCCCAGTGGTCGTGTCACCATGATGTGGTCATAAGCCTAATAGTGTAGTAGATGATCAACACATAATCTATATCACTGATGTAGCCTCAAACCCCACATATCTTTGTATAAATTTTCCAAAAATATTGGACCTTGGGCAAAAATGGTTTGTTGCTCAATCATCTATGTAAGCACACCTATCAAAGAAATTATAAATCTCTCACTATTTTCATCTAGTAATGTATACACCATGATCATAATCATCATTAGTATGATCAGATGATGCTACTCCTCATCAACAATATAGAGTGGCTCGTATATGAAACTCATAGAGTGGTAGGTCACCTCACTGACATGCTCCCCATATAAAGAAACTGTGTGTATATCATGCTCCTCTTTTGAGCATGTGAAAAGCTCTTCACCCTGGAGTGGTAGCCACAAAATCCTATATACATCCTCCTATGTCACTGTCAACTCCATGATCGATAGATAGAAGGTGTTCATGGTATTATCCCACCTCTCAATCAAAGCTATCATCAGAGACATATCTTGTGCGATACGATAGTACTATTGCACTCCTCCTAAACCCATAGCCACTATATGTTCCCACTCATTTGGAGTAAAATCTCTCCTCATATATGTCAATAACCTCAGTAGATGATCTCATAGTATAAGATCCATCCTCACTTACATCCATACACAAATAAGTCAGGTCACATCCTTTTTAATGTATTCTATCATCACCTTTTTCCCTTCTCACTAGGAGAACTTCATTGGTTTGAGGCCCTAAATCAAGCTATGTAGGTAACACTCAATCAACAAGGGGTATTCTAAGGTTATCTTAGCCATATACCCACCTTTATTTCTCTACCATATGCTTCATTTCCTCTCTCTGTACCCTAGGCCTATCCACCTATTCCAACTCTAGGCCTCACTACCTATATTCTTGACTCTTAGCACTATGACCTATATTTTAAGCTCTAGACCTCTCCAACTATCTCAACTTACCTTTTTCCTAAAATATAAATTTTTATATCTTTGTCTTAGGTTTTAGGAAAAATACATTGGTTTGAGGCCCTAAAATGGGCTATGTAGGTAGTACTTAGATGATGAGGGGTCTTTTGAGGTTAGCTCAACCATTAGGGTAGTTGACTACTTCTACTGGAGATCTAAAACTCACCCTTTCTCCTATTTTACTACTTTCTATAGTCACCAACATCAATATTAATGCTGATTTTAGTGATTTATTAGTCTATGTAATGGCCTAAATCAATAATAAACTACCAACTTTAGTTTTATGTTGACTAATGTCAGTGCCTGGTTTGGCCCCAAGGCTGAACAACCCAAACCTAACCTTTCCCATTTCCCCTAAAAACCTACCTACAAATCCCCCTAACTTATCTTACACCTACCCTAACCTATTTTCTACCCCTACTACTATTATCTACAACATCACCTCTCATTTAGCCTAAATATTACAAAAACTAAATCAAACTAATATAGGATCTTACCTCATATCTTTATCTCCTCCTAGCTGGCATCGGTGGCTCCTATGGTCATGCACCTCCAGCTGGATCCCCTCCTTGTGATGCCATTTCAAATCATTCTCAAGATTTATTTGTTCTCTCTAATCATAAAGTTACAAATGAGTTTGGTCATCTATTAAACCCTTTTTTTTAGGTTTGGTTAGCTGCTGACATTGGCATTTTTGACCTAACCTACTAATGTTAGTGCTTACGCTTACCGACATTGGAAATGTTTCCCTAGTTATACCAATGTTAGCACTTTATTTTACTGATATCAATAGATCTAACTAATGTCAACACCATTCCAATACTTATTTTCCAACACAAAACCCTCAACTTTGCACAACCTTACCCATACATTGGGACAACTAGAGATCACATATATCTCGCCCAACCATGACAAAATGACATTAAAGATCACTTAAATATTCAACCTTGATGAATTTGCTTGGAGATCATGAATATTTCCTCACTCATTGACCCTTTTACACCACCCTTGTATGGCTTGTCCTGACTGCTTAGGATATTCTGTACATGCATGTATATTAGGCGTTGTGGATGGAAACCAAGGCCATCTTATCACCTTTAACCCTATTGTGTTTCCTAGGGGCACTTCCTACCTTAGATACCTAGGACAAATTAACCTTAGAGATACAAATTTGATTTATTTGACTTGTTATCTATCACTTATAAGCTATGCTTTGGTTACTTCTTTCTAAGTCCTCCTTATTATCTCATTATGTCCTACACATATAGAGTGATGCTTAATTCTCCACTAGTCATCCAATTACCATTTTATCAAATCGATACCTGATTCTAGTTTCTCTTCCATCGATTCTTATTTTGAGAGGGGGATAACTAATCCAATACTTGGAGCATCTAACTACTATTTTTGTCTTGCAACATGTCAGTATAAATTATAAGACAAAAAGGGGAAAATTTAGACACTAAAACTACATCACACATATGTGACTAACTCCCTATGTTAAAACCCCCCTAAACCCATTTTAATAATAAAAATTAATCTCCTTAACCCATATTTTTACCTCTCATGCATTTAATTAATTTAAAATACTTAATTAAGATAATTAAAAACTCCTATTACCACTTTACCTTGCCACCGTACCCTATAACTAATTCTCTCTTGACGAGTTAGCTCAAGCCTTGGTCCCCTCATCCTAACTACCCAAGACTTATTCCCACTTCAAAACTAAATTCCTAAACAACTACTTCCTTCCTAACCTCTTATTTTTACTATTTTATAATGGGTGTCACACTTGGCACACACAACAACAAAAAATAGGCCAAAAATAGAAAGGTTTACCTATTCGAGGGCCATCGACGTTGATCAACCCATGGTTGATGTCGATGGGATCATTGACATTAACAACATTAGCCTAACTCCAACCTATAGATCAAGTCAATAGAAATTAATAAAATAAATTCTTATTCTCATTTAGGATCTTATAATTTTATTTTTTAACATTTAATCTTACAATCACCCTACATAAATCAATCATAATCAGCAACTGAGCTCTTGATATTTTGATGGTCCCTATCAAGGAGTCTGAACCTAAATGCCTCACTACTTGTTCTCTCTATTTAGGCATTTAGGTTTGGACTCCTTGATAGGGACCATTAACTTGGTACTTATTTATCTAGCACCCACCATAGCTAAGTACATCATTGATACTATAGGTCATTTAAATATTTATTCTTTTATTTCCTTATATCTATTTTGCATCACTTTATGCACTTCTAATTGTACCCTGTTAGGGAGTTACAAAGATTCCTTGCTTTCTTCCCCTTTACCTAACATACCAAACCTCTAACCAGACTTAACCAATTCATAATCTCCCTCTTATAACTCTCTTAGCCTCCATAACTTGATCCAAACCATTTCCCAGACCTAGGAAAACCTTTTGTAAGCTCTCAAATAATTATTTCCCCTATCTACCTCGACAGCCTAATTGACATCAATCACCTCACTACTGACCTTGGTAGTATAACTGATATCGATCACACTCCTACTAATGTTGGTGACTGTGAATTCCCTAGCATCTTCAAAACTTACCTAGATAACTTTTAAAACATAAACAAAGTACCTCACCTGTACCCTGTCACTCTTTGTTGCATACAGGTTGTTAATAATGGTAATTTTATTTCTCTTTCACTCTCTTTTTACCTCTCTTTCAACTATTTATTATTCTTTTGTATCTCAAAAGTGGATTGTCATCTCTATGGAAGTTACTTCCTAGAATAAACATGTAGCTTGGTAGCCCACTCATTTATCTACTAATAATCATCTTGTGGTAGTGTTTTCTTATTTGTATGTAGTCTTCCCTAGCCAAAGAGGAGTGCTCACAATGTTTGGATATGGTGCACAAACCAAATCTAGGTTCATTCTAATCACTTATCCCAATCCTTCTTTCTATTTTCCTTTAGACTTAAAATAGAAAAAAATTAGTGAAACAGATAGGATTATCCTATCTTATACCTATTTGTACATATTTATTGTAAATTATTTGATATATAAGAGAATACAACTAATTTATTCTTTGTGTGTATGGTAAATATTCCATGGTTGTAGTAATGGTCTCTTGGAGATATCTTGGCTAAAGTTTTTTGTTAACTCTTGCAAAAAAATAATAACCCTTCTCAAAAATTTAGATCATTTGTGATTCTATGAAGGTTATTTTTCTCTTGTTATGAGAGTTGTAATAATGATTTAGAAAAAAATTGAGGTCTCTTTGCTTTAACTTCTCTTGTTATGTTATTTTAACTTATGCATATGTGTGGGAAGCTAGGCATTACTCTGCTAGTAACCATATGTCCATAACATCGACAAAGACAACTTTGATTCTAATTTAATCATTTATCTACTTCCATCTTGATGTCCATATCCCAAATAGAGATACTTGAAGCACCCTCCTTCCATGGATTTTTTTTTGAAAACTTTATGGAAGTGGGGTTGTGAACCACCATTAGCTAGGTATATAAGATTGAAATTCATTGTAAATCAGGGATTTCATTCATATTTTATCTTTATCAATGTTTATTATCTCTCAATCAAGTTTTAATCATGTAAATGCGCAATTGATCTTTTAATATGAGAAGTCTTTATAAAATTTTCATGAAGATATTAAGTAAAATTTCAACAATCTAATAAATTTATTCAATCCAGATAAAAGTTTCCACTCAAACATGATACATACCTTAATTTGGATATAAAAAATATATCATAATTAATCCCATGAATAACTTAGGATGTGACTAAAAACCTTTTGAATAAGTTTGGCAATGTGTCTGCAAGTGGTCTAAATGACCTTATTTACTATTTTAGAAAGCAAGAATATATAATATAATAAAGAAGGAAAATCTAATTTAAGAAAACATGAAATCTAATCTAGATATAATGAAATATAATATACTCCTACTTATTAAATCATAACTCAAAATCATTTAGAGATGTTCCCATATGGAGGATACATGAATTAATGTTTCAAGAACTATCCATCAACTAGAAACATCAAGTCTTTACCTTGTAGATATTTTAGTTGAAAAACATTATTACCTAAAATCTTAAATATCTAATATGGCCCAATCCATAATGGGGTGAAATTATCATGTTGTTCTTTATTCTCATGTGTTTTATCCCATATGAGGACTAGATCTAAAATTTTGAAAACCTTAATATTTGATCTTTTTTCCAACCATCTTTTGACAATATCTTGATTCAAACTAAAATTCTATAGTTATTCAAATTATGCATCATATGTCTATCAATATAGATTAAATTATTTAATCATCCCCATATACTCTTACATGAATTGATATGTTGGCATATTGAGATTAATGGGAAAAATTGGTTGTTGTCGATAAACTAATAGAAAAGGTGAAGATTTTAGAGCTTGTTTGTCTTTGGTCCTATTTGCCCATAGTGCATATTTTAGAATTAGGTGTCATTCTCTTGGTTTGTATTTTATTGATTTATTTATGGCATCCATAAAATTTTTGTTAGCTGATTTGTAAACCCATTACCTTGTGGGTGATAGTTCAAATAAAATATGATAATAATTTGAATGTCATAGGCCCACTCTATGAACTTTGTAGATTGAAACATGAGACTATTGTAAAATATTAAGGATACTAGAGTTCCAAACCTAGTCAAAATGTTTTATTGAAGGAAACTAATCATATGTTATGCCTGATAATTAATTTTAACAATGGCTTCAATCCATATTGTGTAATAATCTATTACAGTCAGCATAAACTTGTGTCTAAATGATGAATTGTGATTAATAACTCTAATGAAATATAAACCCCACTGTGCAAAAGTGTGCCCTTTAATTATAATCTAAAAAGGCATTGTTAGGTGTACTTATCTTTTGCCAGATATTTTACACTAGTGATAGTTTTTGACATAGTTATGGCCATCTTTAAAAATGGTAGGCCAATAATAACCCATCTTCACTATTTTGTGTTGTAGTGTTCCTTAAAGGGTGTCCACTATTAATCTTCTAGCAAAAATTATTGAGGATGTCTATGGATTATTATTTAGATACACACCTCTGATAGATTCCTTCATAGTTTTTATAGTATAACGCTCCTTTATTTATCATATTATGCATTCAATTGAACTTGAGTGCTCATATTTGATCTTTATTTAGTTTATGAGGGCATGAATTTGTGAGTAGATAATGAATAATCTAAGTATATCAATATCCTCTAACTACCTAGGACTAGTTTATATATATATATATATATATATATATATATATGCATGGATTGGTCTATGTCATTATATGAATAATACCTTGCACTCACACCATCTTGGCAGGAATGATTTCAATATTCAATATCTATAACTTGGTCATCCACTTGCCCCTTCTTTTGCCTAGCTCATTCTGACCAAGTGTAAGCTTGATTTTTGGGTCTAGGATAATGGAGTATGTATTATTAAATAAGATATATTGTATAAATTTATTAAAAAAATTGATAAGGACATATATTTGTTTGTTTATCATGAAATACTTTAGTTTTGTAACATTCAGATTAATACTCATAAAGGTGATAAGATATTTACTATCATTTACCTTATGTGTGAGTACTATTGTTATAGTGTGTTTTGATGTAAACGAATAAAAGAATAAATCCTTGTTAAAACATGGGTTTATCAAGAGTTGATATTTGGAAAAGATAATATTGACATCCTAGAATGATTTATTTGCTTCTGTCATGCCTTCAATTTTTACATCTTACTTTAGCATAACATTTAGTACCTTGATAATCTTTGTAAATCTTGAAATAAATTTGTGGACAAAATTATCTTGCCAAAGAAGGACTTAAGTTACTTTTTATTTCTAGGATATTGAATTTTTTAAATAGCTTGAAATCTCTCTAGATCAACTGAAATTTCATCCTTGGTGATAACATGGCTTATTAATTTACCATTTATGACCCTAAAAATACTCTTCTTTGGGTTCATGGAAATCCCATATCTTCTTCATCTATCAAATACTCTCTAAAAGTGAGATGCATGATTTTTTATGTCTGTAGATAAAATATTTAAGTCATACATGTAGATGATTATGCACTTACCAATAATTCCTTGGAAATTAAAATCCAATTCCCACTGGAAAGTAGCATCTGCATTGATTAATTTGAATGGCATTGTGTTTTGAGTAAAAAGGAAAATATAAATAATGAGTTTTGATGAGTGAATATCAATATCACTTCATTCAATAGAGTATCAATCTTGATCTCACTTCATTAGATAGATTATCAATCTCACTTTGTGATGTTGATGAGTGACTTGGTGAGATAAATATTTATATCTCAAGATGAATCTTATCTCCCTACTTGTATTTTGCTTGTAAACATTACCCACTTGGTAGTGAAATAGGTTTTCATTATATCATCAATCTCTACCAAGACCTGGGTTTAACTTAAGAATACATCTTAAAAGGACATAATTTCTATCCTGATAACTATCTTAATTACTTTATTTATGGAAGGCAAGGGATAATTTTCCTTTTTTGAAGCTTAGTTGAGGTTCTTGAAATCCACACACAATCTAATTTCAACATTTTTATTTATTTCAAGAACTAAATTGGATACCCAAGTATAATTTATAATGGAAAATATAATTTTAGCATCTAAAAAATTCTAGAATTATTTCTAAATGAGAGGCTCCAAAATATGATTGACTGGTATTTGTCTCTACCTAGAAGGTTTGTGCTCTTCTTCCAATGGTATATTATGTGTGATAAATGTGGGATCAAAACATTTCAATTAATCATAAGTCCAAATGACCACATCTTTATATTATATCAATAAGTCCCTAAAGATTTGTTTGTCTTGTTCTTTATAACTCAGTCTAATGTTAATTATTTAGGGGTATTCATCTACCCCTAAATTTATCTTGGTAAAATCATATATGTTGGTCTTAGGTTGTTTCTAATTTTTAGCTTGGAGATCCATGCCAAAGACTCATTCCAAAGAGATATTCCCTTTGTGTATCTTATTTTATTTTAATTTTAGGATGGTATCATTCTCCTTATCTTCTTTATTCACTAGGTTGAAATCATTTTCATCAATAATCTAAGATTTGAAATCACTAGTATTACCCATGAATTGAATGATCTATCAGTCATCATCAAACACATGAATGTGATCAATATTACTAGGAATTGAAGGACATGATACTAGTTCTACATTAAATTTATACATTTTTTATTCCTTCAAGGGGGGAAAATTCTTTATAGAGGAAACTAAGGAATCAAATGTCTGATTTTATTCTTTAGGAATTGGTTTTTTATTGAAAGCTTTAAACAGTTCAATCAGATCCTAGGCCCTATGTTTATAATTCTTGAGATATGATAGTTTACACTGATATCAACTCTTGATCTAGTTAATCACTAGCTCTAAGTCTCTAAACATCAACAACTACTTGGAATTATGTTTTAATGTGAATTAGAACCCTATAATTAATGATTTATATTTTGCATGGTTATTATTATATGAAAATTGTATCCAAAAATTAGTAAGGTATTACCTCCCATCAGGATCAGTCAATTTTATTCCCATACCAATCTTTTTTGGACTGAGCAACATCAAAATATAAGGTCCACAACTATGACGGATATTCAAATTATTTTTCATTTTTGTGAAGGTGTAAACTCCCACATGTGATGAGAAAAAATAAATTATATCATTTTTATCATTATATTATGTGATCACATACTTAATTTTTGGTTATTTTTCAACTCTGATTTGATTGGTTGCTCATTTCCATGACATCCACATATGTGAAAAATATGTGGCCATATATCTATTTAATGTTTTTGACCAATAACAAATTAGGAGTAAATCAAAAGCCTCTAAAATGTCAACTATGACGATGTTAATATATTGTTGGACACATAGTTAGAGGTGAGTTTCATGTGAACATTTATCAATTCTCCCACAATAAGGACTATAGATATGTCTAACTTTAGGACTTCTCTTTTAGATTATCTGGAGTCAACCCTAGTCTTTTAAATATTCTTGTGGGCATTATGTTGTTTGAGGAACTTTATTCAACTATATAATTATGCACATTATTCCAAAATATTATAAAAATTAAAAAGAAAGGTGTGATTTTAAGTTTATCCTTATACTTGACCATATTTGCATGTGCATCTTTTAATTTTTCAATGGATGACTTACTAGTCAAAGCTTTAAGCAAAATCTCTCTCTATTCTATAATCTGAACCAAATAGTGTAGAGCAATATTAACATTGATTTTATTCACACCCTCAACCATATTATACCCATTTATAGTGTGTGGTTTAGGTTGATGTTGTTGATCATTCCATCTAGGAGGAGGTGGATTGTTATTAGTATTTAGATTAGGGGGTGTGGTTGGGTTATTATTTAGAGGTGTAGAATTTGTGGAAGGATATTTATTATTATTTCTCAAATTTTAGTAATTTATTTGGAATTTTTTAAAATCATGAATCTCATATGTGTTTTCTTCTAGCTCATTCTCATCCTCATTCTAGAATGGGAAATCATAGGTCTCAAAAAACATGGAAATAATGGGGGCACCAAATGTGGATGAATCAAGATGTTTTATGACTACCTCATCCCTCTCCATCTCTTTTTTAAATATTTCAAAATTAGTAAAAAATATATATACAATCAAGTTCACCATGTTGGGTAGTGTTATGGAATCTACACTAGTTGGGTAGGGCCACCTCACAAATATTCATCTTAGGTAATCTATCGGGCTAAGGATCTAAATTATTACATAATCTATTGAATGGTATGTTATACACACACACACACACACACACACATGTGTGTGTGTGTGTGTGTGTATATATATATATATATATATATATATATATATATATATATATATATATGTATATGTATGTATATGTATATGTTGTTAGGTTGTGGAGCTAAAAGCTTCACTGATGCAAACAGGAGAGGAGGTTGCTGAAGGTTGCTGAGTTGCAAAGCAACCAGCGTCGGTCTGATCAGCCGACATTGGCAGGATAGTGAAGAGAAGCAACCGATGTCGGTTAGGGATCGGCCAACGTTGGTCACCTCCAGGTAGACAGGGACTAACGTCGATCACCTGTGTGGTTCAGACTGCGGATGTTACGGGCAGTTAGCTAACGAACCAAGTGTTTGCATGTTGAGAGCCAATTTTAGACTGAGAGCTATGGATCTAATTATTGTAATTAGATGTCTAATTATTGTTTGGATGATATCTATATAATAGACTCATGGTTGTATTGTAAACTTGTGATAGAGAGTAAGAGAGCAATAAGCTCCTTCAGAGAGAGGTGAGCAAATGGTGTGTTCCTCCTAGTGCCTCAGTACCAGGGTGGGTACTGGTTTGGAGAATCAGCAGGGTTCTTCATGTATGTATGATCTTGGTCATCAGGTGAGCATGGCCTATATAGGAGATCTAAATGGTAAGTAAGATCATTAATCTACAGGTGTATGTGTGTGCAAGGTTAAGGTTCACAGGTGTGCAGAACTAGATTAATTTTTAGGTGTGCAAGATCAGATAGGACAGCAACACAATAGGGAGCAGGATCAAGCAAGATCTACTTGGAGTATGGTGTGTACTCATTGGTATGTACGTGGAGTACATGGAGAGCTAAGAGGAAGGCAAGGCAGTCCCTTCCATAAGTATGGTCTGTTGAGTTGCAGGTTGTTGCAGGTTCATGGGAGATCTACTTGAAGTACGTTGAGTACTTGTGGAGTGCATGGAGCATAGGTGTAAGGTGAACACCAACTCTATGTTTGAGTTGGATGTTGGGACCTAAGAGAGAGAGCTTTGAGGGAAGATTTACTGTTTATGTCCTAGAGGTGTGGGAGCCCTAGAGGTGTGTAAGGAAGAAGAACTGTGGCAGCCTTCTTTATTGTATTTCCTTCTGAAAGAGTTTTAATACAAGTTGTGTATTGTCTCTCATATTTTGTGTTATTTATGAACTCTAGTTACTTGTGATTCTGGTTAATTCCACATATTAAGTTGCTTGTATTTGGTAATCAATTGTGTGCTTCTGGTTATTCATATCCCATCAAGTGGTATCAGAGCTAAGGTTGAAGGGAGCAGGTTTTGTGTTTAGTTACAGGTCACTCTCAGGGGTTTCTGATTGAGTGGGAGTAGAGCAATGGCAGATGAAAGTAAGCTAAGAATGGAAGAGTTGAAAAGCACAGATGGTCACTTACGGTCCTATGGAAAGAAAGAGCAAGTAAAAAAATATTATTGGTTGGTAGCAGATCAGCATGAAGGAACTGAAGATGTAGATGTAGCAGGTGTTGTTGCATAGGATGCTCTGGGAGGTTTCTTAGATAAAGTTGAATCTTGGTTAATAGATTTGGTTGCCTCTTTCCATGCAGCCCCAAGTAGAGGAGCTGGTGAGCCTTGCCAAAGAATTGGCAAAGGGGAAGTGAAGCTGAAATTGTAGGTGGCCAACACATGCGTGTTGAAGAAGGTCATGAAGGTCCCAGGTTTGAAGATGTGGCTAATTTCTTCAAAAAGTTTGGGTGATGAGAGATGCACAAGAACTCTCACAGTGGATGCACTTGAATTAGCTGGTGGTAAGAAAATAGGTACTCTTTATCTACTTATTTATATTACTGATTCTTCTTCTGTTGTGGAGATGTGGCTTCGTAGGCTTGGTCACATGAGTAGGAAGGAGATGCATGTTATTAAGTGGAAGACAAATATATTTGACAGGCTTAAGAACTGGAAAGCCTTGATGTTCTTAGAGGAGATGGCGAAAAAAAACCAGTGGATGGTGTTGGATACTTCTGAGCAGGGCAGTTTGGACTTGGAGATTGATTCAAAGGAGCTCACGAGTAAAAAGTCATCACTCACAGGTGAACACAAGTATCGGCATTAGTCAGGAGGAATCGACGTTGAACAGATAGGTGCCGATGTCAGTCATGTGCAGACCGAAGCTGGTGATGTCGGGTAGGGTAAGACCGACGTCAGTCAGGAGGACCGATGTCAGTAGTAGGTAAGACTAATGTCGGTCAGGAGGACCGATGTCAATAGTAGGTAAGACCAACGTCATTTAGAAGGACCGATGTCGGCAACAGGGACACCGATGTTAGCAGTGTCGATAGTCAGGGACAAGCGCATGGGAACCGATGTCAGTTGGATGCAGACTGTGTAGTGACTGAGGTTGGTCACTGTAACGGATTTTGGGTGGACAGCACACTGTCAAGGAGTCTCAAACACCCATATGGAGGACTGAAGATGTAAGTAGGCCTCAAATTC
Organism: Torreya grandis; assembly: GCA_037957365.1. Classification (NCBI taxonomy): domain Eukaryota; kingdom Viridiplantae; phylum Streptophyta; class Pinopsida; order Cupressales; family Taxaceae; genus Torreya; species Torreya grandis. Next base: position 2,248,811 of record JARHVA010001549.1, read on the forward strand.
ATTGTTCCTCTTCTTTATACTAGTTGCTGAGTGCAGAGCAAGAAGGATCCAGGAAACAGTGGGAGCATGGCAGGAATATGATGCAGAACCAAGCGGAGACTTGGTAGGGTTGCCAGCAGGTATGAAAGCATAGAGATGAATGGATTCCTTAGTTGGAGAATAGAGTGAATAGACACGTGAGATGGAAGACTAGGCATATGGTCTTGAGGAAGCTGTAGGACAGTGGTACAGGTTTTGACAGGTGGATGACAAAGCAGGACTTTAGTCAATGTTAGGGTAACTACTGTGGTTTGTCTTACCAGGTGGATGATGATTCATGACATCATTCTGTTACTGTATGTGGATGGTATGTTTTCTAGCAGGTTTGTACATATAGGGTTTTGATGAGTTAAGGGTAAGATTAGTTTAGTGGTTTGCTATGAAGAATTTAGAGAAACAAAATTCTTTGGCATGGGAGACATGGAGATCACAGGTAGATTTTGTCTCCAATGGGAGCTGACGTGAATCAAGTGTTGGCGAGATTCATTACACAGGATGTAGAATTGGAGCACACTAAGGGTTGGACAATTCAGTGTCCGAAATCACATGAAGTCTGGTATAGACCTAAGTATTCCCAAGCAGTGGGAGTTGTTAGAGAGTTAGGAGCCAATTCAAGGAAGTGGGTTCTTAGGGATTTGAGAGGGACCAGTAGCAGGTATACATGCAGGGTCAGGACTTCACTACATGGGTTTGTAGGTTTGGATGTGGCAGGTTACTCGGATGACAGGAGGTGCACCACAGGTTGCGTGGTGGGTTGTCTTCAAGATTGATCTTGAAGAGGGATACAAGCCAGGAAATAGATTAGACAAAGTACAGGTATAGGTACAGTGCAGCTGTTTATCTCCAAGTGGGAGATTGTTAGGTTGTGGAGTTAAAAGCTTCACTAATGCAAACAGGAGAGGAGGTTGCTAAAGGTTACTGAGTTGCAGAGCAATCGACGTTAGTCTGATCAGTCGACATCGGTAGGATAGTGAAGAGAAGCAATTGATGTCGGTTAGGGATCGGCCAATGTTGGTCACCTCCAGGCAGACAGGGACCGACGTCAGTCGCCTGTGTGGTTCAGACTATGGATGTTACAGGCAGTAGCTAATGAACCAAGTGTTTGCATGTTGAGAGCCAATTTTAGACTGAGAGCTATGGATCTAATTATT